>CM054063.1:123060019-124270853 GCA_028641055.1 Alopecurus myosuroides | reverse complement strand
TACAAGCCATGTCCTAATACAATATGGCTAATCATATGGCGCATTGATCTTCAATGGGGCGTTCTCCTCATGTTTCCTTAATTGTTCATTTGGGGAAAACATTCTTGGACTTGTTTTCCATACTTGTACTATTGTTTTCTCCACTTGTATATATGTTTTCCATACTTGTATTGTTGTTTTCACCACTTGTACTCTTGTTTTCCAACATCTCCAGCTTGTTTTCCACCTCCATGTTTGTGTTATGAATAACCTTGATCATACATAAATGCATAGACTTAGAAAGTATAAAATTCTCACCATTACAAACATCATATTTAATAAGGAGTGAATTCACCTGTTGTTGTAATAATTTGGGCCTTGGTTTTGTTATTGGTCCAAGTCTTATTTCATTATGCTTCTCTTTGATAACAACTTCCTTGCGTCGTAAAGAACTACGGATGTCCTCATCAACAATGCTTTTGATACAATGGGAGAATTGAAATTGATTTTTGATGCCCATGCTGCTATACAGAGTTATGACGTTTCAGAATTTTTTTTAGCTGCATGATGGAAGAGAACAACTCCGTTAGTGAGCACGTACTCAGAATGTCTGGGTACACTGATAAGCTCATAGATTTGGGAATAACGATCCCCAATGAGCTAGGAATACATCGTGTTCTCCAATCTCTACCACTTAGTTACAAGAACTTTGTGATGAACTATAATATGTAATGCATGAAAAAGACTCTCCCCGAGCTTATTTCAATGCTCAAGATTGCTAAAGTGGAGATAAAAAACATCAAGTGTTGATCAATAATACCACTAGTTTCCACATCTTGAAGATTGCTAAAGGAAAGAAAGGCAAGCCAATGGTCAACTTGAAGAAGGGTGGCAAGATTGTTTCCACATCTGAGAAGAAAACCAAGAATGGACCTAAGACTGACTAAGTTCTTCTATTTCAAGGGCACTGGACACTGGAAGCATAACTGGACCAAATATCTGGCAGATAGAAAGGTCGGGAAAGTGAACAAAGGTATATGTGATATACATGTTATTGATGTGTACCTTACTAGTACTGGCATTAGCTCATGGGTATTTGATACTGGTTCGATTGCTCACATATGTAACTCAAAACAAGAAATGTAGAATAAGCGACCACTAGCAAGGGATCAGGTGAAGGTGCACATCGACAATGGATCAAGAGTTGATGTGTTCGATGTCGAGATGCTACCTCTCCATTTACCATCTAGATTAGTCATAAACCCTAATAATTGTTATTTGGTGCTTGCGTTAAGCATGAATATCATTTTTAGATCTTGTTTAACACAAAGTGGTTATTCGTTTAAATTTGAGAACAATGGTTGTTCGATTTATATGAATAATATCCTTTATGGTCACACCTGGGAACAATGGCTTATTTTGTTTGAATCTTGATAGTATTCGTACACATATTCATAATGTGAATGCCAAAAGAATTAAGTTAAATGATGATATTACTATTTACATGTGCCATTGCCGCTTAGGTCATATTTGTGTTAAACGATGAAGAAACTCCATTCTGATGGACTCTTAGAATCACTTGATTATGAATCATTGGAGACATGTGAACCATGCCTTACGGGCAATCATACATACTGATGTGTGTGGTCCACTGAGTGTGTCAGCACGGAGTGGATATTGTTATTTCGTCACATTCATAAATGATTTAAGTAGATATGAATATATTTACTTAATGAAACAGAAGTCTAAAACGTTTGAAAAGTTCAAAGAGTGTCAAGGTGAAGTTGAAAACCATCGTAATAGAAAGATGAAATTTCTACGATCTGATAGTGGAGGTGAATATTTTAGTTATGAGTTTGGGATGCATATGAAACAATGTGGAATAGTTTTTCAACTCACACCTTCCGGAACACCACAAGGTAATGTTGTTTCCGAACGTCGTAATCATACTCTATTAGATATGCTATTTATGAGGACATCCCTAGTTCTTCTACACCTTTTTCCTATTGAAGATGTTGCTGTTCAAGACAAACCCAATGAAGTGAGAATTGGTCCGGTGACAAGGTCAAGAACCAAGTTATTAGAACAATAGGTGAACTCACTCCTTTTAGAATATGATGTTTGTTGATGACTCATATCAACAAATCCGTCGGGTGACCCGGTAGGGTTTTGAGTATAGGAACTAATTAGGCGCTGGTGGACTCGACGGCTAACAGGGGCACAATTTACCTAGGTTCGGGGTCCTTGTAGAGGTAATACCCTTACTCCTGCTTGTCTGTCTTTATATTATGGTGTATGATTACAATGGCGGGCGCACAGGTCGAGAGATTGGATCCTGAGAGGCGGCTCCTATCGTGTGAAGTATAGATTGGATGATCCCCCTGGGTGGTTCTCCCATCCTTTATATAGGAGGCTGGGTCTCAAACCCGTACCCCGGGCGGGTTACAAAACCCTAGCCCTAGTCGGTAAGTCCCTTCCATCTTGACCCGCATGTCTTGCGGGTGGGCCGTAGTAGGTCCTTCTAGAATAATAGGGCGGTTCATCGTGTTGGGATTTCGTGTCGGGCCTTTAGACTAGATAGGCTCATCTGAGGGACTAAGGAGTCATCCCCACGTCAATAGCCCCCGAGTGTTTATTTGACTGTGAAGAGTCGGGTAAGAACTCAAGACTTACTTCAAAATCGTGCTTCTGAGAAGCCTAGTTTAACTTGAAGGATGTGAACCCTATATGGATGATACTCGAGTATCCAGCGATAAATGCGCCATGCGTTGGCTTTTTTCACAGAAGGATGCGGCTTAGTTGCTTGGCTCACACGGCGGATCGGGGCCAATTAATTGCTCTTGGGCAAAAACAGGTCTGGCCTACACGAACTCGAGACCTCCGGCTCTAATCCGGTTAGGTGATCATTGCGACTGGGGCGTGGAGGATTTATCGACTCGAACTTAACCTTAAAAGGGCACCCGACGCGTCTGTTGGGATTTTTCTTCGTGTCATTGACACGGAAAATTCTTGGAGGACACAGCTCGGGTGCGTTTCCAGGCCCACAGGGCAGATCCTTGGGTCTTACCTTCGCACTCAAAGAATGCAGAATCTGGGTGTGCCGTGATGGCCGAACGACGTGGGGATTATTGTGCGATGTGTTCATACATCGTAATCATGAGTTATGGTGTTTGCGGATGTAGAGATCCCATCTTTTAAACAAAGACAAGACCTCTATGTTAATGTGCTAGTCCCTGGATCAATTGCTAGCACCATAGTTCAAAATGAAATATCATGCAAATGCGTCAAAATCTATTACATCGCATGATCCAGTCTTTACAAAATATGATTACAACTTGCATAGTCTTAGAAGACTAGCAGAAAGCAGAATTACAGCGTAAAACATAGTACACAGTGAGTCTCATCTTCTTCATGTGCCATAGGCAAAACATGTTGGCGATAGACTCGAGATCCTGAACGAAACCTCACTTGTCTTCAAATTCATCTGCAATATGGAATATGCAGCCACAAGGGAGTAAATACAATTTAATGTATTGGGAAGTAACACTATGGTGGATATAAATGGCAAGAATAATACTACATGCATATTTGGCTGAGTGGAGTTTAAGGCTGTTTTGCATAAAGCCAATTTCGCCTAACACTTTATAAAACTTTTCCTCAAAAATTGAGACATGGCTTGAAAACCATAGCATCTTCTACCCTTGTTCAACCCTCAAATTTTACTTAGAGAAAATTATGTTGGGAGCCTCCGTTGTCATCCTTGATCAGCTGCTTGAATTGTCCGTAACCGGAGACACGGCTAAGTACTTAGTTTTTAACTCTGCAGAGGTTGTGCACTTTCACCATTAGACCCAACTAACCCAAACTATCCTCAAGCACCCAATTTGTGCTAAGGAAAAGGAGAGAGTTGAGACGAGATTTTTCAGAAGCATTTCATCATCCCATACTGACTTGACGCGCTCCCATTCTAACCATTCTACCACCACCTGTCAAGTCGGGACAAGTCCACGCAACTTAATCGATCTAGCCAGAGCCCATATGACTAATGGCTGCACGATAGCAACTTTACTTAGAGGAAACATTGGCCCCTTTATTCCTGGGTGGCAAACCACAAGTGAATGAACACTCAACTCTGACAGCCAATCAAGCCCGATCCACCCAGGTAGTAAATTAACTTAGTAGAATGTAATAGTTTAATCAAAACAATTTTTGCAAGGCATCAATAATTCTACTAAGTTATCAATGTCTTCTATACTAGCAGGATATAAAGGATGGCTACACACTACTTGGGATAATAGCATAGCATAATACTTAGATAAAATTTCTACCATGCATACTACTCAAAACTCTAGGGATGCATAATAAAAATAATAGGTAGTTGATGGTGTGTTACTTGCCTTTGAATTTGGTGAAGAACAATCACCTCCTCTTCACAAAATAGAACGTTCTCTCCGTACAATCTATACAACACAAGTAAACAACAATAAACAAACAATCACAAGCAAAATAACAAAGTATAACAATCAACAAACTTAACACACCAATTTATTCTACAAAGGAATTAATTTGGTTGGGTTTTGTCGTGGGATAATCACGGCAGACGTTACCAGGGGTAACTTATCTTGGGGCAATTCGACTCTGGTGTTTGGGAGAGGGTTTAGATCAGGGGAAATCACGCTATCAATCGATCTGGTAGCTCTGGCAGTAATGTCGCCGAGTCTCCGATCTAGGGTTACAACTATCAGCTCTCGTATTACATAGATACTCGAATATCGGGTGAAGCTCCCTTTTTCTAACCCTAGGAGCCGGCTTATATCTTACCCGGCTCCCTGGCTTCCTATACAAGGCATACTCGGAATCCTACCCAGAAACCGCACATAACCCTAAGCTTCCTAATTGTAACCCCAAGGGCCGGGTTACAAGGCCTACGTTTCTTCTTGGGCCTTCTAGAAGCTCCTCTTCCTTGAGCCGGGTCTTGTACGATCACCTTTGGGCCGGGTTTCACCTTGGTGTTAGCCTACCGGGTTATCATCCCTCCATCTGTAGTCCCCAGAATAGCTTGGGCTTCTCGGGATCAACCATGAAGCGCACGCTATTCCCTGCAAAACAATAAACATTAAAATTCACAAGATACCGGGTTAGTATGCTTTAATAATAGTTAGGCCTTGCTCCATAGGCGGTCCATATAATAACCCGGTTTTTCCCGAGTCAAACATCATTTTCCCGGGTCAACACTCCGAGAAAACGTGACAAGACCCGAACTCGCACCGTTGCCAATCAGTCCGAATATCACGCTCGCAATCCATTTCTTCCGGATATCCCGCAATGGGCGCTTTAATGCTTATCCCAAAATATCCGGCCAAATAATATTTTTCCGAAAATCTGGCTCTTGCCGCCTAAACCTAGGGCACTCCCCCCCCCGTACCTATAAATAGGCGTCCAAGGGGTAACCCTAAATCCAACATCCATTTCTCACCTTCCTTCTTCCACTCTACTCCACCTTTGCGCCCTCGAGCCCGAGCTCAAGCCCGTGCTTAGCAGAGCCACGCCGCCGGTCGCGAGGGCGCCACCGGACTCACGCGGCCGCCGCCTGGTTGTCTCCGCCCGCATCCCCGACACCGTCGCCGATCTCCGCCGCAACGCCCACAAGCGAGCCGCCGGGAATCTGGAAACGCCACCGCCGTCGAGCCTACCTGCGCCGTCGCACGCCTCCTTCGATCCTTCCGGTAAGCTCCCTCAATTTCTTGGATCTCGATTTTGCGCGGGTAGATTGGATCTAGTTTTATCCTCTAATCCCTTGCTATCTCTCATTAGCTCATCACATTTTCGCAATCTCACGCCTTCCACAGCTCACACTTAGTTATACCCACGTGCATGCCTTTTAATACACTTTCTCCATTAGTAATCGCGTACTTTTCCTCTAGGTGTTCTTGACTAGATCTGATCCGCCAAATTTTTGCAAGTAATTCTCGTTGAGTCGGATAAATGTAGTTTCCGGATCTCCCGATACTCATACTCTGCATTTGCCTCTTTTTTAGATCTTCACTCATGGCTCCTAAGGCCAGCGCTAAGCTGAAGGGAAAACACCCGGCCAACAAGCAGAAGCCGAGTCAATCGATCTCCGCCAACTAGGCGAGATCGACCGTGACAAAGGCTAAGCTTGACGAGCTTTCGGAGTCGGGTGTTTTACCCACCAGGGAGGAGATCCACTGGAGGGTACCTGGAGAGGAGACTCGGCCTGCTCCGGGTCTTGACGAGGTGGTGGTTTTTGTCGAACACGTGATCCGGGGTTTCCGCCCCCCGGGTCACCCTTTCTTCCGTGAGCTCCTGGACCACTACAAGCTCCAGGTATTCGACATTGGCCCCAACTCCATGCTTAATATCACTCACTTCATAGTTTTGTGTGAATCATATCTGTGCGTTCCTCCGAATTTAGCCTTGTTTCTGGAGCTCTTTCAATGTAAACCATGCCGAGAGAGCGGCGATGGGTCCCTCCTAGTCTGTGGAGGGGTCTCGATCCAGAGGCGAAAAACTCCCTTATGCCGACTCTGAGCCTCTCTTCGCATGTCAAACACTGGCAGAAAACTTATTTTTACTGTCAAGATACCTCCTTAGTCGGCGAAAAGCCATTGCCGAGTTTCACCAATGATCTCCTCAACCTTTCCGATAATCTCAGCTCTTTTGCTTCTGAGGCCGAGAGGCAGTCTATCCTCCCTCTCCTCAATAAACTTGCTGTACTCTCGGCCCAAGGTCTCCTGGGGCTCAATCTGATCAAAACCTAGGTGAGTTGCCGGATTCAGCCTAACAGCACCCGGACAAAACTTATGTGCCAGTACTCCGGACATCTTACCGACTCTCTCCGATACTCGGAGAAAAATTACCCGGCTGGTGACATAAACAAGCTCATGAAGACCTTCTTAGCCGAGAAACTCGACGCTATCAAGAATATAGCCGAGCTTAACCCCTTCACACGAGATAACCCGGCTCCTCTAGTAAGATCCGGATATTATCCCTTCATTCGAATAATATTCCTTTTGTACATTTATTAACCCTTGTCATGGTGTTTCTCTCTCAGGAAGATGACGCATTCTGGAAGATAGTTACTCCTCCCCCTTCCGAAAACTCGGAGGAAGACGAGGAGCCGGTTGATTCCAATGAAGGTAAAATCCGAATCTTTTTCATGTACTTCCTTCGTTAACTTATTTAGACCAACTTTTTCCCCTTTTCCAACAATGCATATTGTTTGCCAGATCTAGAGGATAAGGAGGACACACAGTCGGACGAAAGCGAGGCTGAGCCGGAGGTGGAGGTTGGAGCAAAGAGGAGGACCCGGGGAGTTGTCTTCAAGGTGCCTTATTCCTCTATTGCCTCCAAACCATACTCGTACACTAACATGTGCGAACTTAACCAACGCTTACTCGATTCATCAAACTTGAAGGAACCTGCCCCAGTCAAATGTAGGGTAACCCGGAACTCTCCGGGTGACGATCCTCTTCACCCGGGCATCCCTTCATCCCCCGCTCGCCGAACCGGTATTCCCCAAACTCATTCATCTTATGTTCCTCGGAAATTTCCATCTCCAAACCATCCATTAGCCGGCCAACTTAGGTGTCGCACCCTGACTTCTAGGGGATACTCACCGTACGAACTGGATAGCAGATGCTTGGATTATGGGGCATAACTGCTCCCACGTCCCAGCTTCCTGGTAGGCCTGCGCTTATGCGCGACAACACAAGCCCTGCTATTCCATCGTCGATGTAAACTATCCACTAGAGATCAAAGGCACTTCCGTCGACGTACTTCAAACATACACACATGGTACGTCAACGGCATTTAACAAGTGATATCACAACAGATCTCTACGACACAAAAGATTGAAATAAGTTGCAAATGGCTCTCATTAGAGCAGAGATAGCAAATACAATCATTCAGAGGGCACATGCCCCAACAATACATCATTACAATACAGCGGAAGCATTCAACATGTCTGAATACAGACAAGAACCAAATAGGCCTAAGAGGCCGGAAACAAACAGACGGAGCCCATCCACGAAGTCTCGGATCCTGCCCGGGTCCGCTATCTACTCGTCAACAGTCTCGTCATACTCCACGTAGTTGCCACCATGTAGATCCTCGGAAACGTCGTCTGCGTAAACCACAGCCCCAAAGGGGTCAGTACATAAACGTACTGGCAAGCAAGACTCACAGTTCACCAAAGTGTAACCCGTCAACACCAAGCACAGATGCTTTGGGTTCAACGGAAGGAAGGGGATATAAAAGATGCTGCAACTGGCTGCGCTAACCAACTACAGAGATTCTACCACTTCCGGCTAACAGAAAGGAGATAAGATCGAGGATTGTAACCAACTGAAAGATAACTTCAAACAAACCCATCCTGGATCTCGCCCCTTATCCAAAGAAGCAATCCGAGGATAACTCACACAGTTGTATTAAAGTGAAATCAGGTTATTGTGTCATCAACCTATTACTAGTCAAGTTATTAATCATTGGGTGTAACATGTTTGATCATTATGTTTAAGTTGTCCTGAGTACTTGTTAGCCAGTACTTTCACCAAGTAATCCATAACCGCGGAAAACACGGCTTCTCGAGAAGATTTACCCTGCAGGGATGCACCAAAGTAACCACACTCATGAATATCCCGCCAGATGGAATGCCTCCCACCAAGCGGGGCACTCAACACAATCCAACCCTTCTTCGCATCAAGCCCAAAGAACCTTGGGCGCACGGCTAATCGAGCCCAGAAGAAAATGGACCCTCATAGCACTCTAAGAACGTGTCCCCCTATATGCCGACTACGAAAATTCCACCCGGGTACCAAGGGCTCGCAAAATCATGCATGCAGCAAATGGAAAACCCGAACTAAATGAGGCGATTTGGACGAGATGCGAATCGGGTCAAACTGAGGGGGAGCCCATACTCCCCAAATGCGGGTAGTGCGCTCATCATGGATCAGTAGACAAGACCCTTTTCCTATTAGGGTCGACACTAGCAGGCCTCAAAACCACAAAGGGCCTCCTGCCGGTGCCTTATCATCAAATTTATTATTAATAGTAACATTAGCATGATTGATTGATTAAACATCGAGCCCCCACAACGTAAATGATATAGTAACAGAAAGTAACGGGTAACAGACTCGAGCAAAAGCAACCTAAGCATGCTAGTAAGACACTGGCTCAAACAATGGGTTGATAGGAGGGGAGGTGAGGCAATATCAAGGTTAAGGGATTCATGTGATGGGTTCGTAACAGAAACAACTACTACTAAGGCTAGCAGGAATGAACAACGGAAAGTATCGGTAACCGAGGTTGAAAGGAACACAGTGGTTCATGTGAGTGATAACTTGCCTGCAAAACCCAGTAGCCTGGTACTGAGCTAACTCCTTAAAAGGGATGTCGTAAGTATCGTCGGTCTCAACGTCGTCGTGTATCCGAGAAGAAGCAAACAAGCAAGGCAGAAAGAAAACAATCATTATCATGGCATTGTGCACAATCAAAGATGATGCATGTCATGTTTAATAGATGCACCAAAATAAACTAGTGGATATGATACACAAGTTTAAATGGATTCCATATGCAAAGATTGCATATGGCAAACCCATGCCTTAGAGTTGAATTAATTGTTCTAACACTAAGCATCAGGTGTTGGTGAGTTAGCATGATGCATGCATGATGAATAACAAGAAGATAACAATGTAAATGCAATTGGAATGATAGTTAACCATTTTTAGAAAACATTAACCAAGGTTGGAAATTATTGTTACTTAATGGTGTTAAACAAGTAGTGATTGTTTTCATCAAGTTAAAGGGTGCAAAACAAATAACAAGGTTGATATTTGAAAAGGTTATCAAATTTTAGTTGGATTACATGTCTCACATTTTGAAGTTGGACTTTGGATTATTTAATTATGAATTAAACAATATTAAACAAGTTTTAATTGAATTAAACAAGATTTAAATTGTTTAGGCAATTTTAATTATTCAAACAATGAAACAAAATTTATATTTGGAAAGAGGGTTTAATTTTGCATGGAAAACATATTTCATTTGTGGAAATTGGATTTAAAATGAGCAAGTTATTATTTTGGCAATTTTAAATGCAATAAACAAGAAACAGTTGTTTTCAGCAATTTAAATTATTCAAAACAGCAAACAAAATTTATATTTGGATAGATCATTTAATTTGGTATTGAAAACATATAAAAAAATGTTGGATTTAGAGCTAGGATGATTTTATTATGCTATTTACAAAATTTGGGGTAAATCTGCCATTTTTACTCATTAGGGACTTAGGAAAAAATATCTCAGGGTCTAGAATTAATGTGCCAGGGCCTAGGTGTGATTTCTGAAAGTTTTTGTGACCAAAACATTGGAAACTAAAAAGATTGTGTTTTATTGGGAGAGGGGGGAGTCGAACCCCTCCCCCTGTGCTGTGCTTTTAGCTCTGATAACCAGTGCGGCTGTTCGGTGGTTGTGATAGGAGGGATGATTGACTGACTTTGAGGCAACCCAGCCCAGAACATAACTGACGAAACTGAAGTGCGTTTGCATCCACGACGGAGAGACATCAACAGGCCGCCGATCGGCGTCGATCTGCAGCGCCGCAAGCCGGTTCCGCTCGAAGGTGGAACCCAGAGCAAGAGGGGAAGAGGGGCGGGGTCCAGGCGGACGGGAGCGTACCGTGCTGGTCGAGGAAGGAAAAGAAAAGGCACCGCGGCCCTGACAGAGGAGGAAGGCGGACTGCACCGACAGGGAAGAAAAACGGCCACGGCGGCGGCGCTCCGGCCACTCTCCCGCCTCCGCGTCTTCAGCAATTTCGGTGATGGACGGACGCTTGCTCCATTCCCACGGTCAGAGGACCCTCGAGGTGCCCGTGGGGGATCAGAGCTGAGGGAGAAGGTGGTGGTCTACGGTTGGGTTCAGGTTCAGAAAGCAGAAAGAACAGAGGGCTTGGGGAAGAAGAAGGGAGATGGCGGCGATGGGAGAGATGGAGCAGCTAGGGTTGAGGGCAGAGGGAGTAGGTGAGCTAGGGTACTTAAGGGGGAGGGAAACCAGTACGGCAGTGATCTGGAGGGGGATGGAGTTGATCATGCGGTTCAGAGCCATGTCGTACTGATGACGACGTCACGAGGAGGATGACAGCGACATGGGTTCTGGGCCAAGGCAGAGAAGAGGTGGGCTTGGGCTGCTGCTGCTCCTTTTCTCCTTTTGCAAAAAAAAACACTTTCCTCTTTTTTTTTGTAATGAAAAGAAAGAGAGATGAATAGAAAAGGGGTTTGGGGTTTTAACCTTTTGTAAATATTTGGGATGCTTTTCAAAAACAGGAACTTAAGCAATGTCAACCTATTTTTCACAAGATTTGAAATTCCAAATGATTTAAAGTTGTTTAGTTAAAATTATCAAATAGGGTTTGGGGTGTTATTTTATATGAAATGTTTTATTAATTTGCAAACAACAAATCAATGCAATTGTGAACATTAGGTCCCAAGATTTGAAAACCTATTTGAGTTTTAAAGTTGTTATTTGAATTTTCCATAGCATTTCATAAAGATTGAATTTTTTAAACAATTTTATTCCACTAACTCAAACAATGATGAAAGCTTATTGACTTAATTTGTTTGCAAGATTTTAATTGCCAAACCACAATTGGATCATGCCAAAGATGATTGAAATGATTTGAACTTTGAGTTGAATTGGAATATTTTGTTAATTAACATAGAAACAACATTTTAATAGGGTGAACCCTATTATTAGTTGGATTAAACACATTGGAAAGGTTTGATATTTGATAATTTCCAAATGAGGTGTTGATGATGATTTTGCTTTGCATTTGAAACCACATTGGTATTAATTAAGTGAAACAAAAACACCATTTTATTAGTGGAATATTATGGGATAACATGATAACAATTTGTTGTTTTTATTTGATATAACATTTTGGAAATTGTAACATCACAAGGATGAAACAACAAGTTTGAATTTTGGTTTGAAATTCAAATGGAAAACAGAGGAAAACAAATGGAAAACAAACAAAACAAATGCAACCAACATGATGCCATGATGCAAAACATAAAATAACAGATAGCAAACATTCTAAAGGCTATTTTTCAGACTTGGGATGTTACAAAACGCCCCCCCTTGAAGGAATCGCGCCCCGAGATTCCTACTGAGAAAAGAGAAGGTCCGGAAACTTCTTGGGAAGATCCTCTTGATTTGTGTCACGTGAAACACATCGTGCACATTGGGTAGACGTCAGGGAATTAGCAAACCACCGGAACATTTTCAAGTAAAGGGAGAGGTTTTTGTATTGAGTTGTATAGCTGGATAGAATTTGACTCATTTGGATAATAGATTATCTGGCTAGAATGGTGGAACAGAGTTATTGACATCAATGCACCACCAAGAATAATCATCAATGTCAGAATCATCAACATGAGAGTAACGAGGAATATGTGGCCTCTCATTAGAATTGGATTGTTCTTACTTATCTTGGAAGTCAACATTTGAGATCCCGGGGAGTGAACAGAGTTTTGATTGCTTAGTGGAACCAGAATTGGGTTGTATGTTGTGGAAAAGATTGTTGACACGAAGGAATGTGATGCTCCGGTATGAAACAACACTTTAGCTGGAATAGAGTTTACAAGGAAGTTTTTGATTAGACGCCGGTAGAAGATTTGAAGTGGAAAACAACAACAAGATTTCAACGGACGAAAAGGATGTTGAGAAGAACAGGATAATGAAGCAACTCCGGGAAAACGAGAACAAAGCTCCTGAGGTACTACGGAAAACCCATCCGGGCTTCTAAAGGATCAATATCTACTGCTTAAGGAATAGAGGATCTGCTTCCAGGGCCTATTTGCCACCGTTCTCAATCGTGAGTAGGCAACATGATAAATCATGTCACAACCACCTCCATTCCTATGGACTAGTAGATATATCTATCCCAGAGAAACCAGGATTCGTGAAATCCTAACTTGAAAGTTTAGATGAGAAGGGAAAAACATCGTTGCACTTCCTTACCAGAAAAGGGAGGGTGGGTGGGGAAAGAAGAAAAAGAACAGAATTCCTACTCTCACGTTTCATTTTTCCTATATAGCTACAAAATAGTTTCTAGACTCAACTGCGACCAGTAAAAAGGGATCCTACAGGCAGACAGGCTCTGATACCATTTGTCGCACCCTGACTTCTAGGGGATACTCACCGTACGAACTGGATAGCAGATGCTTGGATTATGGGGCATAACTGCTCCCACGTCCCAGCTTCCTGGTAGGCCTGCGCTTATGCGCGACAACACAAGCCCTGCTATTCCATCGTCGATGTAAACTATCCACTAGAGATCAAAGGCACTTCCGTCGACGTACTTCAAACATACACACATGGTACGTCAACGGCATTTAACAAGTGATATCACAACAGATCTCTACGACACAAAAGATTGAAATAAGTTGCAAATGGCTCTCATTAGAGCAGAGATAGCAAATACAATCATTCAGAGGGCACATGCCCCAACAATACATCATTACAATACAGCGGAAGCATTCAACATGTCTGAATACAGACAAGAACCAAATAGGCCTAAGAGGCCGGAAACAAACAGACGGAGCCCATCCACGAAGTCTCGGATCCTGCCCGGGTCCGCTATCTACTCGTCAGCAGTCTCGTCATACTCCACGTAGTTGCCACCATGTAGATCCTCGGAAACGTCGTCTGCGTAAACCACAGCCCCAAAGGGGTCAGTACATAAACGTACTGGCAAGCAAGACTCACAGTTCACCAAAGTGTAACCCGTCAACACCAAGCACAGATGCTTTGGGTTCAACGGAAGGAAGGGGATATAAAAGATGCTGCAACTGGCTGCGCTAACCAACTACAGAGATTCTACCACTTCCGGCTAACAGAAAGGAGATAAGATCGAGGATTGTAACCAACTGAAAGATAACTTCAAACAAACCCATCCTGGATCTCGCCCCTTATCCAAAGAAGCAATCCGAGGATAACTCACACAGTTGTATTAAAGTGAAATCAGGTTATTGTGTCATCAACCTATTACTAGTCAAGTTATTAATCATTGGGTGTAACATGTTTGATCATTATGTTTAAGTTGTCCTGAGTACTTGTTAGCCAGTACTTTCACCAAGTAATCCATAACCGCGGAAAACACGGCTTCTCGAGAAGATTTACCCTGCAGGGATGCACCAAAGTAACCACACTCATGAATATCCCGCCAGATGGAATGCCTCCCACCAAGCGGGGCACTCAACACAATCCAACCCTTCTTCGCATCAAGCCCAAAGAACCTTGGGCGCACGGCTAATCGAGCCCAGAAGAAAATGGACCCTCATAGCACTCTAAGAACGTGTCCCCCTATATGCCGACTACGAAAATTCCACCCGGGTACCAAGGGCTCGCAAAATCATGCATGCAGCAAATGGAAAACCCGAACTAAATGAGGCGATTTGGACGAGATGCGAATCGGGTCAAACTGAGGGGGAGCCCATACTCCCCAAATGCGGGTAGTGCGCTCATCATGGATCAGTAGACAAGACCCTTTTCCTATTAGGGTCGACACTAGCAGGCCTCAAAACCACAAAGGGCCTCCTGCCGGTGCCTTATCATCAAATTTATTATTAATAGTAACATTAGCATGATTGATTGATTAAACATCGAGCCCCCACAACGTAAATGATATAGTAACAGAAAGTAACGGGTAACAGACTCGAGCAAAAGCAACCTAAGCATGCTAGTAAGACACTGGCTCAAACAATGGGTTGATAGGAGGGGAGGTGAGGCAATATCAAGGTTAAGGGATTCATGTGATGGGTTCGTAACAGAAACAACTACTACTAAGGCTAGCAGGAATGAACAACGGAAAGTATCGGTAACCGAGGTTGAAAGGAACACAGTGGTTCATGTGAGTGATAACTTGCCTGCAAAACCCAGTAGCCTGGTACTGAGCTAACTCCTTAAAAGGGATGTCGTAAGTATCGTCGGTCTCAACGTCGTCGTGTATCCGAGAAGAAGCAAACAAGCAAGGCAGAAAGAAAACAATCATTATCATGGCATTGTGCACAATCAAAGATGATGCATGTCATGTTTAATAGATGCACCAAAATAAACTAGTGGATATGATACACAAGTTTAAATGGATTCCATATGCAAAGATTGCATATGGCAAACCCATGCCTTAGAGTTGAATTAATTGTTCTAACACTAAGCATCAGGTGTTGGTGAGTTAGCATGATGCATGCATGATGAATAACAAGAAGATAACAATGTAAATGCAATTGGAATGATAGTTAACCATTTTTAGAAAACATTAACCAAGGTTGGAAATTATTGTTACTTAATGGTGTTAAACAAGTAGTGATTGTTTTCATCAAGTTAAAGGGTGCAAAACAAATAACAAGGTTGATATTTGAAAAGGTTATCAAATTTTAGTTGGATTACATGTCTCACATTTTGAAGTTGGACTTTGGATTATTTAATTATGAATTAAACAATATTAAACAAGTTTTAATTGAATTAAACAAGATTTAAATTGTTTAGGCAATTTTAATTATTCAAACAATGAAACAAAATTTATATTTGGAAAGAGGGTTTAATTTTGCATGGAAAACATATTTCATTTGTGGAAATTGGATTTAAAATGAGCAAGTTATTATTTTGGCAATTTTAAATGCAATAAACAAGAAACAGTTGTTTTCAGCAATTTAAATTATTCAAAACAGCAAACAAAATTTATATTTGGATAGATCATTTAATTTGGTATTGAAAACATATAAAAAAATGTTGGATTTAGAGCTAGGATGATTTTATTATGCTATTTACAAAATTTGGGGTAAATCTGCCATTTTTACTCATTAGGGACTTAGGAAAAAATATCTCAGGGTCTAGAATTAATGTGCCAGGGCCTAGGTGTGATTTCTGAAAGTTTTTGTGACCAAAACATTGGAAACTAAAAAGATTGTGTTTTATTGGGAGAGGGGGGAGTCGAACCCCTCCCCCTGTGCTGTGCTTTTAGCTCTGATAACCAGTGCGGCTGTTCGGTGGTTGTGATAGGAGGGATGATTGACTGACTTTGAGGCAACCCAGCCCAGAACATAACTGACGAAACTGAAGTGCGTTTGCATCCACGACGGAGAGACATCAACAGGCCGCCGATCGGCGTCGATCTGCAGCGCCGCAAGCCGGTTCCGCTCGAAGGTGGAACCCAGAGCAAGAGGGGAAGAGGGGCGGGGTCCAGGCGGACGGGAGCGTACCGTGCTGGTCGAGGAAGGAAAAGAAAAGGCACCGCGGCCCTGACAGAGGAGGAAGGCGGACTGCACCGACAGGGAAGAAAAACGGCCACGGCGGCGGCGCTCCGGCCACTCTCCCGCCTCCGCGTCTTCAGCAATTTCGGTGATGGACGGACGCTTGCTCCATTCCCACGGTCAGAGGACCCTCGAGGTGCCCGTGGGGGATCAGAGCTGAGGGAGAAGGTGGTGGTCTACGGTTGGGTTCAGGTTCAGAAAGCAGAAAGAACAGAGGGCTTGGGGAAGAAGAAGGGAGATGGCGGCGATGGGAGAGATGGAGCAGCTAGGGTTGAGGGCAGAGGGAGTAGGTGAGCTAGGGTACTTAAGGGGGAGGGAAACCAGTACGGCAGTGATCTGGAGGGGGATGGAGTTGATCATGCGGTTCAGAGCCATGTCGTACTGATGACGACGTCACGAGGAGGATGACAGCGACATGGGTTCTGGGCCAAGGCAGAGAAGAGGTGGGCTTGGGCTGCTGCTGCTCCTTTTCTCCTTTTGCAAAAAAAAAAACACTTTCCTCTTTTTTTTTGTAATGAAAAGAAAGAGAGATGAATAGAAAAGGGGTTTGGGGTTTTAACCTTTTGTAAATATTTGGGATGCTTTTCAAAAAACAGGAACTTAAGCAATGTCAACCTATTTTTCACAAGATTTGAAATTCCAAATGATTTAAAGTTGTTTAGTTAAAATTATCAAATAGGGTTTGGGGTGTTATTTTATATGAAATGTTTTATTAATTTGCAAACAACAAATCAATGCAATTGTGAACATTAGGTCCCAAGATTTGAAAACCTATTTGAGTTTTAAAGTTGTTATTTGAATTTTCCATAGCATTTCATAAAGATTGAATTTTTTAAACAATTTTATTCCACTAACTCAAACAATGATGAAAGCTTATTGACTTAATTTGTTTGCAAGATTTTAATTGCCAAACCACAATTGGATCATGCCAAAGATGATTGAAATGATTTGAACTTTGAGTTGAATTGGAATATTTTGTTAATTAACATAGAAACAACATTTTAATAGGGTGAACCCTATTATTAGTTGGATTAAACACATTGGAAAGGTTTGATATTTGATAATTTCCAAATGAGGTGTTGATGATGATTTTGCTTTGCATTTGAAACCACATTGGTATTAATTAAGTGAAACAAAAACACCATTTTATTAGTGGAATATTATGGGATAACATGATAACAATTTGTTGTTTTTATTTGATATAACATTTTGGAAATTGTAACATCACAAGGATGAAACAACAAGTTTGAATTTTGGTTTGAAATTCAAATGGAAAACAGAGGAAAACAAATGGAAAACAAACAAAACAAATGCAACCAACATGATGCCATGATGCAAAACATAAAATAACAGATAGCAAACATTCTAAAGGCTATTTTTCAGACTTGGGATGTTACATTAGGGTCTCACTTTCCGACTCTTTATCAGCCTCTTCCGGGTCCAGCAACGATCTCCCGCCAGATTTCTTCGTGAACATCGGGTAACTTACCTTTCTTGCTATTTGATACACTAATTTTTTCCATATCTTTCGTTCATCATGTACTGATTGTTTCTTTCTCTTTCCCAGGGCCAAGGTCACAATTAGTGACCCTGAGGACATGGATGTGGATAACCCGGCTATGGAAGAGCCGGAAGTTGTTGTGCAGCCCGCGGCTGGCGGTGCAGAAGATGAACAAGAAAACTTGCTGAGAGACCCGGTGGAGCAGGAAGCCGAGTTTCCGCTGCCGGGTGACGAGGACATCGAGTTCCTGGGACCACGGATGGGTGACCCCACTCCTAACACCCAGGCAACCTGGGTCCACTCCCCCAAGCAGGAAAGGACACCGCCTCCGGGTAACCAGGACCCCAGCTCCTCCAGGCCAAAACTTGATGATCTTGACTTTGAAGGGAAGCTAACTGAGCTCTTTTCTCTGAAAACCACTGAAAGCGATATCCTTGAATCCCTAGCATCTGAGCACCAGGTAACTTTAATCAATATTGCTTGTATATTCATCTAGACCCCAAGTTCCGGGTTAACTATGTAAAGTTTACTCGGTACTTTCACAACTGTATAATTTGTCATACCCAGTTTTATCTTTCATCCGACTAACTTTTCCTTGTCTACTTCCGCAGGCGCAGGTGACTCGGTCTGAGGAGATTTTGGCGAAAACCAATGAGCTCCTCAAAGCCGAGATCAAGCTGCGGGAAGCACTGGAAGCCAAGGTAGAGGACCTTGCCAAGGATGTGAAAAAGTACAAGAAATGATCCCAGAATGCTGAGGGCGTGCTGAAGAAAATTTCAGCTCAAATTGCCGATTCTTACCACTCTTTACTTGGTAAAAATTTCTAACTTACTGATTATAACCCGGATCTTATTGCTTTATTTTTCTGGTATCCTGTAGCTCCGGGTGAGCAGGCTATGGATGACGATGATATTGAAAAACTGAAGACGATGAAGGCCGTGATCCGGCAATTCTCAGTGGGGACCAAATGGACCTTGGAGGCTTTGAAGTGGTCTGGGACTCCTGGCGGCGCGGACAAGATGCTTGAGGCGTGCTCAACTATCCCCGCCTGGATCGAGCACTGGAAGCGTTTAGCGTGCCGGGTTGGGGTAACCCGCGGGCTTGCTCTGGCCAAGGCCTATTTTCCTAGGCTTGAGCCGGTAAAGCTCGTGGGCGGGTTTCCCGAGTTCAACAACGACGGCTCCAAGTTCACTGGCAAGGATTACAAGTCCATTCATACTCAAGTGCGTCACTCGGCAGGCTTGATAGCGGACAGTCTGGACGTGAGCAAGATTACTCCACCCTACGATGCTAATGACAAGCCGGTTCAATCTGAACTCCCCAATCCCTTCGACATGCTGGCACGGTGGAAGGAGGAAGCTTCCAAGAGGAAGGCCGAGGCCGAAAATGCGCCATCTACATCTACTCCGGCTGTTCCTCCTCCAGCTCGCGCCGACACTGCGTCTAACCCGGACATGGAGGCAGGGAAAACCACCGAGGAGCATGTTGAAGACCCAGCCGCCAAGAACACTGCTGATGACTCGGCCATGGATGCCAAGTGAGGTTTTATTTGTTTCTTGCCCCAAACACTTTATTCGGCCAATAGGCATTATGTAATGTTCCTAGGTTTGTAATACGTTTAAACTTTAATAGCTATGGTGGCTCGTCTGTCCCCTCACCTTGATATGTTTATTCCTAGTCTTGAACTTTTTGCTGCTTTTCTGATTTTCGCTCTTTTTCCTTCTGTGAGACTCGGTTTCTGGGTCTCGGGATTTTTGACCAAGTGGACTTTTATTTCTTAAGTCCCCAAGTCCCCAAGACTCGGATTTTTGGGTTTTCAAGCTTAATAGCTAAACAATTTGTTGCTTTTCTCAAATTCCCAAGTCCCCAAGGCCCGAAGTCCCGAGTCTAGGGATTTGTAGTTTTCAAAAAAGCAATTTTTTTTTACCAAGGCCCAAAACATAAAGTTGCTCACGTAGGTTTGAAGTTATGCTTAATATATTGTGAGTTTCTGGCTGTTAACCTTGTACTCTGCATAACTTGTGGTTTAGATGACCCTTTTGATCCTCTTTGTTGTAAGCCGGCTTTCGCGTGGATATTCAGTGCTGCTATAACTTTATAAAAACAGGGTCAGGCAAGTCCCATTGGGCATCATGACTTATTGTGATTACACGTTAGCAAAGCATGCCACATTTTGCGAGTCACATCAAGCTTAAATAAGAGAAATCAAGAAAATTTGGCTCTATTGTCCGGTTATAAGATTGTAACCGTACTTATTGCAAGTAATCGGTCCTTATAACTTAATGGCATCGTGGCCGGGTCTTTGAGTTTGTAACTGTGCTATTCAAGCAATCAGCCCCCAAGACCTATATATACAATTTTAGGAAAAATATAAAACTAATGTACTATAAGCAAACAAATAATACTTACCTGATAAAGTAAAAAATAGAAAGTAAAGAACAGAAAAATAAAAACTTAACAAAAATAAATAAGAAAGAAGCAATATCATAGTTTAACCATCTCTTTATTGATATGAGAAAAGTTAGGTCAGCAAGCCGCCTCATTAAAAACCCTCCAGTCCCCTTAGGTACCCTGGATAGGAAAAGAGTGCGTCTGAAACCTGCTTCCTGTTACATCGTACAATTCACTTGTAAACCTAGCCTATGCTAGGTGTAGTAGGGACGTAGCTGAACCACGTTCCATGGTCTTTCCCTTTCTTGCATAGATGAAGTGGTGTGGCGGTGTCATTGACAGTATCCGACTCTTCCCTTGCATCTACTAAGTAATATGATCCGTTGTGCAGATTCCGGCTTATGATGAACGGTCCTTCCCATGGTGGAGAGAACTTGTGCTTTCCTTCCTTTGATTGTACCAAGCGCAATACCAGGTCCCCTTCCTGGAAGACCCAGGTTTTGACTCGCCAACTATGGTATCTCCTCAAAATCTTGCTGATATATGGCTGATCTCTCCAAGGCTTGCTCCCTGTGTTCTTCTAGCATATCCACGGCATCCTGCCGGGTCTTCTCATTCTCCACCTCGACATAAGCCGACACTCGGGGCGAGTCATGAATAATGTCACTCGGCAACACTGCCTCTGCACCATAAACCATGAAAAAAGGGGTCATCTGAGTAGATCTGTTAGGTGTAGTGTTAATTCCCCAAACTACTGATGGTAACTCCTCAAACCATGCTCCAGCAGCTCTGATGCACGTGACTCGCAGTCGTGGTTTTAACCCACAAAGTAACTCCTGATTTGCCCTCTCCACCTGTCCATTAGCTTGTGGATGGGCTACCGAGGCTATGTCAAGCCGGATACCATTGTTCCCGCAAAATTTCTCCATCTCACCTAAGGACATGTTGGTTCCATTGTCTGTTATTATGCTGTGAGGGTATCAAAACCGGTAGATAATCCTTTTTAGGAACTTGACTGCTGTGATTGCCTCGCAATTGGTAACTGGCATAACTTCAACCCACTTAGTAAACTTATCTATAGCTACCAAAAGATGAGTCTTTTTGCAAGGTGACATGTGGAAGGGGCCCACCATATCCATACCCCAAACAGCAAACGGCCAGGTCAACGGGATTGTTTGCAACTCCATAGCCGGCACATGGGTTTGGCGAGCATACCTTTGACATCCATCACACCTTGCCACCAAGCGCTCCGCGTCTGCTAAGGCCGTGAGCCAGAAGAAACCGTGTCGATATGCTTTGGCCACAAGGGATCTTGTGGAGGCATGATGCCCGCAATCACCTTCATGGATCTCTTTCAAAATCTGTCGGCCTTCTTCTGGTGCCACACAGCGCAAAAAGACTCCTGCTGCACTTCTTTTATACAACTCTCCATTGATAATAGAATAGCCCTTTGCTCGTCTCAGAATTTGCCTTGCTAAAACTTCCCGTGGTGGTAACACGCCTCGTGATAGGTAGGCCAAAAACGGCTCTGTCCACTCGGGAACAACACGTACTATGGCCACGAGCTCCAAATCCGGGTCTTGGTTAGCCACCTCTTCCTCAGAGTCTGTTTTAACAGATGGCCGCCATAACTCGTCCAGGAAAGCATTGGGTGGAACCGGCTCTCTGCGCGAGCCGAGTCTTGCGAGCGCATCTGCTGCCTCATTCTTCCGCCTGTCAATATGTTCCACCTCATACCCGGAAAAAGACCCGGCAACTCTGTCCACGTCTCTGCGATATGCTTCCATTGTTGCATCTTTTCTATCCCAAGTTCCTGAGACCTGCTGTACCACGAGATCCGAGTCTCAATAGCACCGTATTCGCCTAATGTTCATCTCCTTTGCTATTCTCAATCCATGTAATAATGCCTCATACTCGGCCACATTGTTGGAGCAATCGAAGTGAATCTACAACACGTAGCTCAATTTGTCTCCTTTGGGTGATGTGAGTACCACCCCAGCTCCTGACCCCTCATACTGCTTAGAACCATCAAAGTGCATCACCCAAGACTCGGAACTTGGCATCATTGTGGGCATGCTTGTGTGAGTCCAATCATTGATAAAATCAACTAAAGCTTGAGATTTGATTGCAGACCTAGGCTCGTAGTTGATGTGATAATCTCCCATCTCAATAGCCCACTTGGCTATTCTACCTGTCGCGTATGAATTTCTGATAATATCTGCCATTGGTATAGAGCTAACAACTGTTATGGGGTGTTCCTGAAAATATGGTTTCAATTTTCGGCTGGCCATGAAGACCCCGAAAACTAGTTTTTGCTAGTGTGGGTAACGCTGCTTTGCTTCCGATAGTACTTCACTCACATAATAAACCGGCCTTTGTACCGGGTGATCCTTTCCATCCTATTTGCGCTCGACAACAACCACGCCGCTAACGGCCCGGGGCCCGGCCACAACGTATAACAACATGGGCTCTTTAGGACCCGGTGCCGCTAGAATCGGTGCCTCAGATAATTGCTTTTTCAGAGCTTCGAACGCCTCGTCTGCCTGTTGGTCCCAAACAAATTTGTCGGTTTTCCTCAAGAGCCGGTATAAAGGTATTGCCTTCTCTCCAAGCCTGGATATAAACCGGCTTAATGCTGCTACACATCCTGTAAGTTTTTGAACATGCTTCAGGCCTTCCGGCCTTTTCAGATTCTGAATAGCTTTAATTTTGTCCGGGTTTGCCTCAATTCCTCTCTCGGAAACAAAGAAACCGAGTAATTTTCCTGCTGGAACTCCAAACACACACTTTGTGGGGTTAAGCTTCATCTGATATCTTCTCAAATTCCTGAACGTTTCCTTTAGGTCATCAATGAATGTTTTTGCCTTCCTGGTTTTAATCACCACATCATCAACATAAGCATGAACATTGCGTCCAATCTGATCCTCAAAACACTTCTGAATGCACCGTTGGTGTGTTGCGCCAGCGTTCTTTAGCCAAAAAGTCATGGTTTTGTAACAGAAAGCCCCAAAGGGGGTTATGAACAATGTTTTCTCCCAATCTTCCTTCTTGAGCTTGATCTGGGGATACCCGGAATAGGCATCCAGGAAACACAATAGGTCACTTCCAGCCACTGCGTCTATAATCTGATCTATCCTTGGAAGGGCAAACGGATCCTTTGGGAAATGTTTGTTGAGACTCGTTTTATCTATGCACATCCTCCACTCGTTGCTCTTTTTCATCACCAGAACCGGATTTGCCAGCCAATCCGGGTGAAAGACCTCCATGATAAAGCCGGCTGCAAGGAGCCGAGCTATCTCCGCTCCTATAGCCTTTCTTCTTTCCTCGTTCATTTTTCTCAGGCCCTGCTTCATAGGTCGAGACTTGGGATCAACATGCAAACTATGCTCATCTAACTCGGCCGGGATACCCGGCATATCGCTAGGCGTCCAAGCGAAAACATCCTGATTACCACGAATAAACTCAATGAGTGCTTCTTCCTGCTTACTGTCTAGGTTAGATCCTATAGCAAATTGCTTGGAGGGATCGCCTTCGACAAAGGCCACCATCTTTGTGTCCTGTGCTGCTTTGAATTTTGCTCTCTCATCTTCCGTATTCGGTCTTTTCAATGCTGTTCTATCTTCCGGGTCTACCTGAGACCGGTAATACTTAAGCTCTTCCTTTCTGCACGCCTGTTCTGCCATTGCCGCGTCTCCTTCGTCACACTCAGCTGCTATAACCCGGTTGCCATGTATGGTGATGGTTTGCTTGGGACCCGGGATCTTTAGCTGTAGGTATACGTAACACGGCCTGGCCATGAACTTAGCGTAAGCCGGCCTTCCGAACATCGCGTGATAAGGACTGCGCAATTTTACCACCTCGAACGTGAGCCACTCCACTCGAAAATTGTCCTTCGATTCTCCAAAAGCAACCTCTAGTGTTATCTTCCCTTCTGGGCACACCGAGTGACCCGACACGATCCCATGAAAAACTGTAGAACTTTTCTGCAACTGAGACTCCTTGAGCCCCATGCGCAGGAAAGTTTCCCAATATAAGATATTGATGCTACTCCCACCATCCATCAGAACCTTTTTCAGCTCGTAACCATTGACCTGTGGTGCAACTACCAAAGCCAGCACACCCGGATGTTCTATTGTTTCCGGGTGATCCCTCCTGCTCCATGTGACCTCTTGGTCTGACCATCTCAAGTATCTCGGAACAGCTGAAGAAACCGAGTTTACTGCTCTTTTGAGTATCTTTCTATCTTTATTGGAAGTCCCCGTAGTATGGACGTGGTACTGCCCTAACTGCTTTGGGTTGGCTTGGAAACCTCCAGCGCCTCCTTGATTGTTACCCGGATTACCACCTCCTGCGTTGCCAGCCGGGGGTGGGCCATTGCCCGGGTTTCCGCCCGGACCCGGTCCTGCTCCCTGGCCTGCGCCTCGCATGGCATTTTGTAGTTCATCGTTCTTCCATCTCTGTAAATCTACGCACTACTCCAATGAATGATTAGCCGGCCTGCCGTTCCTGCTATGACGCGGGCAGGGCATCCTGAAGGCCTCTATATGATTAGCCAGCCTTGGTGGTCCTTGGTAATTTCCTCCATTAAATTTTCCTCCGTTGAAATTTCCCTCAGCTCTGGGTCTCGCAAATCCGGCTTCTGTATTGGCGACAAACTCGGAGTTTCCTTCATATGGGCGGTTGTGCTGGTTGTTTCCGTTATTCCCTCCATTATTACCCGGTGCAGCTCCGTTGCCGGGTCTTCCACTATTACTCGCGTTGGCTTTTACTTTCCTATCATCAACATCCTCCTCCGTGGTATCTGTGGCGGCGTGCTTGTTGCATGCGTCCATCAATTCTCCCATTGTAACCTCTGAAGCGTGCCGGCTAGACTTCATGCGTGTCAGTTTTTGTACTAAGGGTATGTACTTGCATGTTTTTGCCATAGCTTGTAATGCATCCTTTGGCTGGATATCGGTGGACGAGTGGAGAATTTCCATAACCCGGCGCACCCAACTGCGTGCCGACTCGCCCTTCTTCTGGACACACCGCTCTAGATCATCAATCGTAAACAACTTTCTGCACGTTCCATGAAAGTGCTTGATAAAGGCAGTTTTCAGCTCACCCCATGAATTGACGGATTTCTCGGGTAGGTTATTGAACCATAACTTTGCTGCTCCTTCTGGCATCATTAGGTACATAAATTTGGCTTGAAGATTCTCAGATGCGTTGCGGATTGACATGGCCATCTCATAACTGCTCAACCAGGTCTCTGGATGCATGGTCGGCTCATAATTAACCACCTTACCCGGTTCTTTGAACTTATCCGGGTAAGGCTCAGCCCTGATGGTGTCCGAGAAACACTTAGGCCCGGCGAGGTTTGTCGGTACTGGCCTCACTCGGGAAACGTGTGATGCCGCAGCGGGTACAACGGGAGGTGCAACCGCTACTGGTCCCCGTGCCACAGACCCGGCTGCTGCTCGCCTGGCTCGAGAACTGTCCACAATAGCTTGTGCCGCTGATGCCGCAGGCGTTGCCGGCCTACGAGGAGGAGGCGGCATCTGCTGCTGCTCTGCCCTCCACCGCGCCGAGCTCGACTGGATATTGCCGGTATTTTCGTTCTGCCGGCTTACATATGGTGTTCCGTGCATTCCACTCCTGTTATCCGGGTAATTGGCCTGCTGAACTATGCCGTGCGCAGCAAATCTATTGCCCGCCGGGTCTCCGCTGCATGGGGTGACTCTCCTACGGGGATGCGATCAAGTGCCAACGTTGCTGCATACACGTTATCCATGGGGTTGTTGAAATGACCTGGTGGAGTATGAAATCGTGGTGGTGGTGCTGCATTGCCAGTGGCGATTCTTGTTTGCAACGTGGGTAACCCGGCTTGCACGTTTGCCGGCTGTCCTCCCAGGGTTGCAGCTTGATGTCCGGTTTCCTGATTCACAGCCGGGATTGGTTGATCCTGAGGGGTAATGAACAGTGCGGCTGGTTGCAGGTTTCCACCCGTAGCCGGTAATCTCGTCTAGTGCCTCTGATTGTAAATCCTAGTCGACTGGACCTGCAGCCGGTCCTCCAATTCTTCCAGCTCGCGCTGGCGCGCGGCTATCCCTTGTTTCTCAGCTTCAACATCTCTCCTTTGCTGATCCAATGCACGGCGAGCTACATCTAGATCTCTGGCGCGCTCCGCCGCGTTTTCTGGGGTTATCACCGTTGCTAGCACCGTGGGATCTAAGATCAGGTTGTTGTTGAACAGAGCCGGGTTTCGCGGATTTGAAGGTCCCGCTCCTGGTGTTCTGTTCTCCATAAACCCAAACATGTTTCTCTGCCGCTCGCTTTCCCCTTTACGGCTGGTGACTGAAGCCGACTCTCCGTCAACCCGAGCTATAACCGGATTTCCATCAGCCGGAACTTGCTGCTGGGTCAGCGCTCGCGCCGCTCTGACCGCGGCCGTCGTCACATCTCCCTGGTTGAGATTGGTTGCAGGGGCTGTGTAGACCGCGACCTGGCGCGCGATGCCTGGCGAAGACTCGTATTCTTCCTCATCACAGCTATCCTCCTCGTATCGATCTTCCAGCAGGTGCAGGATAGACTCGGTATCATCTTCTCTCATGACCCGGCCACGCGGGGTCCATACCGGCTCCTCCGGCTGTTCCCTCTTCGTGGTGGGCTCTTCTACCGGATCGGCTGTCCCGACCGATTGCTCTCCGTCTGACTGGACACAGGTCGCTTCTCCTGACACAGAATCATATTCAACATTGTCAGGAATAGAACCGGACGTACGTACCATGCCGACGAAGACGTTGACCCGGCCGATCGTGACGATAGTTCCGGCTTCTAGCAGATCCGACTCTGGTCCCCAACCAAAGTCGTCTACCATCTTCTCTCCTTCGGGGTTGGTGTAGATCTCGCCGATGACGAGGTTCTTCATGCTTTCACGAGCTTCTCCCTTGATGTAAACACCCTTGGACGTAGGCCCCACGGTGGGCGCCAACTGTCGTGGGATAATCACGGCAGATGTTACCAGGGGTAACTTATCTTGGGGCAATTCGACTCTGGTGTTTGGGAGAGGGTTTAGCTCAGGGGAAATCATGCTATCAATCGATCTGGTAGCTCTGGCAATAATGTCGCCGAGTCTCCGATCTAGGGTTACAACTATGAGCTCTCATATTACAGGGATACTCGAATATCAGGTGAAGCTCCCTTTTTCTAACCCTAGGAGCCGGCTTATATCTTACTCGGCTCCCTGGCTTCCTATACAAGGCATGACAGGGGGATGCTAACCCGGTAGGCCAAGCTCCAAGGAATAACCCGGCTCAAGGGATGATGTACAGGATCCGGCTAAGGATAGGGAAACTTGTGAAGGCCCAAGCTTGTAGGCCCAATGACCCGGATTGTGGGTTACTGTAAAGGAAAGTTAGGGTTGATGCGCCATGTCCGGGTAGGATTCAGGATACGCCTTGTAAGACAAGCCAGGGGGTACGGGTGCTTTATAAACCGACCCCCGGATATAGTTTAGACAGAGATCTAAGAACCCTAGCAATACCGCGTGATATCGAGCATCCAGTGTAAACCCTAATCGAATTATCATATCGAGAATAGAGATCCGGCGACCTCGATTGCCGGCTATCAGATCAAATTGCACCATGTCTTCCCTTGAGCTAAACCCTCTCCCAAACGCCTGTGTCGACTTGCCCCAAGATCAGTTACCCCTGGTAACATCTGCCGTGATTATCCCACGACAGTTGGCGCCCACCGTGGGGCCTGCGTCCAAAGGTGTCTACATCACGGGAGAAGCTCGGAAGGGCATGGAGAATCTTGTCATCGGCGAAATCTACATCGACCACGAAGGAGAAAAGGTGGTGGACGATTCCGGCTGGGGGCCGGAGTCGGATCACCTCGAAACCGGATCCGTCGTGACAATCGGCCGGATCAGCGTCTTCATCGGTATGGTATGTGCTTCCAATTCGGTCCCTGACAACGTTGGATCTGATTCTATGCCAGGAAAAGCCACGTCTATCCGATCAGATGATGAAGAATCAACTGGAACGACATATCCGGCAGAAGAACCCATCGCGGAGTGGGAACAGCCGGAGGAGCCGGCATGGACCCCACGCGACCGGGCCCAAGGAAGAGATGATACCGGGTCTATCCTGGATCTACTGGAAAACCGGTATGAGGAGAACGGTGAGGAGGAACAGCCTGAATTTACACCGGATATCGTACGCCGAGTTGGAGTCTATGCAGCCCCCGCGGCCAACCAAGGAAACACAGCCGCGGCATCAGTCGGGGCGGCTCAGGCTGCGGCCCAGCAACAGGGCGCGGTTAACGGAGACCCGGTCTTGACCCGGGTTGATGGAGAGTCAGCATCGGTCACCAGTCGCGCAGCAGATGAGGAGCAACACGCCAACATGTTCGGGTTTCAAGCAAACCGGACACCAGGGGCGGGTCCCTCGAATCCACGTCACCCGGCCCTGTTCGATAATAATTTGATTTTGGATCCTACAGTCCTCGCCACAGTTATCACCCCAGAAAACGCGGCAGAGCGTGTTAGAGATCTGGATGTGGCTCGTCGTGCATTGGAACAGCAAAGAAGGCAAGTGGAAGCAGATAGACAGGGGATGGCCACACGACGGCGCGAGCTAGATGCGTTGGAAACCCGGCTTCGAGAGGAAACGTCCAGGATACATCAAAGGCACCACACCAGGTTGCCAGCAACGGGCGGGGTTATTAATCCGGCTAATTTATTCGTTACGCCTCAGGACCAGCCGATACCAGTGGTGAACCAGGGAACCGCACCCCAACAGATGACAGCAGCGACACATCCGGCGAATGAACGGACCGGGTTACCCCCACCACAAACTAGAGTCACAATCGGCAACGATCTACTGCCGCCGCCACCATCACGATTCCGCACGCCAGCCGGCCACTACAACAATCCTATGGACAACGTATATGCGGCGACACTCGCATTGAATCAAATACCTGTGGGAGAGTCGCCCCATGCAGAGAAGACTCGGCAAGCCATCGAGCTGTTGCACACTACGGTGGCACAGCAAGCCAATTACCCGGATCACAGAAGCGGTATGCACGGGACGCCATACGTCAGCCAGCAGCAAGGGAATATACAAACAAGTTCAGCGCGGCGGAGGGAAGAGCAGCAGAAAATGCCGCCTCCTCCCCGCGCTCAGGCAGCATCAGCAGCACAGGCCGTCGTGGACAATTCTAGGGCTAGGAGGGCCGCGGCCGGGTCTGCAGCGCATGGACCTCCCGCAGCACCGCGCCCAGACGCGCCCCCCGCGGCATCACACGTTTCTAGAGCAAGGCCGGCTTCAACCATTCTTGCGGGACCCAAGTGTCTCTCGGACAATATTAGAGCTGAACCTTACCCGGAAAAATTCAAAGAGCCAGGGAAAGTAGTGAATTATGAGCCAACCATGGATCCCGAAACATGGCTAAGCAGTTACGAGATGGCAATGTCAATCCGCAACGCGTCCGAGAATCTCCAAGCCAAGTTCATGTATCTGATGATGTCGGAAGGAGCAGCAAAATTGTGGTTCACCAATCTACCAGAGGGATCGATCAAGTCTTGGGAGAAATTGAAGACCGCGTTTATCAAACACTTTCACGGGACCTGCAGGAAATTATTCACTATTGATGATCTAGAGCGATGCGTCCAGAAGAAGGGAGAATCGGCGCGCAGTTGGGTGCGCCGGGTTATGGAGATACTTCACTCATCCACGGATATCCAGCCCAAGGATGCACTACAGGCCATGGCAAAAACATGCAAGTATATACCTTTGGTGCAAAAGTTAACTCGCATGAAGTCCAGTCGAAATGCGTCGGAAGTCACAATGGGAGAATTGATGGACGCGTGCAACAAACACGCTGCGACAGATACTACAGAAGAAGAAGCTGATGACAAGAAGGCAAAAGCAAGCACAAACAGTAATGGAAGAGCCGGCAACGGATCAGCATCAGGTAACAATGGAAATAGCCAGAATAAGCGTCCTTTCGAAGGAGGTTCCGAGTTTGTCGCCAACACAGAAGCCGGGTCTTCGAGGCCAAGAGCAGAAGGAAATTTCAACGGAGGTAACCACAATGGAGGAAACTATCAAGGTCCACCAAGGCCGGGTAACAATTGGGACATATTCAGGATGGCATGTCCGAAGCACAGCAGGAATGGCAGGCCAGCTAACCACTCCCTAGAACAGTGCGCCGATTTACAAAGATGGAAAAATGAGGAAGTGCACAGAGCTATGCGAGGTGCAGGGCGGGGAGGAGGACCGGGTCCAGGGGCAAACCCGGGCAACGGCCCACCCCCAGCTGGTAACCCGGCGGCTGGAAATCAAGGTAATAACCAAGGGGGGGCAGGAGGCTTCCAGGCTAACCCCAAACAATTGGGTCAATATCATGTGCATACCACAGGAGGCTCTAACAAGGACAAAAAGATACTGAAGCAAGCGGTCAACTCAGTTTCGTTAGCCGTCCCGAGATACTTGAGATGGTCAGAACAGGAGGTAACATGGAGCAGAAGGGATCACCCGGAAAGAGTGGAACACCCAGGAGTCTTGGCACTAGTAGTCGCACCGCAAGTTAATGGGTACGAACTGAAGAAGGTTTTAATGGATGGTGGAAGCAGCATCAATATACTGTATTGGGAAACCTTCCTACGCATGGGTCTCAAGGAATCTCAACTGCAAAAAAGCTCAACAGTTTTTCATGGGATAGTGCCGGGTCATTCAGCATGCCCCGAGGGAAAAATCGTGTTGGAGGTAGCTTTCGGAGAGTCAAAGGATAACTATCGAATTGAGTGGCTCACCTTTGAGGTAGTGAAATTGCGCAGCCCCTATCACGCGCTATTTGGAAGGCCGGCTTATGCCAAATTCATGGCTAGGCCGTGTTACATATATCTACAGCTAAAAATCCCGGGTCCCAAGAAGACCATTACCATACATGGAAATCGAGACATAGCAGCTGAATGTGACGAAGGAGATGCAGCAATGGCCGAGCAGGCCTGTAGAAAAGAAGAACTCAAGCATTACCGGTCTCAAGCAGACCCGGAGGATATAGCCACATCAAAAAGGCCGAGTACTGAAGGCGAAAGAACAAAATCCAAGGTAACGCAAGATGCTAAAATGGTGGCCTTAATCGAGCGTGATTCCCCCAAGCGGCCCGCTGTAAAGGAAGAAGCTACACGGCCGCTTACAACCAGCCAGGTCATTGGAACACCCCACCCGGGTTGGCTAGCAAACCCGGTACTCATCAGGAAAAGGTCCAACATATGGAGAATGTGCATTGGTCAAGCCAGACCGGGACCAGTGCTTATGAGGAACTAAACAATGTAACGGGCAGCAGGTTTCAGACGCGCTCTTTTCCTACCCAGGGTACCTAAGGGGACTGGAAGGTTTTTAATGAGGCGGCCTGCTGATCCAAAATTTCTAGTATCAATAAAGAGATGGTTATCAAGTCCTATATCATTACATCCTGATTACAAGTAAGTAGTATCCCTGCGACATCGATAATTCAGTATCATCAAAAGCATCGATTGCATGTAGGTCTTGGGGGTTGGTTGCCCAGGTAACCAGCTACTAACCCGAATGACCCGGCATAGATAGCTATAAGTTGTAAGGGCCGATTACTCGCAAACGAGCACGGCTGCAATCTTACGACTGGGCAAAGAAGCCAACTTTTCTTGACTTTTCTTACTTAAGCTCGATGTGACTCGCACTAAAGTGGCATGATTCGTTCGCTTACGATTACAATCAGCCATGAAGCCCAATGGGACTTGCCTGACACTGTTCTCGTATGGATGTAACAACATGGTATCCACGCGAAAGCCGGCTTACAGTACAAAATAGTTGAAAGGGTCATCTAAACCACAAGTTTATGCAGAGTACAAGGCTAAAAGCCGGAAACTCAACAATTATCAAGCATAACTTCAGTACTTACATGGAATGGCTTTAGGTTTGCGACTCGGTAAAAAATAATTTGTTCTCTCAGAAAGGCCACACCCCCATTACTCGGACTTTGGGTCATGGGGACTGGGGGACTTCGAAACAGAAACAAACCACTTGGCTATCGCAGTTCGAAAAACCTCACCATCCGAGTCTTGGGGACTCAAAGAAAAAGCCCACGTATTAAAACTCCTGGTACTCGGAAAACCGAGTCTTACAAAGGGAGCTAAAAAGAAAGCAGGGTATCAAGAACAAGTTCAAAAGAACAGACAAAATAGCACGATTATCAAAAGGCAGGGAAAGCCGCAAAAATATGTCACCGAATAGAGGTACATTACAAGTTATAGCATTGGTATCAGAAGTGCACAGGCGCACCATTGGCAGGATAAATAGTTCAAATGAAAAGGCCCCACGTGATTAAGGTATTATGACATCATCACCCTACTCGGCCTCCTGAGTGCGATCTTCCGGGTCTTGCTCCTGGGCCTGCTGCTTAGCTTTCCTGGCAGAGCCACCCGGACTCACTGCGCCAGGGCGGATAGGTGGAAGGACGGACGGTGTAGAGGCGGATGGCCCTGATTTTAACTCGGCCTCCCTCTTCGCAGTTGCCTCCTTCTTTTTGGCCGAGTGGTCAGCCCACTTCTCCAAGAGGTCAAAGGGCGGGGGTGCTTCCTCTGTGATAACTTTGCCATCGGCATCATACGCAGCCATTAGCGTATTCAGGTCCAAGCTATCGGCTAAAGAGGTAGCAGAGGGGCGCACTGCTGACTGAATGGCCTTGAAGTCCTTAGGCGTAAATTTGGCACCATCCGCCTTGAACTCAGGAAACCCGGATATTATCTTCGCCGGGTCAAGCTTCGGAAAGTAGGCTTTGGCCAAGGTCAATGCCCGGGTTATTCCAATACGGCAGGACGAACGCTTCCAAAGTTCAATCCAGCCAGGCACAGTGGAGCAGGCTTGGACGAGATTCTCTTCACCCGGATAGGCTTCTGTGGGCCAATGTATGGCGTCCAATATAAATTTTGTGCCGGCAAAGAAAGTCCGGAGCACAGTCTTCAGGGTCCTAGCCTTGGCAATAGTATCTTCCTCTGGAGGTGCAAGGTTGGCACCTGCAGTTGAGACAGAAGCAAGAAGGTATCAGTAACCCAGAGTGGTGCATAACAAGAAGCATGAAATTAGTCGGCAGACAAAAACTTACTGAGTAAGATCTGGTAAGTGTCGGTGATTTGATCCGATAAATTCTTCAAGTCGGTCCGAGCGGTGAGGCATTTCTTCTTATATTTGGAAACATCCTTCTTCAAAGTTTCCATGTCATCCTCAAGGATTTCCCGTCGTTTTATCTCGGCAAGAAGACGTTGTTCGGTCTTCAGTAAAGTTTCATCAGACCGAGTTATCTGTGCCTGTAAGTAGAAAGGAAGGGAAGCATCAGTTGGATGTTATGATAAGATAAATTTGGCGTGAAGTACCAAGCATAACTTTTGCAAGTCATACTCGGAACTTGGGGACTAGATATGCAATATGAGATGACAAGCGCTTTTACCTGGTGCTCTGCAGCCATACGCTCTAAAATATCGCCTTCTGAAGCCTTCATGGTGAGGAGCGTGTTCATCAATTGATCAAAAGTATCTTTACCCGAATCAGAAGACCCGGGGCCTTGGGAATTCCGAGAAGAGGTTTTCTTCTTAGAGGGAGGCGGAACCCGGGTCATTTGTGCATTGGAATCCGACACTCCTTCGGCACCCAAGTTTGTGGCTTTCTTCTTCTTGCTCGCGTGGGAAGCAATGGGATACTCGGTTTCTTGGGCGTCCGGTTTAATCGGCGATGTTTGTTTTTCACCGCCAGACACGGCAGTAGTCTTATCGGCCGGGCTCCCCTGACCCGGGCCCTCGTCTTCCATGCCCTCTTGGTCGCTAACGACGACCGTGGCCCTGTAAATGTTATCAAGAAGCAGTTAAAATACGCGGTCAGGATAGGGTGATGAAGTGTGGAAGAGCATCCGGAAGGGGATCTTACCCGGTGTTCACCGCGAAGTCACAAGGAAACCCGTCATCAGACTCGGGAGAGGCTGAAAATTGTCAGGTTAGATGTCATATAAGAATAGTTCAAGGGGAATGTGTCGGTCGAGAAAAGATAGAATAATTACCAGCCCGCCGAGTGGGAGTCGAAGAAATACCCGGGTTGATGACGTTGTCACCCGGGTTATTTCGAGTTGACCTACGCTTGATCATGGGCGACTCCTTCAAGAATGGCCAGTGGAATAATGTCAAGATAACTCAGGTATATCATTAAGGTGATGTGAATTGAATGCGAGGAGGGGATATGAAACCTTGGAAGTGGCCTCTTGAGCTTTTCTTTTGGATCCGACTTTGGTTGCCGGTTCCGGTTCGTCCTCGTCGCTGGCAGATTCTACTTTGCCATCCGAGTTTTCTTCCTCATCATCCTCTTGTTCTGAAATATCATCAAAGTTATGGTTAAAAATGAAGGGATTATGACGAGTTCAAAGGAACCAAATAAAATTCAAAGAGTACCTTCATCCGAGTGAACAGCCTCTTGCTCCTCTGGACTTTCGGAGCTAGGGGAGGCGTTGATTTTCCAAAAGTCGTCATCAGCCTGAAAGGTGTTAATGCACAGGTTACCAACTGTATCAAGTGGAAAGAATGAAAGTAAGGGCGTCAGAGTCGGACTTTTACCTCAGGGGCGGGGTTTTCAAGCGTGAAGGGCTCTAACCCGGATATGTTCCGGATTACCTCGAGCTTTTCCGTCAAAAAACCTTTGATGGTTTTATGGGTGTCGCCAGGTGCGAAGATGTTATCGGAGTATCGGAGCGGATCGGAAGGTTCTCCTGAATACTCGCACATCAACTTTGTGCGGATGGAATTGGGCTGAATCCTAAAATCGACCCAGGACTTTACTAGATTGAGCCCGATGAGGCCCTGGGCTGTAAGAGTAGCAATTTTGGCTAGCAAGGGTTGAATTGCCTCCCTATCCGAGTTAGGGGCGAAGGCACTAAACTTATCAGAAATATCAAGAAGACCCTCCGAGTAACCCGGCAGTTTCTTTTGGCCGGGTGGGGAAGTGTCCTGGCAGTAGAAGTACGAGAGCTGCCAATGCTTGACATGGGAATTGAGGGTGAGGGGTGGCATTAGAGAGTTTTTGCGGCGTTGGATCGAAACCCCGCCGCAAGTGAGAAGCGCCCCATCACCGCTTTCGCGGCATGGCTTGCATTGAAAAAGCTCAATAAAAAGAGCTAGACTTGGCGGAGTGCACAAGTAGGATTCGGAAAGGACAATAAAATGGGAAATATTTAGCACAGAGTTGGGTCCGATATCAAAGACACGAAGGCCGTAGTGGCTAAGTATGTCACGGAAGAAGGGGTGACCCGGTGGTCGAAAACCCCGGGTCACATGATCCACGAAACAGATTACCTCATCTTTTGTAGGGGTGGGCCGGGTCTCCTTACCCGGTACCCTCCATTGGATATTTTCCTGAGGAGGAAGAATTCCCAGTTCCACCAGCTCCTCCAACTTGGCCTTTGTGACCATAGACCGCGCCCAGTTGGCGGAAATGGTGTTGGTGGCCTTGGCCTTGGCTGGGGTCTTCCCCTGTTTCTTGGGAGCCATATGGCTGACCTGCAGAATACAAGGTAAGAAGGAAATTAAGACATGAAAGTTGCGAGTCGGCTAAGTATAGGCCGGATAATATTGAGGTATGAAAAGTACGGGAGATCCGGGTGTTAGCCTGCAGAGCAAAGTTTGAAAGTTTCCGGGTATCAGGCATTGTGGTGAAATTTATGGGATCTAAATGATGAAGGAGCCTTTTGAATACAATGGACGGCGGCTTAAGTTCCAGACGTGAATAAAAGGAACTGAAAAGGAATGGTCTAGCCGGGTGATTGATGCGAAGGCGGAAAATTTGGGTAGTTCGAGCCTAGATTGGAAGTTTTATCTTTGGATTTGTGGCAAGAATAATGATTGAGGGTAGTAGGGGAGCGGATTGGAGCATGCGCTTCGTCCTTTGTGCGAGCTAGAAGAGATTATGGGTATTCTAATTCGGCCTAGTCAAGAAATCCGAGGCGGGCCGATCTGGATCTAATCTGAGGAAAAAATCAAAAGTTGCGAGGGCAAATTGATGGGTGCGAAAGATTTACCGGAGGAGATCTGAGGGAAGCCTTGCGGAGGCAGATGGCGCAGGCCTGGTGTCCCTTCGCGGTTCTTGGTGGGCCGGATGAGGATTCGCCGGCGGATCTTGGCGGCGGCGCGGGGCGAACGGCGGCGGAACGTAATCTCCGGGCGATGGGTTCCGGTGACGAGCGCGGAATTTCCGTGGTGGCGCTCAGGGAGAAAGAGAGCTCAGAGGGAGAAAGGAATGGAATGGAGGAAATGAGCCGTTAGGGTTCGGGTCACTCCTAAGGGGCTTTTTTATAGTGCAAATGGATAAGCTCGGTTTGGTGAGTGGAAGCCGAGAATTGTGGGGGTAAACGGCTATTTATTTAAAGTTTCTGCGAGATGTGCGCCAAGTATTGAGCAAAGCATCCGGATAAAAGGAAGAAGGGGATTCGTCCCGTGATGACGGGATTGGTTATCGAGCATAGGATCTTGGTATTGTTATTATGGTTTGGACCCAAAAGTTTGAACCAGGATGTTTGGAGGGAAAGCTGGGGTTATCACATGGCCACCAAGGAGCAAGGCCTAGCTGAATATCAAAACATCTTAACCCGATCTTCATATACCCGTATGATCGATATCTTTGCAGGGAATAGCAAGCGCTTCAAGGAGATCCGTGAAGCCCAGGCTATTCTGGGGACTACTGACAGGGGGATGCTAACCCGGTAGGCCAAGCTCCAAGGAATAACCCGGCTCAAGGGATGATGTACAGGATCCGGCTAAGGATAGGGAAACTTGTGAAGGCCCAAGCTTGTAGGCCCAATGACCCGGATTGTGGGTTACTGTAAAGGAAAGTTAGGGTTGATGCGCCGTGTCCGGGTAGGATTCAGGATACGCCTTGTAAGACAAGCCAGGGGGTACGGGTGCTTTATAAACCGACCCCCGGATATAGTTTAGACAGAGATCTAAGAACCCTAGCAATACCGCGTGATATCGAGCATCCAGTGTAAACCCTAATCGAATTATCATATCGAGAATAGAGATCCGGCGACCTCGATTGCCGGCTATCAGATCAAATTGCACCATGTCTTCCCTTGAGCTAAACCCTCTCCCAAACGCCTGTGTCGACTTGCCCCAAGATCAGTTACCCCTGGTAACATCTGCCGTGATTATCCCACGACAAGGCATACTCGGAATCCTACCCAGAAACCGCACATAACCCTAAGCTTCCTAATTGTAACCCCAAGGGCCAGGTTACAAGGCCTACATTTCTTCTTGGGCCTTCTAGAAGCTCCTCTTCCTTGAGCCGGGTCTTGTACGATCACCTTTGGGCCGGGTTTCACCTTGGTGTTAGCCTACCGGGTTATCATCCCTCCATCAGGTTTAGTGTATGGCAAATGGCTAAGGATTGTGTCTTGAGGATTCCAAACTTATTGAATAAAAGTTTCACTAAGTATTATCACCTTTATTCTAATATGCAAAAGGACAACTTGTTATTTCAATACACAAAGAGAACTAAGAAATTCTTGTTAGTGGTTTTCCCTTTGTGACTAAGGGTTAGTTTTTGATCAAAAGATCAAATCAATTTCTGTCTTGTTTTCTCCAAGTCCTTCTTCCATATTCTTGAGTGGCTTCTGATGTCTAAGTCTTTCATGTTTCTTCAATGGCCTTGCTTGTAGTACTCCTCATTGAGTTGAAGAAAAACATTTGAAGTATCTATCTATAATTATAGGGACTTAGTCATATAGAATAAGAGAGGTAGTAGGTGTTGTTAGAGTTCCTTAATAAAGGACTTGTAAAATCTTCTCTTCTTTTTCTTTGTTTTCTGGGAGATTATTCTTCTGGAGTTGGCTCCTTGTTGAAGTTCTTATTCTTCATGAGATCCTTGTTGAAGTCTTGGTCAAAACTCTCATCTCACTTGGGAAAATAAATTCTAAGTTTTGGCAATACATTAATCATATTGAAAACAAATTCTAAGTCTTCACATGATTGGTCTTGGAAAATCCCCAGGGTCCTTTGTAGCTTCCTCCTTGTTGGTGACTTCATTGAAATTTCCAACACTTGTACTAACTAGGGACTGGTCTTTATCTAACTTAGCCATAGCATAAGTTCTAAAGGAACAAAAATGAAAGGGAAGAAAAGACTTAGACAAAAAGAGAGATGAGGTTGGTATTCTTGAAGTTCCCCTTGATTTTCTTCTAAGTGCTTCCACTTCTTGGAGATGCTTCTGAAATTGCTAAGTCCTTCATGAGTTTTCTATCTTCATGTTGAAAATCTTCGAGTTGACAATTGTAGCATCCCCTCCATGGATTTTCACTAATCCAGACTTAGTGGTTCTCAACTAGGAGGGTTAACTAGGAAAAATAACTTAGAGATATTCTAAGGTCTTTTGTTTTGGTCTCTCTGGCCTAAGGTTAGTCCTTAGCACAAATTTGCAAGAGAAAACATATTGAAAATAATTACAGAAAATAAACTAAGCCAAAAATAGTCACATGAGAATATAACAACCAAAACCTTTTGAACTTAGCCAAAAACTATTTTGGGCGCAAGGGACTGTTAGAAAACATCATAAGCTATCCAAAAATATTTCATTTGCAATTTTTAGATGTATAGAATTTAAACTATGCCAAAAATCATCAAACAAGCATATCTAAATTTGAACCAATTTAAGTTTATCAAATTTGAATTTGTACAGTTCTAAAATATTCTACGTGTTGTGCATATTTCAAAAAGTGCAAGTTTGCTAAATTTGGATCTACTGTTAAAAAGTTATGATGATTCTAAGTTTGGGGGACGTTTCTGCAAAACTGCCAAATTAAACCTATTCGGAAAAACAGAAAAAAATATCTTCGCTGACGCGGCTGTTGACTGGATGCTGACTAGGCTGCCACGTGGTGCTGACGGGGCGCTGACGTTGCGATGACGAGGCGCTGACTGGGCTGCTGACTGGGCTTTGACTACTGATTTTGACCAAAAATAAAGTTGCTCGGATGGAAAAACAATCTAAACAAAATTTGTAAAGAATTACGTGCTCTTTCGAACTATCACAAATATAACATCACTGGATGAATAGTTTAGTCACAAATCACAAATTACCTTTCTGGTCCGAAACTTTGATCGTGAATAACTCCTAACTCGCTCGACCAAAAGAGGTGAGGTTTGGGGCAAAAGAAAGGTCTTGATCAGATGAACAACTTTGGTTATCAAGCCCTGAAGATTCGAGATGGTTTTGTTCTCCTAAAAACGTCAAACGCCAACTGTATTGTACAGTAAATTTCGTACGTCGAAACAAAAGTGTTCAAAAACAAAGTTGTAGATCAGGGTTAAATCTAACTTCTCAAGGAATTTCGATTTGAAGATCCGAGCACGAAGAGATCTAGGAAATACGAATTCAGATCTGAAATATGGCGCTTCGAAATTCTTCCTCCACGGTTGATGAAAAGAGTCGAGGCCTCTTGGGATGGAAAGATAATGGAGAGAGTTTCAATATTGCTTCAGGCTCCGGTGCGATTCGAGATCGTTTTGATGGGTAGATAAACGAAATACTATTTTGCTGATTAGGGTTTCGGTGGGACGAAAAGGAAAAAAGAAATTCCGACGGCTACAGATGTTTATATAGCCTAATGGTCGGTGGAATAGCTTGGGCTCGAAGTTATGAACGCCTAGGAACAAGCGGATCCGGATTTGGAGTCATATTTGTTGATATATTCGTGTTTAACCGAAGGTAGTTTAGAAGAGCACGTTTTCTGGAATTCGGTGCCTTTTTTTTCCTGCGCGGGGGCGAACTGGGCTGGAGCTTCAGCCCAGTTCGGCCGATTTTTTTTCTTAAACGTTTTTCTTTTATATTTTTCACTGTTTTCTTTATAACTTTTGATTTATAGATCTAAATGATCTCAAACCAATTTCTATAGTTTTGTAAAAATAAAACCTTTCACATGAAAACATTTAGGTGTTGTTTTAACACACTTAAAATAATTGTATTTTCAAAATATGATTAAATAACTAAGGCTACTTAATATCATTTTAATTGGAAATATGACAAATCATTTGAAAGGAGGTTTTATAAAATCCAAAAACATTCTATAAGTCAAATGTTATTTTATAAAAGTCATTTAACTTATTTTTCATATTCATATTTTAAAATTTGAGTAAACTCTAATAACAACTTAATGTTATTTCAAAATAAAAAATAGATACTTTGAATAATAAAACTTATTTTGAATGATTTCTTTTAAGGGTTATATGACATGTTTGGATTATTATTTTCAATAGCATTGGAATAACATATAGTACTTCTTTTGTGTTACAGTTTTATTTGTTTTTGGAGGCTTGGTTTAACCAGAAAACAAAAAATTTAAATTTTTGTGATTTTTGTCTTTCTCAAAAAATCAGGGATGTTACAGCGGAGATCGTGCACCCGCGATTTTTTCCTTGCAGCATAGCGAGTCCCGCTTCCTTGTCTTGCATAATGGCGAGCGCCATTGTTTTATTTTTTATCCTCGAGCGAGGCGAGTCTTTTGTTCTGAGTTCATACGAAAGAGATCTCGTGTTCTAAAGTCTTTGATGACGTCATCACGTACTCCTCTGCTCCCGATGGGACGTGACGCTGAGGGATTGGGCGCGTAGGGCCCACCTTGTCAGGTTTTTGACAGGAAATGGGCCGCCATGCGCCGGTTTTCCCGCTGGACGTGTAGGTAATTGCGCACGATCTTGCTTTAAAGATCGTGCAGGGTAACCGCCCCCCGGAGCTTCGTTTTCGCTCGATGCGTGGTGGCCGGGATGCGTGCCATGTATGTTCTTTTTGAGAAGATCATCGGTTCACAGTAGCCTGGTAACAGTATGAAATGCGGCCCTAGGGGAAAATTAATTTTCCCTGGCTCTTTCCTCATCTTCTTCCTCTAGCGCCCCCACCATTCTCTGTGAAGACGAGCTCCATGGCTGGCGGAAGGAGCAAGCGCGCTGGATCCACGGTGTCCGGCAAGGACGTGGCCGGCGGTTCCTGGGCTCCTCCCCTGAAGAAGACGGGCGAATGGCGCCCGTCGACCGTGACGAGGAAGAGCATCAACATGATGCAGAAGGAGAGGTTGATACCTCCCAAAGATTTAGGACGCGGGCGACAGCCCGTGAAGGGAGAAAAATTGCCCAACCCTCACGTCAATGAGCGCGTTGCGTTCTCGGAGCACATTTCTCGAGGTCTATCCTTCCCCTTCACCCCTTTCTCCTCGGGTTGCTGTATGTCTAAGGCATACAACTCCACGACCTTCTCCCCGATGCAGTGCAACACATATCATGCTTCATTGTCCTGTGCGAGTGTTTTTGGGCGTTCACCCCCACTGGGGGTTATGGAAGAGCATCTTCTCGGTGAAAATTCACCGGAGAAAACGCTCGCGGGCGAGAAGAACCCCGGGGAACCATTGGCAACTGGAGGTTTCGGAATCCAGGCGAGTAACGAGTTTCCCTACTTGGAGATGAACTTGGTCGAGTCGGCTCAGGGATGGCGTAGGAAGTGGTTCTACGTCCATGACACCGACTCGAACAACGTCCCCGATTTCAAGCCGTTCGCAATCTTGAAGCGGAGAAAATCTTGGGCGCATAAACTGTCACCCGAAGAAGTTAAAGCAACCGCGCCACTACTCAAATAAGTTGCGCAGCTTCGCCGGAAGGATAGAGGGCTTCTGCTGAATGGGGTTCACTTGGCGAGCGTCTTCCTGCGTCGGAGGGTGCACCCGCTACAAGACAGGCCCAATGCTTTGTGGGAATATTCGGGTGTTAATGACCTGAGTCAAACATGTGACTATGAGCTTTCGAACAACGAGTTTGAGGCGAAGCTCACTGCCATCACCAGCTTGAAGAAGGGGAAAGCTACCCGCCTTCTCCTTTTCAACCTTTCGACTCCCAGCATCCCCCGAGTGAGGTAAATTCCCTTTTCTTCTTCTCTTGTGCAGTTTTGTTGGTTCGAGTTCCTTTCTGACCGAGCCTTTTTTCTTCTTTCTGTAGAACCACGATGTAGTGAAAAGCTATCCGCCACTTTCTGCCACGGATGACGGGAGCTCAGATTTACTTGCGAGTAACTTTGACGCCCCTCCTGACACTAGTGTCGAAAATGCAGAGTCTAGTGAAGAGCAAGAGGAGGTAGATGAGGAGGAGGAAGATGAGGATCCTCAACTCCACCAACGCAAGCGCCGCAGACGCGAGGAGGACGAGGTGACTTCCAAGGACACCTCTCTGAGCCAAGAGACGGTCAAGGAGGTTAACCCTCTAGTTATCCGAGCAACTCCTTTGAGTACGCTCCCTCCTTTGTTTTAGCAGCCGAAAGTTCCAACTGCACGGAACTTAGATGATTTCGACGAGGACGAGGACGCCGAGTAAGTCTCTTGCTCTATTGTTATCAATTAGCGCTATTGTTCTTCCTTAACATTTGTTTAGACTTCGAGTGCTTAGCAAGGATCCGTTCTCTTCCTCGGCCCAATCTGCGAAGCAGAAGGGAGTTGTTGCGGAGTCTTCCAAAGCTTTGAGTTCTCCTCGACAACCTCCAAGCCTTGCGAAGGCAATTGACGCTTCTGAGTACATGATACCTAGCTTTGCGACTGATCAGCCGAGGGATGTCGGGGCGTCTGCGAGCAAAGAAGTTTTGGGTACTTCACCCGACCCTTTATCGACCCTGAATGGCAAGGCAAAAACTTTTCCTCGAGTAGTCATTCTTATTTTATTGGGTGCACGTCAGTGCTCTGGATGGGAGTAGCCCCTGAGTCTATGGTCGACTATTCATAGTCGGTCATAGACTCAAGCAGCCTCTTTATTCCTTAGCTATCTTTTGTCTTGCTTTTATTGGGTGCACGACAGTGCTCCCGATGGGAGTAGCCCCCGAGTCTATAGTCAACTGTTTGCCGTCGGGTATAGACTCAAGTAGTGTTGTATTGATTATAACTTTTCTTCATGTAGGCTGTCTTCGAGTCCTTAGCCGTTTTTGGGCGTCGTCTTGTGGTCGCTGAGGCGGAATGTGCTGCTCTTCGTCAGGAGCGCGACCAGCTCCTCCAGGATCTCCGATCTTCGAGAGCTAAGTTTTCCGATGCTTCGCAAGTGTAGTCCTTTTTTCCTTTTTCTCTTCCTTAGCGTGTTTTACTTTGTTTTCTGGATGAGGCTGCCCACACTAACACCGAGAATGCTGAAGCCTATGAGTGGGTCAATAATCTCGAGAAGGAGCTAGAGTCCACTCGAAAGTATGTCACTGACCGACTCGCAAAAGGCCCAGGAGGCCCTTGAGAAGTTGGAGGCTGCAGACACAACTCATTACAATGAGTTGACCGATTCTCTCCATCCTGTGGCTGAGGCCCTATCCGGTACGCCACTCGCCAAACTTCATTGTGTTTTCTGACTTGTTTTCTTTCTCGTAACTTCTTTGATTCATCACAGACACACTTGGAGTTACTTTGGCGGTTCCCAGCCAAGTCAGGGTCGACGCTGTGATGGACGTCTGCAACCAGCTGCAAGGGCATGTGATGAAGGTTGCCTCTGTCATCCGCGATGCTTCGCAAGTGTTGTCCCAGCTGCACCAACGATTTTTCGTGGGAAAGCCTGTTCCTTCGACTACGGAGGGCCTCGTCCAAGCTTTCCTCGGCGAGGGATATCCTCTCCGCGACTACACCCTTGCTCAGATCGAGTGTGGTGCGAAGACGGCGATCCAGTTTGCGTTGGCAAACAATGTCCAAGGCAATTTGGAGAAGGCGTACTCGGTGCCTCCCAGAGACGACGCGGGCAATAAGGTAGCACTCAAACCTTTTGCCGATCACGCCAAGAAGCTAGCCAAGATGCTGTCGGAGTTAGTGTCTCGCGGCTGTGGCGCCAGACCTTCTATGAGTGGGGCTGCTTCCGGAAAATCTATTGTTCCTTAGAGTGGACGACAGTGTTACTTTTATTTTTTGGTCTTGTAATGAACCTTGAATGTGTGCCTGGAATATTTTGTGTTTGCTTTCTAAGTGATGGGGCTTGAAGCATTTGGCAATGATTTCTCTTTGCTTTACTTCGCGTTCTCCCGATGGGAGTAGCCCCCGGGCACTCGAAATTGATTTTTTATGCGAACGTCGAGTGACCTTCAACCGTGTGACTCAGCAGCTTGTATGTTTTCCGTCTTTTGCAGGTTGTTGATTCAGGCACGGGGTCTTTGAGTGTTCTTACACCTATAGTCGCACCGTTGTTGACAGACGCAAGTATGCTCGCTTCTCTCCGTGGCCGTGTTGCAGATGGCGGGCATAAACTGAAGACTTTGCAGGGTGTGGCGGATGTTGCCAAATCCAAGAAAAAATTGCTGCTGAACATGAGCAGTTCGTCATTGAAAAGTTGGCCAGCGTCGCCAAAAATTTGTTGTGTAAGTTCCACAAGCCCCCCGAGTAAATTCGGTGTAATGTGCTATGTGCTTATGTTTCCCTTGTGCGTGCAGTCATTGAGCCTGATGCAGTATCTGAGGGTCAGAATTGCTTGCGAGTCAAGTGGTGCAAACACCCATGCGTGCAACTTCCTGTCTGATCGAAGCAGAGGTTTCATCTTTGCAACTTTGCAGTATCAGGTGCGTCAAGTGCAACTTTTTGTCGAGTCCTGCCGAGGGGCTCTTTCTTTAGTGCATCGAACCTTGTATCCTTTGGGCATTGTTCCTGATCGACTAAGCGCGTTTTTGAGGATCTTCCATCGGGTGGAAGATGTTCGCGAGTGTGTGCGTCATCAACTTATCTGCGGAGCTCGGGTAGCTTTGGACTTTGTGCGGCTGTGGCAGCCAGATGTGAACTTCAATTCTGTGGCGCAGCTGGCCGTTACCAAAGGGGTTCCTGTAGATTTTGGCCCTCATTATGAGGTAGTGCCACCGGCTGCTGAACGCATTATTCGGCTAACTGCTGCTGAGATGGAGCGGTTGCTCCGGCAGAGTGCTAGCCATTAATAGTTTGGTCGTTGTCGTGTAAGGTGTAAGTACCTTGTATACTTTTTGATCTTTTAAGGTGTGTACCTTGTAACCTTGTACGTGGGTGTGTTTTTATGAAGACACTGTTGTTTCTTGTTTTTATGCTAGTGTGGTGTAGCCCCCGTGTGTTGGGGTGTAGCCATGTTTAGCATGTACTTGATCAGTCGATAACGAAAATATGCACTTGAATATTTCTTTATTGCTATGGCTGAGAAACCATGTACTTATTCGAATTACACTGTGGCAAAAAACAACCTTATTTGCGGGAAGGAAGAGATGTCTCCTAAGGGTAGAATTTGCGTAAGTGCGCAACATTCCATGGGTTGGAGTAGATTCTGCCTGTTTTTGGATTCTTCAAGCGGTGTGCGCTCCCTGAGATAGATTCATGTATGATGAATGGTCCTTCCCAAGGTGGCTTGAGCTTGTGGTGGCTGTCCTGCTTGAGTCACAGCACCAGGTCCCCTACCATGAAGGATCTGCTACGGACGCGGCGACTATGGTGGTTACGTAGTGCTTGCTGGCAGATGACAGATCTGGCGAGTGCGACGTCCCGAGCTTTGTCGAGTGCGTCCATGTCATCGACGAGTGCTGCATTGGAGGCTTCTTCACTGTAGGCGACGACTTGTGGTGCGCTGAATCGAACGTCTTCGAGTAGAACTGCCTCGACCCCATAAACCATAAAGAATGGTGTGTATTGTGTTGACTTGTTTCGACTTGTTCTCAGGCTCCATGATGCGTTTGAACACACTTTAGTTGGAAGACCCCAAGAGGAAGGTATGAAGAGTGCAGCAACAAGTTTCCTCAGAAAGAAACCAAGGTTGAATCGACTAGTAGGGGGAAGGAGTAACTTCAGAAGGTTGATGTAGCTCAGATGGCAAGGCGCACTATTGGTGCAGCAACAACGTGGAACCTACACAACACAAACAATTCACTGTGCCCCAACGAAGCAGTGAGGTTGTGAATTTCACCGGTTTTGCTGATAACAAAGAGGTTAAATGTATGGTGTGGGAAACAGTATGAGAACATTATGAAAACAGTAGCAGCAGTGTGAAAACAGTGGAAGCAGTGTGTGTATTGTCAGTATGAGAAAATGGACCGGGGTCCACAGTTCACTAGAGGTGTCTCTCCATAAAAGATAGCTAACATGCGTGGTGAAAAATTAAGCTGGGCAATTGACAGATAAAGAACATGCATGACATACAGATTACTATGAGATTTATGTGCGCATTACAACAAAATACATAGATCGTCATCCAACTGCATCTATGACTAATAATCCACCCTTCGAATATCATCCAAACAAACGTTGGGTATTAAGTTGCAAGCAACGGATAATCGCAGTAAGTAAGGTATGTAATGTAAACAATGTAAACGAAGTAAACATCGTTGTTTTATCCCTAATGGCAACATCACATCCTCCATCCGTCATGTTTCTGTCACTCGAGCACATATGCAAAGGAGGCATGAACGCACTATCGAGCATAAATACTCCCTCTTGGAGTCACTAGCATCTACTTGGCCAGAGCATCTACTAACAACGGATGGTGGAAGTGCGAGAAAACCGCAACATAGAACTCACAAGTTAAAAGATTCCAAATAAAATCATGATATCACAAGGCATAATGAAAATCACTCCAAGAGGGTCCGTGGCAGTAACAAGTCACTGTTAGCTATCCCGACCATAGCGCGTAACAAAAAGCCATTACGATTGCTATCAGCAAAGGAAGTCATATACCATTATCCTATCAACTGGTTATTTGAGTGTGGCATAGTTTCAAGCTTCTAGACCAACCATTAATTGTTTTTACTCTACTGGACCAGCAAGTTTACCATTAAGAAAATTAATATCTCAAAACAACAGCAAATAATTAAGTGAAACAGTTTAATGATCTACAAGAATATGCAAGCCTTTTCGTTATACCATCTACCACACGTAGCATTTTCTACCAAACAACAAACAACAAGAACTCTCAAAGAGATATAGCAATGAAAAATGAGAGTAATAACACAACTCTACTAAAACTAACATCTCTGAATAAGAGATGCGAGAAAAACATGAGCTAAACAACAATTTTGCAGCAGCTAGAAGAAAAACTAAGAATACGAGCATAACAAGTATTCATATGAAAAAGTGGAGTGTGTATCTCTCCCACACAAAGAATGATAGGGTCCAACTATATTATTGTAGAAAGGAATACAAAAGAAAAAAGGAAAACAAAAGAAAAATAAACAGACACTCCAAGTAAACTTCATATGATGTGACCGAAGAAAAATATAGTTTCACTAGAAGTGACCTGATAAATTGTTGATGAAGAAGGGGATGCCTTGGGCCTCCCATGCTTAGATGCTTGAGTCTTCTTAGAATTTGCTGGGATGAACCACGGGGGCATCCCCAAGCTTTGACCTTGCACTCTTCTTGATCACATTATATTGACCCTTGAAAACTTTCTTCACACCACGCTCAAAGAGAAATTCACATTAGAGGGTTAGTGCAACAATCAAAAACTCATGGGTTCTGCAAGGGCACAATAGATATTGATACTTTTAAACATTATCTACAACCACTAATGTTTTGTGAAGCAAAGAAATCCACTTGACATCGTAAAAGAGCAAATGCAAGAAAAAATGGCAGAATCTGCCAAAACCAGAACAGTCTGTAAAGACGATTTTTTTGGGAACTTCCTTTACTCACATCGAAAAACTTAAAGAACGATGTTTTTTCAGAATTAGCTGAGGAATAAGCAAAAAAAAATTAAGATCATTCTGATCTTTCTGGATTTTATACGATTTTTTACGGTGCACAACAGAAATCTGTTTCCTGCGCACAAATCCAAAACCAACTCCAGCTCTCGTCAGAAACTTTACTTGGAACAACTAAAACATGAAAATAAAGACACAAAGGAGTTGCTACATAAGTATGCAACCCCTTTAATCAAAGAAACAGAGAAAAACAAAACAAAAATAAAACCATGGGTTATCTCCCAAGAAATGCTTTTCTTTAACGTCTTTTAGCTAGGCCCAGAAAAGTGGATTCACGTGTTTTCAAGTGGAGAGACATTCAAATAAAGATAAGGAAATTCCTTAATAATGCATTGTATTTTATCTAAGTGAATTTCAGAGGCTCCTTTCTTAGAAAATTTAGGCTTACTACTCTCATCAAATAATTCTTAGGAACAATCCAATCAAAATTCTTTTCTCGAGCTTCATGCAGTGCTACCAATTTAAAGGGGATTGGTATTTTCTCCTCCTTTTCATTTTTAGGTTCAGTTCTTTCAAGAGCACCAACAACATCTACACATGAGTCTATCATATTGAAACGATCAAAAACTTTTCTAGCTTCTATAGCAACATGTCCAAATTCTTTAAGCACGGTTTCTAAGATAACATTTCCTTTTTGATATCTTCAATATTATTCAAGTTGAGGAACATATGCTACAGTATGGGATGAAGGTTAACAAACCTAGCTTCTAACATTTGAATTAAAGAATCTGCAGCAGTTTCACAATTTGGAGCAAGTTCTACTATGGATTTTCCTCAAAATTATCATGCTTACTAACATGATTAAATAAATCTTTAATGGTATCCTTTCCAAGTACAGAACCATTACCAACTGGAAGGTCTTTCTCGGTAAACTTACGGAACAACATGATGAAAAACAACAACGAGGTAACAAAAGTAACAACTAGAATAAGAAATAATTTTTGTGTGTTTTTTATAAAGAGAAGAAAACAAGACAAAATAAAATAAACTAAGCAAAACAAAAACAAAGTAAAGAGATGGAACTGAGAGACTCCCCTTGCAGAAATTATCTTCCTCCCCGGCAACAACGCCAGAAAAGTGCTTGATGCGTGTGAACACATGTTCGTTGGGAGACCCTAAGAGGAAGGTATGAAGAGTGCATCAACAAGTTTCCCTTAGAAAGAAACCAAGGTTGAATCGACCAGTAGGAGGAAGGAGTAACTTCAGAAGGTTGATGCAGCTGAGATGGCAGGGCGCACTACCGGTTCAGCAGCAACGTGGAACCTACACAACACAAACAATTCACTTTGCCCCAATGAAGAAGTGAGGTTGTCAATCTCACGGGTTTTGCTGATAACAAAGAGGTTAAATGTATGATGTGGAAAACAATATGAGAAAAGTATCAAAACAGTAGCAGCAGTGGAAACAGTGTGAAAACAGTGGAAGCAGTGTGTGTATTATCAGTCTGAGAAAATGGACCGAGTCCACAGTTCACTAGAGGTGTCTCTCCAGAAAAGATAAATAACATGCATGGTGAACAAATTACAGCTGGGCAATTAACAAATAAAGAACATGCATGACATAAACATTAGTATGAGATCCATGCGGGCATTACAACAAAATACAGAGATCGTCATCCAACCGCATCTATGACTAATAATCCACCCTTCGAATATCATCCGAACAAACGTTGGGTATTAAGTTGCAAGCAAAGGATAATCGTAGTAAGCAAGGTTTTTAATGTAAACAATGTAAACAAAGTTAACATCGTTGTTTTCTCCCTAATGGCAACAACACATCCTCCATCCATCACATTTCTGTCACTCGAGCACAGATGCAAAGGAGGCATGAACCCACTATCGGGCATAAATACTCCCTCTTGGAGTCACTAGCATCTACTTGGCCAAATATCTACTAACAATGGAGAGCATTCAAGATCAAAAATAATATACACATGAAGATAACATGATAGATTGATAATCAACAGACATAGCATTCAATAATCATCAAATCCCAGCAAACACAACATGTAGCATTACAAATAGATCATCTCAATCATGTGAGGCATCTCACGAGATCTAAACATGAGGCATAAGGTGGAGAGTACAACCATCGATCTACTGCTATGGACCCATAGTCCAGGGATGAACTACTCACACATCACTCCGGAGGCGGGAATGGTGGTGTAAACCCTTCCGGTGATGAATTCCCCTCCCGGCAGGGTGCCGGGTAGAGCTCCAGAACCCTCCCGATCTCGGGTTGACGATGACGGCGGCCTCGGGTGTTTCTCGGAAAAAAGTGGTATATTTTTAGGCTTGACGTATCGGGGAGAATAAATAGGCGAAAGGGCGATGGCGGTGGATGCCCGAGGGGCCCACACCACCCAAGGCGCGGACGGGGGAGGGGGGCGCTGCCCTATGGTGTGGCCCCCCTCCGGGCCTCTTTGGGGCTTCGTGGAACCTTCGAGAATTCTAAGACTTCCGGGCTTCGAATTTTCCAATTCCGAGAATATTTCCAGAACAACTTTTCTGAAACTAAAAACAACAGAAAACAGGGAACTGGCTCTGTGCCATCTTCTAAATAGGTTAGTCCCGGGAAATCGATAAGAATGACATAAAGTGTAAGGAAAACATGTAGCATAAGGTATGAAAACAACATGGAACATCAGAAGTTATAGATACGTTTATGATGTATCACTCCACAAGACGGATGGTAGCTCTTCTGCCCATTTCCCGGCTGCTTCATCCAATATGGCGAGTAGTCTCTTTTGCAGGCCACTGGAAACTAAGCCGTTGTATCGTTCGACCTGGCCGTTGGTCTGGGGGTGGGCCACAGAGGCAAAACTAAGAGTTATCACTACCAAATTCCATGCGATCAGGAACGTTTTGAGCGGAACATCTTGATAACGTCGAGTGTTTCCATCGGGGATGGCTGAAAAGTAGAGTTTGCTCTCGACGTATTGGTTTGGTCCGTCGCAGACTGGTTTTGCACGACTTTTTGCTAGCTTTACGTCGCGGATTTTCGTCTCCGGCCCAGTGGCCCACTAAGAGCCCAGTTGCCTTCGACGAAATTTACCTGGTCACGTAGAATGTCACGAATTTTTCTTGGGGCCACACATCCTGCGATGTTTGACTGCTTTGACCGGCAACGACCATGCCCTTGGTGCCTGGCCCCACCTTCAGGACGTGCGCACCGTTTGTAGCCGCGGTACGCAGGGACCCAATTTAGCCGTTGACACAGCTGAACGTACCAATTAAATAACTCGACCACACCACAGCAAAGCCACTTCCATAAATCCTCTGCCGCCGCTGCCGTAAATCCTCCACCGCTGTCGTAAATGCTCCGCCGTCGTTGCCGTAAATCGTCCGCCGTTACCACACCGCTGCCGCTGACGAGGGCGCACAGCTAAATTTCCCTCTCCTCTTTCTCCCTTGGGGATTCTAGGGTTCTTCCCTGTCTCCCCTGTCTCACATGGCTCGCAGGGAAAGCATGGCTGCTAGCAGCGAGAGTTCGTGCTCGTCGCACGAAGGGGGGGTTTCCTCCTCGCCGCTGCAAACCTATCCCATACACTCCGGTGCCCTTGGACCACTCCAATGAAACAAAATGTGTGTGCAGTTTGAAGATGGCCATGTGGATTTCTTGGACCGACCATAATCCAGGCCGGAGATTCCTGAAAAATGCCAAAGACGCTTGGTAAAGATTCGTTCTTTAGTTTCAGTTTGGTTGCAAGATTTTGCTTTTGGTTAAATTTTATCTTATTTTGGTTGCAGAAGTATGACATTCCTTATGGTTGTGGAAAGTTCTCATGGCATGACCCGGAATGGACAGAATTCCAGGAACAGGTGGCTCTTCAACTGCGTAATGCAGTGTTTAGAGAGATGGACGAGAATAGCACATTGCAGGAAGAGATAAGTGCACTGAGGCAGAAGCTAGATCAGGTGCTGCGACAAGGAGTACACAGAAAAGGTGCTGATGAAGCTGCTAGAAAACCTGCTCATGAAGGCAAGATTCAAGATTCTGGCCACAATCTATTGATGATTTGGGTTTTTTCAGTTTTATTTGCAATGTGTCTTGGCATGATGATGTCTGCCAGTTGAGTAATGGCATATTAGCAATGTAAGGAAGATAATTGGGTAATGGTAGCACTTGAGTAATATCATGTTAGCAGTCAATTTTGTGAGCACTTGTATGTACTCTATGTTTAATGCTATGGTTTTGACATATACGAGACAAATAGCTAAAAATCACACACACACAAACAAAATTCAAAGAAAATGCAAGAATGCACTTCAGTTCAACACAAGCATGCACACACGCATGCACATCAGTTCAACAGAAGCAGGCATGCACAACAGTTCAACACACAACATGCAAACAGGCATGCGCATCAGTTCAACAAAAGCATGGACACAAAGCATGCAAAATCAGTTTGACACAAGCTTGCACACATGGATGCAAGCATCGCTATCATCTGCGGGCAGTGCACCCGGATCACTGTCATACTCCGCATATGTGTCGTCTACTTCATCCTCACTGACTTCTAATTCATCGTCACCATCTTGTACTTCACCTTCCTTATGCTGCACAGACACTTTTTTACGATCTTTGATATAAGCCCAAATCTCATTTGCTGAGAGGATGCGCGGAGCCATGTCAATGCGTTCCAGAGTAGCCGGAGGCGGAGGATGGGATATCGGGTCAGCAGGAACATCCTCATTGTCAGAGACTTTGACATCTTGATGTGCTAGAATACTAGACCTCTCCTCCTCATCATTGTCCTCCTCATCTTTGTCCTTCTCATGTTCGGACACATCAAAGGTCCGCCTATGCTCAATTTTTTGGACTATTCGCCAGTGTTCTCCCCCTACATTGTCTGGCATATAAAACACTTTCTGTGCCTGGGTTGACAAGATATACTTATCATCCTTGTACCACAAATTGGAAATGTTGATGCTCCTTAACAGTTTATCATACTTTTCCAGTTTAAACCTGCGCATGCCCCTGCCTGCTTCAAGACGATACCAGTCACAACCAAACATAACAACTGTCCATTTATGTTTCTCGGTAGAGATATAAGTCAACTCTTTGATTTCCTTGAGGACACCATAAAAATCTCTTGCGTCCCCGCTGTGATCTCCAGCAGCCATGACTCCATTGCTTTGCGTTTTCTTGCCTTTTTCATGCTCAACGGTGACAAACTGAACCAAGTTCATATGACAAAATGAATATGTTTTAACTTTGCGGTGTGGGCCAAGTGCCAATGCGAACAACTCATCTTCATGAACTTCTGGTCTTTCCCGTGCCTTGTTCGTCATCTGTGTACCATAGAAAAAAAGAAAAACAATATGGTCAAAATCATGTAATGAAATGCAAAAGGTCTAAGAGATATGCAAAAGGAAACTTGCATGCTCTTTGAACCATCTTGGAAAATCCTGCTCAACCCTAACTTCGACATCAGGTGTCCCTTCTTCCTCCAGCTTTGTCCTGAACTTTCTTCAAACCATGAAGAGTTATTAAACTCCAGTAACTATAGGGTATACAATGTGTAGGGTATCATAAAATTCAGACGTAGGGAACATACTGGATATAGCATGTAACCTTGCTGCAATTGTTTAGGACATACCAAGCCATTCTATGATGCTCTGTTGACAGGGTCCCAGTGCTATCATGATTGATCGTAGTATATGCTCCAACTAAACGCGCACCATGGCCAAACACATCACAATATGATTCTTCTCGTTCAACTTTTTGTTGAACCTCATATCTCCGTTGCCGGTTGTACCTTGTCTCAATATCTTCTTTCAAGTATCTAGAGGAAAATGTCAAGCACTCAGAGGCAATGTATGCCTCTGCAATTGAACCTTCTGGATGTGCCATGTTCCTCACATATCTCTTCAAAGTACACACCATCCTCTCGATTGGATACATCCACCCATAGTTCACAGGGCCTCAGAGCAAAGCTTCGTCAGGTAAATGCACAACCAGGTGGACCATGACATCAAAAAACGCCGACCGGAAGATGTTTTCAAGCCTGGACAAGATTACTGGGATTTCAGCTTTGAACCGGAGCAGAACACTTCTTTCCAACCTTTTATTGCACAAGTCCTTGAATTTTTTTCCTAGGTCACCTATCACCCGATAGACATCGTGTTTCAATAATCCCCGCAACCCAGCAGATAATGTTCTCTGCAACATGATGTGGCAGTCATGGGTGTTAAGTCCCGAGATCTTGCGTGTTTGTACGTTGACACACTTGGACATGTTGGAACAAAAACCATCTGGATATGTACAGTCAAATAGAAACTGGCATAGATGTGTCTTGGCATCTTTGTTTAGGGTATAGTTTCCATATGTCATTACACATTTATATTTCTTCGGGTCCACGTCCGGGGGCATTACCGGTGATCTAGCTGCAATTTTTTTCTAATGCCAAGGGTATGAAGATCCTTCCTGGCATTGACGGTGTCCTTATTCTTCCCTTCCAGTTCAAGGACGGTGCCAAGGATGCTGTCTAAGATGTTCTTTTCGATGTGCATCACGTCGAGATTATGCCGAAGTTTCAACTTTGACCAGTAATGCAAGTCCCACCAACCAAGCCTACGCTTCCAGATCGGTGTAGGTTCTCCACGCTTCCTCTTCTTGCTGATGCTCTCGGACCAATTCCTGGTTTTAGATGTCTAACCTTCTCCAGCTCAGCTTCTAACTCCTTATCAGTAAATGATTCTGGCCGCTCGTTCTTGACGAAATGTTCACCCTGAAGGTCTATCTTTCCCTTCCAGTAGTGGTCATGGGGGAAGAAACGATGGTGCCCAATGTAGCACAATTTGTTGGTTATGGGCATTGATAGAGGATCGCAGGCATGCAGCATAGCCTTGAGTGGTACGCCCAGACATAGTGCCACAAGCTGGGTAGTCGTGTATTGATGCTCGTGATACACACGTTTGTTGTGAGACCCAAAGAGGAGGGTGTGATGAGAACAGCGGTAGGTATTTCCCCTTAGTTAGGAACCAAGGTTATCAATCCTGTAGGAGAAGAGGACCTTCGGAAGGTTGATTCCACTGACGGTGGTGCTGGTGCTTCACCGGTGTCAGCAACAACATGGAACCCGCACACAACACAACCAAAATACTTTGCCCCAACGGTACAGTGAGGCTGTCAATCTCATCGGTCTTGCTGAAAACAAAGATTAGACGTATAGTGTGGAAAAAAGTGTATGCTTGCAGTAAGTAAAGAAAGCAGGAAATAGTTGTGGTTTGTTTAACAGTGTGAAAAAATGGACCGGGGTTCATAGTTTCACTAGTGGTGTCTCTCCATAAAAGATAGCATGCTGGGTGAACGAATTACAACTGGGCAATTGACAAATAGAGGTTGCACTGTAGTGCACAATATGACATGAAGATAACTATGGTATTTAGTGCGGGCATTACAACAAGATACATAGACCGACATCCATCTGCATCTATGACTAATAATCCACCCTCAGGTTATCATACGAAACCCCTTAGGTATTAAGTTGCAAGCAATATATAATTGCATTAAACAAAGTGTGTAACGTAAGAAATTATTATGCACACGGGCACTCTCACCGCTGTTTTCTCCCTAATGGCAACAACACACCCCCTTCACGTTTCTATCATTTGAGCAAGGTGGTGAGGAGGCATGAACCCACTATCGAGCATAAATACTTCCTGTTGGAGTCACTAGCAACTACTTGGCCAGAGTAACCACTAGCAACGGAAAGCATGCAAGATCACAAATAGCATATGCAAATAAAGACTATAATCAACTTGCCATAAGGTCAATATTCATCGGATCCTAGCAAACACAACACAGAGAATTACATAAGATCAATCTCGATCATGATAGGCAGCTCACGAGATCTAAACATGGAGGCATATGAGGAGAAGACAACCATCTAGCTACAACTACGAACTTGTAGTCCAAGGATGAACTACTCACGCATCACTCCGGAGCCAGGCATGGTGATGGAGAAGCCTCCGGTGATGATCTCCTATCTGGCAGGGTGCCGGAAACAGCTTCAAAACCCCCTCTGATCTAGGGTTGACGGTGACGGCGGCTGCGGAAATTTTCGGGATTTTTTATCAGGTGTTTAGGGTTTTCCATCCGGGGGGCTTAAATAGGCGAAAGAGCAAAGGCGGTGGAGGCCAGGGGGCCCCACACCCATAGATGGTGCGGCCAAGGGGGGGCGCCACCCTATGGTGTGGCCCCCCTGTTGCCCGTCTTCGACTCCTCTTCGGTGTTCTGGATGATTTCGGGGAAAATAGGAACTTCGGGCTTTGTGGGGTCCAATTCCGAGAATATTTGCAGAACAACTTTTCTGAAACAAAAAACAACAGAAAACAGGGAACTGGCACTTGGTATCTTGTTAATAGGTTAGTCCCGGAAAACGTTTAAAAATGCTATAAATAAGGGAAAAAACAAGTAGCAATTGGCAAAATATGATCATGGAGCATCAAAAATTATAGATATGTTGGAGATGTATCAAGCATCCCCAAGCTTAGTTCCTACTCGTCCTCGAGTAGGTAAATGATAAAACCAAATAATTTCTGAGGTGAGAAGCTACTAACATAAACTTGATCAATCTAATGTAAAAGCATATGCACGCTGAGATCATAAAACTTTAAACACAGGCATGATAAATAAAACTTTAATAATAAAGCATAGCAATTACTTCGCATCACGAAGACTAACTCAAATAAAGGATCATTAATAATAACGCAAAGAAAGGTAAACGTTTGTTTCAGGTATAGAGAAAGCATGACAAAGTGATATTTCGATAGTCCTTAAGAGTGGGGTAAACAATAAATGCCAGTACACCTTCAAAGTTCATGAGGAATACTAGAACAAATAATTTAAGAACAAATGATATCACATCATGAATTAATTATTGATGCTTATGGGACAAATGCAGATAGAACTCAAAATGGCAAAAATGCTCTCTGAACTGTGCATAAAGTTAAAAGATGGAGACTCAACATAAAAGTAAAAGAAAGGCCATTCGCAGAGGGAAGCAGGGATCACACATGTGCTAGAGCTTTTATTTTATTAAATAGAGGTATTAAAAGTTTGACACTGAGTGTCTATATTTTGGGAGATGTATGCTAATGTCAACGAATGGTAAACAGAAAATAGAGTACGCCACAAGCCAAATAGATTCACAAGAGAGGCTCCCATGGTGAAGGACGCAACTGGTGCAGAAGTTCATCCCTATTTCTCTTTTGTTTACACAATTATGCTTTGACTGATAAATCAGGGGCAAAAATAGTGAAGAGAATTTTTTTGTATTAATTTGGGGCTGGGCACCCCGCTGCCAGCTCTTCTATCATTTGGATAAGTGGATGAAGCCACTAGTCCAGGGTGTGAAATCCAATCAACAATTGAGATAAATATTCTCTATTTACGTCCTCATGAGCAAAAACAGGAACATAAAGCAGGAGTAATTTTGAAGGTTTTTAAGGTAACACATGAGCAATTTACTTTGGAATGGCAGTTAAATAGCACATGTAGGTAGGTATGGTGGACACAATGGGAAAAACTTTGGTTTAAGGGAGTTTGGATGCACGAGTAGAGCTCATACTCAGTACATGTGGAGGCTAGCAAAAGACTGGGAGCGACAAATCAAGAGAGCATAAGAGCCATAATCATGCATAGCGACATAAGAATCATTAATTAAAATATAAGAAATATCACAAGTTCAAAAACTAAGTGGTCATGGAGGCTATTCGTGACCGGTTTGTAGTCATAAACATGGTGTGAGCATGCGCCAAGTCAACCAAATAAAACATTCGAAAGAGAATACCATATATTTATGCTTTACTATGACAAGAACAACTCATGAATCTTTCAATACATATTAAACACTCTTAGCTATTTGAGGATAATCATGCTACTCAATAACCACAAGGCTTTAAAACTAAAATAACATTTAGCATGGCATGAAAAAGTCCTAGCCACAGTCTATACAAGATTCTACTAGTATTGTTATAAATTCTACTTCAAGCAGCATTTTTCTTTCTCCCAACAAGCACCAAACAAAACATGCTTTAACAAAAATACTCTTTATGATACAGAAAGAAAACATGATACTACTCACATAATACTACTAAAACTAACAATTCTAATGAGAGATGCATGCAAAAAAGGAGCTAAATAAATGCATCAGTTAGACAGATATTAAGAATACAACGTATTCTCAAGAAAAAGTGGAGCGTGTCACTCTCCAATAAAAGAATGCTGGGGTCCAACCAAGCTTATTGAAAAATTAAAAAAAACTGAAAGCAAAAGCAATATGAATACAAAAATAAAAGACGCTCCAAGCAAAGCACATAAGACGCGACCGAATAAAAATATAGTTTCACTAGAAGTGACATGATAATTTGTTGATGAAGAAGGGGATGCCTTGGGCATCCCCAAGCTTAGACGCTTGAGTCTTCTTGGAATTTTCTTTGATGTACCACAGGGGCATCCCCAAGCTTAGGCTTTTCACTCTTCTTGATCACATCATATCATCCTCTTCTCTTGACCCTTGAAAACTTCCTTCACATCAAAATTCTCACAATATTTATTAGCAACGTTAGTGCAATTGAAATAATAAATTCACATGGTTCAGTTTCAACACAAGTCTAACACTCAAAACCACATTATCTACTGTCAAAACTTCTTTCAGAACTCTTTTTCTCAAAATAACACCAAAAGAAAGAGATTGAGATGCAAATGCGATAAATGGCAGAAATCTGTCAAAACCGAACAACAGGTAAAGATAGTTTTTAAAAAAATCTTATGTTGCTCAAATCAAAAAGTGTTCTTCTAAGAAAAGTTGAGTATATAACTCAGTATTAAGCACCATAAAGCTCAGGTCATTTTGAATTTTCTGTGATTTTTAACGGAATTAACAGTGGACAGCAGAAATCTGTTTCCTGCGCAGAAATCCGAAATATAGGATCAACTTTCCACTAGAGGCTTTACTTGGCTCAACAAAAACTCAAAAGAAAAGATACAGCGGGGTTGCTAAGGAAATACAAAACACCCAGGTGCAAAGCACACCAAAGAAAACGTAAGAAAACAGGTTAAAAGCAGCGAAATAAAACGGGTTGTCTCCCGGTAGCGCTTTTCTTTAACGCCTTTCAGCTAGGCATAAAAGGGCAAAGATGCTCACATAAGAAATATGAATTAAAAGAGAGCATAAAGAAGCAAGTATCACAAAAAATTAAGTCTAAGCCACTTCCTATGCATAGGAATCTTGTAAAGAAATAAATTAAAGAAGCTCAAACTAGAAATCATGGGAAGGTGGAACAAGAGTAACTTCAAAACTTCCAACAAAAAGAGAGGTGTATTAGTAACATGAAAATTCCTACAACCAAATTCTCCTCTCTCATAGTAATTTTCAGTAGCATAATGAACAAACTCAACAACATAATTATCACATAAAGCATGTTTGTCATGGTCTAAAAGTACACAATTCATATTAAGCTCAAAAATAGTGGGATCAAAATTTAAAACCAGCTCTTCTTTTCCCCCACTTTTAGCAATAACAAAACAAGATAATTGGTCACTCTTAAAAGGTATAGGACACATTATAGAAATCCTATTTTCAGTAGCATTATAATTTGTAACATCAAGTAACATAGGATCATCATCAAGAGCATTATCATATAAATTTTCTAAACAAACTCCCTCATTATCATGCATATCAATAGTTGGAATAAATAGAGGATTATCATAGCATTTATCCAAGTAGCATGGATTACCATAAATAACAGTAGCAATATCATTCTCACAAGTTTCATTCATAGTAGTATCAAGGTCACAAGTATAGCAAGTATCAATTTCATCAAATAATGTATGAGTTAAAGAGTTACTATCATTGGGAGGTAGACATGGGTAGCTCCATTCTTCCTCCTCTTGATCATCACTCTCCTCCTCTTTTTCATCCAATAAGCTTCCAGATTCAGCAATTTCTTCTTCCATAGGCTCCTGCAAGGCATCAGTTACTTCCTTAGGTTGAGATAATTTATTAATATATTCCATTATGTAGTAATTATAATCCTTGTAATTATCAAAGCAATATTCAAGTATAGCATAAATCTCATATTTATAAGGTGCATCATCAATACTTTCAAATAAATAGGCAATTTCGAATGCACCCTTCCAAGCCATAAATTCTTCAATTTGTTCCACATCATATAACTCATAATTTCCCTTAACATAAGAAGATATGATAACATCATCATTATACTCACATTGAAAAGGGAGGTGTTTATACCTCCTACAGCAGCACGATTTATCAAATCAATAAGTAACATTATAGGTGGAGCACAAGATTTTAGCATAGTCATGCAATTTATTAATTTGCTCCCATAATTGTATCCCTTTTTGTGACAAGCGGTGTTCCTTATAATGTTTTTGTTGTTCATCCGTGAACCCACCTTGCCTAGAAGATCTAGTTTCAAAGACATCAAACATTGATAGCAAGCATGATAAAACAAAAATAGCAAGTGAATGCTTCACTTAAAAATACTTGAGTTGCTTTCTATGCTATAAAGTAAACTATTTTTTTGTGTTTTTGATATAAAGAAGCAAAACAAGACAAAAAAAATAAAAACAAGACAATAAACAAAATAAAGAGGTTGAGAGTAAGAGACTCCCCTTGCCAGAAGACTTCCTTCTCCCCGGCAACGGCGCCAGGAAATATCCTTGATGCTCGTGATACACACGTTTGTTGGGAGACCCCGAGAGGAGTGTGTGATAAGCACAACGGTAGGTATTTCCCCTTAGTTAGGAACCAAGGTTATCAATCCAGTAGGAGAAAGAGGACCTTCGGAAGGTTGATGTCACTGACGGTGGTGCTGGCGCTTCACCGGTGTCAGCAACAACGTGGAACCTGCACACAACACAACCAAAATACTTTGCCCCAATGGTACAGTGAGGTTGTCAATCTCACCGGTCTTGCTGAAAACAAAGACTAGACGTATAGTGTGGAAAACAGTGTATGCTTGCAGTAAGTAAAGAAAGCAGGAAATAGTTGCGGTTTGTTTAACAGTGTGGAAAAATGGACCGGGGTTCATAGTTTCACTAGTGGTGTCTCTCCATAAAAGATAGCATGCTGGCTGAACAAATTACAGCTGGGCAATTGACAAATAGAGGTTGCACCGTAGTGCACAATATGACATGAAGATTACTATGGTATTTAGTGCGGGCATTACAACAAGATACATAGACTGACATCCATCTGCATCTATGACTAATAATCCACCCTCAGGTTATCATCCGAACCCCCTTAGGTATTAAGTTGCAAGCAACAGATAATTACATTAAACAAAGTGTGTAATGTAAGCAATGATTATGCACGCAGGCACTCTCACCGCTGTTTTCTCCCTAATGGGAACAACACATCCCCCCTTCACATTTCTGTCACTCGAGCAAGGTGGTGAGGAGGCATGAACCCACTATCGAGCATAAATACTCCCTCTTGGAGTCACTAGCAACTACTTGGCCAGAGTAACCACTAGCAATGGAAAGCATGCAAGATCACAAATAGCATATGCAAATAAAGACTATAATCAAGTTGGCATAAGGTCAATATTCATCGGATCCCAGCAAACACAGCACAAAGAATTACATAAGATCAATCTCGATCATGATAGGCAGCTCACAAGATCTAAACATGGAGGCATATGAGGAGAAGACAACCATCTAGCTACAGCTACGAACCCGTAGTCCAAGGATGAAATACTCACGCATCGCTCCGGAGGCAGGCATGGTGATGGAGAAGCCTCCAGTGATGATCTTCTCTCTGGCAGGGTGCCCGAAAGAGCTTCTGAACCCCCCTGATCTAGGGTTGACGGTGACGGCGGCTGCGGAACTTGTCGGGGATTTTTGATGATGTGTTTTGGGTTTTCCATCCGGGGGGGTTTAATAGGCGAAGGGCAAAGGCGGTGGAGGCCAGGGGGCCCCACACCCATAGCTGGCGCGACCAAGGGGGGCCGCGCCACCCTATGGTGTGTCCCTCATGTTGTCCGTCTTCGACTCCTCTTCGATGTTCTGGATGCTTCCGGGGAAAATAGGAACTTCGGGATTTGTGGGGTCCAATTCCGAGAATGTTTGGAACAACTTTTCTGAAACCAAAAATAACAGAAAACAGGGAACTGGAACTTGGCATCTTGTTAATAGGTTAGTCCCGGAAAACTATAAAATGCTATAAATAAGGGAGAAAACAAGTAGGAATTGGCAAAATATGATCATGGAGCATCAGAAATTATAGATACATTGGAGACGTATCATGTATGCACCAGAGTACCGCAGCACGAAGATCAAACATTTCCCTAGAAAATGAATCATAAGTACGCACACCCTTCCAAAGGTCCTGCAAATCTTCAAGCAACGGCTGAATGTAAAGACGAAAGTCCTTTCCAGGACTTGTTTTGCCAGGGATTAGCAAGCAAAGCATGTAGTGTGATGGATCACTTAACTCCTCTGGTGTATGGTTGTACGACACGGCAAACACATGCCACATGATGTAGCTTGTGCTCATGATTCCATAGGGATTGAAGCCATTAGAGGCAATTCCGAGCCTTACGTTTCTAGGATCACCCGGAAATGTTTTGAAGTCATTGTCGAAAGCCTTCCACGCTGCACCATCAGCCGGATGAGTCAATATGTCCTTTTCAGGCTTCCTCTTTAATGCATGCCACTGCATGTTCTCCGCCGTTTTCCTTGAAGAAACAAATCTCTTTTTCCTCGGTGCCAAAGGAAAATAATGCAACTCTTTAACATCAGATCTCTTTCTCTCCGGATACTTCCACCTCGATTCTTGACACTCTGGGCAGTTGTCCTTATCAGCATAATCCACTCTGAAAAGTATGCAGTTGTTTGGGCACACGTGTATGCTGTCATGTGAAAGACCCAGCTCCTTCATATAAGCTTTTGCTTCTCTATATGATTTGGGCAGTGTATTGCCGTCCGGAAGCGCCTTGGCAAATATACGCATCCAAACATCAAAAGCAGCGTTGCTGACCCGGTAATATGATTTGTGATGAAGTAGCTTTATCATTAATGCCAGCCTACCGACGTGTTTATTTCCCGGGTAAAGCGGGCGCTCTGACTCTGCCAACAATTTTTCAAATACTTTATCATACCCACCTTCGACCTTAGTTTCTGTTCCTTCATGGGCTGTTGATCCCGTGAGGTCTTTCAACATTGCTTCCATTTCATCGGCTTCTCTATCTGCCTCATCTTCGTCATCCATATCCATATTATGATTCCCATGGCCGGCATTATCATCCTCATCACCACCATTGCCATCATTATGTGGAGGATCTTCAGTAATCACGACATCACTTGGCTCTCCATGACGAATCCACCAAAGGTAGGTACTGGAAAATTTGTGGATCTATAAGTGCCGGGTAATCTCTCCAAAATGCTGCATCTTCATATTTAGGCACCTCATGCATGGGCATCGAACACGACAATTATCGCCGTTTCTCTCCTTGACTAAGCTTAAGAACTCTTTCATTCCATCAACATATGGAGGGGTCCAAGGTCTACCACTTGAAATCCAACGCCTATCCATCTGTTGAAGAGATAAACAAGCTATTATTGGATTTGTCTGAAAGGGGGTACTCATTTTTTTTATAACAGGCTACTCAATTTGCAGAACAAACTAATCGAGTTTAACGAACATCAAATCACTAACCATGAACAAACTAATAATAGACCATGAGCAAACTAATCAATTGGCAGAACAATTTCCAGAACAGTTCTAGGTATTCTTGGCAAGTAGCACAAGGATGGGAGGGTTCTTTACCTTGGCTTGCGAAGGCGGCCGGAAGGGGAGCCCTAGCTAGTCGAACAGTACAGGCATGCACGGGGAATGCGGCCGTAAGGGGAGCATCGGCGCCGTAACCCGTGGAGGGTGGGCGAGGAGACGGCGGCCGCGGAGGGGAGCGGTGGTGGGGGGCGGCAGGATGAGCCTCTGTCGGCTTGCACAACCCCAGAAAAAAAGACGGAAGGGGTGAGCTCCGTGGAGAGCACCGTCCGCCGCTGCCGCCCCCACAGCCAAGGGTGGAGAGAACTGGATCTAGTTTCCAAACCTGATTTTGGTCTGAGCCGTGGTGGGTCCCACATGCCAGCCCCTCTAGCTCCACATGCTGGCAAGGCGGTAACGGGATTTTCGTGACTTCTCCACGTGTTCCCTTTGGCCCCATATGTCTGCCATAGGTTGATTTTCGTTGGACTTTATTCTCCACTTCAGTTAATAGCCGGACAAACGCGGAGAGAGCACTCTGTCCCCTTTAGTTAGAGAAAACCCCCGCCGTTTTTCTCCACGGGGAGATAACCTCCGCCGCCGCCGTTCTTCTTCACAAGCCGCGAGGTTCTTCCATTTCCCTTCTCCTTTCTTTTTCCTCCGCGCGCATGGCAAGCACGAGGAGAGTGAATCTCACATTTTCGTGTGCATGCATGCAACGGTACGTGTGGCCGAATCCGCCGCTGGGGTCATCATCAGCGACGATGCAAAGGGTCAGCAAAACACCGGCGACGACGCTCTTCACCATCGATAAGCACCCTCTTCATCGACGGTCCTCATCGGTTTGAATCTGCTGAAGTTTTTTTGCCGGCCATGGCGTATGAACAGTACAAGGAGTACTACTACCTCCGTTCCATAAACTAGCTTGCTAGAAAGGCTTACCAGAACGGAGGGGAGTACTAATTTGTACTAGTATTTTGTAGGGGTTTCTGCAGATTGTGCTGATTTAGTACTAAAATTGTAGTATTTATGCAGATTAGTACTGGTAGAAATAATTTTGTTGATCATTAGTGTTGTTATCTGTGTAGCTGTATCATGGATTCTGTTCTAATTAATACGCTTATTTTTGTGTTTAAAAATCAGGAATGGCCCAAAACCTATGTGAGTTCTGTTCTCATGAACCTAGCATGTGTCTCGCCGGCAGTGAACTTCCATTATTGACATTTAAAGTGAGGATGAGGGTGTCTACAGAATTTTGTCATCAATCGGCAGTAAGTATCCTTGACACTACAATTATGTTGTTCCCGATCTTTTGATTTGTTGACGAATATAGGTGTGCTTATTCTATTAAATTGTATATATGTGTACTATGTAGGATCTGTGTTGTTCTTTCCATAAGCGTATAGAGCAATTTGCTGTTGGTCCACATAAGGCATGGATTGTATGCAATACCACTTCTACGTGGAACATGGGCCTGGAAGGACTTATATATGTGGACCATATTGGACATCATTTTTTCAAGCTTATGACATTCAACCGAACGATCTTGTGAGGTTTGATTATGATGATCTATTTGGTATGTTTGACGTTTGAGTAATTAATGCAAACAATGAGGTCAAATCTTGGGTTCTAGACCCTGGTATGTAATTGCACATTGGCTTGTTTTCCTTACATATTAATTTACTAGCTAGTTAATATATATGTTTAAAACGTTGCAAGATGGCTTTTGTTTGTAATTGCACATTCACGTGTTTTCCCTTTGCGATCAGAGTGTCGTCCTATCGTACCATCTTGCAAGATGACACTACAGAAGAGCCTATTTGAGTACCCATGTGAGGTCAGTGGTTCTGAAATGAATGCGATATCCTCGGCTTTTTACAAGCATTATAAGATGGACCTGGAAAATGGGGAGCACATTATAGTCCCTCATTTCTTTGTGCACAGGGTGCAGGATCAAAAACAACTTAATGAGTTGGTTAGTTAAATACATGATCATTCTTTTCCTGCTTAATTTGAATAAAAATGTCATTTATCTTTGTTTGTATTTCTGATATCAGTCTTACATGTACTTGGTCAGGATGTCCCTTTGAAATCCACAAATTGGTATATACTTCCAATTGACGGGCAATCTCGTATATGCATGAAAGCTGGTGGGGCCAACGAAGTGTTGGGTTCATATCACATTGATGAAGAAGAAGAACCTTATTACTTCAAGTTCACTGAGGGCTGGTCTGAATTCGCTGTTCAATCGCGATTGCAAATAGATGATATTATCGTCATACAGGTAAAGATGAAGAAGGACTATATCAGGCTGGTCGTAGAGGTGGTCAATGACAATGCGGACGGCGACGTCGAATCACAGGAGGACGATGGGGGCAGTGAACTTGCCAGTGTAGTTGGTGAGAACTTCTGAGTAATTTTAGAGAATGAAAACAAACTTGTGTTGTTGTTTTATCAGCTAGTTTGGTGGTCAGAACTTGTGTTAAATTATTAATTAATTATCATGTATATTCCTCGTGTATAGATGCAGTAGTACCAGAAATGCTGTCTTTTGTTGTCCTACCAAACTATCTCATGAGAACTGTTGTTGCAAACTATGTCCTTTGTAGTGATTACTTTCAAACGTAGTCCAAATATTCCTGAGCATTCTTAAGAAACAAATTATTGAGATAAACTATAAAATTAGTAAACACAACTTAAACATAGTTCGACACAAATGTGCGATAAACTTGCCAGTGCACACACATCAGATCTTAAACTGAAAGAAATGGATAGCAGGTAACCTGGGACAAGCCCCAAACACGCTCACACATGAGCAATGGAGCTTAATTTGAAGCCCCGCTCTAGGAGGAACGTCCCTTGCTTGGCCAGTTCGAGTTCCCTACGGAGAAGAACAATTTTTTTTGTCTTTCAGCTCAATCTTGATTTCTAGGAATGAGATCGTGCTCAGTATGTCGATGTTTTGCATCAGCTTCTCATTCAGCTCACGGCATATTTCCGAGGCAGCCCTTTCTGCCTCCTGATAGCAGGCAATAGCTGTTTTAGCCTTGCGACCATTCTCCCTACACTCCTCTCCCAGATTCTTTAACTCCTCGTCTAGTTCTGCCAAATGGGTCTTGAGAGAATCGACGACGCCCACCGGCCCCAACAGCGAAGGCGATCCGGTGCGTACACTGGAACTGCTGGTGCTGCATGAAGGGGAACCATATGTTGAAATAAATCCAAAGGAATTGAAAAGATGAAATCGAAATGAAGGAAGAAGAACTGTTAAAATAAATCGTGTTGAAACAAATACCTTGTTGCAGCAGAAGACGCCATCGTCGGTGGCGACGAGTAGAAAGGCACGAACGAGCGGCAGAGGGACAACTGATTTCGCTTCGAGGAGAAGAACTGGTGGTTTCTGGGGAAGAAATGCACGAACGAGCGGAGGGAGAAGAAAACCCTAAATAGAGCAGGGTGGGGGAGACGAAGAGGGAGAAGACGAGGAATCCACCTACGAACCCACGCACTGCTTGCAACTGCACGCACGCAGTGGTACATTGGCACGTACGCAACGTACGTGCGTTGCCACGTAGGTCATATTCGTTGTGTATACATGCACAACCGGCGCGGATTCTCTGACTAACTTCTGGCCGGACTTTTCCTTGACTTTGAGTCATTGACAGCTGGATCCCACGTCTCATGGGAGGCATCCACGACCAATGCATGCAAGCAAGCTGCATGCAGAGTTGGCTTCTTTCTAATTTTACTCGTGGGAGCCTCTCCTTGGAATTTTTTGTACGTCCAAAAAACAAAATCTGAAAAAACAAAATTTGCCAAGAAAGAAAACTATATGTGAACGGAGGGGAGTACTTCAATATATGTTCGGTCACAAACTTCAACATTGGATTGCAGTACACACTTAGTCTTAATTAAACTGAAATAAAATCATAACACAGATACTACCTGGGACAAGCCCCAAACACACTCACGCAGGAGCAAATCGATTTAGATCTAGCCGGGCTCCCCTGTTTTCTTGGCCAGCACTTCGATCTCGCCGCGGATGAGATCAACTTCCTGCTCTTGCATCTGAATCTTATTCCAGAGTTGTTCCATCTTCCTACACAAGTCATGGTTGACCGGCAGAATCTCAGCCATGCTGGTAGCAGCCCTCAAAACTCTCTCCTTCTGCTCCAGATCGAGTGCACAATATTTGATCTCCCGCTTGGCATTCGCGAGGATCTCTTTCGCGGTCTAGGCTATGTCCTGGTTCCGGATTTCGATATGCCCCATCGTGACCTTGGCATCTAGAACCTTCCTCGAAAGGAAAGTGTGGTCCAGGACTGAACCAGGTTTCTCAGCAAAACAATCAACCCTGTAGGAACTTTTGTAAGAAGATGCATGAAAAAATCCAAAAGGTGGAATAAAAAATGAATATTTGTATGTTGAAACAAAGACCCGGCTGCTAGGGAATCCTCGGTCCTCGTCTTCTTAGATGCAGAGGAGATCGGTGAAGACGACATCGTTGGTGAGAAAGAGAGGAGGAAGCGAACTGATTTCGGCGTGGGGAACAAGAGGAGAAAGAAGATATAAAATAGAGGCGTGTGAAAGTGGCGATATTAACTCAGTTGCAACTGCACTGCTGACAAGCGTGTGGAAGTGGAGACGGAAAACTGCATTCCCTCCTCCCACGCGTGGGATTCGCCCACCTTTTCAGCATGTACTATATGTTGTATTGGCATCTTGGCACGTTCAAGTTGTGTTGGCATGTAGGCACACTCGAGGGGTACGTACATGGACGACATTCGAAAGAACATCACATGGTATGCCAAGGGACTAGGTTTTTTCCGGAGAGGGGCTCCGAAGCGTCTGAATGCTCCCGCAGCACATGATATGCGATATCATGCGTGTTAGAGTGTGGAATGGGTCTTGGATGCCAAATATTCCCTCACTCTCTGTGTTAGGGCTTTACCGGCGTCGAATTCTCTCTAGCGGGTTCCACGACTACTTAGAGCCCAAAACTCTCGGATCTGACAGAACGGGGGGGGGGGGTCTTGCCAAGAGGTTGGCCCTACCATTTATTTTGGTGTTCCTTGGGCATAATATAACACAACCAAGCAATGGGTTCCACCTTGATACCCCCTTCCGGCTCACATAGAGGGGCCAGAACAACAGTTCCGTCTTTTTCTCCAAGGGGCTAAGGTTTCCCCGAAGACGGGCTCCAGAGCGTCTAAATGATGCCACAACACATGGTATGCCATACCATGTGTGTTAGAGTGTGACATGTGTCTTGGATGACCAAGATTCCCTCACTCTCTTTGTTAGGGCTTCACCAGCGTCAGATTCTCTCTGGCGGGTTCCAGGACTACTTAGAGCCGAAACTCGCGGATCTGGCAGAACGGGGGGGAATCTTGCCAAGAGGTGGGCCCTAACATTGTCTTTGGTGTTCCTTGGACCTAACCTAACACAAACAAGCAATTGCTTCCACTTTTCTACCCACTTCCGGCTCATGTACGCAAAGAGGCCAGAACGGCAGTTCCGTCTTTTTCCCCAACGAGGCTAGGGTTTCCCCGGAGAGGGGCTCCAGAGCGTCTACATTCCACCACAGCACATGGCATGCCATACCATGTGTGTTAGAGTGTGGCATGGTTCTTGTATGCCAAATATTCGCTCACTCTCTGTGTTAGGGCTTCACCGGCGTCGGATTCTCTCTAGCGGGTTCCACAACTACTTAGAGCCCGAAACTCCCGGATCTGACAGAACAGGGGGAATCTTGCCAAGAGGTTGGCCCTACCATTGAATTTGGTGTTCCTTGGGCCTAATCTAACACAACCAAGCAATTGGTTCCACCTTTCTACCCCCTTCCCGCTCATGTAGAGGGGCCAGAACGGCAGTCCCTTCTTTTTCCCAAGGGGCTAAGGTTTCTCCGAAGAGGGGCTCCGGAGCGTCTGAATGCACCATGTGTGTTTCCATACCATGTGTGTTAGAAGTGTCAAGTGTCTTGGATGACCAATATTCCCTCACTCTTTGTGTTAGGCTTTCACCGGCATCGGATTCTCTCTAGCGGGTTCCAGGACTATACTTAGAGCCTAAACTTTCGGACCTGGCGGAACGGGGGGAATCTTGCCAAGAGGTGGGCCCTAACATTGTATTTTGTGTTCCTTGGACCTAATCTAACACAACCAAGAAATTGGTTCCACTTTGATACCCCCTTCCGGCTCATGTACGCAGAGAGACCAGAACGGCAGTTCCGTCTTTTTCCCCATCGGGGCTAGGGTTTCCCCGGAGAGGGGCTCCAGAGCCTTGAATGCCACCACAGCACATGGTATGCCATACCATGTGTGTTAAAGTGTGGAATGGGTCTTGGATGCCAAATATTCCCTCACTCTCTATGTTAGGGCTTCACCGGCGTCGGATTCTCTCTAGCGGGTTCCACGACTACTTAGAGCCCGAAACTCCCGGATCTATTAGAAGGGGGGGGGGAATCTTGCCAAGAAGTTGGCCCTACGATTGAATTGGGTGTTCCTTCGTCCTAATATAACACCAACCAAGCAATTGGTTCCACCTTGCTACCCCCTTCCGGCTCACGTAGAAGGGCTAGAACGGCAGTCCCGTCTTTTTCCCCAAGGGGCTAAGGTTTCTCCTAAGAGGGGCTCCAGAGCGTATGAATGACCATGTGTGTGGTTCCATACCATGTGTGTTAGAGTGTGGCAAGTGTCTTGAATGACCAAGATTCCCTCACTCTCTGTTTTAGGGCTTCACCGACGTCGGATTCTCTCTAGCGGGTTGCGGGACTATACTTAGAGCCTAAACTCCCGGATCTGGCGGAACGGGGGAATCTTCCCAAGAGGTGGGCCTGATCATTGTATTCGGTGTTCCTTGGAGCTAAACTAACACAACCAAGTAATTGGTTCCACTTTTCTACCCCTTCCGGCTCATGTACGCAGAGAGGCCAGAACGACAGTTTTGTCTTTTTCCCCAACGGGGTTAGGGTTTCCCCGGAGAGGGGATCTAGAGCGTATGAATGCCACCACAACACATGGTATGCCATACCATGTGTGTTACAAGAGGTTGGCCCTACCATTTAATTGGGTGATCATTGGGAATAATCAAACACAACCAAGAAATTGGTTCTACCTTGCTGCCCCCTTCCGGCTCACGTAGAGGGGCCAGAACAGTAGTTCCGTCTTTTTCCCCAAGGGGGCTAAGGTTTCTCCGAAGAGGGGCTCCGGAGCGTATGAATGCACCACAACACATGGTATGTCATACCATGTTTGTTGCCATACCATGCCTGGTAGAGTGTGTCAAGTGTTTTGGATGACCAATATTCCCTCACTCTCTTTGTTAGGGCTTCACCAGCGTCGGATTCTCTCTGGCGGGTTCCAGGACTACTTATAGCCGAAACTCCCGGATCTGGCAGAACGGGCGGAATCTTGCCAAGAGGTGGGCCCTAACATTGTATTTGGTGTTCCTTGTACCTACCCTAACAAAACAAAGCAAGTGGTTCCACTTTGCTACCCTCTTCCGGCTCTTGTACGCAGAGAGGCCAAAACGGCAGTTCCGTCATTTTCCCCAACGTGGCTAGGGTTTCCCTGGAGAGGGGCTCCGGAGACTATCGATTCCACCACAGCACATGGTGTGCCATACAATGTGTGTTAGAGTGTGGCATCGGTCTTGGATGCCAAATATTCACTCACTCTCTGTGTTAGGGCTTCACCGGTGTCAGATTCTCTCTAGCGGGTTCCACGACTACTTAGAGCCCGAAACTCCTGGATCTGACAGAACGGGGGGAATCTGGCCAAGAAGTTGGCCCTACCATTTAATTGGGTGTTACTTGGAACTAATATAACACAAACAAGCAATTGGTTCCACCTTGCTACCCCCTTCCGGCTCACGTAGAGGGGCAAGAACGACAGTTCCATCCTTTTCCTCAAGGGGCTAAGGTTTCTCCGAAGAGGGTCTCTGGAGCGTCTAAATGCCACCACAGCACATCGTATGCCATACCATGTGTGATATAGTGTGTGGAAAGTGTCTTGGATGACCAATATTCCCTCACTCTCTTTGTTAGGGCTTCACCAGAGTTGGGTTGTCTTTGGCGGATTCCAGGACTACTTAGAGCCGAAACTCCCGGATCTGGCGGAACGTGGGGAATCTTGACAAGAGGTGGGACCTAACATTTTCTTTGGTGTTCCTTGGACCTAAACTAACACAACCAAGAAATTGGTTCCACTTTGCTACCCCTTTCCGGCTCAGATACGCAAAGAGGCCAGAATGACAGTTCCGTCTTTTTCCCCAACAGGGCGAGGGTTTCCCTGGAGAGGGGCTCCGGAGCGTATGAATGCCACCACATCACATAGTATGCCATAACATGTGTGTTAGAGTGTGTCATGGATCTTGGATTCCAAATATTCCCTCACTATCTGTGTTAGGTATTCACCGGCGTCAGATTCTCTCTAGCGGGTTACACGACTACTTAGAGCCCGAAACTCCCGGATCTGACAGAACAGGGGGAATCTTGCCAAGAGGTTGTCCCTACCGTTGACTTGGGTGTTCCTCGGGCCTAATCTAACAAAACCAAGCAATTGGTTCCACCTTGCTACCCCCTTCCGGCTCACGTAGAGGGGCCTGAATGGCAGTTTCGTCTTTTGCCCCAAGGGGCTAAGGTTTCTCCGAAGAGGGGCTCCAGAATGTCTGAATGCCACCAAAAAAAATGTCATGCCATACCATGTGCGATAGAGTGTGGAAGGTGTCTTTTATGACCAAGATTCCCTCACTCTCTTTGTTAGGGCTTCACCAACGTCGGATTCTCTCTGGCGGGTTCCACGACTAATTAGAGCCGAAACTCCCGGATCTGGCGGAATGGGGGGAATCTTGCCAAGAGTTGGGCCTTAGTATTGTATTTTGTGTTCCTTGGACCCAAACTAACACAACAAAGAAAATTGTTCCACTTTACTACCCCCTTCCGGCTCATGTACGCAAAGAGGCCAGAACGGCAGTTCCGTCTTTTTCCCCAACGGGGCTAGGGTTTCCCCGTAGAGGGGCTCCATAGCTTATGAATGCCACCATAGCACGTGGTATGTCATACCATGTGTGTTAGAGTGTGGCATGGGTCTTGAATGCCAAATACTCCCTCACTCTCTGTGTTAGGGCTTCCCCGTCATCGGATTCTCTCTAGCGGGTTGCACGACTGCTTAGAGCCCGAAACACTCGCATCTGACGGAACGTGGGGAATCTCGCCAAGAGGTTGGCCCTACCATTTACTTGGGTGTTCCTTGGGCCTAATATAACACAACCAAGCAATTGGTTCCACCTTTCTACCCCCTTCTGGCTCACGTAGACGGGCCAGAACGGCAGTTCCTTCTTTTCCCCCAAGGGGCTAAGGTTTCTCCGAAGAGGGGCTCCGGAGCTTTTGAATGATGCCACAACACATGGTATTACATACCATGTCACATGGTATTACATACCATGTGTTGCCATACCATGTGTGTTAGAGTGTGTCATGGGTCTTGGATTCCGAAAATTCCCTCACTCTCTGTGTTAGGGCTTCACCGGCGTCGGATTCTCTCTAGCAGGTTCTAGGACTACTTAGAGCCCGAAACTCCCGGATCTAACAGAACGGGGGGAATCTCGCCAAGAGGTTGGCCCTACCATTGACTTGGGTGTTCCTTGGGACTAATCTAACACAACCAAGCAATTTTTCCACCTTGCTACCCCCTTCCGGCTCACGTAGAGGGGCCAGAACGGTAGTTCCATCTTTTTCCCAAGGGGCTAAGGTTTCTCCGAAGAGGGGCTCCGGAGCGTCTAAATGATGCCACAACACATGGTATTCCATACCATGTGTGTTTCCATACCATGTGAGTTAGAGTGTGGCATGGGTCTTTGATGCCGAAAATTCCCTCACTCTTTTTGTTAGGGCTTCACCGGCGTCGGATTCTCTCTGGCAGGTTCTAGGACTACTTAGAGCCCGAAACTCACGGAACTAGGGAATCTTGCCAAGAGGTGGTCCCTACCATTATCTTGGGTGTTACTTGGGCCTAACCTAACACAACCAAGCAATTTCTTTCACTTTTCTAACCCCTTCTGGCTCACGTAGCTTGGCCAGAATGACAATTCTGTCTTTTTCCCCATCGGGGCTAGGGTTTCTCCGGAGAGGGGATCCGTAGCGTCCGAATGCCACGAAATCACATGGTAGGACATACCATGTGTCTTAGATTGTGGCATGTGTGTTGGATGATGAATATTCCCTCAATCTTTTTGTTAAGGCTTCACCGGCGTCAGATTCTCTCTAGCGGGTTCCAGGACTACTTAGAGCCCGAAACTCCCGGACCTAACGTAACAGGGGGAATATTGCCAAGAGGTGGGACCTAACATTGACTTGGGTGTTCCTTGGACCTAAAACTAACACAACCAATCAATTGGTTCCACTTTTCTATGCCCTTCCGGCTCACGTAGAGGGGCTAGAACGATAGTTCCGTCTTTTTCCCAAGGGGCTAGGGTTTCTCCGGAGAGGGGCTACGGAGTGTCTGAATGCTGCCACAACACATGGTATGCCATAAAATGTGTGTTATAGTGTGTTGTGGGTCTTGTATGCCCAATATTCCCTCACTCTCTGTGTTAGGGCATCACCGGCGTCAGATTCTCTCTGGCGGGTTCCGACACTACGAGCCAGAAACTCCCGGATCTCATGGAACAAGGGGAATCTTGCCAAGAGGTGTGCCCTACCATTGTCTTGGGTGTTCATTGGGCCTAAAATTACACTAATGAGCAATTGTTTCCACTGTTCTACCCCCTTCCGGCTCACGTAGAGGGGCCAGAATGGTAGTTCCACCTTTTCGCCACCGAAGCGAGGGTTTGTCCAGAGAGGGGCTCTAGAGCGTCTGAATGCCACCAAATCCGATCCCATGGTATGCCATAAAATGTGTGTTCGAGTGTTTCATGTGTCTTGGATTTCCAGTATTTCCTCACTCTCCGTGTTAGGGCTTCACCGGCGCCAGATTCTCTTTGGTGGGCTCCAGGACTATTTAGAGCCCGAAACTCCCAAATCTGACAGAACATGGGGAATCTTGCCAAAAGGTGGGATCTACCATTGTCTTGGGTGTTACTTGAGCCTAACCTAACACAACCAAGCAATTGGTTCCACTTTGCTACCCCCTTCCGGCTCATGTACGTAGATAGGCGAGAACGGCAGTTCCGTCTTTTTCCCCCAGTGTGGCTAGGGTTTCTCCAGAGAGGGGCTCCGGAGCGTCTGAATGCCACCAAAATTAATGGTATGACTTAAAATTTGTGTTAGAGTGTGGAATGGTTCTTGGATTCCGAAGATTCCATCACTATTTGTGTTAGGGCTTCACCGGCTTCAGATTCTCTCTCGTGGGTTCCAGGACTACTTAGAGCCCAAAACTCTCGGATCCATCGGAACGAGGGGAATCTTGCCAAGAGGTGGGACCTACCATTGTCTTGGGTGTTCCTTGGGCCTAACATTACACAACCAAGCAATTGGTTCCACTTTGCTACCCCCTTGCGGCTCACGTAGAGGGGCCAGAACGACAGCTCCGCCTTTTCCCCAATGGGGCTAGGGTTTCTCCGCACAGGGGTTCTGGAACGTCTGAATGCTACCACAACACATGGTATGCCATACCATGCGTTTTAGAGTGTGTCATGGGTCTTGGATGCCCATGATCCCCCCACTCTCCGTATTAGGGCTCACCGTCATCAGATTCTCTCTAGCGGGTTCCATGACTACTTTAGAGTCCGAAACTTCCGGATCTGAAGGAACGGGGGGGGGGGGGGTAAATCTTTCCAATAGGGTGGGCCCTAACATTGCTTTGGTTGTTCCTTGGGCCTAACTTAACACAACCAAGCAATTGGTTCCACTTTGGTACCCCCTTTCGGCTCACGTAGAGGGGCCAGAACTGCAGTTCCGTCTTTCCCCCCAACGGGGCTAGGGTTTCTGCGGAAAGGGGCTTCAGAGCGTCTGAATGCCACCAAATCACATGGTAGAACATACCATGTGTGTTAGAGTGTGTCATGGGTCTTGGATGCAAAATATTCCCTCAGTCTCTGTGTTAGGGCTTCACCGGCGTCAGATTCTCTCTAGCGGGTTCAAGGACTACTTAGAGCCCGAAACTCCCGGATCTGTCGGAACGGGGGGAATATTGCCAAGAGGTGGGCTCTACCAATGTCTTGGGTGTTCCTTGGGCCTAAACTAACACAAACAAGAAATTGGTTCCACTTTTCTACCCCCTTCCGGATCACGTAGAGGGGCCAGAACGGCAGTTCCCCTTTCCCCCAACGGGGCTAGGGTTTGTCCGGAGAGGGGCTCGAGAGCGTCTGAATGCCACCAAATACCATGGTATTCCATACCACGTGTGTTAGAGTGTGGCATGGGTATTGGATTCCCAAGATTCCCTCACTCTCTGTGTTACGGCTTCACCAGCGCCAGATTCTCTTTGGCGGGCTCCAGGACTACTTAGAGCCCGAAACTCCCGGATTTGTCGGAACGGGGGGAACATCACATAATATTTGTATAGATATGATAGGGTTACATCTTGTTAGTATTAGGCGGGATTCCGACATTCCCCACTTTTAATTACATAGTCATTTAAAGTCATTTTATAACCAATTGCATAGATTTTCAACTTGTTTAAGTCACCAATCATGCATCCGACGGCCAGCAATGTTTCTGTCCACGCCCACACAAACTCGCGCGCGCAAAATTTTCGTGCCGCACCCACCTCAAATTATGGATCAAACTTTGGCGCCTCCCCCACAGCGAGCGCGCACGCCTCTTGCAAAATTTCGCACCTTCCTCTACCCACCCGCGGTCTATCAACGAAATTCCCCCACCCCCTTTTTTCCATTGACGAGTTTCCCTCTTTCCTCTCTTCCAACCTCGCGTCCTCGCCGTGTAGCTTTCCGTCCCGCTCCCACACGTCGTCGCGTAGCTTTCCGTCCCAATCTCCCACCTCACCGCGTAGCTCCGTTCCGGTCTAACATTCCCCCGTGCGGGTCTTCCACCTCGCCGTGTAAATCGCCTTCCCGGTCTCCCAACTCGCCGGTCGCCGCCCAGCTTTTCCACCTCGCTGTCCAATTCTTCCACCTCGTCATTCAGGTCGTCGTCCAGATCTTCCACCTCGCCGCCAGATCTGCCACCTCGCCGCCAGATCTGCCACCTCGCCTTCTAGGTCGCCGTCAAGATCTGCCACCTCGCTGTCCAGCTCGCAGTTTGGCCACCTCGTCACCAACCTCACCTTACATCTAGGTCTCCCAACGCCTAACTAACCTCGCGGCAACTTCCTCGTCGAGGTCTGCCACTTCGTCACTAACCTCGAGGCAACTATCTCGTCAAGGCCTGCCACCTTGACTCCTGGAGAGATGGTTTCACCCATGGCAAGCAGTAAGAAAAAGGACCTAAATCCTGAGGCGATCTCGAGATAATTATTTCAGCCTATTTGATGCTTATTCCCCGCACATTTTTGTTTATGTTTTAGTTCCTGATATCGTGAAAATTGCCTGTTATGTGCTTCTTTATGTTTGATGAGTTCCTATGGTCAAAATTTTCTTATTTTGTACATAGATGCACTCATTTTACTATGTATGTTGTTAAAATTGAAATGGTAAGTAGCGTGCCTTATAAAAGTGAACGGAGGGAGTAGTACAGAACAATCAACACCAGCACTATATGTTAGAACATCACTCCATGGAAGAAACCCAAATCTTAATATATAGCTTTAATGGGTTCTTATAGTATCTAGTGTGATGTTTGTAGCTTACGTTGAACTCTTGATTTATGTTAGAACCACCTGTAAAATCCATTGACGATACACGGATAAATAATATCCTGAGAAATCATCCGCGGCTGGGTAGGACATTAGCATATGCTGTTGCAATCCCGACCGTACTACCCCCTACAAATAGCAAGAAGGAAAGCTCTGGATCCAAGTATGATCCTCGAGGGGAGGAAGACTTCACTGAAGAAGCTGAACCCTTACCTTCTAGCTCAACACCCTTTCATGATAGCTCATCAGTGAAGGTGATCCTTACTTATCTCATGTGGGACTGGTGGCCTAATTACTGCATTTACATATATGTTGTGCTACCAGCCCCATTGATCTGTACATGTGAACTATGCAGGCTAGGAAACTCAAAGTAAATACGACATCCGGTAGGGGGCAGATGCCTCTAGGCGGCCACTCCATGGCTGGCAAGAAGCGTGTCCGTGCTGAAAAATCTGACAACACATCACCTGTTACTCCGGCAGGAGATAAAAATATCCAAAAGAGTGCACTGGCAGTTTCCACACCTAGAACGGGTCGAACAAGGAGTACGAGCTTGCAGAACTAGCCCACAGATCCAGTCAGGCCACCACCAGCCGGGAACAAGAAGCCATCTAAGCCCCCCAAGAAGCCATCTTACAATGACAAGACGGTAGATGTCGAACACAAGCAGCCAACATCGGTCCAAACCAAGGTGGTAGCTGTGGTGACCGAGAAGGCAGCCGCCCCGCTTGAGCTGGAAGCTCCCCAAGTCCAGAAGAAAGCTCCCCAAGGCCAGCAGACAACTCCACAACTTGGCCAGCAGGAATCTGTCCAAAACAAGCAGACAGTTGCCCATGGCCATCTGGAAGCTGCCCAATAGAAGGATGCAGCTGACCATCGCGATGAGACACACACCCAGTACGATCAGGATCTTCTCGTTGGCCAGCTGCCAGGTCCCCAAGTCGAGCTCCCACCATTCCAACATGAGGGGCAAGGTTCCCAAGTCGAGGAGGTAGATTCCCACTCCGAGGCACTGGTTTCTGACCCATGGTCTGAAGATCGACATCACTTGTGCCAGGAAGGTAACATGTTGCAGAACTGTGCTATCCATTTCAAGAATTAAATCCGAAATGCAGAACACTAACTCTAGCGCGGCCACATTTTTTTAGATAATCAACCTCGAGACATCACTATAAGTGGTGGAGGTGGGGTTGATAGGGGAATAAACATGGGAAAGGGGATGGACAAGATAACCAGAGGAAAGAGGATCAAAATAGTTATTCCTCTTGGATGTACTAGGCCAGCTGACGAGAAGATTGCTGCCATGTAGGCCACTGCATGTTCAATTGCAGCCAAGGAGGTTGTCCCCATCTTTCTCCATTGGAAGCAGTACAAGAAAAGGAACGCAATATTTAAAACCTTTGCTGGCCATGTGGCTGTAAGTTTTGAAACTCTTGATTCTAGTTATGTCCACTGCTGTTCATAAAACTGAAGTATGCTATTTCTTTTGTTTCAGTCAAAGTTTCTGATGGACCTCGACGACCCCTATATCGTGTCCTCTCTTGAAATGCATCTCAACGGTCGTACAAAGCACATGCGTCATATTCTAAGAAGGAGTATTGGGACAAAGTCAGACACAAGAGTAAGGTTTTGACTAAATCTCCACCAATAGAAAATATTGAAGATGTTGAATGGCAAGCTTTACTAGCCAGCTGGGGCTCAACCAAGAAACAGGTCGGTGTCTTTGCTCACTCGAACTGCTATTGCATCAATTATATAACCATCATTGTTGCTAGTACTTCATACTTTGTTTGTGTAGACGGCCTGTCTGAAAGCTGCAAGAAGCAGAGGTTGTGTCATGTACCCTGCTCATACGGGTTCTCGGAGCTATGAGATTTATTGCGACATGGATCAAGATGCAGTTCAACTGTTCAAAGCTACGCACATAAACAAGGCGGATGGAACATACCCTTCGCCTGTCAAAAAAGCAATTGTAAGCCCCCAGAATTCTTCACATCTCTGTAATCAACATTTTACCTCAATAGATTCTTGTAGGAAACCTTTCCTTTGAAATTTTGTTGCAAACTTCTGTCATCAGCTATTTCACCCATGATTATCATCTTCTAGTTCATGTACATGCATGCTTTAACTTGCTTGTCATCTGCTAGTTCATCTACACGCATGCTTTAACTTGCTTGTCATCTCCTATTTTAATCTATGTTCTATACATGCTTGTCGTGTCCTATTTTCATCTATATTCCTCATATGTCTGTTTTTCCATCATCTATGTCACTTAAAAGCTACTTTGGCTAAGATGTATGCCGCAGCACGTTTAATCAACTCTGTGCGAACTCTGAGCTTTGTTAAGTCAAACTGGGCAATAAAATGCCTTTTATCTACAAAAAAAGCTAGTTCGGCTGCTGTTGCATATATGCTTGTACATGCAGATCCCTTGTCATTTCAGCATCACCAGATACGTCTGTTAAAATATGCACTTGAGCGTGCTGTCATTTCAGCATGGTTTCCAACTATGTTTCGTACATCCTTGTCGTCAGCTAATCTATCTACGCTTGTCGGTAGTAATGTACATGCATGTTTAATTGCTTGTCATCTGCTAGCTTATGTATGCTTGTCATCTTATATTTCATATCAATGTTCCTTATGAGCTAGTTCAGTTGCTATCTCATCTTGTCCTTTTGCATGCTTTTTAGGCTGAAATGGAAGCAAAGATCGCGCCAGCTTTGCCGGGGGCACTGTCAGGACACCTCTGTGTGCAGCCGAAGCTGTCGCTGAGGTGCTCAGGTAGGGCCACCGAAAGCCTACGTTCCTAAAGAACATAGGCGTGACAACCACCCGATTTAGAGCTACAAAGTGTAAGCTCCAGCGTTAGCTTAACTATGAGATAAGCACGAAGCAGGAACTTTTCATGGAGCTGAAGGTAGCCAGGGATCAGGCTGATGCTGATAGGATCGCCCGCCAACGAGAACTGGATGTCATTCGAAAGCAATCTGCAGAGTATACCCAGGCTCAACATAAATCCAATGCCATTATTTAGGGGCTACTGGGTAGGCCACTTCGTACGCCCCAACACAAGCTTGCGACTGGCGAACTGGGTAGCTGATATGAAACTAGTTCTCTTCATGATGTATTTTGGTGGCTTTTTGGTAGGTGCCCTTGGTGGGATTTTTTGTGCCCCTTGGGAGGCTGTGAACTATGACAGATGACATTCGATGCCTCTGCTGGTGGCCCTTGTGAGGCTGTAAACTATTGCAGATGGCATTCGATGCCTCTGCTGGTGGCCCTTGTGAGGGTGTGAACTATTGCAGATGGCCTTTGATGCCTCAGTGGGTGGCCCTTGTGAGGCTGTAACCAGTCTTATTTGATGCATGTTTTTGCATGTGCTTTTCTGTGAAAGCTAGCAGTGCTAAAATTTAAAATTCATCCGCACCGGCTAAACGGACTTTCGATCCCCGACGGAAAAAAACGTCGATGCACGATGACGTCACCACAGTACCTGGCGACGGATACGATCCGTTACAGATACAAGAAGACGTGTACTATATGGTAGGTCCATGAGGCGGCACCTTATTGGATGAAAATCGCGACGGAAAATCACGTCAGGAATACGTTTCGACGTGGAAATGCCATGTTGGTCCGCGTGCTGACTCATGATTCGCGACGTCTTACGACGAACTAAAACGTCTCACCGTCGGATAACGTTATAAATTCGTCGATAATAAGCGTATACGTGGAACTTCATGAGAGCGCCACGTGGCACCTCTATAGTGCTTGAACCCGCGACGAGAAAATAAACGTCGCACGTATTATGACGTCATCAAACGGGATCGATGACGTCATAAAAGGAGGTAACGGTATTTCCAATCGTGACGTTTTAAAAATTTCAAGAAAATGATGACGCCAGAAACGGTAGAACTGACGTCAGTGACGCCGATAACGGGTTACGGAAAATACGATGCCACGTGTGCACACGCTAAGACAAAAAAAACGTCGCTCCTTGTGTTGGGCCGGCTAGTAGCTCGCGACGGTCGAATTTCCATCGCGGACTTCACGACGGTTTAGTGTTAATTTAATCAGCAGAATCGTTAGTGACAGTTGATCAGGAATGTTCTCACTCCGTTGCGTAAACAGTCGCGGATTTCCCTAAGCGACGGTTTGGAGCCCATCCGCAATATTATTGAAACGTCCCAGACTGCGCGGAATTTGGTAGTGTATCCCCTTTTCTTTGAAGAAGGCTTGTTTATCTTTTGTTGTGAAATTGGTTCCGTCGTCTATGATGATGTTGTCGGGGGACACCAAATCTGTAGACAATGGAGTCGGGGAACTTGACAGCGCACTTCGCGTGTTGAGATGTGACTGTAACAACTTCTATCCACTTCGTAAATTTGTCGACTGCTACTAGTAGATGCGTGTATCCTCCACGTGTTGCTTTGTAAAGTGGCCCCACCATGTCGAGTCTCCATTGAGCGAAGGGCTAGGACAGTGGGATCATGTGGAGCTCTGTGGCAGGTATGTGTGGCTTAGGTGCGAATCGCTGGCAGGCGTCGCATCTTTCGACTAGGTCTTTTGCATCCCTGGCCGCTGTAAGCAAGTAGAAACCCTTCCCAAAAGTATTTGCCCATGATAGCTCTCCAACTAGCATGGTGCCCGCAATCTCCTTGATGTATGTCCCGGAGCAGTTCTTTTCCATCTTCAGGTGCGATGCAAATTTGAAGGATTCTCGAGATACTTTGCTTGTACAGTTCTCCGTTTAGCACCCGAAAGGATTTTCTCGTCGTACTATATGTCTTGCTTCAGAGACATCTCCTGGCAGCTGCTGTCGGATCATGTAATCCAGGTACATGTGTGTCCAAACTGGCTCGACCAGGAAGACTTATCGCGAGATATGATGGATTACGGCGATCAGCGTGCTTTGTCTATTGGTTTCTGATTCTGTTTTTTCTGGTATTTCTGTTGGTTTCTTGAGTTTGTCAGACCTCTTGTTTATTTTCTCGAAGTAGACCCCTGGCGGTATCGGTGCATTGGTCTACACGATGTTCGCCAGTCTGTCGGACTCCTCATTGCTCGAGCGTGCAACGTGCCTTAGTTCACAGCCTTGGAAGCTTCCTTCGAGCAGGTTGTACATATCCCAATAAGCGACCATGTTATCCGCGATTGCATCGCATTCCTTCATTGTTTTCCGCACGATGAGGTTGGAGTCTCCGTAGATCATTAGTCGAGTGGCGCCGCATGCCAGTGCCATCTTCATGCCGTGCAGGAGTGCTTTGTACTCGGCGTCGTTGTTGCATGTTGGGTCATCTGGCGGGAAGTCGAGTCGCAACACGTATTGGCATGGCTATCTATATAAAGCACAGTAGGGGGTCACGAACAGACAGACAACCCTAGGCTCAGAGCTGTGTGATGGAGTGTAGACACACGCTCGTTAGGAGACCCCAAGCGCAAGGTGTGAAGAGTGCAACATCAAGTTTTCTCTCAGAAAAGAAATGAAGGTTGAATCGACCAGTAGGAGGAAAAGCGACTTATGTAGGTTGATGCAGTTGATGTGGTAGGGCGCACTACCGGTTCAGCAGCAGCGTGGAACCTACAAAACACAATCAATTCACTTTGCCCCAACGTAGTAGTGAGGTTGTCAACATCAACGATTTTGCAGATAACAAAGAGGTTAAATGTATGATGTGGAAAACAACATGAGAACAATATGAAAACATCAGTAGCAGTGTGAAAACAGTGGAAGCAGTGGTTGTATTATTAGTATGAGAAAATGGACCGGAGTCCACAATTCAGCACAGGTGTCTCTCCATAAAAGATAGCTAACATGCGTGGTGAACAAATTACAGCTGGGCAGATGATAGATAATGAAACATGCATGACATAAAGATTACTATGATATTCATGTGGGCATTACAACAAAATACATAGATCATCATCCAACTGCATCTATGACTAATAATCCAATCTCCAAATATCATCCGAATAAACGTTGGGTATTAAGTTGCAAGCAACAGATTATCGCAGTAAGCAAATTGTGCAATTTAAACAATGTAAACGAAGTAAACATCGTTGTTTTCTCCCTAATGGCAAAAGAACATCCTCCATCTATCATGTTTCTGTCACTCGAGCACAGATGCAAAGGAGGCATGAACCCACTATCGAGCATAAATACTCCCTCTTGGAGTCACTAGCATCTACTTGGCCAGAGCATCTACTAACAACAGAGAGCATACAAGACCATAAATACCATACACATGAAGACAACATGATAGATTGATAATCAAAATACATAGCATTCAATGATCATCGGATCCTAGCAAACACTAGTAGCATTACAAATAGATTATCTCGATCATGTGAGGCAGCTCACGAGATCTAAACATGAGGCATAAAGAGGAGAGGACAACCATCTTGCTACTGCTATGGAACCATAGTCCAAGGATGAACTACTCACCCATCACTCTTGAGGAGGGCATGGTGGTGTAGACCCCTCCTGTGATGATTTTCCCTCCCGGCAAGGTGCCGGGGACAGCTCGAGAACCCTTCCGATCTCGGGTTGACGCTAAAGCCGGCCTCGGGTGTTTTTCGTGGAAAAGTGGTCTCCCCTTAGGGTTAACTATCCGAGGGGGGTAATATAGGTGAAAGGGCGATGGCGGTGGGCGCCCGAGGGGCCCACACCACCCCCAGGCGCAGCCCTATGGTGTGGCCCCCCTCCGGGCCTCCTCGGGACTCCGTGGAACATTAAGGAATTCTAAGTCTTCCAGGCTTCGAATTTTCCAATTCCGAGAATATTTCCAGAACAACTTTTCTGAAACTAAAAACAGCAGAAAACAGGAACTGGCTCTGTGGCATCTTGTCAATAGGTTAGTCCCGGGAAATCGATAAAAATGACATAAAGTGTAAGTAAAACATGTAGCATATGGCATGAAAACAACTTGGAACATCAGAAATTAAGGATACGTTTATGATGTATCACTGTACCAGATTCAATCTATAAATCACACCCTGTAATCGACACTTTTTGTTACCCCAACGAAATAAATTCTGGCGCGTAGTAACCCATCAAGTCGAGTAGTCCACCATCGCCTTTTTCCTTCTTATGAAACCCCATGTCCCTCACCATGGAGACTGTTGAGGCCACCCCCTTGACATTGGCGCAGTATGTGGGAATCCAGGGCGGTGCCCTCGTGGCTTCTTCGACCTATCATCGACCAATCATGAATCGGTGATCTGGGCGGACTCGATCCGCTTTGGATCAATCGACTTCACCAATAACTCGCTGGCATCATGCCCGGTTTTTGACTGCCTTGACGCAAGTATCAATCGAAAGACCGACGCGGGTCATGCGGGGGTGATACGCTTGGAAGATTATGTCCGAGTTTATCAAGAAGAGACAGTCGTGCCAGATATCTCGCTGCCCCTAGAGGAAGCGAGTTATGAGTACTTCGGCCTGGCTATCCGCACGTGCACTTCGTCACTATGGAAAGACGCATCCACTCGCCATCCTCAAAAATCGAAGACGACGATATAGTAACGGATCCGCCCAAGGCAGCCCTTGCAACTGATGCGGAAGCGATGGAGGGAGAAGAAGACGAAAGAGAAGAATTGGACGAGGACCCAAAGAAATCCCCTCCCCCTCAGGATGATGACCCGGAGAACGGCGATGGTGGACATGGAGAGCTACCCCACCCGCTAGTTCTAGACCTGCAACTAAAGGCAAGAAGGGAAAAGCGGAACGCCCCAAGGTCTATGTGTCAAAAGAAACCATGGATTTGGTCATCTCTCTCGTTGAGCAAGGCCTTCCTCCTCGAGAGGATGCCACCGCAGATGAACGGGCATCCTACAAGTGGAAATTGGTACAACACAGGAAGAAGCAGAGCAAGATGTACAAAGAATTGGATGATGTAGGTCTCCCAGAGATGCACTCGACAGGAGCCTCAGGTAGCGGGTCGCGTAAACCACCCGCTCCTAAGCAAGGATCACGACTAACTAGTATGTCGACTGAGCACATGAAGGAAACCCATAAAGTGTTGGATCTCAATCAAGATCCACAGGAACCTCATCTAGCATAGAAATTAACACCCAGAATGCCTCAAGAAAGGCTCATGCTGGTCCAAACGTACCTAATGTCCATGAAACCAACTCCGAGCGACCCACGAAGAGCGGTACACGATGAGATGCTACAGGGGCTCAGTATGGAAAGAGAGGAGATAGGGAAGAAACCCGCCCCATGAGTACCCCGTAAAACGAACAAGGGAGAAAGCCAAACTGGCTCAAGTGGCACGCCAACAAGAGGACCCGGAGGATTTGTGAAACTGGATCACGCAGAACAAGGTGGAAAAGTCGTGAAGGGAAAGAGAAATAGAACTGCCACCACCGAGAATAACCAGAACCCAAGAAGAGAAGCTGAGATATGATTCGACTGAATCGGATGACGAGGATCTCTGTGGACCTCCCTGTTTCACTCGAGAAATTTGCCAGGCCAGGAAGCCGAGGCGATTGAAGTTAACAGCTGAAACACCCAAATACGACGGAGAACAAGAACCCGAGGCATGGCTAGACAATTACCTAACAGCTGTGAGGTTTCAGAAAGGGAGCAAGGTGACGACAATGCAGTACATACAACTACAGCTAGTGGGCGTGGCAAGAAACTAGCTGAAGAGCCAGCCCAAGAACAAATATAGTTCTTGGGAGGAGTTCGAGTATGACGTCATCCATAACTTTAGATCCACCTACAAATGACCAGTAACAGTCACGCAACTGAAAGCATGCAGGAAATGATCAGATGAAAACATTCGTGGGTACATACAGAGGTGGACCGCACTGAAGAACAACGCAGAGGAAATTTCAAATGAAACAGCGATTAACAGCTTTAAAAACGGTCTCCGCCGGATGGACCTTCGAGAGTACACCAGCTGAACTCGAGTAAGAACCATAAGCAAGCTCATGGAAGTAGCAAATAGATGGGCAGAAGGAGAAGAATCAACATGCGGCACCCACCCGCCCTCACCCAAAGAAGATCGCATGGAGACTTCCTATGCTCACGAGGGAAACATGAGGTATACCAACTATCAAAACAGAAGAAGAAATCGCAAAAACTGGGCGTTTGATAAAATAGAACCCGAACTGGTTGTAGCTGAGTTCTGAGTTCCGAGGTAATCGCGGTAACGACGACCGTAGACAGGGACGAGAGCAGCCGCGAGAACAAGGGCGCGAGCGTGGGCAGGAACAGAAGCGTGAGTGGCAGCCACGGAAGATCAGAGCAGATGGACTACCACCAATGTCAATCGAGCAGCAACTCGAAGGTTGCGCCCAAATCACATGTATGATGATGACAATGGAGTTTGTAGATCCAGTCACAAGTTAAAGGACTATCGCATATTCAACCTACTCATGGAGGCCTCCTATAGAAAACAAAGAGAAGCATAACAGGCATGATTTCCGGCTGTCCCAGGAGCACTGGCCATAGGTGCACCACCACCTCCCCCAGTGTCACCAGTCGCTCAGCCTCAGCAACAACCCACGCCACAAGGACCACCCAAAGCGCAGCAAGCATCAGCAATCCAACAATAGTATAGGGTAGGTTACCCGGAAGAAAGATACCCGGAGTCAAAAGGAAAAATATACATGATACATAAAGGTGCTCCCTCTAAAAGAAGCTAATTACCAGGAGATACGTCATAAACGTATCCCTAATTTCTTATGTTCCATGTTATTTTCTTATTGTTTCACACATGTTTTCTATACACTTTATGTCATTTTTATCGATTTTCCGGACTAACCTATTGACAAGATGTCATAGAGCCAGCTCCCTGTTTTCTGCTGCTTTTGGTTTCAGAAAAGTTGTTCTGGAAATATTCTCGGAATTGGAAAATTTGAAGCCCGGTAGTCTTAGAATTCCAGAAGGTTCCACGGTGTCCCGAAGAGACCCGGAGGGGGCCTCAGGGGGCCCACACCGTAGGGTGGAACGCTCCCCCTTGGCCGCGCCGGGGGGTGGTGTGGGGCCCCAGGCCTCCACCGCCTTTGCCCTTTCGCCTATATAATCCCCCCCCCCCGAGACGTAAACTCTAGAGATATCCCACTTTTACCCGAGAAACACCCGAGGCCGCCGTCACCGTCATCTCGAGATTGGGTGGGTTCTGGAGCTCTCCCCGGCACCCTGCCGGAGGGGGAAATCATCACCGGAGGGGTCTACACCACCATGCCCTCCTCCTAAGTGATGCGTGAGTAGTTCATCCCTAGACTACGGGTCCATAGCAGTATCTAGATGGTTGTTCTCTCCACTTTGTACCTCATGTTTAGATCTTGTGAGCTGCCTACCATGATCAAGATCATCTTTATGTAATGCTACATGTTGTGTTTGCTGGGATCTGATGAATGTTGAATGTTATTTATGATCTTTCATGCTCTGCGTTATTAGTAGATGCTCTGGCCAAGTAGATGCTAGTAACTCCAAGATGGAGTATTTATGCTCGATAGTGGGTTCATGCCTCCTTTTCATCTGTGCTCGAGTGACAGAAACCTGAAGGATGGAGGATGTGTTGTTGCCATTAAGGAAAAAACAACAATGCTTGATGTTATTATTTACATTACGCACTTTTCTTACTGCGATTATCTGTTGCTTGCAACTTAATACCCAATGTTTGTTTGGATGATATTCGAAGGGTGGATTTTTAGTCATAGATGAAGTTGGATAACGGTCTATGTATTTTGTTGTAATGCCCGCATGAATCACATAGTAATCTTTATGTCTTTCACATGCACTACGGTGTAGCCTTCATTTTTGTCAATTGCCTAGCTGTAATTTGTTCACCACACATGCTATTTATCTTTCATGGAGAGACACCACTAGTGAACTGTGGACGCTGGTCCTTTTTCCTCATACTGATAAATCACCTACTGCTTTCATACTGCTGCTACTGCTTTCATACTATTTCCTACTGTTTTCCACACCATACGTTTAACCTCTTTGTGTTCAGCAAAACCGGTGAGACTGAAAACCTCACTGCTTCGTTGGGGGAAAAGTGATTTGATTGTGTTGTGTAAGTTCCACGTTGCTTCTGAACCGGTAGTGTGCCCTGCCATCTCAGCTGCTTCAACCTTCTGAAGTTACTCCTTCCTCCTACTGGTAGATTAAACCTTGATTTCTTACTGAGGGAAAACTGCTTCTGTGCTCATCATACCTTCCTCTTGGGGTCTCCCAACGAGTAAAAGATCTGCACCATCACCAGGCAGGTGAATTTGGCAGAAATATCACCTCCAGCAACGCCCGAGTTCCTAAATTGGTTAGATGAAAATATTACCTTCTCTAGAGATGATCACCCGCCTCGAGTCCCCTTCCCTGAAAAGGCAACATTGGTACTCGAAGCGCGAAATGGAGGCTATAACTTAAACATAGTATTCATGGACGGAGGAAGTGGAATCAACATTATTTACGCAGAAACGCTGAAGGAGTTGAACATACCATTAAGCAATCTGAAACACTTGGAGAATTCGTTCCATGGACTCGTACTAGAAAAAGCAGTCAAGCCTCTAGGCGCAATAGTACTCGAAGTAGTGTTTGGAGAACATGACAACTTCGAAGTAGTCGACTGCCCATCACAGTACAATGTGATACTCAGAAGGACAACATTCATGAGATTCATGGCAATACCTCACTATGCGTACCTAATGATCAAAATGCCAGGACCCATGGGTTAATTACAGTGCGAGGAAATTACAAAAAATCATACAGCTGCGATGTCGAGTTCAACAAAATATCACAATCATTCGAAATGCAACAGGAACTTGCAGATATAGCAGTCACAACTGATCACTCGTTTCTTCCTCTGACAAAGAAAATGACACCCGAGATGGAGTTTGACGTGAAAAAGGAAAAAGTGGAATACCAGCTCCACCGGACTGATCCAGCAAAGATAGTACTCGTGTCCAAAATCTTCGCATGGGCCCCGGCGGGCATGCCAGGAGTACCTAGGGAATTTGCCGAGCACTCATTAGAAATCTACAAAGATGCAAAGCCGATCCAACAATCTACTCTCCGCTTCTCGGAGCCAAAGCAGAGAGCAATAGGAGAAGAAATAAACAGACTACTCGCAGCGAAATTCATCCGCGAGATCAAAATAGCAACATGGCTCGCAAATCCAGTGCTGGTAGCCAATAAGAACACTGAAATACTTTGGATGTGTATAGACTACACGTCATTGAACAAACATTGTCCCAAAGACTGGTTCCCACTCACGCGAATCGACCAGATCATTGACTCGACTACGGGCTGTGAAAGATTATGTTTCTTAGATGCATACTCAAGCTACAATCAGATCTTCATGAAGCGATACGATGGATAAAAAACTGCATTCATTAGCCCGTTCGGTGTGTACTGCTACACCATGATGCCTTTCGGGTTAAAAACCGCAGGAGCCACATATCAACGCATGATGTAGAATTGCTTGAAAGTGCAAATTGGTAGAAATGCTAAGGTATTCATCGACAACATTGTGATCAAGTCAAACAAGGTAGAAACCCTTATCGACGATCGTTGAGAAACATTTGCAGCACTCAACAAGTACCAGATCAAGCTGAACTCAAAGAAATGTGCCTTTGGAGTACATCAAGGAGATTTACTCGGGTACCTGTTGTCTGCCAGAGGCATCGAGGCAAACCCAGTGAAATTTAAGGCTGTCCTATCAATGAAAGAACCAACTAATATCAAAGGAGTTCAACAACTGGCAGGGAAAATTGCGGCACACAGAAGGTTTATAGCAAAACTCGGAGAAAACGCACTCCCCTTTTACAAACTGCTAAAGAAGTTAGACAACTTCGAGTGGACACCCAAAGCCTAGGAAGCCTTCTGGGCCCTCAAGCAATCCTTGTCGACTCCGCCAGTAATGGTGGCACCTCAGGAAAAGGAGCCAATGTATCTATATATTTCAGCAACAAAGCAGGTGGTCAACACAGTACTAGTAGTCGAGCGGTCCCGGAAAGGATCCATCTATAGAGTGCAAATACCAGTATACTACCGCAGCGAGGTGCTCTCGACATCCAAGCAACAGTACCAGCACTACCAAAAGCTAGCATACGGAGTATACATCACGGCAAAGAAGTTGAGGGACTACTTCCAGGAACAACTACAATGCAATAGGACGAGTAGCAAAGTGGGGAATTGAGCTAGGACCATGGGATATAACCTATGAGATACGAAAAGCCATAAAATCACAGGTACTCGCGGATTTTGTATCAGAGTGGATGGAGTTGGAACAACCAAGAGTTCCAGATACGTCGAGTAACTGGACAACGTACTTCGACGACTCCAAAAGGGCGTCCGGAGCAGGGGCAGGAGTCATACTCATATCCCCCAGGGGCGACACACTACTATACGTGCTACGGATGACTTTCAAAAATGCATCAAACAACGAAGCCGAGTACGAAGCACTCATCCATGAGATGATAATGGCCAAACCATGTGGAGCCACTCGACTCGTCATCTATGGCAACTTGTATCTCGTAGTCTAGCAAACCATGAAGGAGTGAGATGCGCCGGGAGAAAACATAGCAGCATACATGGATCTTTATAACAAACTCGAAGGTGAATTTGTAGGATGTGAACTCCAACACATTGGAAGAAGTAGTAACTCATAAGTAGACGCACTAGCAAACATTGGATATACCTGCGCACCTATACCACCCGACGTTTTCTATGAAAAAATTGACCAGCCCTGTATAAAATGAAAGGTACCCGTTCCAAAAATAGCCGAGCACTCGGAGGCAGACAAAGATGAAAAACCAAAAGAAGAAATGGAACCTACAGCAATGGAAGTAGTTGAGCAATTCAATCAGGTGCACTTCTAGTGGATCAAGCAGAAGCACGACAGGTGATGCGCAGAGCCAAAGCATTCACAATTTACGACGGATGACTACATAAGCGCATCATATCAGATATATTACAGAGGTGCATAACCCTGGAAGAGGGAAAGGAGATACTCATAGACATACACCAGGGAACATGCGGATATCACGTGGGGAGCAGAAATCTTGTCCACAAAGCTTTTCGAGCTGGGTTGTACTAGCCAAAGCAGAATATGATGCCAAAGAAATAGTACGGCACTGTGAGGCTTGCCAGATGTTCGCAATGCGCCCGCACGTACCACCCAAAGAACTATATATGAAACCACTAGATGGCCCTTCGCACAATGGGGACTCGACATAGTAGGACCACTCAGTCGATCATCGAACGGAGGATACACTCGACTGTTGGTGGCAGTCGATAAGTTTACCAAGTGGATTGAAGCCATGCCAGTAACTCCCAAGACGCATAATCAACAGTAAAATTCATCAGGTCTATAGTACACAGGTTCGGAGTACCACACTGCATCATTTACAGATAACGGGACAAATTTTACAGCAGATGAGTTCCAGGATTACTACAAAGAGCTAGGGATCAATGTCACGTAACACACCCACAGAACAATGGGCAAGTGGAACAGTCAACCGGGTTAGTCACAGCAGGACTAAAAAAGAGACTACTCACACAACTTAAACAGGCAGCCGGAGCATGGTCAGAGGAGCTATCTTTAGTACTTTGGAGCCTGCGAACAACACCAAGCAGATCCACAAAATATACCCCATTTTTATTGTATATGGAGCCGATGCAGTGTTACCAGCAGAAGTACGGCACAATGCGCCTCGAGTTGCCTCCTACACAGAAGAGGACACGAACCAAGCAGTCGAGGACACACTCGACCTAGCAGACGACGCTCGGGACAAAGCACTCGCGTGCATGGCCGTATACCAGCAAGGTCTGCGCAACTATCATGCATATCAAGTGTGCAGCAGAACATTCAACGTGGGCGACCAGGTTTTACGAATGAAACAAGGAAGCCATGACAAGCTAACATCACCATGGAAGGGCCCTATGTGATAGGAGAAGCACTTGGAAACGGCACATACAAGCTCAAGGACAAGAAAACAGGAAAGTTCTACAAGAATCCATGGAATGTCTCACAGCTACATCTTTTTTATGCCTAGTTTATAATTTAGTACAATTAATAATAAGGCTATTCTAGTCATTTATGTATTCCGATCGAACAAATCAATATTACCGCTCTGCTGCGAGGAATTTTCTTTTGTCTGTTTTACAGTTAAATTACAAGTCAGTAGCGGTATCGCCCGAGTGTAACCTACAAAATACAGCTACACTCGGGGGCTGCACAACAAATAGTTACAAAGAAATCTTGGAGTAACTCCCAGCCGCAGTCGCACCCGAGATACTCGGGGGCTATGCAGCAAAACGTTTTATACAAAAATTATAGGGGGACTCCTAGCCGCAGTCGCACTCGAGATACTCAGGGGCTATGTAGAAAAACATTTGATACAAAAATCATAGGGTGACTCCTAGCCGCAGTAGCACCCGAGATACTCGGGGGCTGTGCAGCAAAACGTTTTATACAGAAATGATAGGGTGACTCCTAGCCGCAGTCCCACCCGAGATACTCGGGGGCTGTGCAGCAGAACGTTTTATACAGAAATGATAGGGTGACTCCTAGCCGCAGTCCCACCCGAGATACTCGGGGGATGTGCAGCAGAACGTTTTATACATAAATTATAGGGTGACTACTAGCCGCAGTACCACTTGAGATACTTGAGGGATGTGCAGCAAAAAAATTTATACAGAAATTATAGGGTGACTCCTAGCCGCAGTCGCACTCTAGATGCTCGGGGGCTATGGAGCAAAAAAAATGCAGAAATCCTAGGGTAATTCCTAGCCGCAGGAGCAGTCGAATATATTCGGGAGCTGTACAACAAATAGTTTAATTAGCAATTTCAGGGAGATTCATCACCATATTCCCATTCTACATACTCGGGGGCTGTGTACAACAAAGTTATAACAAGAACTGGAACCCGACAGAAATTGGAGATTTTAAGACATGGCAATCATCATCAATACTAAGTGATGTAAGCAGCAATTTATTTACATATGAAGATACGTACACTCATTCAGCAAATTTGAGTACACATATACAGAAAGTTACAAGTTCATCTACAGTTACAAGAGGTGATAGCTAAAGTCTAAAACTGCGGGGTCCATCCACCTTCTAGTTGAATATCAGTTTCTTCTTCCGCCAAACGCATGAGTACCACAGCAGCAGGAGTAGCTGCCTCATAGCGAGCAGTCATATTTACACGTTGACGGTCACGAGGAGCATGAGGACCTTTGCCAATCTTCAGAAAATTTATCTGTGGATAATGAGTTTTAGCCACAGCCAAGGCAACTTAAGCCCCACCAACCAACTAACGGCAAACGAGTGCCTTGTCATGGTCAAAACTGCTAAAATTCGACATTAGATTGAACAATCCTTCGGGTAGCCTATTGAGCGAAAAAAGTGCCCCCATAATATTACAAAACGTTGCATGGAAAAAGCCAATTACACCACAACTTGTTAAGCTCGAGTCCTTAGACTCAACAGTACTCGAGATTTTTTCAGGATTAGACCGGAAAGATGACGAACTGTGAGAAGAAAGTTTCAGTCGTCCCTCCTCAATATAGCGAGTCTCTTCTGTAGTATTTTCCTGAACACCTGTAAAAGGAGTGAGTACTCATATCAACAAAACAAGTTGCAAGAAGTACTCGATTGAGTTATACAGAGGTCCTTCGAGAACTTACAGCCCAAGTCAGAGGTCATAGGAACCAGCTCTTTCAAGAGAAAATCTTAACGGTCTAAAGCAGCTTGTTCCTTCTCCATCAAGGAATTAACTTGAGTCCTCAAGACATTGAGTTCATATTCCTTTTTCAAAAGCTTAGCACTCAATATTTGTACCAAGCTAGTAGCAGAAGAGGTCGAAGGAATTGAGGCGGACAGATCAGCAGAATTTGAAGACCCAGGAGCCTAGGAAAAAAGGAGCAAAATAAGATCAATATCTGGTTGTCACATAACTTGAGTGCTCGGCAGCATCTGTCCTACCTCGCACTCGGGCACAACTCCCATCGGGAGGGAAAATTCAACAGGAAGATAAATTACAAGGAAAAATAACTCGCAGACTCAAAGAAAGTTGGACAAGGACATGTTTCATTCACTAAGCAGAAGGATAAAGTTCATTACAGGAAGAGAGTGAAATGCACTCAGGCATCACTATCACTAAAACTACTCAACGGAAAGATATTCTAACTCTCTACGGCTGCCCCTCGAGTGTCTCAAGCACCCTCAGCAGCTTTGTCAGCCTTGGCTCGAGCCTCAAGAATCTTGAGGAGACCCTCAGCTAATCTAACAGACTCTGAGACAAAAGGGTTGAGGTCTACCTCTTGCCCATTCGAGTCTACTGGAGGTCCACCAAGCGCAGCTTCAAAGTCACCTTCGATGTTGTGGGCTCGACTCAAGGTTAGCACCGCTTCAGCCCCAGAAAGGGTTTGCTCTGGGCTGAAATCATCTAGGACGTTCATGTCGTGAAACACGCCCATCAGAGCATCCAGGCTCGAGGGAACAATTTCCCTAGGGAACAAGCACTCGTGGAAAGACACGAGTACCTCCCGAAGCTTCTCCAGATAACTCTTGACCTTGTTCACCGGCTCTTCAGAAGAGGTAACAACATCAAGGAGTGGACCCTCGCGCATTTGACGTGACAAGGAAGGAGGGCTGCCCAAGGTAGCTGTAACAACGCAAAATAAAATTTGTCAGCAGGAGTACAGGAAATACCGAGCGAAGAATGAAGGAAAATGGAGGGAATATGAATACTAGTTAGAATGTGTGTCAAGGAGTCGAGCCGCGGGATAAGATTTTCCTCCAAGTCAGAAAATTTCTTGAGAGCTTCTTTTTCCTTTTCCGTGGACTCCCCAGCTTTTCGGATGGCAGTCTCAGTCCTTTTCCTGGCAGTCGTAGCTTCCGGCTGAAGAGCCGCATTCTGCGCCTCGAGTTATTTCACTCGAGCAAGCGCATAATATTTTTCACCGGTAGTTGAGGTCAGAAGCTCTACGATAAGAAAAACCATCAAAAAACACAGAGTAAAAGCAATAGAAACAAGAACAACCCATTAGATCAAAATTTACCTTTTGCCTTAGCAAACTTAGCGAGGGCGGTGTTCCTTCCTTTCGGTGCCAAGGAAACGAGTGCCAAGATCTTTCATGCTTTCCAGGAAGGGCTAAAAAGTACCAGAGTGAGAAATCAAGATACAGGCTTGAGTCCGCGCTTGCCTGCAAGCAGCCAAACGCAGGCTCGGGGGCTACTCCCATCGGGAGCGCTGTTCGCGCACCCGACAGGATGAATGAAATTCACACAAGAGTAAAATAAAAGAAAATAGACTCACGTGGTCCCTAACCTGAAACTCGGGAGCCAATGTATCCACATCAGCCAGGTTGACAGTCCAGGCTCCTGGACCTATGGGCGCCGGATCGACCTCAGGGACAGAGGAGCATTCCCTAGCCCCCTCCTACACGACCTCTTTGTCTCGAGTGCCCCAAGAAGGACTCGAGGCAACCGTGGCTTGAACATCAGCAGCAGCACCCTAATCGTTTCCTGCCGGAGGAGAAGGAACTGGAGCAGCACTCGAGCTAGTTCCCCTTTGTGCGGAAGGAGCAGCAATAGGAGGGGGAGTTGGAGCCCTTGGTGGAGAAGGAGTCTTGGAGGTATTACTGGGATGAGAAAAAAGAAAGGAGAAAAGACAATGATCAAGGTGAAAACCCAAATTTGGGTAAAACCAAAAGTAGAAAGAAGTAAGCTTACCCGCTAAGGGAACTTAGGCCATACATGTGGCGAACCTTCTTGGCAGTATGGGGATGAGGGGATAGTGGAGGCATAGACGCGAGAGGAACCGTGGGAATAGGGTTCCTCATCTCATCTCCTCATGTGGCACTCAAAGAACTGGAGTCTTTGGAAATGGTTTCCTCAAACTCGCCCTCCAGTCAAGCATGCTTGTCAAACCACTCAAGTCTCTTCGGCAGTTTCCTCTTGAACTACTTCCAGTCATCTACGTCCCAAGAGGAATTGGTTGTGGCGACTGAAGGAATCGAGTCCAAATCCATTGCAGCAGCTTCAGTCAAGCCCTCCATAAACGGGATAGTGCCCGACTTGGGAGGCTGACTGGGAAGAACATTCAGATTCTGGGAAAGGAAAGAAATCAAACAACAAAAATAGAATCAGTCGAATAGTGAATGAGAGAATCAAAAGAGAAAATTGGAGCAGAAAATAGGAGACATAAACGAAGACTTACCTCTGTACGTTCAGTCGAAGCACGGAGTGGGGGGAAAGTAGGAGTCAAGTTGGTTGCTTTGCTCTCCTTGACTCGAGTAATCTAACGCAGACACCGTTCGAGCTCATTGCTGGAGAGTTCCTCATGGCACAGGCGATGAGTTGCATCAGTACTCGAATAGGCCCACATAGGGATCACCCTGGCTTGAAGCGGTTGGACTCGATGCTTGAGGAATATAGAGGCCAGGTGGGTTCTAGTGAGTCCACTAGCCTTCAGAGTGGAGACCTATGCCACCAGATCTTCAGCCTGAGCAGCCTCTTCAACAGATAATTGGTTCCTCTACGAGTTCCTGTTAAAAACTGTCTTGTCTAGATCCACCAGAGGGGAGCCATCGACATAGGCCAAGTCCTTCACGTAGAACCATCGACTCCTCCATCCGGTGACAGAGTCGACGAATCTCATGTTGAAATAACCCGACTTCAGGCTGATTTGGATGTTGCAGTCGCCAACTTTGTGCGGGTAACTTCTGCTTGGCTACGCCTTGACGTTGAAGTAGTACTTGAAGAGCGCCCAGTGTGATGCCACCCCAAGGTAGCACTCGCACAACGGGATGAAGCATGTGATGTGTTGCACCCAGTTCGGCAGGACGTCGTGCAGTTGCATGTCGTACACTGCCATGAGCGCCAAGAAGAAGGGGTGGAGAGGAAATGACACACCCCTAAGGATGTGGTCCATGAAAGACACGTGCTCGTTGTCCTCTGGAGTCGGGCGTAACACAGAACCTGGGCGCCTCCAGGAGCCGGCCCGGAGTAACCCCTCACGCTCTACGCTGGTGAGGAGTTTGGCGGTGCCGATGGATTTGGTCCATCTTCCTTCCTTTCGCTAGCGGCCATCTGCACCAGCGGCCGCTGAGGGACTGCCGTTCTTTCGGGTGTTCACCATGACGTGTGATTGGACGAGCTCGGGGGAGTGCAACAATGGCTCTAGAGCAGGAAACAGGTAGCATATGCGGGCGCGGGGAAGAAGAATGGAAAGTTCACCCTTTCCCCTCGCAGTATTTATAGCCGGGTCAATCCATATCTGTCGTTGGTTCTTTTTTGATCTAGCTGAGCCCTACATGTGGCATCGGAGCCTAACCTCTTTGCCTCCACGCCGCCCACTACTCGTGGGAATCTAGGCATTTACTGACAATCCCTAGATTACCGCGCACTGAACGGTCAAAAGTGGTCAAACTACACCTGTGCAAGTTATCGCCTGACAGGATAAGCTCACGTCAAGTAAATATCTAGTCCCTTATTAGTAAAGCAGGGAATTACGACACTACTGACGAAAAATACTCGAATGAGAACAGTATTCGAGTGATCAGAAAATTCACTCGAAACCTGTATAGTCCTTTCAGAAAGGAAATTTTCACTCGGAGAAGTGCATAAAGTTGAGGATACTCCTTTCCCATTCGAGAAAACTGACTCGAATGAACTGTGCATGAAGCACTCTGTTTCCTAGATCGCATTGCTGTGTTTAAAAACTCTGGATGCAGTGCCCATGGTACGAAGGTAAGACCCGCGGATCAGTTCCAACGGTCTGGGAGATGCACCACTGCTGCACTACCTAGTACTCTTCCATGCCAACAGGCGTGATGAAAACCCCGACGGAAGCGTTGGGTAAACATACTGACCACTGAGTTTGACTATAAGACCTCAGCGACACGAGTTGAACTACCCTAGGTTTTCTGAAGATCGAGCGTAAGGACTCGAACCTTGAGTAGGCTGACACTGTGTTCTCCCGAGTGAGATTAATTGACCTCGATTAGTTGAGTAGATCAAGCCTGTCCAGCCATATCCTCCCAGGAAAACTATTTCAGGAGGAAAACTTGAGATAATTCGTTTTGTACATTTGTGTCGGAGAGTTGTGTGTCAAAGGACATGGAAACTCTGAAGGTTTGAACACTGGGTGCTAAACACGCTTCTCACACCTCTCGATGGGGCTTCGCGAGGGAAGCTTGGCAACAACGACAATGGTGACACGGAGAATTTACGCAGATTCAGGCCACCATTATGGTGTAAAACCCTACTCCTGCTTGTCTGATGGATTGGACTGCATTGGCTATAGTACAAATGCGAGCTTGTGCTCAGGTCAGACTATGGGGCTCTAAGTGAATTGAGCTCCCCTTCTACGAGGGCCAATGGGACCTTTATATATCGGCATTTGGACCTCCTCCCTGCTTTATACACGAGAAGGGTAACTGTCGTCAAAGAGGCTTTGTGGCCCCGTGGTACCTTCGTCACTGCGTAGAAGGGCGGGCGTCACCAGCACGTGGCGTGTCCCCTCTCGAGAGGACACGCTTCCTGGAGAGGAGCGGGGGCGAGGTAGAGCTGAAGGGAATATGCCCGAGAGGCAATAATAAAATGGTTATTATCTTATTCCTTGTTTATGATGAATGTTTATTTCTCATGCTAGAATTGTATTAACCGGAAACGTTGATACATGTGTGCTTAATAAACAAACAATGGTTCCTAGTAAAGCCTCTCTTTTAACTAGCTCGTTGATTAATAGATGATCAAGGTTTCCTGATCATGAACATTGGATGTTATTAATAACGGGGTCATGTCATTAGAAGAATGTTGTGATGAACATATACCCAAAGAGAATATATCAATGCGATCAAGTCATTTAGTTTACATTGTTATATCAAACATACGAAGTAACTTATTCCTTAGACCTTGAGATCATGTCAATCACTGATACCGGAAGAGTGCTTTGATGGCATCAAACGTCACACCGTAACAGGGTGACTATAAAGGTGTCGTTAAGTATTCGGAAAGTATTAGTTGAGGATCATGGATCAAGAATGGGATTTGTCCATCCAAATGACGGAGAGATATACTCTGGGCCCTCTCGGTGATATCACATCGAAACCGCTTGCAAGCACGTGATATGATCACAAGGATGTTATATCACGGGAACGAGAAAAGAGTACTTGTCGGTAACGAGATTGAACAAGGTATGGTTGATACCAATGATCGAATCTCGGACAAGTAAAATATCGCGAGACAAAGGGAATAGTTCACGGCGTTGTTGGTTCACACGATCACGAGAGTCATCGTTGAATATATAGGAGTCATCCGGATCTCCAGATCCCGCTGTTGATTATTGATCGGAGAGGAGTCTCGATCATGTCTATCTTATTCGCGAACCGTAGGGTGACACACTTAAGGTTCGATGACGCGTTTGAGAGGATACGGAATATCGAAGAATATTTTGGACAGCACCGAAATTGTTTCGGGGAAAATTGAAATAGTTCAAGGGGTTTTTCGTCGAATGGTTGTTAATAGAATTAACAAATGATTCGAGGTGCTTTATGCAAATGTTTGTTAATAGAATTAACAAATGCTGAAATAAAGAAATAAAAATGTTTTATTGATTTATTAAAGAAAAACTTTTGGATTTTCTAAGTGGGGTTTAAAGGAAAATGAGTGGGTGTGAGTGGAGTGTCCACTCACATCATGAGGGAAGAGGTGGGGGCACACCATGGGGCTGGCCGCACCCCCCTTGGGCTTCCTCCCCCCTCTCCTATAAAAGGAGGGTGAGAGCTCTCCCTCCTCCACACACTTGGCCACTTCCCTTTCCCTCCACCCGCTGCTCCATTTCATGGTCTCCGGCTTGGCGAAGCCCTGACCGTGGGATTCTTCACCACCACCACGTTGTCGTGCTGCTGGAGTTCCGAGGGATCCTCTACTTCCGCGCCCCGCCGGAACGAGGGAATGGAGGTCGTCATCAACCGTACGTGTGACCGATCACGGATGCACCGCCGGATTGCGGTGCCATCTTCTCGCTATCGGGATCGGTGTGAGTACGACTACGCCAACAACGAGATTTGATCTCGTACCACTTTGAGTCTTCGAGGGTATGTGTTCTCCTTAACCCTCTTGTTGCCCGTTACACTTCGTCTCCTAGATTAGATCTTGGCCTTTCGGGTGTCTCTCGCGTAGGAAAATTTTTGTTTTCTATGCTACGTTCCCCTTCAGTGGTATCAGAGCCGGATCTATGCGAAGATGTTTTGTACGGGTAGAACACATAGGTGTATGTGGGCGTTGATGATCATGTTATTACCTCCTTGATTATTTTATGATCTTAGTGTCATAGTGGGATGAAGCGGCCCAGACTAACCTTACATGTCCACGTACATGAGACTTGTTCCACAACTGACATGCAACTTGTATTGCATAAGTGGCTTGCGGGTGTCTGTTTCTCCTACTATAGTTAAGGTCTAATCTACAAAGGGTTGCTAAAAATATGTTTATCAACGTTGTGGTTGATGTTCGTAGGTATGAACGGTTCTATCCTCGAAAGCCCTAAGCCACGTAAAATATGCAAAAATAAATTAGAAGCGTCTAACTAGTTTTTGCTGGGCATGTGATGTGATATGGTCAATATTACAAATTTGATTATGAGATGATCTATTTTGTAAATTATTGATATACCGGAAGGTATCCATATGGTTGTCTTCTTATTGATGGACAATCAAGTTTGGGGTACCGTGGTACTTGGTACCACGCCGGTGGAATGATTGAGATCATACCATAATGCACATGATGGAGATCAAGTGCAAGAAGGACCATATCATATCACGTTATCCTTTCATGTGATGTCTGTGATGTTGATCCTTTTTATGCATCTTGTTTTGCTTAGATAACGTTGGTAGCATTATAAGATGATCCCTCTCACTTAACATCAAGATAATAATGTGTTCTTCCTTAAGTATGCACCGTTAAGAAAGTTCGTCGTTTCGAGACACCACGTGATGATCGGGTGTGACAGACTCAACGTTCGCATACAACGGGTGTTTTCAAGCCTAGCATGTACAGACATGGCCTTGAAACACACGCAATACTACGGTTCTACTTGGCGAGCCTAGCATGTACAGACATGGCCTCGGAACACGTAACCGAAAGGTAAAGCATGAGTCATATGGATGATATGATGAACATGTCGATGTTCGCCTTTGAAACTACATCATCTCACGTGATGATCGGTTTTGGTGTAGTGAATCTGGTTCGTGTAATCACTAAAGACGACTAAGAGGGATGTTGTTTTTGAGTGGGAGTTCATGGTTTAATTTTTGAATTAACTTGAACTTATTTATCATGAACAACCAATCAAAGTGAATTTGCACAAATTGTAGTATTCATTGGCATCTATAATTGCCTTACACTTAGATTGTTAATTGAGATATAACTGTTATGATCTGGTAAATACCATTTAAGATTGGTACCGTATTAGTGAAATTTAAAATTGAGTCCTATTGTAGACTTTTGGTATTTCCTACCTAGCTCCATGTGGTTAATGATTGATTAATCTAGAGAGCAAATAATTCCTACTTAGAATCCAGAGTCATGGTTGCTTCCGTATTACTTTATCTTCAAAAGAATGTTTTGTTGATCAAGGTGATTTAGGAACTGAAAAGAGTTGTTTTCAGAAACAATCAAGTGAAAGATATATTGATATCTAGAAACTTATTTGTGGCAACATGACTGAGTATAATTTAGCGTGACAATGTTTGCTTATATTATCTGAATATATGCAAATTTAGCGTGACAATGTTTGCTTATATTATCTGAATATATGCAATGATTGAAGACGCTAGGCGTTTGAATATTCCAAGAAGTTGGGCGCTCAAAATTATCCTCTAAATCCCTTCCTTCGAGCTATAGTAACTTAATCATAAAATTGTTATGATGGGATGGATTAGAAGTATGGTAAAGTATTTTACCTTACTTGGAAACTGTTAAGAGTGGAATCTAGAAGAATGCTATTAATATGGTGATATTAGTAGAACAATCAAACTCAAAGTATGAATCAATGGGTGATAGTATATGACTAACACGCCAAAGAAAATGAGCTAGTAAGACTAGCATTATTTGATGTTGAATGATTCTTCTATAAAGGAAAGGGAATATTGAAAATAGAATTACAAATAGATATATGGCAGAAAAGAAGATAACTGGAAAAGTCCAGCTAAGGAGTATATACTTGATATACAAGTTATAGATGTATTACTAGTTAACAAAGTATTTTTGGTATTTTGATACCACATTGGTTGGTATGAGTTGTCATACAAAGCAACGCAATGAAAGAAATACAAGGGCCTAAAAGGAACTAGTAATAGATGTGGAATCGATTATGACAAGAACATAAATAAAGTGTTATTGTGTTCATTGTCGTATTGAACCAACCAGTCAAGATTTATTTGAAGAACTTAATAATTTGTTATTTTGTTCTAGTCTTTTGTGAGAACAAATGAGATTGTTCAAACGATGACCATATTCCATAATTGATGGATATGTTAATATAAATCATGTTGGTAAAGTAAACATCTATAAGACTGAATGCTAAACGTTGCAAGACGTAAAAGAGTTTCACTTAAATTGTGGCACCACCATTTTAGTTCATATCGGAAAGGAAAACATGAAGGAATTCCATATTGATGGACTTCCGGAGTCATTTTGTTTTGAATAAATTGACGCTTGTGAGACCTCTTCCAAAAGATGACTAGAATTCCGTTCTTAGGCCAAAGTAGAATGGACGACTAATTTAGTGGAGATTATACATATTGATGTATATAGTCCATTATGTGTAGTCATGTATGGTGGATTAATTTTTCCTTCATAAAATTCTGTCGATGATTTAAGTAGATATGTGAGTATATCTATTTAAAGGGAACAGAGTTTGACATTTTGAATTGGTTCAAAAGGTTGTTAATATGAAGTTAAAATCAATGTAACAAGATAATCAAGTATTTATGATTGGATCATAAAGAATAAAGTTTGAGTTACAAGTTTAGCAAAACATCTGAGAAGTTGCAGAATTGTTCTACAACTTATACTTCTCGAATACCCCACATTAGATTGGAGTATTCAAAAGACAAAATCAAACCCTGTTTGACATGGTAAGATTAATAAAATTGCCATTATAATTTTGTAGTTTATACATTAGTGACAACCGTTTTTCCACTTAAAAGAGCACCATCATGATCCGCTGAAATTGACAACATATAAGATATGGTTTGGGTAGTGACCCGAATTGTCACTTTCTTAAGTTTTGGTATGCATAGCATGTGTAAAATGTTTACAACCAAAATAGGAGAAATATATGTTTATAAGGTTATCCCAAATAAAACATTGGGTATTTCTCCTATCACCGAACCAAAAGACAAATGTTGTTTGTCAGAAAGGGTTGATTTCTCGAGAAAGTAGTTCTTGCGAAACAAGTGAGTGGGAGCACAGTACTAACTCAACGAGATTAGAGAATCTTCGTTATCATGTCAAGAGTAGCGCAGCACTGGAAGTTGTTCCGGGGTTTACTATTTTGACTAAGTAGAAGACACTACAAATGTTGTGGATACTTCAAATGAGTTTGCGAACTGTACCAGAAAAGTACAAAAACTTTGTACTTATAACAACTTGTGGTTTCAGTGTAAAGTGTTGTTTTGACAACAAAAGGACCTGAACCTTATAAAGGAAGCAAATGATGGGCCCTGGCTTCGTAAAATTGACTATGAGTCATTATATCCGCCATAGTATCCTTGTATGAATATCAAGTATGTGACTTGGTAGTCCTTTCGATAGGCATGATGCCTAGCGATAGCAAAAGGGTCTATATAGCGACAAAGACATGGATTTTACATCTTATTAAAATTGTACTTATCGAAAAGTTGTTTTCGACGAAGTTCAAAGAGTTAACTACTACATGATTTTGATCTTCCGTAGTGATGCTTTAGTCTTTGCGGATAGTTCTAGCAAAAGGTTACATATTATGATATGACAATTGAATAACAAAACCAACTCTCCTCTCAAGGAAGTTTTATCAAGGATGTGTACTTGACACAGTCTGAGAGTTTTGTAAAATTCAAAAAGGTTGCTAGAAAGGTATGCACACTTCAATGGTTGAAGTGAGCATAACGAAGTTGAAATCTTTACCTTAATGAAGTTATCAAAAGAGTTTGATTCCATCATGAACGATAAAGATGCTTGTAAAGTTACAAGAAATTAAGTGGGAGCGCTATGACATATTTCCAATACTTTATGTAGATGACATATGGTTGATTGGAAAATATGTATTTTAAATTAACACGGTTAAGATTTTCATATTGATGAAAGGCTTAGAAAATATTGGGCATCGATATCTATAAAATATGGATTGAAGCGCCTGATATGATTAAAGCCAAATTACATAGATGAAATATTGAAGTAAGTCAATATAAAATTGATAAGAAGGAGTTCTTGTCACATGGAAAGTAATTGAGCAAGATTCAAGTGTTTTGACACATGATGAGCATCATTGAAATTGAGATTTCTAAGTCATGTTTCCATGCTATGTACACAACCAGATAAGTCCTATGCTATAAAATGTTATAGTAGGATAATTCATATGATGATTAGACAACAGTGGGAGAGATCCTTGTGTCATTTTAGAAATGCTAAGGATATGTTTTCCTATATAGTAATGACAAAATATTAGTTGTAATATGTTACACTAATAGTATTGTCATTTATTCAAGTAATTTTATCTCAATTAAAATATGTGATGAACGGTAGCACAATAGGATGGAAGAAAGTTCCATGCTGGATTTGAAAGAGTTTCAAAAATGAAAATATTATGACAGATACTACAACAAAGGCTAAAGTATATCGTTGTGTTGACAACTGATAATAAGCGTATTTTGTGTCAAGGAGTTCTTTATTGAACTTGGTGAATTTCCAAGAATGCTGAAACTATGGAGCTAAATTTTCACAATGTTAGTAACATCAGTTTAAGCTGAGGAATTAAGGTATCACCGGAACTTGGTGAATTTCCAAGAATGCTAACACTATGAAGCTACATTTTCACAATGTTAGTGACATCAGTTTAAGCTAAGGAATTAAGTTTTCACCAATTGACCATATATATACAAAGCCATCTCATTAGAGAATGAGTGATGCGTGTAGACGCAAAGAACATGCAAATACAATAGGACCTGAACAGTTCAGATCTTTTTGATAATGTTTACCACATGCGAAGCATGGTAATAACACTGGTACGCCATATGTGTTAAAGTGCTTACAGACTAGATTATTGACTCTAGTGCAAGTGGGAGACTGAAGGGAATATGCCCGAGAGGCAATAATAAAATGGTTATTATCTTATTCCTTGTTTATGATGAATGTTTATTTCTCATGCTAGAATTGTATTAACCGGAAACGTTGATACATGTGTGCTTAATAAACAAACAATGGTTCCTAGTAAAGCCTCTCTTTTAACTAGCTCGTTGATTAATAGATGATCAAGGTTTCCTGATCATGAACATTGGATGTTCTTAATAACGGGGTCATGTCGTTAGAAGAATGATGTGATGAACATATACCCAAAGAGAATATAGCAATGCGATCAAGTCATTTAGTTTACATTGTTATATCAAACATACGAAGTAACTTATTCCTTAGACCTTGAGATCATGTCAATCACTGATACCGGAAGAGTGCTTTGATGGCATCAAACGTCATACCGTAACAGGGTGACTATAAAGGTGTCGTTAAGTATTCGGAAAGTATTAGTTGAGGATCATGGATCAAGAGTGGGATTTGTCCATCCAAATGACGGAGAGATATACTCTGGGCCCTCTCGGTGATATCACATCGAAACCGCTTGCAAGCACGTGATATGATCACAAGGATGTTATATCACGGGAACGAGAAAAGAGTACTTGTCGGTAACGAGATTGAACAAGGTATCGTTGATACCAATGATCGAATCTCGGACAAGTAAAATATCGCGAGACAAAGGGAATAGTTCACGGCGTTGTTGGTTCACACGATCACGAGAGTCATCGTTGAATATATAGGAGTCATCACGGATCTCCAGATCCCGCTGTTGATTATTGATCGGAGAGGAGTCTCGATCATGTCTATCTTATTCGCGAACCGTAGGGTGACACACTTAAGGTTCGATGACGCGTTTGAGAGGATACAGAATATCGAAGAATATTTTGGACAGCACCGAAATTGTTTCGGGGAAAATTGAAATAGTTCAAGGGGTTTTTCGTCGAATGGTTGTTAATAGAATTAACAAATGATTCGAGGTGCTTTATGCAAATGTTTGTTAATAGAATTAACAAATGCTGAAATAAAGAAATAAAAATGTTTTATTGATTTATTAAAGAAAAACTTTTGGATTTTCTAAGTGGGGTTTAAAGGAAAATGAGTGGGTGTGAGTGGAGTGTCCACTCACATCATGAGGGAAGAGGTGGGGGCAAACCATGGGGCTGGCCGCACCCCCCTTGGGCTGCCTCCCCCCTCTCCTATAAAAGGAGGGTGAGAGCTCTCCCTCCTCCACACACTTTGCCACTTCCCTTTCCCTCCACCCGCTGCTCCATTTCATGGTCTCCGGCTTGGCGAAGCCCTGACCGTGGGATTCTTCACCACCACCACGTCGTCGTGCTGCTGGAGTTCCGAGGGATCCTCTACTTCCACGCCCCGCTGGAACGAGGGAACGGAGGTCGTCATCAACCGTACGTGTGACCGATCACGGATGCACCGCCGGATTGCGGTGCCATCTTCTCGCTATCGGGATCGGTGTGAGTACGACTACGCCAACAACGAGATTTGATCTCGTACCACTTTGAGTCTTCGAGGGTATGTGTTCTCCTTAACCCTCTTGTTGCCCGTTACACTTCGTCTCCTAGATTAGATCTTGGCCTTTCGGGTGTCTCTCGCGTAGGAAATTTTTTGTTTTCTATGCTACGTTCCCCTTCAAGAGCTCCTCTTCAGGGACAGATGGAGCGATGCTTTGTGGATGAGCAACACTCCCATACGGGTCGGGGCAGAAGTTCGACCCAGGAAGGAAAGTTTGGTTGCAATGGTTTCATTCATCAGGCCACGAATTCCTGGCATACCGGGCCGCAATAGTCAGACCGGGATACCCTAGTATCCTTCGGCCTGAAAGTAGCCCCCGGTCTCGCGGCAGACACGTGTCTAGGAGATGCGAGACGACGCGCGACCAACTGTTGTGGGGCCAGACGTGGCACGCGGCCACGACCCACGATCTTCTCGAGGCGAGTGTAACGGCTCCCTTGGTCATGCCCTCCCCCCTCATGCTCATAAAGACTAAGCGGAGTGCCTGATAGACTTCTCATTCGCCTTAGCCGCCTTCACCTTCCCAACTCATCCCAATCCTCCAGATCTTCTTCTCCAAAGAGCTTTCATTCCCATGGCCGGTAAGAAAGGAGCATCGGTGAGCGTGAGAGCCAAAGCCCCGACCGTTGCTACTTCGTCTTCTTCTCGGGCGAGCCCAGTGTTTGGGCCCTCCTGCATCCATGATGGCCCATCTCTTCAGAAGGCCAGTCTCATGGTGGGCTCCTCCACCAACGAGCACAAGGCGACCTCGCTCTATGCTGGTTCGACGCGGCGATGCGCTCTCCCTGCCTCCGCATATGCGTTCCTCTACCAGACCATCTTCGCCGGCATGGTCCCCGACGTGGGGATGAATCCTGGACCTATCGGGTGAAGCTACCCGGTCCAAGGCCCAAGACCTAAGCCCAAGGAGAGGTGCCACCGACAGTTTTAGAAGGCACAATCGAAGGCCCACCCGCAAAGGCTTGCGGATCAAGAAGGAAACTTGTAACCGACCTAAGCTAGGGTTTGTAACCCCCCCCCCGGGTACGGTTCGAGACCTGGCCACCTATATAAGGCCAGGAGAACCACCGAGAGGGGGATCCAAGCAATCTCGCACCACCAAATCCTTGAGTTCAAGTCCATACTATCGACTCGAGCACCCCCTATTGTAACCGATCTATCGATAATACAGACCGACAGAGCAGGAGTAAGGGTTTTACCTCTACGAGGGCCCCGAACCTGGGTAAATCTTGCCCCCTGTTAGCCGACGATCGTCACCAGCGCCTATATGTTCTCCTAATCGAAACCCTATAGGTTCATCTAAGGGACTTGTTGAGATGACTATTCGACAATTGACGCCGTCTGTGGGGACGGCAGGCGCTAGATCTACGGCGTCTTCGGCCTTATCATCGCCAACTTTCAGCTGGAGCCCCGGAACCTCGACTTCAGGAGATCCGATTCGATTCGGATCGATCATCGTCGCGCCCCACTCACCGGAATCGCGCCCGGTGTTCAGTGGATTGGAGAAGAGCGTCAGCCTAACATTTGGGAGCCTCCACTTCCACGCCAACAAAGCAGGAATCTTGCACTTCACCGAGCAAAACGATCTCGGCGAATCAGACTCCGAGTCTGTCTCGAGCCCGAAAACCTTCGACTCGCTGCCCAACGACGCTGGTTGCGACCTAGCGCCGAGCGGCGGATCCATCTGACCCAGCACTCGCAACTTCCATACTATCGCAGCTGAAGAACCTTCTCGGGTCGGCAAAACCTGTCAACCTACGCCTAGGACTCGCGGGCCATATCTGGCCCAAGTCTGCATGGCAGGATCGGCCGAGCCACCCGAAGAAACTGGAGACAGCCGGAAAGAGTGAGAGCACATCAAAGTGCCGCGAGACGCCTGGCTCAAGGCAAAAAAGGTTGTACATCTAGGCCAGCCGATTGAAGAAGGAGCCCCTCAAGAAGATCTAACTGCCTACCACTATCATCTGGTGAAAGCAGCAGAGTTGATCAAGGAGGCCCGCAAGAATCTGGATGAGCGAAAGAAATTGGCGGACGAATCGAGTCTACGTCGTGCGGCACTCTCCAAAACTTACTCGGTAGGGAACAACCCCCCGAAAAAAAATACGTCTCAAAGACCGCAGCCCTGGATGGCGAATCCCTCAGCGAAGTCAGCAAAACCTTTGAGACATCCCTTATGCACGTCGACGACGACGGCAACAAGCACCCGACGACTCCCGCTGCCGCGGTCCTGGCAGCAGCCACATACCTGCAGGCGAACCAGCCAGGAGAAAATGACCCCCGCGCGGAACATTATCGACAAGTCCAGAAGGGGCTAGGCATGGCAACCGCGAGACTCGCTGCTCAAGGCCACAAGCCCGCGACAGCACAAGAGACTGAGAAGACCCCTCGGAAGGACAAAGAAACACCCCACAGATGCGGGAGCACATCACCTAGAAGGGAGAAATCACCTCATCGCGCCTGAGGAAAGGAGGTACGGCGTCGCGGTGATAGCCCGAGTAGCAGCGACGACAGCCCGAGGGATCGTGATCGCAGTCCGCGACATCGTAGCAGCCGCTCGCGACACCGCAGCAAGGAACCGCGGAAGAAGAACAATCACGACCAGCCCGAGTACAACGCGCGATCTGACATCGCGCAGAACAAAGTCAACAAGGCCCGAGCGATTAGGAACCGCGCACGGTCCCTATCCACCTCCTCCGACAAAGAAGCCTGTGGTGCGTTGTGCTTTACTCGCAATATCCGCGAGGCACCGATGCCCAAAAGATTTAAACTTAACACGGAGGTACCAAAGTACGACGGCTCGCTTGAGCCCAAATCCTGGCTGTCAGATTACCTCACGGCAGTAAAATGCCAACATGGGAACAAGACAACGTCTATGCAATACCTCAACCTACATCTTGTAGGCGCTGCACGTTGTTGGCTCGAAGGAAGACCGAGGGCGTGCTACGGATCATGGGACGATCTAACTTTCTACTTCCGCAAGAAATTCCAAGCAACATATAAAAGACCTACGTCCATCGAGGAGCTGCGGGCTTGTAAGCAGAAGAGTGGTGAATCTACTCGTGAATACATTCACCAGTGGACCACGCTAAAAAACACGGCAGGAAACATATCAGAGGAAGTTGCAGTCGAAGCTTTCACCAAAGGAGCTCGACGAGCCGCCTTCAGAGAAGAGCTGGGGCGAGCCGCACCCAAAACCATCGGGGAGTTGACGGCCATAGCCGATAGATGGGCCAACGGCGAAGACTCGGTGCGCAATGAGAAGGCATCTTCGCCAGCACCTGAGGACGACTGCCATGGTCGAAAGAAAAGGAGAAAGCACTACGGTCACGACGATCGAGAAGAACTGGTTGCGGTAGAGTTTACAAGAAATCATGACAGGGGACCTCGTGGAAATCGCGAATGGAAGCCAAAGCCAGAGGATAAAACTCCCGAGGAGGACCTTGACGGTTATTGCACGCTACATCTATTTACAGATAAGCGCACGGGTAAGACCAAGGCAACCCACCTCCTCAAGGACTACCGAAAGTTTTAGGACATCCACGAGGCCTACACGAAGAAAAACAGAGCCGCAGTCAATCAGGGCTACCCACAGCTTCCAGGAGGAGGACATCAGGGATTCCACCCGCCACAACCCCTAGCTCCGCCAGGACATCAAAACGCGGTATTGGCCGCGCTACCAGCGCCACCCGCCGCAAACCAGGGAGGCAATGGGTACCCGAACCCAGCAGCACTCCTCAGAATGATACAGAAAGTCTGCCCCTCCCGCAGGGTCCAGAAAACAAACACACGCCAAGTGGTCATGGTATTACAAGCTCCGCCGTCCAAACCTGAATACTTGAAGATGGCAGATCAGTCGATAACTTTCTCCAAAGATGACCACCCTCCTCGGGTATACCGACCAGGACACGCTGCGCTCGTCATTCAGGCGCAGATAGGCAACTACGAACTCGCGCGAGTGTTCATGGACGGCGGCAGCGGGATCAACATTGTTTATGCGGACACACTCCGTAAGATGAACAGGAACCTGGACGGACTCGCAGAATAAGAAACATCCTTCCACGGGATAGTATCGGGCAAAGCAGTCCGACCACTCGGAACAATCAACTTGGAGGTGCTGCTCGGAAACCCAAGAAACTACAGGCAAGAATTCCTCGACTTCGAAGTAGTTGACTGGCCCTCACAGTACCACGCCATTCTCGGCCGAACAGCATTCGCGAGATTCATGGCAGTACCCCACTACGCCTACCTGAAGCTCAAACTTTCTGGGGAATACGGCATGATCACCATAGAAGGAGACTTCCAAAATCCAATAAGTGTGACATTGAGTTCAATGCGATCGCGAAATCTTTCGAGATGCTGGAGGAGCTGGCGGAATGGGCAAACACCACGGACCACTCCGTGACGCCACTCACCAAAAAAAACGCTCCAGAACTCGAGTTCAGTGCAAACAGCGACACTCGAAAACAACAAGTGCACCCGACAGAATCTGCGAAGACGGCGATGGCGTCCATCACCCTTTCGACTGCATAGGAAGGCGCGCTCGTCGAACTCCTCCGTAAGTACTGGGAAATCTTTGCCTGGCAGCCTTCAGATATGCCAGGGATACCCAGGGAGTTCACCGAGCACTCACTCGAAGTATTCAAAGACGCCAAACCTATCAAGCAAACGACCCGACGATTATCCGAGCCAAAACAAAAGGCACTCGGAGAAGAGGTGAATCGACTACTCGCCGCAAAATTCATCAGAAAGATAAAAATATCCACCTCGTTAGCAAACCCGGTGCTGGTCCCGAAGAAAAACACTGACATCCTTCGCGTGTGCATCGACTACATGTCGTTGAACAAACACTGCCCCAAGGATAACTTCCCCCTTGCCACGGATCGACTAGATCATGGACTCCACTGCAGGCTGCCAGCGACTCTCCTTCTTGGACGCCTACTCGGGATATAATCAAATCAGGATGAAAGAGGAGGACGAGGAGAAGACAGCGTTGATCACACCTCATGGTGTTTTACTGCTACACGACAATGCCCTTCGGGCTAAAAAACCCAGGCGCAACATATCAGCGCTGCATGCAAAAAATGCCTCGCCAAGCTCATTGGCAAGAACGTACAAGTGTACGTTGATGACATCGTCATAAAAACTCGAGTGGAGGACACACTCTTGGAGGACATCAGGGAGACATTCGACGCTCTCAACACGTACAGGATCAAGCTCAACCCCAAAAAACGCGTCTTTGGCATCTCTGCGGGTCAACTTTTCGGGTATTTGGTGTCCGCCCGAAGAATCGAAGCCAATCCGGGAAAAATTCAAGCCATCTTGGTAATGAAGGAGCCAACCAATATTCGCGGCGCACAGCAGCTCGCAGGGCGACTAGCCGCTCTGAGCAGATTCATCGCAAGATTAGGCGAGCAAGCATTGCCCTTTTTTACAAGCTGCTGAAGAAAACAGATAAGTTCGAGTGGACACCCGAAGCAAAAAAGGCGTTAATCGACTTAAAAAGAGCACTAAAGAGTAGGCGCGTGCCGCACCCTGATTTCTAGGGGATACTCACCGTACGAACTGGATAGCAGATGCTTGGATTATGGGGCATAACCGCTCCCACGTCCCAGCTTCCTGGTAGGCCTGCGCTTATGCGCGACAACACAAGCCCTGCTATTCCATCGTCGATGTAAACTATCCACTAGAGATCAAAGGCACTTCCGTCGACGTACTTCAAACCATACACACATGGTACGTCAACGGCGTTGAACAACTGATATCACAACAGATCTCTACGACACAAAAGATTGAAATAAGTTGCAAATAGCTCTCATTAGAGCAGAGATAGCAAATACAATCATTCAGAGGACACATGTCCCAACAATACATCATTACCATACAGCGGAAGCATTCAACATGTCTGAGTACAGACAAGAACCAAATAGGCCTAAGAGGCCGGAAACAAACAGACGGAGCCCATCCACGAAGTCTCGGATCCTGCCCGGGTCCGCTAGCTACTCGTCAGCAGTCTCGTCATACTCCACGTAGTTGCCACCATGTAGATCCTCGGAACGTAGGTCTGCGTAAACCACAGCCCCAAAGGGGTCAGTACACCAACGTACTGGCAAGCAAGACTCACAGTTCACCAAAGTGTAACCCGTCAACACCAAGCACAGATGCTTTGGGTTCAACGGAAGGAAAAGGGGGTATAAAAGGTGCTGCAACTGGCTGCACTAAACAACTACAGAGATTCTACCACTTCCGGCTAACAGAAAGGAGATAAGATCGAGGAAGGTAACCAACTGAAAGATAACTGCAAACAAACCCATCCTGGATCTCGCCCCTTATCCGAAGAAGCAATCCGAGGATAACTCACACCGTGGTATTAAGATGAGTCAAGTTATTGTGGGAATAACCTATTACTAGTCAAGTTATTAAGCATTGGGTGTAACATGATTGATCATTATGTTTAAGTTGTCCTGAGTACTTGTTAGCCAGTACTTTCACCAAGTAATCCATAACCGCGGAAAACACGGCTTCTCGAGAAGATTTACCCTGCAGGGGTGCACCATAGTAACCGTACACGCATGAATAACCCGCCAGATGGGAAATCACCCCACCAAGCGAGGTACTCAACACAACCAACCCTTCTTCGCATCAAGCCCAAAGCACCGCGTGCTGTGCGTGCGCGGCTAATCGAGCCCCCCGAAGAAAAGGAGGACCCTCATAGCACTGGAAGACCACGCCGCCCTAAATGCCGACTACGAAAGTTCCACCCGGGCGCCAAGGGCTCGCAAGATCATGCATGCAGCAAATGGAAAGCCCGAACTAGTACGGCGATTTGGACGAGATGCGAATCGGGTCAAGTTGAGGGGGGCGCCCATACTCGCTTCCCACATGCGGGTAGTGCGCTCATCATGGATCAGTAGACAAGACCCTTTTCCTAATTAGGGGGTCGACACTAGCAGGCCTCAAAACCACCCTGGGCCTCCTGCCGGTGCCTTATCATCAAATTTATTATTTAACAATAACATTAGCATGATTGACTGATTAAACATCGAGCCCCCAGAACGTAAAAGAGTAGTAACAGAATGTAACGGGTAACAGACTCGAGCAAAACAACCTAAGCATGCTAGTAAGACACTGGCTCAACCAAGGGGTGATAGGAGTGGAGGTGAGGCAATATCAAGGTTAAGGGATTCATGTGATGGGTTCGTAACAGAAACAACTACTACTAAGGCTAGCAGAAAAGAACAACGGAAAGTATCGGTAACCAATGTTGAAAGGAACACAGTGGTTCATGTGAGTGATAACTTGCCTGCAAACCCAGTAGCCTGGTACTGAGCTAACTCCTTAGAAGGGATGTCGAAAGGATCGTCGGTCTCAACGTCGTCGTGTATCCGAGAAGAAGCAAACAAACAAGGCAGAAATATAAACAATCATTATCATGGCATTGTGCACAATCAAAGATGATGCATGTCAAATTAATGGTTGCATCAAAATAAACTAGTTGACAAGATAGGAACAGGATTAAATGGACCCATATGCAATTGGATTGCATATGGAAAGCCCATGAATTATGGTTGAATTAATTGTTTTACAACTAATCAACTTGTGTAAGTGAATTAGCATGATGCATGGATGAGGAAAACAGAAAAATAACATCAATAGAACCAAATGGAAATAAGGTTTAACAAGTTTAGAAATTCATTTATTAATTTGGGAAATTTTGGTTAATTAAAGGTGTCACACAAGCATTTGTTGTTTTCACCAATTTTAATTGTTCAAAATAGATAACAAAGTTTATATTTGAAAAGAAAACAAGATTTTAGTTGGAATACATGTTTCACTTTGTTGAAAAAGGATTTCAAATAAATTATTTGGGAATTAACCAAGTTTAAGCAAGAATTAAATGAATTTAATTCAAATGTGGATGTTAATTGAATTTTATTTGATCAAAACATTAACCCAAGTTCATATTTGAAAAGTTTATGCTTTGATGGTTTGAAAACATATTTTATATGTCCCAAAAGAATTTGATTTGATCAAGTTATGAATTTAGCAATATTAAATGAATTAAACAAGGTTTAATTATTTAACCAATTTTAATTATTCAAAACAGAAAACAAAGTTTATATTTGGAAAGAGGGTTTAATTTTGCATGGAAAACATATTTCATTTGTGGAAATTGGATTTAAAATGAGCAAGTTATTATTTTGGCAATTTTAAATGCAATAAATAGGAAACAGTTGTTTTCAGCAATTTAAATTATTCGAAACAGCAAACAAAATTTATATTTGGAAAGTACATGAAAAGTTGATTGGAAAACATATTTAGTTTGTGAAATTTGGAATTTTTATGAGCAAGTTATGAATTTTGCAAATTTAAGTGAATTTGACAAGTTTTTAAGTTTTGCACCAATTTAAAATATTCAAAACAGTAAACAAATTTTATATTTGGATAGAACATTTAATTTGGTATTGAAAACATATAAAAAATGTTGAATTTGGAGTTAGGATGATTTATTTATGCAATTTACAAAATATAGGGCAAATCTGCCATTTTGATGAATCTAGGGACTTGGAAATTATTTTTACAGGGACTAGAATTAATTAGCAGGGATCTATGTGTGATTTGCAGAAATTCCAGTACCAAAACCTTGCAAAAATAAAAGATTGTTTTATTTGTGGGAGGTGGGATTTGATCCCCCCACCTCCTGATTCCTGCGCTGAGGAACCAACCAGTGTGCTGCTGCTTGAGTTTGTGTTAGACTAGGACTCGAGGGGGAGTATGAGGTGATGTTCCGCGGGGATTTTCTCTGAAACTGCAAACGAACAGGTACTGAACCTGTACCACGACAGGACCAGCGAGCGAGGGCATGGTGATCGCCGGAGGGCGCCGGGGGGGCTGCGCGTGTGGGGTGCGGTTCAAGGAGAGGGAGGGGCGAGTGGGGGAGAGAGACCTCACCTCGGTGGGACCAGCGGGAGGAGGCGGACAGGGATCGGTGCAGGGAGCAGCAGGGCGCTGCAGCAGGGTCGTGGCCGACGTTGGAGGAGATGGCGCCGGCGGTGGGAGCCCTCCCGGATCGAGCCGAGGGGGGAGACGGTAGCCCGAGGCTCGACGTTTCCATTCCCGCGATCGGCCGTCCCCGGCGCCCACCCTTTCCCCGCCGCCAAGGAGCTTCCTCCTCCGGCCATGGAAGTTCAGAGGAGGGACAGAGAAGGTGGGGGAGACAGCAGAGGGAGAGATGGCGGCTGGGAGGAGGGGCTAGCTAGGGTTGAGGGGCAGAGGGTCGTGTGGTGCTTGTTTTATGGTGGCAGATGAGCTTGTACGGCAGCACATCGGTGGGAGGAGGAGAGGATCACACGGTGGGGAGTTGGTTCGTACAGAGGAGATGACGTAAGGAGGAAGAAGGGGTTAGCTGGGCCTAGGTTGGTGGGCTTAAGTGAAAGATGGCTAGGCTGGCTTTCTCCCTCTCTCTCTTTGTTACTTTTTTTTGTTTGTTTTACTTTTTTTTTTGTAGCAAAAGCAAATGGAAACTTTGGATGGTTTTTAAGGTGGTAAAAATTTTGGAAAAATTAGATTAGGTTGGTTAGGTGATTAGAAACCATATTCCAAGATTTGATTTCAAAAAGTTGAGTTTTAATATGAGGTTTGTATTTGAATCCAAATAGAAACAATTTTCATTATTAAAAACACAATATTGAAACAACAATTTAAATAGGGTTACCCCTATGAATTAATGTGTTTAAGGATTACAATTTTGAGGTGAATTTTCATTGTTTCATTTAGGTACTGATTTGAAATACATTTGATTTGAAATTGGATTGAAATAGAATTAATGGATTGAAATAAAAGCACCATTTTATTAGGTTGATCCATATTGAAAAATATGACAACAAATGGGTTGTTTTTATTTGTTATTTTTATTCCAAAAGTTGTAACAGAACAAGTATGAAAACATTGTTTGAGTAAGGTTTGAATTTGAGTTGTGAAAACAGTGGAAAACAAATTGAATTTGAAAAGGGTTTGATTATTGGATGCATTTTTATAGAAATAAAACAATAGTTTTGAGATCACACTTTAATGGAAACATATGATTGTTTTATTTTGAAATATCATTTTGGAAATTGTAACATCACAAGGATGAAACAAAAGGTTTGAAATTTGGGTTGAAATTCAAATAGAAAACAAAGGAAAACAAATGAAAACAGTTGGAAAACAACTGAAAACAGAGGAAAACAAATGGAAAACAAACAAAACAGATGCAATCAACATGATGCCATGATGCAAAACATAAAATAACAGATAGCAAACATTCTAAAGGCTATTTTTCAGACTTGGGATGTTACAAAACGCCCCCCCCCTTGAAGGAATCGCGCCCCGAGATTCCTACTGAGAAAAGAAAGCGTCCGGAAACTTCTTGGGAAGATCCACTTAAGCTGTGACACGTGAAACACATCGTGCACAGTGGATAGACGTCAGGGAATTTGGAAACCACCGGAATATTTCAAGTAAAGGGAGAGGTTTTGCACCAAGGGTGTAGAGCTGAGTAGAGTTTGATGCATTTCGAGAATAGATTATCTGGCTAGAATGGTGGAACAGAGTTATTGACATCAATGCAACACCAGGAATAACCATTAATGTTAGAATCATCAACATGAGAGTAACGAGGAATATGTGGCCTCCCATTTAGAATTGGATTGTTGTTACTTATCTTGGAAGTCAACATTTGAGATCCCGGGGAGTGAACAGAGTTTTGGTTGCTTAGTGGAACCAGAATTGGGTTGTATGTTGTGGAAAAGATTGTTGACACAAAGGAATGTGATTCTCCGGTATGAAATAACACTTTAGTTGGACAAGAGTTTACGAGGAAGTTTTGATTATACGCCGGTAGAAGATTTGAAGTGAAAAACAACAACAAGATTTCAACGGACGAAAAGGATGTTGAGAAGAACAGGATATCAACATCGGTAAAACGAGATCAAAACACTCCTGAGGTACTACGGAAAACCCATCCGGGCTTCTAAAGGATCAATATCTACTGTTTAAGGAATAGAGGATCTGCTTCCGGGGCCTATTTGCCACCGTTCTCAATCGTGAGTAGGCAACATGATAAATCACGTCACAACCACCTCCATTCCTATGGACTAGTAGATATAACTATCCCAGAGAAACCAGGATTCGTGAAATCCTAACTTGAAATTTTAGATGAGAAGAGAAAAACAACGTTGCACTTCCTTACCAGAAAAGGGAGGGTGGGTGGGGAAAGAAGAAAAAGAACAGAATTCCTACTCTCACGTTTCATTTTTCCTATATAACTACAAAATAGTTTCTAGACTCAACTGCGACCAGTAAAAAGGGATCCTACAGGCAGACAGGCTCTGATACCATTTGTCGCACCCTGATTTCTAGGGGATACTCACCGTACGAACTGGATAGCAGATGCTTGGATTATGGGGCATAACCGCTCCCACGTCCCAGCTTCCTGGTAGGCCTGCGCTTATGCGCGACAACACAAGCCCTGCTATTCCATCGTCGATGTAAACTATCCACTAGAGATCAAAGGCACTTCCGTCGACGTACTTCAAACCATACACACATGGTACGTCAACGGCGTTGAACAACTGATATCACAACAGATCTCTACGACACAAAAGATTGAAATAAGTTGCAAATAGCTCTCATTAGAGCAGAGATAGCAAATACAATCATTCAGAGGACACATGTCCCAACAATACATCATTACCATACAGCGGAAGCATTCAACATGTCTGAGTACAGACAAGAACCAAATAGGCCTAAGAGGCCGGAAACAAACAGACCGAGCCCATCCACGAAGTCTCGGATCCTGCCCGGGTCCGCTAGCTACTCGTCAGCAGTCTCGTCATACTCCACGTAGTTGCCACCATGTAGATCCTCGGAACGTAGGTCTGCGTAAACCACAGCCCCAAAGGGGTCAGTACACCAACGTACTGGCAAGCAAGACTCACAGTTCACCAAAGTGTAACCCGTCAACACCAAGCACAGATGCTTTGGGTTCAACGGAAGGAAAAGGGGGTATAAAAGGTGCTGCAACTTGCTGCACTAAACAACTACAGAGATTCTACCACTTCCGGCTAACAGAAAGGAGATAAGATCGAGGAAGGTAACCAACTGAAAGATAACTGCAAACAAACCCATCCTGGATCTCGCCCCTTATCCGAAGAAGCAATCCGAGGATAACTCACACCGTGGTATTAAGATGAGTCAAGTTATTGTGGGAATAACCTATTACTAGTCAAGTTATTAAGCATTGGGTGTAACATGATTGATCATTATGTTTAAGTTGTCCTGAGTACTTGTTAGCCAGTACTTTCACCAAGTAATCCATAACCGCGGAAAACACGGCTTCTCGAGAAGATTTACCCTGCAGGGGTGCACCATAGTAACCGTACACGCATGAATAACCCGCCAGATGGGAAATCACCCCACCAAGCGAGGTACTCAACACAACCAACCCTTCTTCGCATCAAGCCCAAAGCACCGCGTGCTGTGCGTGCGCGGCTAATCGAGCCCCCCGAAGAAAAGGAGGACCCTCATAGCACTGGAAGACCACGCCGCCCTAAATGCCGACTACGAAAGTTCCACCCGGGCGCCAAGGGCTCGCAAGATCATGCATGCAGCAAATGGAAAGCCCGAACTAGTACGGCGATTTGGACGAGATGCGAATCGGGTCAAGTTGAGGGGGGCGCCCATACTCGCTTCCCACATGCGGGTAGTGCGCTCATCATGGATCAGTAGACAAGACCCTTTTCCTAATTAGGGGGTCGACACTAGCAGGCCTCAAAACCACCCTGGGCCTCCTGCCGGTGCCTTATCATCAAATTTATTATTTAACAATAACATTAGCATGATTGACTGATTAAACAACGAGCCCCCAGAACGTAAAAGAGTAGTAACAGAATGTAACGGGTAACAGACTCGAGCAAAACAACCTAAGCATGCTAGTAAGACACTGGCTCAACCAAGGGGTGATAGGAGTGGAGGTGAGGCAATATCAAGGTTAAGGGATTCATGTGATGGGTTCGTAACAGAAACAACTACTACTAAGGCTAGCAGAAAAGAACAACGGAAAGTATCGGTAACCAATGTTGAAAGGAACACAGTGGTTCATGTGAGTGATAACTTGCCTGCAAACCCAGTAGCCTGGTACTGAGCTAACTCCTTAGAAGGGATGTCGAAAGGATCGTCGGTCTCAACGTCGTCGTGTATCCGAGAAGAAGCAAACAAACAAGGCAGAAATATAAACAATCATTATCATGGCATTGTGCACAATCAAAGATGATGCATGTCAAATTAATGGTTGCATCAAAATAAACTAGTTGACAAGATAGGAACAGGATTAAATGGACCCATATGCAATTGGATTGCATATGGAAAGCCCATGAATTATGGTTGAATTAATTGTTTTACAACTAATCAACTTGTGTAAGTGAATTAGCATGATGCATGGATGAGGAAAACAGAAAAATAACATCAATAGAACCAAATGGAAATAAGGTTTAACAAGTTTAGAAATTCATTTATTAATTTGGGAAATTTTGGTTAATTAAAGGTGTCACACAAGCATTTGTTGTTTTCACCAATTTTAATTGTTCAAAATAGATAACAAAGTTTATATTTTAAAAGAAAACAAGATTTTAGTTGGAATACATGTTTCACTTTGTTGAAAAAGGATTTCAAATAAATTATTTGGGAATTAACCAAGTTTAAGCAAGAATTAAATAAATTTAATTCAAATGTGGATGTTAATTGAATTTTATTTGATCAAAACATTAACCCAAGTTCATATTTGAAAAGTTTATGCTTTGATGGTTTGAAAACATATTTTATATGTCCCAAAAGAATTTGATTTGATCAAGTTATGAATTTAGCAATATTAAATGAATTAAACAAGGTTTAATTATTTAACCAATTTTAATTATTCAAAACAGAAAACAAAGTTTATATTTGGAAAGAGGGTTTAATTTTGCATGGAAAACATATTTCATTTGTGGAAATTGGATTTAAAATGAGCAAGTTATTATTTTGGCAATTTTAAATGCAATAAATAGGAAACAGTTGTTTTCAGCAATTTAAATTATTCAAAACAGCAAACAAAATTTATATTTGGAAAGTACATGAAAATTTGATTGGAAAACATATTTAGTTTGTGAAATTTGGAATTTTTATGAGCAAGTTATGAATTTTGCAAATTTAAGTGAATTTGACAAGTTTTTAAGTTTTGCACCAATTTAAAATATTCAAAACAGTAAACAAATTTTATATTTGGATAGAACATTTAATTTGGTATTGAAAACATATAAAAAATGTTGAATTTGGAGTTAGGATGATTTATTTATGCAATTTACAAAATATAGGGCAAATCTGCCATTTTGATGAATCTAGGGACTTGGAAATTATTTTTACAGGGACTAGAATTAATTAGCAGGGATCTATGTGTGATTTGCAGAAATTCCAGTACCAAAACCTTGCAAAAATAAAAGATTGTTTTATTTGTGGGAGGTGGGATTTGATCCCCCCACCTCCTGATTCCTGCGCTGAGGAACCAACCAGTGTGCTGCTGCTTGAGTTTGTGTTAGACTAGGACTCGAGGGGGAGTATGAGGTGATGTTCCGCGGGGATTTTCTCTGAAACTGCAAACGAACAGGTACTGAACCTGTACCACGACAGGACCAGCGAGCGAGGGCATGGTGATCGCCGGAGGGCGCCGGGGGGGCTGCGCGTGTGGGGTGCGGTTCAAGGAGAGGGAGGGGCGAGTGGGGGAGAGAGACCTCACCTCGGTGGGACCAGCGGGAGGAGGCGGACAGGGATCGGTGCAGGGAGCAGCAGGGCGCTGCAGCAGGGTCGTGGCCGACGTTGGAGGAGATGGCGCCGGCGGTGGGAGCCCTCCCGGCTCGAGCCGAGGGGGGGAGACGGTAGCCCGAGGCTCGACGTTTCCATTCCCGCGATCGGCCGTCCCCGGCGCCCACCCTTTCCCCGCCGCCAAGGAGCTTCCTCCTCCGGCCATGGAAGTTCAGAGGAGGGACCGAGAAGGTGGGGGAGACAGCAGAGGGAGAGATGGCGGCTGGGAGGAGGGGCTAGCTAGGGTTGAGGGGCAGAGGGTCGTGTGGTGCTTGTTTTATGGTGGCAGATGAGCTTGTACGGCAGCACATCGGTGGGAGGAGGAGAGGATCACACGGTGGGGAGTTGGTTCGTACAGAGGAGATGACGTAAGGAGGAAGAAGGGGTTAGCTGGGCCTAGGTTGGTGGGCTTAAGTGAAAGATGGCTGGGCTGGCTTTCTCCCTCTCTCTCTTTGTTACTTTTTTTTGTTTGTTTTACTTTTTTTTTTGTAGCAAAAGCAAATGGAAACTTTGGATGGTTTTTAAGGTGGTAAAAATTTTGGAAAAATTAGATTAGGTTGGTTAGGTGATTAGAAACCATATTCCAAGATTTGATTTCAAAAAGTTGAGTTTTAATATGAGGTTTGTATTTGAATCCAAATAGAAACAATTTTCATTATTAAAAACACAATATTGAAACAACAATTTAAATAGGGTTACCCCTATGAATTAATGTGTTTAAGGATTACAATTTTGAGGTGAATTTTCATTGTTTCATTTAGGTACTGATTTGAAATACATTTGATTTGAAATTGGATTGAAATAGAATTAATGGATTGAAATAAAAGCACCATTTTATTAGGTTGATCCATATTGAAAAATATGACAACAAATGGGTTGTTTTTATTTGTTATTTTTATTCCAAAAGTTGTAACAGAACAAGTATGAAAACATTGTTTGAGTAAGGTTTGAATTTGAGTTGTGAAAACAGTGGAAAACAAATTGAATTTGAAAAGGGTTTGATTATTGGATGCATTTTTATAGAAATAAAACAATAGTTTTGAGATCACACTTTAATGGAAACATATGATTGTTTTATTTTGAAATATCATTTTGGAAATTGTAACATCACAAGGATGAAACAAAAGGTTTGAAATTTGGGTTGAAATTCAAATAGAAAACAAAGGAAAACAAATGAAAACAGTTGGAAAACAACTGAAAACAGAGGAAAACAAATGGAAAACAAACAAAACAGATGCAATCAACATGATGCCATGATGCAAAACATAAAATAACAGATAGCAAACATTCTAAAGGCTATTTTTCAGACTTGGGATGTTACAGCGCGTCCTGTCAACACCACAAGAGAGGGAGCCCTTATACCTATACCTAGCTGCAACAAACCAAGTCATCAGCACGGTTATTGTCGTCGAGCGGCCAGAAGACGACACGGCGTATGGTGTTCAGCGGCCAATATATTACGTCGGCGAGGTGCTTTCGCCATGCAAGTAGCGATACCCTCACTATCAGAAGCTCGCGTATGGCGTAATCCTAACGGCCCGAAAGCTCAAGCATTATTTCCAGGAGCATACCGTCATGATGCTAAACGACGCATCACTCGGTACCATCATGAACAACCCAATGGCATCCGGAAGAATTGCAAAATGGAGCATCGAGCTAGGCGCTTGGGACATCATTTATGCAGGGCGCAAATCTATAAAGTCCCAAGTAATCGTGGAGTTCCTAAGCGAGTGGATGGACCTGCTAACACCAGGACCCCCAGAATACACGAGCAACTGGATCATGTACTTCGAAGGGTCAAAAAGAAACGAAGGAGCCGGAGCTGGAGTTATTCTTATATCTCCCCAAGGCGACAAGCTGCAATACGTCCTGCGATTGGATTTCCCTCCTGATGACCCAGCGTCCAACAACGACGCGGCGTATGAGTCCCTCCTACGCGACATGAAAATGGCAATTGCCTATGGAGCCACCCGATTGATGATATATGGAGACTCAAATCTCATCGTGCAGCAGACGATGAAGGAATGCGATGCTATCGCAGATAACATGGCTGCTTATCGTGACATGTACAGCCCACTCGAGGGAAGTTTCAAAGGGTGCGAAATTAAGCACATCGCGCGATCAAGCAATGAGGAAGCAGACAAGCTGGCCAACATGGGGTCAACAAATTCCCCCATCCCTCCAGGAATCTACTTTGAACAAATGGTCAAGCGACCAGTCAAAGTCAGAAAGCCAGCAGGAACACCCGCAGCAGTGGAAACAGACGTCAGCCCGCAAATTGCTATGATCGAGCTCATCCAAAATATTTCAAGGCAAGTTTTTCTCGCCGAGCCAGTCTGGACGCAGAAATACCTCGACTACTTGTCCAACAAACAGCTCCCAGCAGACATTTGCGAGGCTCGACAAATAGTACGACGCAGCAAATCCTTTCGGGTGATCAACGGCGAGCTATACAAGCAAAGCATATCAGGAGTATTGCAGAGATGCATAGCACCCGAAAATGGCAAGGAATTACTCCGGGATATACACCAAGGAGACTGCAGCCACCACGCCAGTTGGAGAGCCATCGTGGGCAAGGCTTTCAGGATAGGATTCTATTGGCTCACAACAGCAAGAGACGCCAAAGATCTAGTCGACAGATGCAACGCGTGCCAAAGGTTTGCGCCCAGGCCGCACGCCCCTGCAACATAACTACACATGATTCCCATGGCCTAGCCCTTCGCCCAATAGGGGCTAGACATGGTGGGACCCATGCGCAAGTCAACACCCGGAGGATACACACACCTGCTCGTGGTAGTCGACAAATTCACAAAATGGATAGAGGCTATGCCAGTCACCTCCGCGCATGCACAATATGCCTGTGCGATTCCTCGACTCCGTCGTGTGCATATTCGGCGTGCCACACAACATCATCACAGACAACGGCAGCAACTTTACAGCCAAGGAAACACATGAATTCTGCGAGGAAAAGGGAATCACCCTCAGCTTCGCCTCGGTAGCTCACCCGCAAACTAATGGCCAAGTCGAATGATCCAACGGATAAGTTTCGGCTAGCCTAAAGAAGCGGCTACTTGATCGACTGAACCCAGCGGCGGGGCACTGGGCCGAAGAACTACCATCAGCACTGTGGAGCCTACGCACGATACCAAATCGGTCTACAAACTACACACCATTTTTCATGGTATATGCAGCTGAAGCTGTCCTACCCGAAGATGTCAAATTCAGTGCTCCACGAGTCGTGGCATACGGCGAAGAAGCCTCAAACAAGGCACTCGCAGAAGACGTGGACACACTTGATGAGATTCGGGACATTTCACTCGCAAGATCCGCAGTATACCAGTAATCGCTGCGCAACTATCACAGTCGTTGTATACGCCACAGATCTTTCGTGGTAGGAGACCTGGTGGTGCGGCTCAAACAAAAGGAAGGACACAATCTCGAGCCACCCTCGGAAGGACCATTCATAATACATGAAGTTATCCCAGGAGGCGCCTATCGATTGAAGAACCCGAAGGCCGGTGGTATCTACTCCAACCAGTGGAAGGTTGCGCATCTCCGCAAGTTCTATCCCTAGGATTATTCTACTCGCAAGAAATAAGGTTGTACCAGCCACGCTGTAGCTCGACCAAACACATGGCTTCTCAGCCATATCAATAAATACATGGTTTCTAAACCATAGCAATCGCGACTTCTTGTTTTCTCTAAACATGCTAAAACGACGGGTACACACCCAAAACACACGGGGGCTACGCCTAACTAGCATCAATGCATACCTTCGAGTAAAATCACTCGATAAAAAAAAATACAAGGTACACACCTTATAAACACCTTAAAAACATCGAACGAAATATACAAGGTCACAAGATTTACACCTTCAAACCACCTTACAAAAAGATATTTACATGTTGAAATTACACTTAACGGCGAGCGCCTCATTTGCAATCATTTGATTAACTTCCTCGAAAGTCAGTCAAACAATCTGCTCCGCTTTAGGACGCACGGCCTCATAATAAGGAGAAAAGTCCACTGGTGCACCTCTCGAGTCAGGAAGTCGCGCCACAGAAAGGAAGTTGACCTCAGGGTGCCACAGCCGAACGAAGGCAAGTGCCACTTGGGCTCCACTGACAAGTTGTTGCCGTACGCACTCTCGAACCTCTCCCACCCGACGGAACATCCTGAGCAACCTACTCAAGCTATCCGGGACAACACCCAAAGGGTAAAATGTACGATTGACAGAGGACAAGTCCTCGTGACAAGACTCGACAATTATATGCGCCTGGCTCGCCCGATACTTCAGGGTAGCTAGGATAAAGCCTCGCTTGCGGTCAGACCAGAACTCATTCGCATGAGGTTTGGGCTACCCGACTCGTTAATATTGTGATTATTCACCCAATGGGTCTCACAGACTCCGTCAGATTCAACAACTGCAAGGACAACAAAGGCGTCAAAACAAAGAAAGGAACCAGTGACAACGTACTTGGGGGCTCGCAAACTTACAGAGCACGCCCTTGGCAACAACCGCCAGTTCTTCCATCACAAACTGCTCACGCTCCGCAGCAAGTTTCTGCTTTGACTTGGCAACATCGGCCACACCTCGCAGAGCCTTCAACTTGCGCTCGCCATCCGCAACACGGTCACGGAGTGATGCAAACATGCTGGCAGCAGCAACAAGGGGATTAACCTGCGAAGCAGACCGACTCGAGGACTCTAAGTTGGGATCCACTACCTGGAAAGAAAAGAAGAAAGACCCCACTCGAGAACATACCACCCATTCCACGGGTGCTCGGGGGCTACTCCCATCGGGAGCATACAAAAGTAAGGCGCAACAATCAGACACTAAGGATTTCAGAAAACACTTCAATTACGCAACATAAAATACGGGAATACATCCCAAGGTTCATTACATCGACAAGCAAAAGGAAATAAAAAACTATCCTAAGGGGTTGCAGAAGTAGTGCCACTCGCGGAAGGCTGTCCCTTGCGACCAGCACGAGAAAGCACTCCAGAAAGCGTATTCGTGAGGACTTCAGCACGAGCGCCAAAAGAATGGAGTCCTACCTTCTTGTCGGTGGAGTCGCGAGGAATGTCCGAGTACACCTTATCCAGGTCACCCGTGACTCCATGCGCCAAGGAAAACTGGATCGCCGTCTTGGCTCCACACTCAGTCTGCACGAGTGCGAACTTGTTGGGAAGATCTTCATCGCCAAGAAAAGCTTGCAGAAGGCCGCCCAAGGTAGGAGGAATCGCCGCGTCCGCAAACAGGCGCTCATGGAACTGCGTCAGCACTCGGGTGGCATCACCAACGAGGGAGTAGATTCCGTTCGCATGCTCTTGGAGTTGGGCGCACGTATCAGTGAGGGCGTCTAGTCGCTGATATCCGGGAAGCTTCAGCCCGACCCCAAGAGCATCCGAAACAAACATGAAATAATCATCAGTAAGGAAGGGCGAATAAAGGTCCCAGTCGAAAAAGGATGAAGCACAACATTACCCGTGAGCTTCTGGGCCAAAGGGAGGATGAAATCGACAAGGTTGCTGTCGCGCTTTGCACCCGCCTTTTCCAGCTGCTTCAGGGCTCCCTGAGCTCCCGAAAGGCTCCCTTCAAGATCGGCTGAGCACTTGCGGGCGGATTCCAACTCTTTTCGGGAGGATTCCAGCTCTGTCTCAAGAGTTTTCACTCGAGAGACAGCTTCCGCTTTCTCAGCTTTCAGGCGGGTAACCTCATCTGCAATGGAAAAGATGCAGCTGGAACGACAATTACAATCAAGAAGAAGCAATGAAGACGAGAATGGCGCATTAGCCTACCTTGAAGAAATTGACCATCTTGGACAAGCCGATCGCGATCTGCCCTAAGGGAGATGCAGTCCGCTTCGGCAAAAAGTACTCGGCGCTCGAAAGCAGCGAGGGAGTCGAGGAAAGCCTACAAAAAGCCCAAGGCAAAAATTCAAGTTAAAGACAAAGTCACTTGAGCCTATACACGACTGTACACAGTTGAGTATAGCCTCGGGGGCTACTCCCATCGGGAGCACTGCCGTGCACCCGATAGAATTCAAGGAAAACGAAAAAAGGAGGAGAAGACTTCGACTTGAGCCTGTGGCCAACTGCAAGCTATTAACCACAGACTCGGGGGCTACTCCCATCGGGAGCACTGTCGTGCACCCGATAAAATTTTGAACGAGCAAAAAAAAGACAAGTGGACTTACTTTGCCCTGAGCGATAGACAAAGGCTCTGCCGAGCTGCCCGAAACCTACTTACTCGCAGACGCTCCACCCGCAAAGCTGGGCAGCTCGTACTCCAGAGTGGCAGTTGCTCTCGCAGGACTTGGAGATCTTCGAGCGGCCTCAGCAGCTGGAGCTTCAGTCGCGGCTGCATCTTTTCTCTTCACAGATGGAATTGAAGAAGCAAACCGGCCAGGACTAATACTCACAAGGCTGCTATTGAAAGTGAAATCAGAATAAAGAACAAGGAACGAGAAGGAAAATTCGCGACTAAGAGCGAAACACGGAAGACTTACTCGTCCTCGTCATCATCATCAAGAACGCCCGGGTTCCAAGCAGTGGAAACCTTTGGTGGACGACCAAGAGGTGGGAGCGTACGGAGGGGAGGCACCTGGAGAGGCTCGGTCGCCTTGGTGGACCCATCACCCAAGGAGCTATCCTTGGAAGTGACTTCGTCATCCTCGTGCCTGCGGCGCTTGCGGTGATGGAATTGGTCGCTACCCGACTCCTCCTCGTCATCCATGTAGTCGCGCTCGGACCTCGAATTAGCTTCTGCGACACTAGTTTCGAGAGGAGCATCGGCGTTAATCGCCAGAAGGTCCGAGGCACCTTCGGCCGAAACTGGCGGGTAGCACGTCGCCACCTTCAAGATCTACGGGAGCAAAATAAGAAAAAGAGAGAAGATCTTCATTTGACAAAACTTTGGATTAGAAAGAGACAAAAGAAGAACAAGAAGAAACTCACCTCAGCTGGGGGAACTTTCGCAGCCTCGAATGGCTCGAGAGAACAGGCCGAGTAGGCCTTTCCTTTCTTCAGCTTGGTGATGGCCGCGATCTTTTTCTCGAACTCAGCATTCGAGAGAATGTCTTCGTAGGCGAGCTCGGGTCCTGGGTGCCCTGGAACTCCCACATGGTGGATGGCCTCGCATGAAGGGGTTGGATCCTTCGTCGAAGAACACACTCGCTACGTGTATTCCATTCAATGGAACCCCCAACGCCTTGTCGCGGAAGCTCCCTACCTTCGCGAGTAGGGGGAGAAAACCTTGTTGTCTTCGGTGGTGAGCTTGTGCGATCAGGACTTCCTCCGCTTCAGAATGGCGAATGGGTGGAACTCAGGGGCTCCACCCGCGCTGTTGTCGATGACGTAGAACCATTTCTTCCGCCACCCTTGCGCCGAGTCGACGAAGTACATCTCCATGTAGAGGATGTCTGTCCTCGCGTGGATCCCGAAGCCTCCGGTGCGCAGTGGCTCGCCCAGCTTCTCGCCTGGTTGCGCCCTTTCCCGGAAGATCCGCACCTTGAAGAAGGCCTTCCAGAGGCCCCAGTGCGGTCGGATACCCAAGAAGCACTCGCAAAGCACGATAAAGCACGATATGTGCTGAATCGCGTTTGGAGGCAGGTCGTGCAGCTGTATGCCGTAGACATACAACAGCCCGAGAAGAAATGGGTGGAGAGGAAGAGATAGACCGTGCGAGACGTGCTCAGTGAAGAACACGCGCTCGTTCGCTCGACGATTGGGTACCTCTTCTTTCTTGGACATGCGCACGCGCTTGTCGGTGTAAGGCGGGAGCAGTCCTTACCGTTGCATCTCGGCGATGCTCTTCTTCGTGGTGTTGGCGGCACGCCAATCGCCCGTTATCACAAGAGGCGGCCCGAAAGCGTCAGCCACTTCCTTCGAGGACGACGTGGCAGCGCTGCGTTTCTTCCCGCCAGCCATTGGAGCTCTCTTGTGCTTACAGAACAGGAGGTGTGCGCGAGGAGGAAGAAGATGAGCGAAGGGACGAAAGATTTACCCATCTCCTAAGGGTAAATATGTATACACAGGCTAGGCTGATCCAGACCGTGGGTTTGGCAACGTGGCACTCATCGCGGCCGCCACGCGTAAAGTGGAAACTAAGCGGCGTGAGCGGTTACAATGGCACGATCTTTACAAAAGATCGTGCGCATGTACAACGCGTGGCTCGCGGAAAACCTAAATGCGACCTATCGTTTCCGGTCAAAAGCTGACAAGGTGGGCCAGCATGCTCTGCTTCGCTCCGTCACGTCCCATCGGGAGAAGTCAGAACAGACGGGTGCGCAGTGACATCACTGCATACCTCATCAAGACGCGAAAACTCTTTCGCATAAGCTCCCTAACACGAAATTTCTTTCGTATGGGCATGTCAAGACGCGAAAACTCTTTCGTACAAGCTCCCTGACACAAAATTTCTTTTGTATGGGCATATCAAGACGCGAAATCTCTTTCGCACAAGCTCCCTGACACGAAATTTCTTTCGTATGGGCATATCAAGACGCGAAATCTCTTTCGCACAAGCTCCCTGACACGAAATTCTTTCGTATGAGTATATCAAGGCGCGAAAATCTCTTTCGCATAAACCCCCAAACACGAAAACTCTTTCGTATGGGCAAGACAAAAGCAAATTTATTACAAACGCAGAAATCTCTTTTGCATAAGTACAACAAGGGAAGAAGAACTCTTCACTCGAAGATTCTCAAGAAGATAATCAAAGGGAAAAATCGCGAGTATGCGGCTCCCGCTACTCTATCACACGATGTATTTACACATCTCTACCCTGGATTGTTCAGCCGACTAGGCACATCCGGATGCCGTATTCTTTCGAGTATGAAGGTAAGACCCAAAGATCTCTCTTATGGGCCTAGAATCGCACTCAAGCTGCGTCCTCCGGTAAAATTCCGTGTCAACAACACGAAGAAAAATGCTAGCGGACGCGCCGGGTACCCCTATAGGTTAAGTTCGACTCGCTAAGACCTCCACGGCCCAGTCACACAGATCACCTCGTCGGATTCGAGTCGGAGGTCTCGAATCTGTGTAGGCCAGAGCTGTTTTTACCCTAGATGCTATTAATTGGCCCTGAGCTTTCGGGAGAGCCAAGCGACTGAGCCACATCCTTCTGCGAAAATAGCCAGTGCACACACACATATATTGCTCGATGCACGAGTACAAGAAGCGCATCGCGCACAGGGTATGCGCCCTCCAAAATCAAGGGATTGAAACGATCAATCGAAGGAAATCAAGATGAACTTTGAGTGTCCACCCGACAGATTCTAGTCGAGTAAACACTCGGGGGCTACTGACGTGGGGATGAATCCTATACCTATCGGGTGAAGCTACCCGGTCCAAGGCCCAAGACCTAAGCCCAAGGAGAGGTGCTGCCGACAGTTCTAGAAGGCCCAATCGAAGGCCCACCCACAAAGCCTTACGGATCAAGAAGGAAACTTGTAACCGACCTAAGCTAGGGTTTGTAACCCACCCCCGGGTACAGTTCGAGACCTTGCCACCTATATAAGGCCAGGAGAACCACCGAGAGGGGGATCCAAGCAATCTCGCACCACCAAAGCCTTGAGTTCGAGTCCATACTCTCGACTCGAGCACCCCCCCCCCCATTGTAACCGATCTATCGATAATACAGATCGATAGAGCAGGAGTAAGGGTTTTACCTCTACAAGGGCCCCGAACCTGGGTAAATCTTGCCCCCTGTTAGCCGACGATCGTCACCAGCGCCTATACGTTCTCCTAATCGAAACCCTATCGGTTCATCTGAGGGACTTGTTGAGATGACTATTCTACAGTCCCCCCTTCTCCACTTTCTTTGCCTCCATATTCGAATGGTACCAGATCCACGCTCTGCGCCTCCATCCCAACTACGTCCTTACTTTGGCGATATTTTCCTTTTGTGTGAGTCCTTCTTGGGAGCCTGACCGTCTGTTGCCTTCTACCGGTCCTTCTTCAGTCTCCGCATAACGGGCAGGACCCGATGCACGGGCCGCGTCTCGTTTCACATAGGCTTGGGGAGAGGCGCCTTGTTCCCCCAAGTGGATTTCAAGGAGAACATGAATGATCTTACCCCGTGATGGGTGTAATGGATGCGCGTACCGTCGGCAATCTCCTCGAGGTATGATAAGGGGTGGCCCGATCTTCTCGATGAACTCACTGGATGATAGAGGTATGATAACTTGTTTCTTGCAACGAACTCTCCGGCTAATTCCTGATGCCAATGCAACAACAACCAATCCGTTGGATATTCGCAATTCCACACACTTTCATGAGCAGCCACCGACTACTAATGGTCCTGTATCTACTAATTCCTAATGGAACAATGGATAACACGCAAAACTTGCAGTTGTATTACTTCAAGATGAATGCTTCTCGCAATCAACAAGAGGTTCTAGGGTTATAGGCATAATGTAGTCTGACCCTCCCAACTCGCAGGTTGGAGGTATATATGAGGAGAAGGGGTGCGGCCACAATGGCAATTGCGTAATCACACCTGACCCAAACCGACTAGGACTCGATGACTTAAAGTTTGGACTCGACCAACTGATACAAACAGACCCATGCAAGGGTGCGGCCATAGGGACACACATGACTCACTCCTAATCATAATAGGACTCTATTAGGCAAAGCAACGATGTGTTGGGCGCCCCCTCTCGTGTGCTCTTCACTTGTATACTTGTGGAAAACATCTCCCTCTTCTTCTTCTATATGTATATGCTTGTTTTCCACCATGTAGCATTTGTTTTCTAGCTTGCTATGTTTGTTTCCACCTTGCAGCACTTGTTTTCCAGCACCTCTTCCTTGTTTTCCAGCTCCTCTTGATGTCCTCCTCCATCCATGTTTGTGTTATCAACAACCCTGAGTATGCATAAGTGCATGGACTTAGGCAGTATAAAGTTCTCATGAAAACAAACACCATATTCTAATAAGAGAGAATTCACCTGCTGTTCTAGTAACTTGGTTGTTGATCTTGTCATTGGACATCCTCACCTCATTAGGTTTGTCTTGAACAACAACATCTTCAATTGGAGAAAGTGTAGAAGAACTAGGGATGTATTCATCATCCTCCCCCCCCCTTGAAAAGACGTCGTCCTCGACGCATCAAGGTCCCCTCCATGGTATGGTGTCAAATCAGCCATGTTGAAAGTATTACTCACACCAAACTCATCACTAGGAAGATCAATATCGTATGAATTGTCATTAATCTTTTGAAGCACTTTATATGGACCAACACCTATAGGCATCAACTTGGACTTGCACAATGTGGGAAATATGTCCTTGCCAAAATGCACCCACACCATATCTCTTGGCTAAATAATACCTCCTTTTCTTTTCTTTTATTGTTTACTCTCTCGGCTACATGTATTCCTGTCTTCTCGATTGCTTGCTTTGTCTTCTCATGAATCTTTCTCACAAAATCAGCACGTTTTGAAGCCTCCATATTGACTCTCTCTTGACTTGGAAGTGGCAGCAAATCAAGTGGTGTTATTGGCTTGAAACCATACACCACCTCATACGGGCATAACTGAGTAGTAGAATGTACAACCCTGTTGTATGAAAACTCAACATGTGGAAAACAATCCTCCCACTCCCGCAGGTTCTTTTTTATCATGGCTCGAAAAATGTGGATAATGTGCGATTCACCACCTCGGTTTGTCCATCAGTTTTGGGGTGACAAGTAGTAGAAAACAACAACTGTGTCCCCACCTTCCCCCAAAGTGTCTTCCAAAAGTATCTCATACACTTCACGTCACGGTCAGAAACAATAGTTCTTGGTACTCCATGTAATCTCACTATGTCCCTGAAAAACAGATTAGCAATATGCGCGCATCGTCGCTCTTGTGGCATGCAATAAAGTGTGACATTTTAGAAAATCTATCCACTACCACAAATATAGAATCATGTCCTCTTCTTATTCTTGGCAATCCTAGCACAAAATCCATAGTAATGTCCTTCCATGGAGTAGTAGGTGTAGGAAGAGGAGTATAAAAACCATGAGGCTTTAATTTTGATTTAGCCTTGCTACAAGTAATGCAACACCTCACCAACCTATCCACATCTCTCCTCATGCGTGGCCAATAGAAGTGGTCAGCCAACATCAGAAGTGTTTTCTCACGCCCAAAGTATCCCATCAATCCACCACTATGTGATTCCTGCAATAATAACAAACGCAAGGACGGCTCGGGTATACATAATTTGTTAGTTCTAAACAAATATCCATCATGCACATGAAATGTATCCCATGCCTTCACATTAGAGCAATTCGCATATGCAAGTTTAAAATCATTATCATGAGCATAAAAATCTTTCACACTCTCTAAACCAGGAACTCTCACATCAAGTTGTGTTAATAGCATGTTTTTCCTAGATAAAGCGTCATCAACTACATTATCTTGGCCTTTCTTGTACTTAATGATGTATGGGAAAGATTCAATGTATTCAACCCACTTAGCATGACGTTTATTAAGACTAGATTGGCCCTTCAAAAATTTCAATGCGTCATGATCAGAATGTATGATAAATTCTTTTGGCCACAAATAACATTTCCAAACCTCAAGAACTATAACAAGCGCATACAATTCCTTATCATAAACAGAATAATTCAATTGGGCACCATGTATTTTTTTCAAAAAAATAGCCACGGGTTTGTTTTCTTGCATAAGCACACCACCAATTCCAATACCACTAGCATCACATTCTATGTTGAATTTCTTATTGAAATCGGGAAGTACTAACAATGGTGCAGAAATCAAACGTTGCTTAATCTCATCAAAAGCAATATCACCCCATTCGAATTCAACACCTTTTTTAGTTAGATCATTTAAAGGTGCAGCAAGTGACCTGAAGTCTTTCACAAATCTCCTATAAAAACCAGCCAATCCATTAAAACTTCTTATTTGACTAACATTCATTGGAATCGTCCAATTTTTAATAGCATCAATTTTAGACTCATCAACTTCAATACCATGCTTAGAAACAACATATCCCAGAAATATGACCTTATCTTTGCAAAAAAGTGCACTTAGCAAGATTACCATAAAGTTTGTTTTCACGTAGCACATGCAAAACTTGTCTAATATGATCGGCATGCTCATAGTCATTGTGGTTGTAAATTAATATATCATCAAAATACACAACCACAAACTTGCCAATAAAATTTCTCTAAACATCGTTCATTAGTCTCATGAAATTACTAGTTTCATTAATTAAACCAAAAGGCATTACTAACCATTCATATAAACCAAATTTTGCTTTAAAGGCTGTTTTCCACTCATCCTCTTCTTTCATCCTAATTTGATGATAACCACTACGCAATCATTTTAGAGAATACAACAGCACCACTTAATTCATCTAACATGTCTTCCAAACGAGGTATAGGATGACGATAACGAATAGTGATGTTGTGAATTGCTCTACAATCTACACACATGCGCCAAGTACCATCTTTCTTAGGAACTAAAATAACAGGAGCAACACATGGAGAAAGACTAATGCGAATATACCCTTTGTCAAGAAGCTCCTTTACTTGTTTCTGAATTTCGTATCTCTCTTGGGGATTGGTCCTATAGGGGGCTCGATTTGGCAATGTTGCTCCAGGAATCAAATCAATTCGATGCTCAAAGATAGGTTCCTAGGTTTCTGTGCTTTTGCCCTTCCATCTGCTTCCATTATCCTTTCCAAAGGCTCTGTTTACTCCTTTGGGTTTTGGCTGTGCTTCTGGAGTAGCCTTCTTTTCAAAGAGAGACGCCTTTTTGTCTTGAAGCAAAGCATCGATATTTCCGCCTCTCGCTCTGATGTCGTCTTCGGCTTCTACATGCTCATTAGAGGTTGTGAGCATAGAACCTAAGTCCTTGTGCTCTTTCGAACCAACCATGAATGGTACGAGACCGGGTCTCAAGCCATTGACGAAAGCATGCATTGCTTGTACATCACTTACTCAAGAACAACTATTTTTCATTGCAGTCCATCTTGAGATAAAGTGGACATGCGATTCGTCTTCATATTGGATGCAACGGTTCAGCTGGTTGACACTTTTGGGGCGAGCGAAAACTCTAGCCATATCCTCCCAGCCGTTTACCGTTCTTGATGGAAGGCCGTTAATCCAGTCTATGGCTCCATCCAACAACATTAGGGGCAAGGACTTTACAGCTTCTACATATGTCCCTTTGTTGATTTGGACGACGGTATAGCAATCAGAGAGCCATGTATCCGGGTTTGTACTTCCGGTGTACTTTTGATAAGTTGGCCCAACTTTGGCAAAGCCACAATGTAGATTTATTTTCCGAATCCTATCAGTGAGGCATTTTGGACCGGAATATAAATCGTCTCTTTTCGTCTTATCAGCATGCGCGGAATAACTTCTAGCTGAATGGACATAGGGGGATCTACTCCTCTCTGGTCCATTGTTGCGTGAATACGCTCTTCTGGGATCATCCATATTTCTTCCATCATCCCGTCCTTTGGAATAAGGAGGAGTTCTACTCCTTACCCTTTCTTTGTTCCTTGGAGAGGTTCGGGATCTCTCACGCCTGTGAGGATTGTCGTATCTTCCGACTTTATCAGCCGGGTGTCTCGGAGGTGGCATTGTTTTTCCGCCATTCCGGTTTTTCTCCTCCTGTTCTTTGTCATCACAGGTTTTTGCATTATTTCTGCCTTTCGGCGGATGGGATCCTGTTCCGGATGTTGCATCCTTGTTATCCGGGATTTTCTTGTCCTTCTTGGGATCTCCCTTCTTTTCCTTCGAATCACCTAAATCTTCGGGTTCGCCTGGGTCAGGTGCTCCAGTGGCGCACGTGGCAGTTTTGCACAAGGCTGAATCATCATGTAGCTTGCCTGAACGTGCTTGTCCTCGATGTTGATGTTGTAATGCTTTTCCTAAAAAAGCATACACTCCCTGCAGTTTTTCATCGTTGGAGTACAGATCATCGTTAAGGATGGAGAAAGTGGCTTCTGCGTTTTTAGCTGCAGTTTTGTGGATGTGTTCACCCTTAGCATTTGTGATGTTAACATGCCTTTGCCAAGATGGGTTTTCAAACGGCTTTCTTGCTGGCAGTTCTTCCGGCTTTGAAATTCCGGGTAACCTTGTGGGTTTAATTCCAGATCTATCCCTTCACTCGTATTCCTCTATTTCTTCCTGCTGTATTTTGATACCAGCTTGGGTTTTGAGGAGGTTTTCCCGAGTTCGGAACAGATGTTGCTGCTGCAGCATTATTGCTTGTCGCCTGGCCTCCAGCACTTCCGGTGGCTCATCACGTGCGACCGGGGTTTGGATTAGACCAATCTCCTCCTGTTACGATATCCAGGGAACAGGGATTTCAGCCTTTTTCTTCTGCGCTGTCTTTTCACCGCTACCGCCTTCAATTTCCATGTTTTGGTTATATAACTTTTTCTTTTGTGTTTTGATAAACAACTTCTTGGCTGAATTTTTCTTATTTTTGTAAGATGGATGATTTTTGGGTGGTTCATCTTCCGTTAACTCCTGTATGTCAGGATAAGACGGGCTTTTTTCACCACCTTCTTCATCTCCCGCTGGCCGAGGGGTTGTAGGGTCTTCCTCTTCTTCGGCATCCGACTTTGATGTAGGTTTTGCCATGAGTACTTCTTGGAAGCTTCCCTGCATGGATTTGACCTTTTGTCGAAAGCATCTTCATCTTCATCTTCGGAATCTGTATCTGCAGATCCTGTTTCCTAATCCAGTTTTGCTTCTATGGCGTCTAATACAGACTCAGCTTCCGAGTTCGTCGCCTGATCGGTGAATGTCGGATCTTCCACTTTTTCCGTGGGATCATAGTTTTCTGCCTTTTCCACAGGATTTTCGTCTTCCGTGTTTTCAGTGATCTCTGACTGTACCATGCCAATAAAGTGCGATCTGGCTCTAGGCATCTCCTGAGAGGCGGCAAATCCAGTCGTTTTTTGGCGGTATGCAGTTATTGAAGCTTGATCTGCCCCTATGTATGAATAGGGTAGATCTGAGCAGATTCTAGCATTGAATCCTTCATCTATTGGGCATAGGGCGGGTGGGATGAAATTGCTTCCACCACGGAATCCCATTGCTGATGCTGTCAATAAAAACATTAGCATATCCAATTGGTAAGACACAAGCACTTACCATATGATTCTGTGCCGGCATATAGGATCTATTGTTGAGGAAGTGTTCGACGTTTCCGTCGAATTCTAGGCTTCCGACCGTGATCGTGCTGCCGATTCCGCCGAGTATTCCCGCTCGAAACGTAACTCCCGATGCCGCTGGCCCCACGGTGGGCGCCAACTGTCGAGACTTCGTAGTTAGGATCATGGACGGGGGTGCCATAAGCCTACTGATAGAACCATGGGGGAACGTGGGGAACTGGAAGCGAGGACACGATTTACCCAGATTCGGTACGATGCAACTATGGCGGCGTTCCTACTCCTTCAATCTCACTAAAATCAGGGCTGAAGCCTGAAGTATACATAGTACAATTGTGAGTATGGTTTCGCTAACTCGGCGAGTTGGCTTCTAGCTATTATTGTTGTTCTCTTGCTCCTGTCCGGCTTTATATAGAGAGCCGAACTAGGGCTTACAGGGAGGAAACCTAGAAGACTACAGAAGGTATCTAATCTTGGAAAGTAAGGCATCATGCTTTTTCTCCAAGTCGTATCACGTATGGGTCATGATTCGGGTCCTTCTAGAATCCGGCTTCCTGCGCATCAGGTTACTGGGCCGCCCAATGGACTTTACTCCATTACCTACAGGCCACCCTGATAACCCGGTCTTTGGCCAATGCCGCACATACCCCCATTTGGCATATATCCGACAGGGCGAGTAAGAGACAATTGGGCAAATCCAGCTAAGGGAGGCGAACAATTCACACTAGAAAAGAAATGGCCAGAAGGAAAAACACAATGTGGTTGTCACATGTACTTGACTGCAAAGGACCCCCTTAGCGGATAAATATATCGAAGAGTTATGCTATGCGTTCGACACTTTGGTGTCCGACATGCGTATGACGCAAACTGACATCCAATGCCCACCGACGGATTGCACATTGTAAGAGAATCAGACATGCATTTGTCGTAAGCAGAGTAATTTCAGATATAAAAACAGGTAAAAAGTTGCACGATTTTTATTAAATGGGGATAATTTGAACGAGAAGTTGCTAAAAGGGATAATTAGCGTAGCTAAGTGAAAGTAGGGCATGAAAACTAGAATTCACTATTAAGTTGTTTTTAATGGCCCACTCACCTCCCCTCTCTGAGTCATGTACTTTATTTTCCAAGCAAGAAAATGCTAATGATTATGATGAGGAATGTGACTAACATTAGATGGAGAGACCGATTAGAAGCTAAGTAAGTAAGTAACACAATACAGCATAATCAAATAAAATGATTATTGACCGGAAGCCCTACTACAAGCCTTAATACATGGCTGTAAAAGGTGTGAATAAACATAAACACAACTTTCGAAGTGGAAATAGCGTTTGTTTGCTTGTCCTTTTGAGGCTCCTCTGCTCATTATGTAATACAGACAATTTCTTCAATACCAATCTGTCTAATAGAGATGTAATCATGCTCTGCAACTCATGTACGATAAGGAATCTGACTACTGATCAGAACCTAAGTAGGTACTCCCTCCGTTCAACAATAGATGACTTCCACTTATCTATATATGGATGTATCTAGACATATTTTAGTGTCTAGATACATCTATATCTAGACAAATGCAAGTCATCTATTGTTGAACGGAGGGAGTACATAACACAACACAAAATAATTAAATTAAACAAATAAGCTATTATTTACTAGAGGCCCTACAAGCCTTAACACAGCCTTCCAAGTGGGAAACAACACATATGTTTGTCCTTCGGGTCTCCTCTGCTTATTGCGTGTGGATTGCTAGCATCATTTAGTTGATGATCGCTGTTCGGCAGATTTGGGATCTCTTGGGCACACTGCATTTTAGACCCTTGTCAGAAACACATATCATAACTTTGGTAACAAAACATGTTGGAAATTTAGAGCATGTTGTTGACCAGGAATAAAAGACATGGGAAGCATAGTATTAGAGCATGTTGTTGACCAGGAATAAAAGACATGGGAAGCATAGTAACTTGCATTACTACACACGAATCATTTGTTTACTCCTCCATATTTTTGATCTCGTGAGAACTGAGTGCTAGCTCAGTGGCAGAGGCAGCAAGCACGCGCCCAGCCCACCCGGGTTCGGGTCACAGCAAGGACTGAATTAAACGGGATGCTATTCATCGCATAAAATCCGCTGGTGGAGAGGTCTCATTTTCTACCTAACAACGGACAACCAAGGGAGGGATCCGTCCCCTTTGGTCAACGTTTTTATATTTTGGATCTCGTTTGCTCTTTAAAGCCGAGAAGACTTGAGCTTAGTGGAATTGACACACTATACCCAACAGCCGGAACTAATAGATACTAATCCTATGTGACAATTTTAAAATGATCAGGCATAATCCTGTACTGTTCCTGGATCATGTTGATTCACAGGGTCTAGTAAGATAGCCATTGGCCATTTGGCCATGTGTGACTAGAAATATGGGTCAATAGGGAGTTTGTTAGCTAGTAACATGGACCTGGATCCACTGCAATCATGTTCCATATCCTCAAGAACAGTGGTACATTTGGACTCATTCCTAGTCACCTGACAAAGTTCCAAACAGACAACATTTTATTTAATATTACTAAGTAATCAGTGCTATCTAGAGTCAGATTGTAATGAGACAAGATCTAGAATACATGTTTTTGAAACATGTACTAAATTAGCATTTCGTTCTATTTCCTAGTAATCCAATGTACAAGCTGCGAGTAAATTGCTATGGCTGGCTTGCCAGCTAATAGGAATTTGATACAAAGTTATACCTGCTGACTTGAGTCCTTCGGTTCTTTATTTTTCCAATAGAAATTTGGTAGTGGCCTGGCTTTAAAACGAATGCTCGGATACAATTCTTTCAACTCAGGTTCATTGTTGGCATTTACCTGCATAACAATTGTGCACAAGGTTTATATAATGTACTACGTACAATCCTTTTCCTTTGGTATTAAATTCTTCTTTGGAAACAAACATCGGTAGGTCACTGGTTTTTTTAAGTGTCACAAGCTAGTGCGACACTCTGGAAAAAAAATGCAAAAGGGGACTCAACATAACCAGTGCCACTTTCTCATTCATGCATAAATGATTACCATATTTTCTTTAGCTATATTTGTTTTGGGATGCACCGATGATGAAGTTGAACCGAACAACTTTCCTTTGACCCTTGTCACACTGACATGTGAAGACCTGGATGATGCAAGAGGATACAGTCAAATGATGGTTTTTTACATTTTAATGGTATGCCATGAACTGCATGCTAGAAAAAAAAACATGCCATTCGATGTAATATTATCAGATTTCTGAGAGAATGCTTTCCATTTTATTCCATCTTTGTGAGGTGAAAAACGTTTTTCTATGAGCTCATATTACAATCAATTGCTATGCTACCTTTTGGATTAACCCCTTACAGAAAACTTTTGGATTTGAGTGGTACCTATGTTCATGCTGCAGAGATGTTCTCAAAGCTATTTCTGGCATACCATTGAAAAGTCCCTGAAATATCCAGCAAACCAACTTATTAGTGAGAATAGGAACTGCTAATTCAAACTTTAAATTCACACCATGCATCAGCAAATTTTCAAACCTTTCCTGTTTGCTTAAATTGGTTCACTTTAGGATGAGTATCTTCCACTGGCCTGCATGCAGATTCCAACTGACTAATCCTTGAAGCAATTGTTGAGCCAAGATTGCTTGATCTCGAGGCAGGATCGCCCTTTTCACATAAGGCTCCTTCCTGCCTGTTACAGCCAGTGCTAGGAGATGGTGAGTTGTTCTCCTTTGCTGAACGAAGCGTCGACCGCCGTTTCACCGATGAAGTCGGTGTTTTCTTTCCTGATGGAGAACTGAATTCCATAGGCTTCTGAAATAGCAATGCTATCGGAAACCTTCTTTTCCTGACAGAATCTGTTGTACTCTGATTGACAATGGAACTCTCCTGCAAAAAAATCCACACGCTTCAAATCGTTAGTAACATGCAACAGCACATTATGAAGAGAACTCTCGTTTGAGGGTTGGTCACCTGTAACGGTTGCTTCTCAACGGAATAAACAGCAGCCACGGTACCGCCATCATCCAACTGGAACCCCTTTCTCGCTTCAGCAACTTGCATATCATCCTGCTTGTGTGACCGTTTATCCGTGTTATCCAAGCTGCAAGGTAAACCAACACCGTTGGTTGCTGCCTTGAGCTCCTCTTCGGAGGCATCAATGGGGGAAGCAGCATCGTCAATGACGCCATAATCCAGAGATGAATCGATGTCGCCGGCGGCCTCATCCGTCATACATGACGAGTCTGCCGGCCAGCACGCAACGCCGCCATAGGCTGCATCCGTATCGATATCACGCGCGTTGTCCTCGCTCTTCCGCTTCCTGGCGTAGTGCTCCTCGAAGAAGGCCTTCTTCTGCGCGACGGATCCAGGGCGCGACTGTCCCGCCGCCTCCTCGAGGTAGCGGTTGTGCTCGAACGCCGACCATTTCCCCCATTCGAGCGGCTCGGAGAGGAACCGACCGAACGACACTGACTCCCCCAGCGCCGACATCATGTCCGCCTTCCAGTCCTAGAATCAAACCAAAAGGAAAAATGAGAAAACGTCACGAAACCGGACACGAAGGACGGGCCAGAGAGGCAGAGCCGTACCTGGTCGTCGTTGCGGAGGATCTCCGACTCCGGAGACGCCGTGGGCTCTAGCGGTGGGGGGGAGAGGTCCATCTCGGCTCCCATGGTACTGTCGCGAGAGCGGATTAGATCTGAGCGAGGGATTCGGCAAGTAATAAGCTGCGTTGGATTGGGGCTCACAAGAGCGGATGGGTAGTGTGGGGACTTTTAATTGCTGCTGCTTCGGATGGGAGGTTGGCTCGATTTGAATTGGGTGGGGTGGCGGTGGGACGGGAAGCCGGCAAAGTGTACGTTGGGTGGAGCTGGCCTGCTCATTTCGTGAAATTTTACATAAATAACCTTTTGACAACAAATTCACAATCTAATCTTACAAAACAAAAATTTCAAAAAATAACCCTATTTTTTAACGCCTGTCTATAAAGCGGTATGCTCTCTAGCACAACGCGGAGACCTAAGACGTTATTGATCGTGCCACCGTGGGTAAGGAATTCCACTAGGGCGTTATGCCCCCTGTCCGCATAAGGCTCTCGAATAGGGCGGTATGCGCGAGAATAAGTCAAACTGTCCGTGCACTTTAAATTTTAAATTTTTAGTAAATTTAAAGTGCAAACCTACTACTTTTTTTTAGTAATAGGTTGAATTTCATTTACCATGTCAATTTTTTTTACGTTTGCACTTTAAATTTATTGATTTTTGCACTTTAAATTTGTTGTTAGTATTAGGTTGAATTTCATACCATGTTGAATTTTGTTGTTGTTTGCACTTCCAATTTACTAATGTTTGCACTTTGAATTTGTAGCTATATTAAATTTATTTTTTGATGTTTGCACTTTAAATTTGTGTGTACAATCCATTTACCGTGTTGAATTTTTACCTATTTAAAGACATATAGAGAGCTCCCCGTGGACGCGGTGGGCATGGGCGCGGAGCCAATAACTATGAAGTTGAAGCTGCTGGAGTGCGTGGACGTGGAGCGCATGGATGTGGAGGTGGTGGTCGCAGAGCCAACAACGACGAGGCATAAACTTATGGAGCGGGTGGCCGTGGACGCGGAGGACGTCGGCGTGGAGCGCGTGGGCGTGGCCGTGGGGCTGGACCGTGGGCGTGGAGGGCGTGGGCGCGGTGCTGGTGTTGCACAGGAGGAGGAGGAGGATGGTATCGAGCTACCCTACTTCTACATCAACCTCTTCGAGCCATTGGGGAAGAGGCTCCGCCTACCAGAGAGGATATCACAGCTGCTCGCCGTCAACGAGCCCCGTAGAGTCATGCTGGAGTTGGAGGGCTGCGTCAACAGGCCCCTTGAGGTGGACGTCGCACGACGTGGCGAGGACCTCTTGTTCCGCCGAGGGTGAGCGCAGTTCACCCGCATGCACAAGTTGGAGCGGGGGTACATGCTCACCTTCAGGTACAGGAACGACGCTAGGGTGGACGTGCTCCAGATAAGGATGTTCGACGGCACCCTACTCCGCATCCAATGTTGCTAGTATAGCTCGGATGAGAGAAGCTCGGACAATGACACAATGCATATAGGAAGAAAGATCATGACAATGGTGACTATGCATCACCCGGGGTTTTTCCCCTACGGCAAGGGAGCTTCCTCTTCTACCTTACGTAGCGGATAGGAACATCCTTCTCATCCTCTGTCTCCCCTTGCTGCTCCCTCTCCTCTTGCGTTAGAATGGATACACAAGGATTGTTCCCCTTAGCATGCATATCAGTAGTAAATATTGCCTCCCTCCTTAGGCGATTCTGCTCCCTCAGCTCGAAAAGACTACATGCTGACGAGGAGTTGGCCTTGGTGCATCTAGCATCTGCGAGATGTTAATATCCCCATGGGCGTCCTCAGCTTTGCCTTCAGCGCCATCGTCATGGCCATGGCCTGAAGAGGCGTTGTGGGCATGGCTTGGAGAAACACATCTTCCCCGTGAGCCATGTCCACCGCTCGCTGATGAGTTATGCTCACTTGACCGAGAGGTCGACCTCAAGGGAACTACGTCGTCCGTGAAATGCCAACTGAACAAAGTACAAAGGGAACATGTAAAATCACGGGTTTTCTGTCAAACAATAAATAAACTGAGTTAACATATTTGGACAACAAAAAGGAACAATCAGCAATGTATATTTCAACGGCATATCTAAACCATGGTTCTAAGGGTAGACTCAGATTCTGGATGTCCAGGAGGGTAACGAAGCGCACGCACAGTCTCGTCATGATGTTTCGTCAGCTACTTTGTTTATGAAAACAACAATATAGGTTAGTGAAAGGATAGTATGGGCACCTAGAGGGGGGTGAGTAGGTGCTAATTCCAAATTTTAACTTTTTCGATTTAGGCTTGACACAAAGGAAAATTCTATAGATATGAAACTAAGGTGAATTTACCTATATGACAAAAGCAACACTAAGCAAGATACAAACACAAAGTAAAGGTAAAGGATAGAAGGAACCGATAGAGGAAGCACGCAGAGACAAGGATTTATTCTCGAGTTCCTCCTTTTGAGGGGATTACGTCTCGTTGGAGGGGTGTGAGATTCTCCACGAAGGCTACTTGATGCCACAAAGGCCTCATCTTATTCTCCGATGAACTTCGCCACAAAGGCCTAGTTCACCTTCCACTATTGATTCCCTTCGAGGTAGAAATTGGTGCCTTTAAAGTGATCTTGAGGCACACACACCCACAACTGAAAGGCTTGCAAGAACATCAACAATCTGCCAGAAACAACAAGTGAGTAACAATAAGGTCTAGGTTTTCCCAAGGAAACCCTAGACACGAATCCCTCAAGTGAATGAGGGGGAAATGAAGAATGGCTTGATGAACAGATAGATCTGGGCCTTTTCCTTCACTCATATAAGAATCAGTGAGATTGGTGGGAGGAGATGGGATAAATCTAGATTTTAGTGAGCTCTATTAATGGTGCCTTCAATGATGGACGAGCTGCCTCTTGGGGAAAAGGGGATAGGGTATTTATACCCCCTTCCCAAATCTGACCATTTGAGCCATTTCGAGCCTGGCGGTACTACCGCTGGTGCAAGCGGTACTACCCCTACCTGTTGTCCTAGCGGTACCAGGGAGTACCACACCCCGGTCCCTGGCGGTACAATCGGAGAAGTACCACAAAGTACCAGCAGCGGTACTACTGGTAGCACCCACGGTACTACTGCTGGCCACTCACTTGATTTTTAAATCAAAGTGGATGGCGGTAGTACTAGGCCACTACCGCCCTAGTACCGGGAAAAATAGAGAGCAAAAGTTACCAGGCGATACTCTGCCCGGTACCTCCAGTGGTACTACCGCTTGCCAGATGGAAGGGGTACTACCGCTGACAGCAGCGGTACTACCGTTGGGTGAAGTTTGCTCCGAATTAAAACCATATAACAGCGGTACTAATAGGCCAGTACCGCTGAAGTGCCTCTTGAAATAGAGATGAAATCCAAGGTGGCGGTACTTCTGGCGGTATCACCCGTGGTACTACCACTTCCTGGAGGTAGCAGTACTACCGCTAGGGAGGCCCGTACTACCGTTGCAGCAAGTTTTAATTCGTTGGCTAAACTCAGATACCTTTTCCTTTTTGCGTCAATTCGATATTTCCTGAAAGCACTTAGACGCGATGTTAGAACCTTAAATGTGTTGTTATCAACTCAAAAACTATTTAGAGAGATCGATGCACTTTCAATATCCCCCTTTTTGGAGATTGATGACAACACAACTAAGAGAGCTAGTAAAATATAGGCAGAGCATTTGACGAAGATATGGATCCTGGACCCTGCGAGTAAGGACACCCCCTCTCAGGCCTTCTGGTCAAGGCCCAAAAGGAAGCGCCCTTGGAGTACTCTAGAAGGCCCATGTGGAGCCCACCTGCATCAACTTGCGGGTTAAGTTAGGGAACTTGTAACCGACCCAGCTAGGGTTTGAGTCCTCTCCGGGTAGAACTCGAGACCTGGCCATCTATATAAGGCCAGGAGAGCCCCCAAGGAGAGGACCAAGTAATACCGCACGACCAAAAAGCCTCGGAACTCGAGATCTACTCTCGATTCGAGCAACCTGTAACCGATCTAATCATCCAATACAGATCAGCAGAAGGCAGGAGTAAGGGTTTTACCTCTTCGAGGGCCCCGAACCTGGGTAAATCTCGCCCCCCTGTCAAGCCGACGATTTCACCAGCGCTCATGACTTTTCCTAGTCGAAACCCGATAGGGTCACCTGAGGGATTTGTGGAGTCAGAACTTCGACAATTGGCGCCGACCGTGGGGAGCGCGGGCGCTGGATCACCGGCATCTTCGGCTTCATCGACATCCAACTCCCGTTGGAAACCATCGACTACGGCTCCGAACAATCCCGTACGGATCGGATCCGTCATAGTCACGCCTCACTCGCCGGAATCACGCCCGGTGTTCGAGGATCTGGAGAAGAGCGTCACCCTGACGTTCGGAAGCTTCAACTTCATGGCGAACAGAGACGGAATCCTCCACTTCTCGGATGAATCTGAACCTGAATCTGGAGCCGTCAACTCGCGCTTCCCTATGGAGAAAAGTGGCGAGTCCATCCGCTTCAACACAGTCGACTACCACGCCCTCTCGACAGAGGAACCATCTCGGGTACGGGAAGCCTTCCGATCTGCGCCTAGGACGCTCGAGCCACGACTGGCCCAAGTCTGCATGGCAGGATCGGAACAACCCTCGGAAACCGAATACAGCACAACCGAGCGCGATATAATCGGCGTTTCGCGGGAGGCCTGGAAGAGGGCCAAGGAGGCCATGCGGCGGAGCCAGCCGCCCGCGGCAGGAGCCTCACAAGAAGACCTAACCGCCTACCACTACCACCTAGTAAGAGCGGCCTCAAACATCAAAGAAGCCCGGGCGGATCTAGCCCTTCGCAGAAGAGCGGCGGATGAATCAAGCCTGCGTCGAGTCGAACAGTCCCTTGCACCCTCAGTCGGTACCCGACCCGCGAGGAAGGGACACGCAACGTCGTCAAGGGGCCACGAATCCGTGACTGCGACCGACAGGTCGACCACGTCTTCCTTCATGAGGGTCGACGATGACGGCAATGTCTATCCGCAAACCCCAGCTGCTGCGATCCTAGCCGCAGCAACCTACATGCAGATGAACCAACCGACGGACAGCGACCCTCGGGTGGAACAGTACAAGCAAATTCGCAAAGGACTAGGATTGGCGGCCGCAAGGCTCGCTTCCCACGATCGCAAGAAGACCGAAGAAGAATTGGAGAAGGAGCGACAGGAGAAAAACAAGGATAAAGAAACGCCTCGCAGACACAGAAGTTCATCCCCGAGGAAAGACAAATTGCCACGGCGTGGTCGAGGAAAAGAAGCCCGCCGTCGCGGCGACAGTCGAAGCAGCAGCGACGACAGCCCGAGAGACAAAAGCTCGCGGCGCCACAGCAGCCGCTCGAGAAAGCGAAGCAAAGAACCAAGGAAAGACAACGACCGCGACCGGTCCGAACACGACGCGCGATCAGATCTCGCCCAAAAGAAGGTGGATAGGGCGAGAGCTTCACGGTATCGCGAACGCTCCTCATCCAGGTCCTCAGACGACGAAACCTGTGGAGCGCTCTGTTTCGCTCGCAGCATCCGAGAAGCACCTCTACCCAAGAGGTTCAAGCTCAGCACGGAGGTGACTAAATACGACGGCTCGCTCGAGCCCTCCCAGTGGTTAAGCGATTACCTCACGACAGTAAAATGCCAACGTGGGAACAAGAACACAGCCATGAAATACCTCAATTTGCATCTTACAGGCGCGGCCCGCAGTTGGCTGGAAAGAAGACCTAAATCTTGCTACGCATCGTGGGACAACCTGCACCACGATGATAAGGGGTTGCCCGATCTTCTCGATGAACTCACACGATAACAAGGATCTGATAACTTGTGTCTCTCCACGAACTCTCCGGCTAATTCCTGATGCCAATTGCAGCAGCAACCAATCCCTTGGATATTCGTAAATCCACACACTTGCACGAGCAGCCACTGACTACTAGTGGTCCTGTATCAACTAATTCCCAGTGGAATAGCAGATAACACGCAAAACTTGCAATATCAATTCCTGATGAATGCTTCAAGCAATCAACAATGGAGTCTAGGGTTTATGAATAAAGGTAGTCTAACCTTTCACACGCAGGTGAAGAGGTATATAAGAGGGGCTAGGGGGTGCGGCCACACCTGTGGTGCGCAAGCACAAACCTAGACCCACTAGGACTCGAACCAGAATAGTTTGGACTCAAACTAAGGGGTACAAACCGACCCACAAGGGGGTGCGGCCAAACCTAGCCACGCAGGGCCTTATTGGACTCGTGGGGGGACTCTCTCCCAACCATAGACAGCCTCTTATGTTGGGAGAGAATAATCCTCATGCGCAGGGGCCTTCTCTCCTAACCATAGACAGTCTCTTATGTTTGGAGAGAACACAAACAGACCAAAATCTTCATTCTTCCTCTTCCTCCTTCCTTGGGCTTGCATGATCATCTTCCTCCATGAGTGCTCCAATGTTTTGCTCCATGATTCCATGCTCCTTGCCTCCCATAATGTTTGTGTTATCAATAACCTGAATCATACATAAGTGTAGGGATTTAGGTAGTATAAAATTCTCATAAGAACAAACATCATAATTTAAAAGGAGTGAGTTCACCTGCTGTTCTAATAGTTTAGTTCTTGATCTTGTCATTGGACCAATTCTAACTTCATCATGCTTCTCATGAACAGCAACATCATCATCAATAGGAGGAATAACAAATGTGTTAGGGATGTCCTCATCATCCTCCCCCCCTTGAAAAGGCGTCGACCTCGACGCATCAAGGTCATCTCCATGGTATGGTGAAAGATCAGCAACATTGAACGAATGACTCACACCAAACTCATCACCAGGAAGATCAATTGTGTATGCATTATCATTAATCTTGTGAAGCACTTTATAAGGACCAGCACCACGGGGCATCAACTTGGACTTGCGCAATTGGGGAAATCTATCCTTGCGAAAATGAACCCACACCAAATCCCCGGGCTGAAAAAGTACCTCCTTCCTCTTCTTGTTTCTCTTCTCAGCCACATGCCTTCCTGTTTTCTCAATTGCTTCCTTGGTCTTCTCATGGATCTTCTTAACATAATCAGCTCGTTTTGAAGCCTCCATATTAACTCTCTCATCCACAGGAAGTGGCAGTAAATCAAGTGGTGTGATGGGTTTGAAACCATATACCACCTCAAACGGGCATAGCTGAGTGGTAGAATGCACAGCCCTGTTGTATGCAAACTCAACATGAGGCAAACACTCCTCCCACTCCCGCAGGTTCTTTTTAATCATGGCTCGCAGCAATGTGGATAATGTGCGATTCACCACCTCCGTTTGTCCATCAGTTTGGGGGTGACAAGTAGTGGAAAACAGCAGCTTTGTTCCCAGCTTCCCCCAAAGTGTCTTCCAGAAATAGCTCATGAACTTGACATCACGATCAGAAACAATAGTCTTGGGTACTCCATGTAATCTCACTATGTCCCTGAAAAACAGATTAGCAACATGCGACGCATCGTCGCTCTTGTGGCATGCAATAAAATGTGACATTTTAGAGAATCTATCAACTACCACAAATATTGAATCATGTCCTCTTTTAGTCCTAGGCAATCCTAACACAAAATCCATACTAATGTCTTGCCAAGGTGTAGTAGGTGCAGGAAGAGGAGTATATAAACCATGAGGTTTCAGTTTTGACTTAGCCTTGTTGCAAGTGATGCAACGTCTCACAAACCTCTCAACATCTCTTCTCATACGTGGCCAATAGAAGTGATCAGCCAACATCATCAATGTTTTCTCCCTCCCAAAGTGTCCCATTAAACCACCACTGTGTGATTCCTGCAACAATAACAAACGCAAGGACGACTCGGGCACACATAATTTGTTAGCTCTAAACAAATATCCATCATGCAAATGAAATTTATCCCATGCTTTCACATTAGTACAATTTGCATATGCATGTTTAAAATCATTATCTTGAGCATACAAATCTTTAACACTCTCCAAACCAGGAACTTTCACATCCAATTGAGTTAATAGCATACTTTTCCTAGAGAGAGCATCAGCAACAACATTATCTTTGCCTTTCTTATATTTAATTATGTATGGGAATGACTCAATGAATTCAACCCATTTAGCATGTCTTTTATTAAGGCTAGATTGGCTCTTTAAAAATCTCAATGCTTCATGATCAGAATGTATGATAAATTCTTTTGGCCACAAATAATGTTTCCAAACCTCAAGAACTCTAACAAGTGCATACAATTCTTTATCATAAACAGAATAGTTCAATTGGGCACCATGCAATTTTTCAGAAAAATAAGCAACAGGTTTATTTTCTTGCATAAGCACACCACCAATACCAATACCACTTGCATCACACTCAATTTCGAATTGTTTGTTGAAATTAGGCAATATTAACAATGGGGCCGAAATCAATTTGTTCTTAATCTCATCAAAAGCAATATCTTGTTCAACCCCCCATGTAAAATCAACACCCTTCTTAGTTAAATCATTCAAAGGTGCAGCAAGAGTACTAAAATCCTTGACAAATCTTCTATAGAAACCAGCCAATCCATTAAAACTTCTCACTTGACTAACATTAGTTGGAATAGGCCAATTCTTAATAGCTTCAATTTTAGATTCATCAACTTCAATGCCATGTTTAGATACAACATATCCCAGAAAAATGACCTTGTCTTTGCAAAAAGAACATTTAGCAAGATTACCATATAATTGATTTGCTCTTAAAACATGCAAGACATGTCTAATGTGATCAACATGCTCAGTTTCATTGTGGCTATAGATGAGAATATCATCAAAATAAACTACCACAAATTTTCCAATGAACTCTCTCAAAACATGGTTCATAAGTCTCATGAAAGTACTAGGTGCATTAGTTAAACCAAAAGGCATCACTAACCATTCATATAAACCAAATTTTGTTTTGAAAGCAGTTTTCCATTCATCCCCCTCTTTCATTCTAATTTGATGGTAACCACTACGCAAATCAATTTTAGAGAACACAGCAGCACCACTTAATTCATCTAACATGTCCTCCAAACGAGGTATAGGATGACGATAACGAATAGTGATGTTGTTAATGGCTCTACAATCAACACACATGCGCCAAGTACCATCTTTCTTAGGCACTAAAATAACAGGAACAGCACATGGAGATAAGCTAATACGAATATAACCTTTGTCGAGTAGCTCCTGCACTTGTTTCTGAATTTCCTTGGTTTCTTGGGGATTAGTCCTGTAAGGGGCTCGGTTTGGCAATGTTGCTCCAGGGATTAAATCAATCTGATGCTCAATGCCACGCAATGGTGGCAGCCCTGCTGGTACCTCTTCTGGAAAAACATCATCAAAATCCTGCAACACATGAGAGACACCAAGAGGAATAGGGGTCATGTCAGAAGAAACCAAAATTTCTCCCTTGTGCATGAGCACTATAGGAAGCATAGTAGGGTCCTCTCCAAACTCTCTCAGATCCTCTTTGGCGGCTAGCATACATAATAGGTTCACTCCCTCACTTTTATTTTTACCACTCATCTTATTTTTTTCACTCATAGAAGGAGGACTCTCTTGTTTTTCTCTCTCACTCTCAGTTTCTAAATTCACTTCAGTTTTTTGACGAGACTCATTTACAATTTGCTGTGGTGTCATAGGTCTCAAAATAATATCCTTCCCATGCCAATTCAACTGGTAGGTATTTGTTCTCCCATTATGTGTAACATTCCTGTCAAACTGCCATGGTCTTCCAAGCAACATGTGACAAACAGACATAGGCACAACATCACATTCAATTGTGTCAGTATAAGGCCCAATCTGAAACTCAACTCTCACCATGTAGCTCACCTTCATCTCTCCTTTATCACTCAGCCACTGTATATAATAAGGATGAGGGTGTGGAATATATTTCAATTTCAGCTTTGCACATAGGTCTTTACTAGCAAGATTTCTGCAACTCCCTCCATCAATAATAACTTTACAAGCCATTTTAGGACCTACAATTGCCTTGGTTTGGAAAAGATTGCACCTCTGATTTTCTGGAGAAGGAATAACACTCAAAGCAGCAGCTTTTTGGGAGCAAACAATAGTTGGGTAATGTGTAGCATAAGCATCCAATGGACCTCCTTGCTCATCACAATCATCCTCCTCATCAGGATCAGCATCATCTCCAGTTTCATACTCATTTTCTGCATTAATAACCATGATCTTTTTATTTGGGCATTCCCTCTTAAAGTGGCCTTTTCCACCACAAGTATGACAAGACATATCTCTGTTTCTAGCTGTGGAAGAAGTGGATCCACTAGCACTTGCTGCTGGTTGCACTTGCCTCCTAGAGGTGGAGGGTGTGCTCTCGGCCTTGGGTGTAGAAACCCCACGGCTAGGTGCTGGCTGTGATGATGGAGAAGAAAAATTACTATTTCTAGGTGAAAACAGCCTTCTAGCACTCAATTTTGCCTCTTCAGCTAACTGTGCTTCTGCCTCCTTAGCATGGTCAAGCAATTCATTCATATCATTATATTGGAGGTGCCTCACAATGCTTCTGATTTTAAATTGCAAACCTGAGAGAAAACGTTGCATAGTATGTTCTGGTTCTTCTCTCACTTTAGCCCTTTGAAGAATCAACTCCATCTCTCTATAATAAGCATCAACAGATAATGTACCTTGCTTCAATTGCTGCAATTTATCATATAATGTTCTCACATAATTCTTGGGCACAAATCTGCTCCTCATGAGTTGCTTCATAGTAGCCCAAGTAATCACTTCAGGATCACCATTTTCTGCCCTCAGTTTGGTAATATTATCCCACCACAATAGAGCATAACCATCAAAACTAGAAGAAGCCAATTTAATCTTCCTATCCTCAGTGTACTCATGCAATCTCCAGAGCTTCTCAATTTTCAGCTCCCACATCAAATATTCCTCAACATCATCATGATCAAAAGAGAAAGGAGGAATAGAAAATTTGGGCTTGCCCAAACCATCATCTTCTCTATTATTATTTGGAGCTTGTACTCTTCTAGCATGAAAATCACCACGGCCCTGATAAGCATGCACTCGGCCTGGTTCCCAATCATCATGATCTCTGTGCTCTAATTGAGTAGTCAATTGTGTGATTTGCCTAGTCAAATTGGTGAGAGATTCTTGCATAATATCAACAGATTCTTGAGAAGCAGCTTTCTCAATTTTAATATCCATTTGCTGTAAATCCCTCCTCAAATTCTCATCATAGGCATCAAGCTTTTTATCCATTCTGGTGGCTACCACTTCATCATATTCATCAAGTTTTGTATCAATTCTTGAGCTGATCATATCTCGAAATTTGGAGAGGTCTCCCCAAGTAAGAGGATCATCCAGAGTCTTCTTAGCAGCAGCCTCAGTAGGTTTCCCAGCATTCTTGTCCACCTGCACATTACTAGCCAAAGAGGAATTGTCCATGGATTAATGTGTTAGTGAAAACAAAAATATATGATGTGGTGTTCTCTCACAACTCACTCAAAACAGCAAAGTAATGAGGTTAACTTACTGTTCCAAAGTGAATAGCAATACTTACCACAAGCAAACAGTAGTACTATGGCTTGGTGTGAATAAAAGAATACCCAGGGATTTTAGCTAACACAAAGCAAAGCAGGATATATAGAGGGGCTTGGTATGGATACCTAACAACACCAATAACAAGTCCTATTTGCTGTTTGTGATGACTGAAAAATAGCACCTAGGAAACACACACCAAAGTGGAGACAGTTGTGGCAATGCAATTATATGGATGGAAATGTTGCAATGCTCTGGAAAGACAATAGCTATGCTCCAATTTATCACAGGCACAAGATTGCTCAATGGAAAATGTCAATATAGTAGTGTGAAACAGCTCCAAGAACAAGATAGCAATAGATCAATAGGCCTTTTTCTCTTTTCACAATTCTGTTTTTCTCTTTTTCTCTTTTCTGTTTTTCTATTTTTTTTTTTTGATACTTTTATAACTGGCCAAAAATAACTATGAGCAAAAATAAGCACACAATGAACAATGTGACACACAATATGTGATGATGAGCAGCCTGGAATGAGCAAATAAGTAGCTATTCTTTGTGGGAAAGGTACCTAATAATTGCTGTAGATAGGCCGTAGCTAAAGTTCACAAAGTTTGGAAACGAAAACCTAATGAAATTGTAAAGAAAACTACAAAGAAAAAGAAGCTAGGGCGAAAACAGTACTCACGGCAGAGATTGGGGCAGTTTGGTGCCCACGGCAGCCTGCCGCAGCAGCAAAACGGCGCAAAACGCTGCCGTACGGCAGCAGGCGGGCGCAGGATGGCCGCGGCAGCAAAACGCGCCAAACGCGTGCCGCGGCAGCGCGCGCGGCCTCGCGTGGTAAGCGCGTTACGGGGCTAGCGGCTGGTTTTGTAAGCGCGCTGCGGGCCGAAATCGAGTGCGGGTAGGACTCCGGCGGCGGCAGGGAATTGGTACTTTTTCTGCCGCGGTACAAAACCAAAACCGACTCGAATTGGATGTATGGGTGGATCGGATAGAGGTTTTTGGATGGAAATTTGTGGACACCCGTGGAAGAACTTGAAGAACACCTAGAACCCTAAACCTAGACCGAAACAAAAAGGAAAAGAAACGCCAAAAATCAAACACAAACAGCAACTAGTGGATGGAATTGGTGATGATCTATGGCTAGGAAACAACTACTCCTGTTTTTTGTGGCTGTTTTTCGGTGGATAGGTAATGAAAACAAACTAATCTACAAGATCACGATAGCTCACCGAGTTAACCTGTAAATCTGATACCAAGATGATAAGGGGTTGCCCGATCTTCTCGATGAACTCACACGATAACAAGGATCTGATAACTTGTGTCTCTCCACGAACTCTCCGGCTAATTCCTGATGCCAATTGCAGCAGCAACCAATCCCTTGGATATTCGTAAATCCACACACTTGCACGAGCAGCCACTGACTACTAGTGGTCCTGTATCAACTAATTCCCAGTGGAATAGCAGATAACACGCAAAACTTGCAATATCAATTCCTGATGAATGCTTCAAGCAATCAACAATGGAGTCTAGGGTTTATGAATAAAGGTAGTCTAACCTTTCACACGCAGGTGAAGAGGTATATAAGAGGGGCTAGGGGGTGCGGCCACACCTGTGGTGCGCAAGCACAAACCTAGACCCACTAGGACTCGAACCAGAATAGTTTGGACTCAAACTAAGGGGTACAAACCGACCCACAAGGGGGTGCGGCCAAACCTAGCCACGCAGGGCCTTATTGGACTCGTGGGGGGACTCTCTCCCAACCATAGACAGCCTCTTATGTTGGGAGAGAATAATCCTCATGCGCAGGGGCCTTCTCTCCTAACCATAGACAGTCTCTTATGTTTGGAGAGAACACAAACAGACCAAAATCTTCATTCTTCCTCTTCCTCCTTCCTTGGGCTTGCATGATCATCTTCCTCCATGAGTGCTCCAATGTTTTGCTCCATGATTCCATGCTCCTTGCCTCCCATAATGTTTGTGTTATCAATAACCTGAATCATACATAAGTGTAGGGATTTAGGTAGTATAAAATTCTCATAAGAACAAACATCATAATTTAAAAGGAGTGAGTTCACCTGCTGTTCTAATAGTTTAGTTCTTGATCTTGTCATTGGACCAATTCTAACTTCATCATGCTTCTCATGAACAGCAACATCATCATCAATAGGAGGAATAACAAATGTGTTAGGGATGTCCTCATCACACGATTTCTGCAAAAATTTCCAGTCGACGTACAAGAGGCCAACCACAATCGAAGAACTACGAGCGTGCAAACAGAAGAGTGGCGAATCCACACGAGAATATATCCAGCGGTGGACCACACTCAGGAACACCGCAGGAACCATCTCGGAAGAAGTGGCGATTGAGGCCTTCGCCAAAGGAGCGAGAAGAACCGCGTTTCGAGAAGAGCTAGGCAGAGCTGCGCCCAAAACCATTGGGGAGCTAATGATCATAGCCGAAAAATGGGCTAACGGAGAAGACGCGGTACGCAATGAAAGAGCATCGTCGCCCACGCATGAAGAAGACCGTCATGGGTGAAGGAAAAGAAGGAAATACTACGACCACGAGGACAGGGAGGAATTAGTGGCGGCAGAATTCACGCGAAACCGCGACTCTGGCCGCCGCGGAAGTCGCGAATGGAAACCAAAGGCAGAAGAAAAGTCCCCCGAGGAGGATCTTGATGCATACTGCTCGCTACACCTGTTTACAGATAAGCGCACGGGCAAAACTAAGGCAACACACCTCCTCAAAGATTGTCGAAAGTTTCTTGACATCTCGGATGCTCTCGCGAGGAAAAGATTCGCATCCACTCAAAACTACCCGCCGCTGCCAGGAGGGGGACAACAATTCCAGCCGCCTCCACCACCTCCTCCACCAGCAAACCCAAACATGGCGCTAGCCGCACTACCTGCGCCACCTCCACAAAACAATGGAGCCAATGCATACCCGAATCCGGCAGGACAACTCGCGATGATACAGAAGGTATGCCCCTCTCGCAGAGCTCAAAAGACTAACACAAGGAAACTATGCATGGCAGTGCAGACACAGCCAACAAAGACCGAGTACCTGAAGATGGCAGATCAGCCCATCACGTTCTCGAAACAAGACCATCCACCACAAGTCTATCGACCAGGACACGCCGCCCTCGTCATCCAGGCTCAAATCGGAAATTACGACCTGGCCCGCGTGTTCATGGACGGCGGCAGTGGAATCAACATCATCTACGCGGATACACTCCGTCGAATGAACAAGAACCTGGACGGCCTAACGGAATCAGAAACATCCTTCCACGGGATAGTTCCGGGCAAGGCAATCCGTCCACTCGGAACAATCAACTTAGAAGTTGTACTGGGCTCTCCAAGAAATTACAGAAGGGAATTCCTGGATTTCGAAGTCGTCGACTGGCCGTCACAGTACCACGCCATCCTTGGCCGAACAGCGTTCGCCAGATTCATGGCAGTACCACATTACGCGTACCTGAAACTCAAGCTACCCGGCGAATACGGTGTGATCACCATCGACGGAGACTTCCAGAAGTCAAACAAGTGTGACATAGAATTCAATGAGATCGCGAAATCTTTCGGGATGCAAGAAGAACTTCAAGAGCTGGCAAAAACCACGGACCACTCCGTCATGCCCCTCACGAAGAAGAACGCGCCTGAACTGGAATTCAGCGCCAACAGCGACACCCTCAAGCACCAAGTGCACCCGACGGATTCCGCCAAGACCGCGATGGTTTCCACAACCCTCTCGCCAGCATAGGAAAGCGCGCTCGTCAAACTCCTCCGTGAGTACTGGGAAATTTTTGCCTGGCAGCCCTCAGATATGCCAGGAATACCCAGGGAGTTTGCCGAGCACTCACTCGAAGTCTTTCCTAATGCCAAACCCATCAAACAGACGACTCGACGATTCTCAGAACCCAAGCAGAAGGCGCTTGGAGAAGAAATAAACAGACTGCTAGCCGCCAACTTTATTAGGGAGATCAAGATATCCACCTGGTTGGCAAACCCGGTGCTGGTCCCCAAGAAGAACACGGACATCCTTCGGGTGTGCATCGACTACACATCGCTGAATAAGCACTGCCCCAAGGACAATTTTCCTCTACCACGAATCGACCAGATCGTGGACTCTACGGCAGGCTGCCAACGCCTCTCCTTCCTGGATGCCTATTCGGGATACAATCAGATCCGAATGAAAAAGGAAGACGAAGAGAAGACGGCATTCATCACACCCCACGGTGTCTACTGCTACACGACAATGCCCTTCGGGCTGAAGAACGCAGGCGCAACATATCAGCGCTGCATGCAAAGATGCCTCGCCAATCTCGTTGGCAAAAACGTACCAGTGTACGTCGACGACATCGTCATCAAAACTCGAGTAGAGGACACACTCCTCGAGGACATCAGAGAAACGTTCGACGCCCTTAATGCATATCGAATCTAACTCAACCCGACCAAATGCGTTTTCGGCGTCCCTGCAGGAAAACTCCTCGGGTACCTGGTATCCGCCAGAGGCATTGAAGCCAACCCGGAAAAAATACAAGCCATCCTGACTATGAAGGAGCCCACCAATCTACGCGGAGTCCAGCAGCTCGCAGGACGACTAGCCGCCCTAAGCAGGTTCATCGCACGATTGGGGGAGCAAGCGTTACCCTTCTACAAATTACTAAAGAAGACGGACAAATTCGAGTGGACACCCGAAGCTAAACAAGCGTTCGCAGACCTGAAGCGATCGCTGCAAAGCAGGCGCGTCCTTGCAACACCGCAAGAAAGGGAGCCGCTCCTACTATACCTAGCCGCTACAAACCAGGTCATCAGCACAGCAATCATGGTCGAACGACCTGAAGACGGCAAAGCATACGGAGTCCAACGACCAATATATTACATCAGCGAAGTGCTCTCACCATGCAAGCAACGATACCCTCATTATCAGAAGCTAGCGTATGGAGTGGTTCTCACAGCCCGAAAGCTCAAACATTATTTCCAGGAACATACCATTACAGTGGTTAATGATGCGTCACTCGGGACAATCATGAACAACCCTATGGCATCCGGAAGAATAGCAAAATGGAGCATCGAGCTGGGCGCCTGGGACATCACCTACACAGAGCGAAAAGCAGTCAAATCTCAAGTACTCGTGGAATTCCTCAGCGAATGGACAGAGCTACAAACGCCCGGACCACCCGAGTACACGAGCAATTGGATAATGTACTTCGACGGATCCAAGAGAAACGAAGGAGCAGGAGCTGGAATCGTTCTTATTTCGCCTCGGGGAGACAAGCTACAATACGTCCTGCGACTGGACTTTCCACCAGATGATCCAGCCTCAAACAACGACGCAGAATATGAAGCCCTGTTGCACGGGATGAAGATGGCAATCGCCTGCGGAGCTAGCCGATTAATGATCTACGGTGATTCCAATCTCATACTGCAGCAGACGATGAAAGAATGCGACGCCATCGCTGAAAACATGGTCGCATATCGTGACATGTACAACCTACTCGAAGGAAGCTTTAAAGGCTGCGAGCTGAAACACATTGCAAGATCTAGCAACGAAGAAGCAGATAGACTGGCAAACATGGGTTCCACCAATACACCTATACCACCAGGAATATACTTCGAACGGATGATCAAACGATCAGTCAAAGTGAAGAAACCTGCAGCAGCGCCAGAAACAGAGGTCAGCCCGCAGGTCGCGCTTATCGAGCTTATTCACAATATATCACGACAGGTTTTCATGGTCGAGCCAGTCTGGACGCAGAAATATCTCGACTACCTGCTCCACAGACAGCTCCCGGCCGACCCACGTGAGGCTCGACAGATAATCAGGCGTAGCAAATCCTTTCGAGTAGTCAACGGAGAATTATACAAGCAAAGTATCTCAGGAATACTTCAGCGTTGCATCGCACCCGAAGATGGCAAGGAATTGCTCCAGGACATACACCAAGGAGACTGCGGACATCATGCTAGCTGGAAAATAATAATGGGAAAAGCTTTCCGAGCAGGATTTTACTGGCTAACAGCAGCCAATGATGCAAAAAACCTGGTCGAACGATGCGACGCCTGCCAGCGATTCGCACCAAGGCCACACGCCCCTGCTACGGAACTACACATGATACCAATAGCCTGGCCCTTTGCACAATGGGGGCTAGATATGGTTGGGCCACTACGCAAGTCCACGCTAGGAGGATACACACACTTGCTGGTCGCAGTCGACAAGTTCACCAAATGGATCGAGGCTATGCCAGTAACCTCAGCAAGCGCCCAATGTGCCGTCAAGTTTCTCGAATCCATTGTATGTCGATTTGGTGTGCCACACGACATCATTACAGATAACGGTACAAATTTCACAGCAAAGGAGACACAACAATTCTGCGAAGAAAAAGGCATCAATTTCAAATTTGCCTCAGTCGCTCACCCGCAAACGAACGGACAAGTCGAAAGATCCAATGGATTAGTTTCGATGGGCATCAAGAAGCGACTACTCGATCGTCTACACCCCACCGCAGGACATTGGGCGGAAGAGCTACCCTCCGTACTCTGGAGTCTGCGCACAACTCCTAATCGATCAACGAAATACACGCCATTCTTCATGGTATACGGGGCGGAAGCAGTCCTTCCCGAGGACGTTCGATTCAGCGCCCCACGAGTTGTAGCCTACAGCGAAGAAACTTCCAACAAAGCGCTCGCAGAAGATATGGATGCACTCGACGAAATGCGCGACATCGCACTCGCAAGATCCGCAGTATATCAGCAATCCTTGCGCAACTATCACAGTCGCCGCATACGCCACAGAGCATTCGCGGTTGGGGATCTGGTGCTGCGGCTCAAACGGAAGGAAGGACACAAGCTCGAGCCACCTTGGGAAGGACCCTTCATCATACATGAAGTCATCCCAGGCGGAGCCTACAGGCTAAAGAATCCAGCAACCGGAGGGGTTTACTCCAATCCGTGGAACATTGCACACCTCCGCAAATTTTATCCTTAGGTTTATTTGTTATCACAACAAAAATAAGGCTATACTAGCCAGTCCTGTAGTTCGAATACATGGCTTCTCAGTCATTGCAATAAAGACGCGATTCCTTCATCGTATTCACTCAAAGCTTTTCATTCTTTACATGCTACAAGTTACAGGTACACACCCCCTAAGACACACGGGGGCTACCCTACAACTAAGCATCACAAAGAAACAACATCAAATACAAGGTTATACACCTTACAATAGTTTTTTACAAACTATAAACAGATTACAGGATATTTACATCCGAAAATCAGTCAAAGTGCTGAGCATTCTCAGTCGCCAAAATTCTATCTACCTCTTCAGAGGTCATTCGGATAATCTTCTCTGCCGCAGGACGTACAGCATCATAATACGGCGAGATATCCTCGATTGCATAATCTGGGCGTCGAGCAACGAAGTTAATATCTATCTCAGGATGCCATATGCGGACAAAAGAGAGAGCTACAATCGTGCCGCACGTCATCTGATTGCGTACACACGCGTGAACTTCTTCTTCACGTCCAAACAAACTGAGAAGATAACCCCAGTCCTCGGGACCTTTTTCAAGTGGATAAAATGCAGCGTTCATCGCAACCAAAACCTCGTGAAAAGAACTCACGAGAATTCTCGCCTGGCGGACTCGAAATTTCAAGGCGGCCATCACAAAACCCCGACTGCGATCAGACCAAAAGTTGTTCGCATGAGGTTTGGAGCTACTAGCCCCTTGAAGGATGTGATTCTCTACCCACTGCTTTTCTTCCCCGTCATCCGGATTAACGACTGAAGACAAAAACACACTCAGTCAGATAAGGAAACATGGAAGAAAAAGACACGGGGGCTGCACTACTTACAAAGCAAGTCCCTTGCGACTACAGCCAGCTCATCCATCAGAAATTGTTCGCGTTCAGCTGCCAATTTCTGCTTGGACTTTGCCACATCGGCTATCCCGCGCATAGCTTTTAGCTTGCGCTCACCCTCCTGGACCTTATCACGAAGGCCCGCAAAAGTGCCAACAGCGGCAACAAGTGGATTCACTGGAGTACCACATCCACCCGACGTTTCCGCGACAAACCCAGCAGCCTGGAAGCATAAAACGAAAGAAGTAAGATGCCCTACTCGAGTCCATTCTAATCGCATATCTGACAAACGCTCGGGGGCTACTCCCATCGGGAGACAATGCACAAACAAAGGGAACGGATTGCAAGATGAATTCTTCGATTAAAGACAACAAAGGTACGGGAATACATCCCAAGGTTCATTACATTCAAGGAGAAGAAAAAGGAAAAAATCTATGAAGCTACATTGGTGCTCCCGCTGGCAGCAGTCGCCCCTCCCCGCAGCCGAGCAAAAATCTCAGACAGCTTCCGAGCAAGAATAGCGGCTTGCTCGCTAAAACGAGAGAGACGTACCTTTTTGCCCGTGGAGGGGTCGACCGGAAGAGCTTGTACGCCTCCTCCAAACCTTCGACTCCGTGCGCCAAAGCGAATTGTATCGCGGTCTTCGCACCAGATTCCGCCTGTGCGACCGCGAAGGCATCCAGAAGTTTGCCTTCTGAGAAGACCTTCAACAGATCATCTAGCGCAGGTGCAGGAGTGGCGTTGGCGAGGAGGCGACCGTGCAGTTGCCCCAGCACTTGAGTGGCATCATTGATCATGGAGAGAACTCCATCAGCGTGCCTTTTGAGCTGGGCAAGTGTGTCGGTTACCACATCCACCCGCTGGAGCCCAGGGATTTCTAGAGGAACATCCAGAAGACCTGCGAAGGAAGGAAAGAATACTTAGCAAAGTACAGCGAAATGAGGAATCAAAGTCGCAAAATCCCGGCACACTTACCCGCGAAGCGCTCAGCAAGGGGACGGAGGAACCCGACAATGTCGCTGTCGGCCTTACTGCCAGCTTTCTCTAACTCCTTCAAGGACTTCCGCGCATCTGCAAGCTGTCGACCAAAATCTTCTGACTGCATGCGGGAAGCCTCTAGCTCTTGTCGAATGGCCGTCAGGTCAGCCTCCCGAGCAGTTACCTGCTCAGAGAGTTTGACCTTTTCGGATTCTGCAAATTCAAGTCGAGCTGCAAAGAGATGCTTGTCAAAAACTCAAGAATGTACGGAGTGCGGAAGACAGGGAAACAATAAAGCTCACCCTTGAGAAGAACGTTTTCAGTCTGAAGTCGGCTACGGTCCGCTCGAAGCGACTCGCAATCCGACTCGGCAAGAACGACGCGGCGACCGATCGCCGCAAGAGAATCAATAAGCGACTGCAAAAGTACGAAGACAAAAGAGTTAAAAGGGATTAAAATAGAGTCTGTACCCGATTATTTACAATCGACTACAGCCTCGGGGGCTACTCCCATCAAGAGCACTGCCGTGCACCCGATAAAAATGAAACCATGAAGAGGAATTAAACTAGACTTTGAGCCTGTGGCCGATCGCATGCGATCGACTACAGCCTCGGGGGCTACTCCCATCGGGAGCACTGTCGTGCACCCGATAAAAATAAAAAATGGACGGAAGATGAAGTTTACCTGGCCGGAGGCACGAGACAGCGGATTCGCAGAGCTATCTGTCACTTCCTTAGAAGCAGAAGCCCTGGCGGCAAAGCTGGGAGCTTCACGTACCATCGTCGCGGCTTCGGGGGCTGCTCTGGGGGAGTTTTGGACGGTGCCCGCGGTGGGAGTTTCACCCGCATCCTTGGCCTTGTTCCTCTTCTCGGGAGGAACGGCAGCGGCGTACCTGCGAGGACTGATCGTCTGCAGACTGCACCGAAAGATAGAAACAATCGATATTGAAGCAAAGAAAATGTTCGACCAAGATTAAGGAAGAAGCACTTACTCGTCATCCTCGTCGTCATCCAGCAAGTCCGCGTTCCAAGCGGGCGTCATCACTGGAAACAAAGGCGAAGGAGCAAGGGAGCGAAGTGGAGTCGCATGGATAGGAGCTTGACTGGGCGATGCTTCCAAGGATTTATCCTTGGAAGTAGCTTCGTCCTCATCTACCCGACGACGTTTCGTCGGAGCGCCATTCGAGTCCGCAACGTCATCCGAAGAATCGTGTTCTGAACTCGAAGAGGCGTTGGCGACGCTGGTGTCAATCGCGCCGTCTTGATGACTCGACACTTGCTCTGAGGCGGCTTCCCCCGTAGTTGGCGGGTAGCAGTCCGCCATGGCTAGGCTCTGCAAAGACAAGAAGAAGACAAGAAAAACCTTATTGACTAGGACTCAGAACGAGAAAAAGGAACAACTCAAAGACGAAAAAAGAGAAAGAAACTAACCTCGGCTGGGGGAGGATTTGAAGCGGCGAAGGCTTCAACAGAGCAATCGGGGAATTTCTCCCCCACCTTCAGTCGGGTGATGCCCGCGATTTTCTTCTCGAATTCTACATTCGAAAATTCCTCGCGGCTTACTCGACTGGGATCCTCTGAACCTTGATACTCCCACATGGCGGAGGGCCTTTGTTGGAGCGGTTGGATCCTGCGCTTCAAAAAGATGCTCGCCAGATGCATCCCGTTGAGCACAACTCCCGCGGTCTGATCCCGAAGAGCAGCTACTCTCGCGAGTAAAGGCGCGACGGTCTGAGTCTCTTCGGCTGACATCTTGTGCCCCCAAGACTTTCGCCTGGTCAGAACAGCGAACGGGTGGAACTCTACAATCCCACCCGAGCTGTTGTCGATGACGTAGAACCACCTTTTCCGCCAGCTTTGGGCGGAGTCGACGAAATGCATGTTGAAGTAGTGTAACATCCCAAGTATGAAAACTCCCCTTAGAATGATTGATTTCTTGTTTATTTAAGTATTGCATCATGTCATCATATTGTTTCCATGTTGTTTGCTTTTGTTTCTAAATTGTTGCATTTGTTTTCCACTGTTTTCACAACTCAAATTCAAACCTTACTCAAACAATGTTTTCATACTTGTTCTGTTACAACTTTTGGAATAAAAATAACAAGTGAAAACAACCAAATTGTTCCATTTTATTCCTTGTTGATAACTCCTTAATTTGTTGGTTTACCCAAACCATTAATCAATCAAATAATTCAATCAATAATTCCAAATCATTTCCAATTTCAAACTAAATCTCAAAACCTTTACATTTTTGAATCCATGAAGTTCACCACTAAGTTGGTATTCTTAAATCACTTTAAAAACCCTAGGGGGAAACCCTATGGAAAATACTTTGTTTTCTAATATTAACTAATATTGCAACTTTCAATCAATTTGGTTTAAATTTTAAACAACAATCAAATCTTTAAAATTTTGAAAATAAAAGTTACCAACTGGTTGTTTTTGGCCTAAGGAACTCCTCCAAATTTTCTCCAAATTTTTCATTAATCTAAACCTATCATTTTCTTCCTAAAGCTAAGGCTACAAAAAAAAAACAGTAAAACAAAAATAAAAAATACCAAAAGAGAGAGGGAGAAAGCCAGCCAGCCCATCGTTTCACTTAAGCCCACCAACCACACAGCCCAATACCCCTTGGCCCCTTCTTCCTCCCTCGTACGGCAGTAATCTGAACCTGTCCACGTCAATGGCAGTGGACAGGGAACGGCTGAGAGCTCGCTTCCCTACTCCTTTTAAACCCTAGGCCCCCTCGGTGCCCTAGCCTAGCCCTAGTTCTCCCTCCTTCTCCCTCAAGCCGCCTCCTTTCCCTCTCTTTTCTCTCCACTCCCTCTGCTCTGTCTTCTCTGTAGCCTGCACCCGAAAGAAAAGCTCCACAAGCCGCCGGTGGTCGCACGCCCTCGGGTTCCTCTCCGGCCGCGGTGGGGGCGGGAATGGAACCGCCCCACCGCGGGCTCCCTCACCATGCCCTCGGCCAGGCCGGGGAGACGACGTAGCGCCGCCGCCGTCCAATTTCGCCGCCGTCCGTGTCCCCTGTTCTGCTGCACGACTCCCTGCCTGCACCGACCCCTGTCCGCCTCCGATCGCCGCCAACCGTTCCAAGGTGAGGCCGTCCCCTCCGGTTCCCTGCCTCCCTCTCTCCCCCCTTGAACCGCACCCCATAGCGCCACCACCAGCCGCCCCCCTCCGGCCACCGTGAGAGGACCACCAACGGCCATCGATCTGTTCCGCCCGCTTGCAGTTTCAGAAAAACAAAAACTATCCCGCGAGCACACCTTAAGCCCCCCCAATCTGCCTTCCTATCACAACAGGCGCACCACCCCACTGGCAGAGAACCTCAGCGCGCAGCAGGAGGTGGGGGGATCGAATCCCCCCCTCCCACAATTAAAACAAACATTTTTTTCCCCAATGGATTGGTACAGAAACTTCCTGCTAATCACAACCAGGCCCCTGGAAATTAATTCTAGCCCTGCACAATTTTTTTCCAAGTCCCTAGATCCATAAAAATGGCAGATTTGCACCCAATTTTGGAAATTGCATAAATAAATCATCCCAACCCCAAATTCAACATTTTTAATATGTTTTCAATACCAAATTAAATGATCTATCCAAATATAAACTTTGTTCACTGTTTTGAATATTTTAAATTGGTGCAAAATTTGAAAACTTGTCAAATTCACTTAAATTTGCAAAATTCATAACTTGCTCATAAAAATTCCAAATTTCACAAACCAAATATGTTTTCCAATCAATTTTTCATGTACTTTCCAAATATAAATTTTGTTTGCTGTTTTGAATAATTTAAATTGCTGAAAACAACTGTTTCCTATTTATTGCATTTAAAATTGCCAAAATAATAACTTGCTCATTTTAAATCCAATTTCCACAAATGAAATATGTTTTCCATGCAAAATTAAACCCTCTTTCCAAATATAAACTTTGTTTTCTGTTTTGAATAACTAAAATTGGTTAAATAATTTAAACCTTGTTTAATTCATTTAAAATTGGTAATTTCATAACTTGATCAAAACAAATTCTTTTGGGACATATAAAATATGTTTTCCAACCCTAAAAGTATAAACTTTTCAAATATGAATTTGGTTTAATGCTTTGAACAAATAAAAATTCAAATAAGTTCATGTTTGAATTAAATTCATTTAATTCTTGTTTAACCTTGTTTAATTCATAAATACTTTATTTGAAATCCTTTTTCAACAAGTGAAACATGTATTCCAACTAAAATCTTGTTTTCTTTTCAATTATAAACTTTGTTATCTATTTTGAACATTTAAAATTGGTGAGAACAACAAATGCTTGTGTAACACCTTTAAGTAACCAAAATTCCAACACTTAATAAATGAATTTCTAAACTTGGTAAACCTTATTTCTATTTGGTTCTATTGTTGCTATTTTGCTGTTTTCCTCATCCATGCATCATGCTAATTCACTTACACAAGTTGATTAGTTGTAAAACAATTAATTCAACCATAAATTCATGGGCTTTCCATATGCAATCCAAAATTGCATGTGGGTCCATTTAATCCTGTTTCTACCTTGTCAACTAGTTTATTTTGATGCATCAATTAATTGGTCATGCATCATCCCATGTTTGTGCACTATGCCATGATATTGATTGTTTATCTTTCTGCATTGTGTTTGCTTCTTCTCGGATACACGACGACGTTGAGACCGACGATACTAACGACACCCCTTCTAAGGAGTTAGCTCAGTACCAGGCTACTGGGTTTTGCAGGCAAGTTATCACTCACATGAATCATCGAGTTCTCTTCCACACTTGTTGTCGATACTATCCTTTTGTCTATTTCTGCTAGCCCTATGAATCGATGCTTGTTCTCCGAACCCATCACATGCTACCTTGAGCCATGATATTGCCCCACCTCCATACCTACAGCCTTTGTTTGAGCCTGTTCTTATATAGCATGCTTAGGGTTGCTTTTGCTCGAGCCTGTCGTCGGTTACCTCTTTTACTATCGTACTCTTATTATTGTTACCGTATCGGGGCTCGAATATTAATCAATCAATCCTGTTAATGCTACTGTTAATAATAATTTGATGATAAGGCACCGGCAGGAGGCCCTTTGTGGTTTTGAGGCCTGCTAGTGTCGACCCCCTAATTAGGAAAAGGGTCTTGTCTACTGATCCATGATGAGCGCACTACCCGCATGTGGGAAGCGAGTATGGGCGCCCCCCTCAACTGAATCGATTCGCATCTCGTCCAAATCGCCGTACTAGTTCGGGTGTTCCATTTGCTGCATCATATGCAGGTACGAACCCTTGGCGCCAGGGTGGAACTTTTGTAGTCGGCATTTAGGGCGGCGTGGTCTTCCAGTGCTATGAAGCTCCCCACTTCTTCGGGGGGTGGATTAGCCGCGCACGCACAGCACGCGGTGCTTTGGGCTTGATGCGAAGAAGGGTTGGTTGTGTTGAGTACCCCGCTTGGTGGGGTGATCTCCCATCTGGCGGGATATTCTTACGTGTACGGTTACTATGGTGCACCCCTGCAGGGTAAATCTTCTCGAGAAGCCGTGTTTTCCGCGGTTATGGATTACTTGGTGAAAGTACTGGCTAACAAGTACTCAGGACAACTTCAACATAATGATCAATCATGTTTCACCCAATGATTAATAACTTGACTAGTAATAGGTTATTCACACAATAACGTGATTCACCTTATTATAACGGTGTGAGTTATCCTCGGATTGCTTCTTCGGATAAGGGGCGAGATCCAGGATGGGTTTGTTTGAAGTTATCTTTCAGTTGGTTACAATTCCTCGATCTTATCTTTTCTGTTAGCCGGAACTAGTAGTATCTTCTGTAGTTGGTTAGAGCAGCCCGCTGCAGCTTTTATAATACCCATCTTCTTCCGTTGAACCCAAGCATCCCGGCTTGTGTTGACGAGTAACTCCTTGATGAAATGTGAGTCTTGCTTGCCAGTACTTGGATGTACTGACCCCGTTGGGGCTGTGGTTTACGCAGACTTCGACTACGACTACGAGGATCACCAGGATGGCTACTTCGTGGAGTTTGACGAGACTGCAGACGAGTAGATAGCTGGACCCCGGGCAGGATCCGAGACTTCGTGGATGGGCTCCGTCTGTTTGTTTTCCGGCCTCTTAGGCCTATTTGGTTCTTGTCTGTACTCAGACATGTTGAATGCTTCCGCTGTACGGTAATGATGTATTGTTGGGACATGTGTCCTCTGAATGATTGTATTTGCTATCTCTGCTCTAATGAGAGCTATTTGCAACTTATTTCAATCTTTTGTGTCGTAGAGATCTGTTGTGATATCAGTTGTTCAACGCCGTTGACGTACCATGTGTGTATGGTTTGAAGTACGTCGACGGAAGTGCCTTTGATCTCTAGTGGATAGTTTACATCGACGATGGAATAGCAGGGCTTGTGTTGTCGCGCATAAGCGCAGGCCTACCAGGAAGCTGGGACGTGGGAGCAGTTATGCCCCATAATCCAAGCACCTGCTATCCAGTTCGGCCCGATGAGTATCCCCTAGAAATCAGGGTGCGACAAATGGTATCAGAGCCTGTCTGCCTGTAGGATCCCTTTTTACTGGTCGCAGTTGAGTCTAGAAACTATTTTGTAGCTATATAGGAAAAATGAAACGTGAGAGTAGGAATTCTGTTCTTTTTCTTCTTTCCCCACCCACCCTCCCTTTTCTGGTAAGGAAGTGCAACGTTGTTTTTCTCTTCTCATCTAAAATTTCAAGTTAGGATTTCACGAATCCTGGTTTCTCTGGGATAGTTATATCTACTAGTCCATAGGAATGGAGGTGGTTGTGACGTGATTTATCATGTTGCCTACTCACGATTGAGAACGGTGGCAAATAGGCCCCGGAAGCAGATTCTCTATTCCTTAAACAGTAGATATTGATCCTTTAGAAGCCCGGATGGGTTTTCCGTAGTACCTCAGGAGTGTTTTGATCTCGTTTTACCGATGTTGATATCCTGTTCTTCTCAACATCCTTTTCGTCCGTTGAAATCTTGTTGTTGTTTTTCACTTCAAATCTTCTACCGGCGTATAATCAAAACTTCCTCGTAAACTCTTGTCCAACTAAAGTGTTATTTCATACCGGAGAATCACATTCCTTTGTGTCAACAATCTTTTCCACAACATACAACCCAATTCTGGTTCCACTAAGCAACCAAAACTCTGTTCACTCCCCGGGATCTCAAATGTTGACTTCCAAGATAAGTAAGAACAATCCAATTCTAATGAGAGGCCACATATTCCTCGTTACTCTCATGTTGATGATTCTGACATTGATGATTATTCCTGGTGTTGCATTGATGTCAATAACTCTGTTCCACCATTCTAGACAGATAATCTATTCTACAAATGAGTCAAATTCTATCCAGCTATACACCCTCAATACAAAACCTCTCCCTTTACTTGAAAATGTTCCGGTGGTTTGCAAATTCCCTGACGTCTATCCAATGTGCACGATGTGTTTCACGTGACACAACTCAAGAAGATCTTCCCAAGAAGTTTCCGGACCTTTTCTTTTCTCAGTAGGAATCTCGGGGCGCGATTCCTTCAAGGGGGGGCGTTTTGTAACATCCCAAGTATGAAAACTCCCCTTAGAATGATTGATTTCTTGTTTATTTAAGTATTGCATCATGTCATCATATTGTTTCCATGTTGTTTGCTTTTGTTTCTAAATTGTTGCATTTGTTTTCCACTGTTTTCACAACTCAAATTCAAACCTTACTCAAACAATGTTTTCATACTTGTTCTGTTACAACTTTTGGAATAAAAATAACAAGTGAAAACAACCAAATTGTTCCATTTTATTCCTTGTTGATAACTCCTTAATTTGTTGGTTTACCCAAACCATTAATCAATCAAATAATTCAATCAATAATTCCAAATCATTTCCAATTTCAAACCAAATCTCAAAACCTTTACATTTCTGAATCCATGAAGTTCACCACTAAGTTGGTATTCTTAAATCACTTTAAAAACCCTAGGGGGAAACCCTATGGAAAATACTTTGTTTTCTAATATTAACTAATATTGCAACTTTCAATCAATTTGGTTTAAATTTTAAACAACAATCAAATCTTTAAAATTTTGAAAATAAAAGTTACCAACTGGTTGTTTTTGGCCTAAGGAACTCCTCCAAATTTTCTCCAAATTTTTCATTAATCTAAACCTATCATTTTCTTCCTAAAGCTAAGGCTACAAAAAAAAAACAGTAAAACAAAAATAAAAAATACCAAAAGAGAGAGGGAGAAAGCCAGCCAGCCCATCGTTTCACTTAAGCCCACCAACCACACAGCCCAATACCCCTTGGCCCCTTCTTCCTCCCTCGTACGGCAGTAATCTGAACCTGTCCACGTCAATGGCAGTGGACAGGGAACGGCTGAGAGCTCGCTTCCCTACTCCTTTTAAACCCTAGGCCCCCTCGGTGCCCTAGCCTAGCCCTAGTTCTCCCTCCTTCTCCCTCAAGCCGCCTCCTTTCCCTCTCTTTTCTCTCCACTCCCTCTGCTCTGTCTTCTCTGTAGCCTGCACCCGAAAGAAAAGCTCCACAAGCCGCCGGTGGTCGCACGCCCTCGGGTTCCTCTCCGGCCGCGGTGGGGGCGGGAATGGAACCGCCCCACCGCGGGCTCCCTCACCATGCCCTCGGCCAGGCCGGGGAGACGACGTAGCGCCGCCGCCGTCCAATTTCGCCGCCGTCCGTGTCCCCTGTTCTGCTGCACGACTCCCTGCCTGCACCGACCCCTGTCCGCCTCCGATCGCCGCCAACCGTTCCAAGGTGAGGCCGTCCCCTCCGGTTCCCTGCCTCCCTCTCTCCCCCCTTGAACCGCACCCCATAGCGCCACCACCAGCCGCCCCCCTCCGGCCACCGCGAGAGGACCACCAACGGCCATCGATCTGTTCCGCCCGCTTGCAGTTTCAGAAAAACAAAAACTATCCCGCGAGCACACCTTAAGCCCCCCCAATCTGCCTTCCTATCACAACAGGCGCACCACCCCACTGGCAGAGAACCTCAGCGCGCAGCAGGAGGTGGGGGGATCGAATCCCCCCCTCCCACAATTAAAACAAACATTTTTTCCCCAATGGATTGGTACAGAAACTTCCTGCTAATCACAACCAGGCCCCTGGAAATTAATTCTAGCCCTGCACAATTTTTTTCCAAGTCCCTAGATCCATAAAAATGGCAGATTTGCACCCAATTTTGGAAATTGCATAAATAAATCATCCCAACCCCAAATTCAACATTTTTAATATGTTTTCAATACCAAATTAAATGATCTATCCAAATATAAACTTTGTTCACTGTTTTGAATATTTTAAATTGGTGCAAAATTTGAAAACTTGTCAAATTCACTTAAATTTGCAAAATTCATAACTTGCTCATAAAAATTCCAAATTTCACAAACCAAATATGTTTTCCAATCAATTTTTCATGTACTTTCCAAATATAAATTTTGTTTGCTGTTTTGAATAATTTAAATTGCTGAAAACAACTGTTTCCTATTTATTGCATTTAAAATTGCCAAAATAATAACTTGCTCATTTTAAATCCAATTTCCACAAATGAAATATGTTTTCCATGCAAAATTAAACCCTCTTTCCAAATATAAACTTTGTTTTCTGTTTTGAATAACTAAAATTGGTTAAATAATTTAAACCTTGTTTAATTCATTTAAAATTGGTAATTTCATAACTTGATCAAAACAAATTCTTTTGGGACATATAAAATATGTTTTCCAACCCTAAAAGTATAAACTTTTCAAATATGAATTTGGTTTAATGCTTTGAACAAATAAAAATTCAAATAAGTTCATGTTTGAATTAAATTCATTTAATTCTTGTTTAACCTTGTTTAATTCATAAATACTTTATTTGAAATCCTTTTTCAACAAGTGAAACATGTATTCCAACTAAAATCTTGTTTTCTTTTCAATTATAAACTTTGTTATCTATTTTGAACATTTAAAATTGGTGAGAACAACAAATGCTTGTGTAACACCTTTAAGTAACCAAAATTCCAACACTTAATAAATGAATTTCTAAACTTGGTAAACCTTATTTCTATTTGGTTCTATTGTTGCTATTTTGCTGTTTTCCTCATCCATGCATCATGCTAATTCACTTACACAAGTTGATTAGTTGTAAAACAATTAATTCAACCATAAATTCATGGGCTTTCCATATGCAATCCAAAATTGCATGTGGGTCCATTTAATCCTGTTTCTACCTTGTCAACTAGTTTATTTTGATGCATCAATTAATTGGTCATGCATCATCCCATGTTTGTGCACTATGCCATGATATTGATTGTTTATCTTTCTGCATTGTGTTTGCTTCTTCTCGGATACACGACGACGTTGAGACCGACGATACTAACGACACCCCTTCTAAGGAGTTAGCTCAGTACCAGGCTACTGGGTTTTGCAGGCAAGTTATCACTCACATGAATCATCGAGTTCTCTTCCACACTTGTTGTCGATACTATCCTTTTGTCTATTTTTGCTAGCCCTATGAATCGATGCTTGTTCTCCGAACCCATCACATGCTACCTTGAGCCATGATATTGCCCCACCTCCATACCTACAGCCTTTGTTTGAGCCTGTTCTTATATAGCATGCTTAGGGTTGCTTTTGCTCGAGCCTGTCGTCGGTTACCTCTTTTACTATCGTACTCTTATTATTGTTACCGTATCGGGGCTCGAATATTAATCAATCAATCCTGTTAATGCTACTGTTAATAATAATTTGATGATAAGGCACCGGCAGGAGGCCCTTTGTGGTTTTGAGGCCTGCTAGTGTCGACCCCCTAATTAGGAAAAGGGTCTTGTCTACTGATCCATGATGAGCGCACTACCCGCATGTGGGAAGCGAGTATGGGCGCCCCCCTCAACTGACTCGATTCGCATCTCGTCCAAATCGCCGTACTAGTTCGGGTGTTCCATTTGCTGCATCATATGCAGGTACGAACCCTTGGCGCCAGGGTGGAACTTTTGTAGTCGGCATTTAGGGCGGCGTGGTCTTCCAGTGCTATGAAGCTCCCCACTTCTTCGGGGGGTGGATTAGCCGCGCACGCACAACACGCGGTGCTTTGGGCTTGATGCGAAGAAGGGTTGGTTGTGTTGAGTACCCCGCTTGGTGGGGTGATCTCCCATCTGGCGGGATATTCTTACGTGTACGGTTACTATGGTGCACCCCTGCAGGGTAAATCTTCTCGAGAAGCCGTGTTTTCCGCGGTTATGGACTACTTGGTGAAAGTACTGGCTAACAAGTACTCAGGACAACTTCAACATAATGATCAATCATGTTTCACCCAATGATTAATAACTTGACTAGTAATAGGTTATTCACACAATAACGTGATTCACCTTATTGTAACGGTGTGAGTTATCCTCGGATTGCTTCTTCGGATAAGGGGCGAGATCCAGGATGGGTTTGTTTGAAGTTATCTTTCAGTTGGTTACAATTCCTCGATCTTATCTTTTCTGTTAGCCGGAACTAGTAGTATCTTCTGTAGTTGGTTAGAGCAGCCCGCTGCAGCTTTTATAATACCCATCTTCTTCCGTTGAACCCAAGCATCCCGGCTTGTGTTGACGAGTAACTCCTTGATGAAATGTGAGTCTTGCTTGCCAGTACTTGGATGTACTGACCCCGTTGGGGCTGTGGTTTACGCAGACTTCGACTACGACTACGAGGATCACCAGGATGGCTACTTCGTGGAGTTTGACGAGACTGCAGACGAGTAGATAGCTGGACCCCGGGCAGGATCCGAGACTTCGTGGATGGGCTCCGTCTGTTTGTTTTCCGGCCTCTTAGGCCTATTTGGTTCTTGTCTGTACTCAGACATGTTGAATGCTTCCGCTGTACGGTAATGATGTATTGTTGGGACATGTGTCCTCTGAATGATTGTATTTGCTATCTCTGCTCTAATGAGAGCTATTTGCAACTTATTTCAATCTTTTGTGTCGTAGAGATCTGTTGTGATATCAGTTGTTCAACGCCGTTGACGTACCATGTGTGTATGGTTTGAAGTACGTCGACGGAAGTGCCTTTGATCTCTAGTGGATAGTTTACATCGACGATGGAATAGCAGGGCTTGTGTTGTCGCGCATAAGCGCAGGCCTACCAGGAAGCTGGGACGTGGGAGCAGTTATGCCCCATAATCCAAGCACCTGCTATCCAGTTCGGCCCGATGAGTATCCCCTAGAAATCAGGGTGCGACAAGTAGCTGCCTTCTTGTCGAGCTTGGATCCCGAAGCCGCCGGTGCGAAGCGGTTCGCCAAGCTCGGATTCCACCCGCGATTTCTCGCGGAAGATCCGGACCTTGAAGAGCGCCTTCCACAGCGCCCAGTGCGGGCGAATGCCGAGATAGCATTCGCAGAACACGATGAAGCACATGATGTGCTGCACCGCGTTCGGGGGGAGATCGTGAAGCTGTATGCCATAGACACACAGCAACCCGAGGAAGAAGGGATGAAGGGGAAAAGAAAGGCCTCGAGTCACGTGGTCCACAAAGACCACGCGCTCATTCGATTGAGGATTGGGTACCTCTTCCTTTTTCCCAAGGCGGACTCGCTTCTCCGTCTCCGCCGGCAGCAACCCCTCCCGCTGCATCTCCTTGATGCTTTTTGCGGTGGTGTTGGGAGAACGCCAGTCGCCGGCGCGGGGCGCGGGTTGCGCGGAAGGTTCACCGGATGCGGAACCGGCAGCACCGCGTCTCTTTCCGCCAGCCATTGTTTGCAGCGAGAGCTCGAGCGCGGGGAAGACGAAGATGGGCGCGAGGAAGAAGATGAAGACAGAGAGCTGGGAAAGTTTTACCGCAGCGCTAACACCCGTATTTATACACGGGGCGAAGCGATCTCAGCCGTACGATGCGCTACGTGGCGCCTATCGCGGCCGCCACGCGTGAGGATGAAACGAAGCGGCGGCCCAGCGCTGTTTCGTGCCACGATCTTAACAGAAGATCGTGCACATTTACTGCGCGTCTCGCGTAAAAACCGGGAACGACGTCTCGTTTCCCGGTCAAAAAGCTGACAAGGTGGGCCACCTTCTGCTGCCACTCCGTCACGTCCCATCGGGAGAAGAGGAGTGCGTCATGACGTCATGGCATTCGTCATTCAAAACCAAAATCTTCTCGAGTGGAAGTTCAAACACGAAATTATCTTCGTATGAATATCAATTCCTTCGGATAAAAGCAACTTTTCTATGAACAGTTCATAGAGCAAGACCTCTTCGAACAAGAGAAAAATACCCTATGCACGAAAACTCTTTCGTATGGGCACAGCATCCCGAATATGAAAACTCTTTCATACAGGCTTAATTTCTTTTTCCAGCACGAAGATTCTTTCGTATGGAGCTCAAACAAATCAATCGGGTAGGAAAAACCTACCTCTCCTACACATGATCATCTTACATCATAAAAACCTGGATTGTTCAGCCGACTAGGCACATCCGGATGCCGTATTCTTCGAATATGAAGGTAAGACCCAAAAAGATCTTTCTTTTGGGCCTGGAATCGCACTCAAAAGCTGCGTCCTCCGGTATAATTCCGTGTCAACAACACGAAGAAAAATCCTAGCGGACGCGCCGGGTATCCCCATAGGTTAAGTTCGACTCGATAAGTCCACAACGGCCCAGTCGCAACAATCACCTTATCGGGTTCGAGTCGAAGGTCTCGAATCTGAGTAGGCCAGGAATGCTTTTGCCCTAGTCGCAATTAATTGGCCCCGATCTCTCGGGAGAGCCAAGCTACTGTGCCACATCCTTCTGCGAAAAAAGCCGTAAAAACAGGCACTTATATTGCTCGATACTCGAGCATGATGACCCATGATACAGGGAACACACCCTTTGGAAAAACAATGACTGTCAGAGCAATCTTCCATTAAAATAAGAAGAGTTTGACCGCCTACTCGACTGGAAAAACCCCAGTCAAGCACGCGCTCGGGGGCTACTGACGAAGATATGGATCCTGGACCCTGCGAGTAAGGACACCCCCTCTCAGGCCTTCTGGTCAAGGCCCAAAAGGAAGCGCCCTTGGAGTACTCTAGAAGGCCCATGTGGAGCCCACCTGCATCAACTTGCGGGTTAAGTTAGGGAATTTGTAACCGACCCAGCTAGGGTTTGAGTCCTCTCCGGGTAGAACTCGAGACCTGGCCATCTATATAAGGCCAGGAGAGCCCCCAAGGAGAGGACCAAGTAATACCGCACGACCAAAAAGCCTCGGAACTCGAGATCTACTCTCTATTCGAGCAACCTGTAACCGATCTAATCATCCAATACAGATCAGCAGAAGGCAGGAGTAAGGGTTTTACCTCTTCGAGGGCCCCGAACCTGGGTAAATCTTGCCCCCCTGTCAAGCCGACGATTTCACCAGCGCTCATGACTTCTCCTAGTCGAAACCCGATAGGGTCACCTGAGGGATTTGTGGAGTCAAAACTTCGACAGCATTTCTTCAGGAAGATGTTATTTCATGGATTTGTTTTTGAGGCAAAATTACGTTCCTTTTAACATGAATCTCCCCCTAGATTTTAGAAGCCTAGCAAGGTAATGATATAACTAGAAATAGCTTTCCACAACATAATAGATAAGACACAAAGGTTTAAACTACAAAATAGATCCAAAGGTTCGGCTTAAAACAAACATAAGAAATATCCAAGTTTAACACACCCATGCGAATAACCATGCATAGCCTAATATAACTCTCTGCCTGTTTGGGATCAAGCCACCAAAAAGGGAGAGGTGATGCTAACGACTCTGGGAGATCACTCGCTTGGGCTGGAGGCGCATGCATGGCTCATCATGTTGGCTTCATCATCTGTGTTGATGTTGTCAACCTCTATCACGACCCCGGACCCAAAGGTATACATACTGTTATGCGCTCCTAGTCATGGACCCACAAGGGCTTCAGGGTTACCAGAACCGGCCGCAACAAACAATGGCATGCAGACCGGATACATCGGCACGCAGGCCGGATCACCACGGTTCTACTACTCCTTGTGTCCATGCTAGTCATAACCAACTATGCATATCAAAGCGTCCACGAATCGTATGAAACTAAAGGAACAGGACCAAAGCTATACAGAGATGCTATGTGTCGAGAAAGTGCAACAACAATCAAGGGTTACTGGGGTTACCAAGCCCCAGGCCGAATCACATCGGCAAGCGTGCTCGGAAATGGATCATCGGCTCCACAACCTCTCGACTGTGACAACTATGCAGGCATAGCCAAAACTGTATAACAATGAGCTCGAAACCAACAACCGATCAAAGCAGCACTCTAGACATGGAAGTTGTATTGAACAGGTATTACTAGAGTAGCTGTACAAACAGAGGTCACACAACCCAACATTACATCAGACAATGGAAGAAAAATTATGTTGCTAATCAACAAGAACCAAAAAGGCCTAAGAGGCCGCAACATAAGGTGACGTCCCAGCCCATAGATTCTAGGCTGCTACCTGGGAACCCCAAACTACTCGTCGATGTCCAAGTTGGAATCACCACTGAAGTGAGATCTTCAACGGAACCAAAGTTAAGCAAACCTGAGTACGGGAGATACTCAATAAGACTTAGTTAACCTATTATATATCTGCTATCTTAAGAAAGGGTTTTATGAAGGTTGTTTTGCATAAAGATATCTTTGTTTTCCAAGTCGAGGAAGAATAGCACGTCTCATGGAGTGTTTTCAAAACAGATGAGAAAGCTACTCAACTACTGATATCATCATCTTTTCAATCCACCGATCACATTTCCCCAGCATCTTATGCTACAAGGCTCACCCCTCTCGGCATCTCCGAGGAGGCACACTTTATTCGTTGTCAACATGTTTTAGTCTCTCGTTCATGTTATTTATGGCCCAGTACTTTCACCAAGTCGTCCTTAACCGCGGACACAGCTTCTCGAAAAGATTTATCGCTGCAGGGGGTACACTTTACCCACACGTACCAACCAACTCTTAATGCCAAGCTATTGGCACACTTTCGACGATGTGCCGACAGAGTGTGGTCGGCCACGACCTTTACCTTGCTCGGACCTATCCATGAGTCAACCCAAACAGGTCCACCCCGTCAACAGGGAGTTGGCCACCTCCTGAAGGCACCTGTTCTGTGAGGCGGGATCAAGATCCATGTACGTCCATCAGTTGTCCCGGTCATGCCCTAAACACCTCCAAAAGGTTTTTGACTCACACGCAGATGGAACTCCCAAACTACGTGACTCACGGATAGAGCCGAACAAGTTAGTTAGTCGAGCGAGGCTCATGACCATCGCGCATGATTGTACGCTCAGTCTTGGCTTCTGCGCCCTACCTTACTCCTAGGGTTGGCAAGTTCGGAACAAACAACCACTTCCCAAGTGGCCTCCCGTCCAAGCCTTAGTCAAGTTAACCACACAGTGACCATCTTACCATCTCAACCTATCATACTAGATTCATGCGCAACTCTGATTCATCAACCAGATGGAGCAGAGCTAAACAAAACTATATGACTAAGCATAGCAGATATAAGACTCTGGCGTTGCGCACAAGCAAATCTATGGCGGCTAGGAGCAGTGGATCATGGTATTGAGGCAATGCAGTATATAGGAGATCTATATCTACTGACCTCAAATAGTTTGGAACCGAATGCAAAGTACGAGAATCAAATGTCGTTGGAAAACATATATGAGAAGATAAGAGGTTATGCTTGCCTTGGTTAAGAAAACCAGATAAAGATCTTCTGGAATAAGTACTTGACTTGTCGGTTAGGATCAAGTATTCGTCATTGGAGTTGCTAGCCTTCACTTCGGAGTCGCGTTCTACCGAGGGGGAAACAACACCGAAAAGAAGAACAAGAATCAACACATGGCATCGATGCAATGCGCAATATCTATGTATGAGCAAGTTAATGCACTGAAACAAAGCCCTAAACATGTTCGATTGTTTGCTAGGATTCATATGGCAGTTATGCAAATTTTACTGAAATTAGCCCGAAATAGACCCCGGAGGTCGATTCGGGTGACTAATAAAAGTGAGTACAAGTTTAAATTGCTCAAATGGGTTTGAAAACATCATAACTAGATTGCATTGGTCATTTTGAGCATTTTGGTATATGACTTTTAATTTTCTAATTTTATTGAATAAAAACTTACTTTCTCTATTTTAAATGAATTAAACAATATTTAAATAATTTCCAAAATTAAAGTTTTCCAACATGTATGAAAATGACATATTTGGGTAGGGAATAATTTTCTGAACATTTTGGTACCTTCCTTTTATTTTTCCGAGTTCTAAAACATTAGTTATTGATTTTACCAATTTTAATCATTTTCTATAATTCAATTAGGGTGGGGCCCACGTGTCAAAACAAATTCATTTTATTTTCGAAAAGGAAACCCGGCTGACAGCTGGGGCCACGTGACATCATGCTGACGTCAGCACGACGTCAGCAAATGGCCATAGCAGCCATGCCGACCACGGCGGCTTCGATTCAGCGTGGGTCGAGGGCCACGGGCGGGCGTGTTAGACGCACCGCGTTTCGCCCTACCTAATAGGGCCAGCGCCACCGATTGTTGGTCACCGGAGGAGCTCTAGTGACACTTCCCGCGGCGGCGTGCGGCGGTTCACGACGACGAGCTCGGAAACGGGGGCGTAAAACGAATCGGAGACCACCACATGGTAGAGGAGCTCACCAAGAGCGTGGGTGGAGGCTCGGTGAAGCAAGGAGTTTCCCTGGGCAGCCGGAATTTGAGAAACCGACGGCGGGCGGAGGTGAGGGAGATGCAGACGGCGGCGGAGATACGGGCCTCCCCGACTCGATTCATTCGATCGGAAGAAGGAGGAGAGCGAGGCCGATCTGTGGGTGGGGTTAATTTGACCTCCGGCGGCCGGAGTTGGTGGCGCCATGGCGGCGAACCCGAGCTAGGGTTTCTGCTCGGTTGTGAAATACAGTGAGAGAGGAGCTGAGAGGCGAGGGGGTGGAGCGGGTGATAGGAGGAGAGCCGAGGATGTCTCCTCGTCCTCCTTATCCTCGCGAATCTGAGCAGGACGTGGCGTGGCCGACGTCAACGACCAGCCGTCCTTCTGGCCGAAGGAAGAAGACGTTAAAACTGAAGTTTTGCGAAAACCCCCTGGAGTTGCTGTAAACTGCAAATTAGCCATTTTCTTTGTAAAAGAGGAAAACAAAGTTTTGAGGGCATATTTGTGACCAGAAAATTTGGCAAAAATAACTTTTGGAAACCATAAAAAATTTCCAACCTCACCATGTTTTTGTTTGGTGAAATTGAAATATTTTACAGTGCAAAATTTTGAAACCCACATTAAGTGGTATTTGTGGAAATTTTCTCAAACCAATTAGATTCATTGTTTAAATTGTTTCAAACATGAGTAAATTTTTTTGTTTCATGCATGTATGATATGAACACAACACCACACACCCTAATTTAGCAAATTGGGATGTTACAAATCTAACACCCTTACAAGAATCTCGTCCCGAGATTCCCGAAGGAGAAAGAAAGAAGGAACACCGGTTTTGAACGATCTTCTCGAACCTTATGGTTCTCTTATTGAAGAGGCTGACCCGTAGCACTTGCGAAATTATCCAACGGCTACACCTTAGGTAGAGGGAAAACTCTGAGGAAATGATCTTCACGAAGATCGAATATCTCATGGATAACTCAGGACAGGAATGTTCATAAAGAACCTTTTGAGTTAACAAGCATGAAACACATCAAGGTAACGGAGGGAATAGGAGAAGGTTTCAAGTTTGTGGATGATTGTTCTTGGAAGGATTTAGAATATGAGCTTTGCACAAGACTTTAAATCCTTCTGGAAAAGAAAGGTTGAACAACTTGTGATATCAAGGTTTCCTCGAAACAGAATACCAAGATGGAAAGGATTGTCTTGGATACCACAACGTAATATCCGTAGACGAGGAAAAACACGAGAAAACACTGTAATTCGTGTGTCTGAGAAAAGTTGATATAGAATCATGTTCACTCTTTAGAGCAAACACGGAAGATGAAGGAACTTTCATTCCGTCAATTTTTTTTTGTAAAACCTTGTCAAGAATCGGGATGTTACTTCACGACAGAATATGAGTAACCAAAAGATGTTGGAACATCGTAATTAGGGAGGAATTCTTGGTCACGCCATAAGTGTGGTTAACTAACAAGGGGTTGAATACCGAAAGGAATAAGGAATCTCTTTCCTACTGTGGTTTGGACGTAGCAATACATCTACCACATAGTTAAGACTCCAGGGCTGAAGTAACTGACAAATTCACACAATGTGTGAGATGAACAGAACTTCAAGTATAAACAACTTGAAAAAGGGGACTGGTCAATGGCGGTTGCAAAACACCAAGAGATGGTTCTCATGATGCACTACTTTCCACTGGAAGAAAGGTTTTGAGGATTGACATAGGGACATTGGACAATAGAACTTCCAAGTTCTCATGATGTTCTAGATACCAATATCAGGCTTATGAAAGCCTTCTGTAGGTAATCAAGTGAAAGATGAACTTCAGTTTGGAGGAACGGTGAGAGAAAATTCTAGAATAAGCATCACAGAAATCCTCACGGGGAGTGGTTGTTATTGTTGATTCAAAGGAGTATAACGTTCGGTCTTCTGGCTAATTGTGTCAACCACAACATCAACCATGTCGGATTTTTAAAATACCTAATTCAATACCCTTGAGGAAACACCAACCATCGTTGCTGCTTGAGATTCAGCTCTGGTTAGTGGATTTATAAGTAAGATTCAGTATGTTTAATCAAAGAGGTTGCGCCGGGTACCAACAAGATATATTTACTGGATTCTCAAGATATGGACTACAATGTCACGCTTGGAAAGATGAGAGAGATTGCAGAACCCATGTATTAGCAACTTGCAAAAGACAGTTGCACCTAGATGGTTTAACTTGCAACAAAACACATCGGAATCCTTGTGGGAAAGATAATTACTGAGATAACGAAGTTCTTGGACTTCTTCTCTTTTACGAACAATCAGTCAATGGCTTGGTGTGGGTGCACACTTCTCAAAATAATGGAGGTAACAACCTACCATCTCAAGAATAGTCCACACATGCATGAACGACTTGGGATTATTCCCGCAGGAATAAGAAAACTTTACTCAGATCCACGGAGACAACTTTCAGCATAAGCATAAGAACCGGAGTAAGTTACTTCGAGCATCCCAAACACAACTTCGTGATGACAAAAGATGGTTCTCCAAAGTTTCCAACATTAATGCCATTGGATCAACATGAACCTCTTGAAACTTGGAGAAAATAAGAATGTCATCGATGGGCTCAACGACACCCTTACCAATATACTCCAAGGAGAGGGACTCGCATGGTACATGAACAAGGCAAAATACTGGTCAGACCAAAGGATGTGAAGGTGTACTTAGGCAAAACACCATGAGTGGGAACACCATCAAGATAGTCCTTGGATCTTTTCTCGATTTGACGATAGCCCAAATCAATCAATAGGTAGAGTGATATCATGTCTGCAAAGGAGATACTATCCTTCTTCAACATGAGGAAACTAGACATCCCTTAACGAGGGATCAAGTTAGGAGGAGCTTTTGCCTTTCAACTCTCCAAGTTATTGTTTAAGCTCAACCAACCAATCCAGGGTATTCAGCAAGGTTTCTTGGAGAAAATAGTAATTCAAATTACCCTTTGTTTAGACATCACGGTCAGGTGACAATCTTGGTGATACTTCTAGAAAGACATCAAAAATATCACAACCCACCGGTATGTCTTGGAGTTCGAGAGGAGGCTTGTTTTTTAAGACAAACCGATATGGTCTTGAGAGCTTTGGTACAAACCTAACTCCTTGACCAAAAATGTGCACCGGATTGAACGGATTTGGTAACACGATCAGCTTCAAATAGAGACCGGGTAACCGGTAGTGCTAAGAAGGATACAGATGTTTCTGGGATTTTTCGAAGCAATAAGAATTGCTAAGAATACCTGATACACATCAATGCACAACCAGCATTCTCGAGCATTCAAGCTTGGACTAAGGGTGAATGGAAATGTGTAAGAGCATCACTTCATCAATAAGGCCATGAAACTTAACACGACCTCTTGATATAAAGGAGTGTGATACCCTGAGGTAGAACAGAATAGAAGCTAATGATACTTCTTTAATTTACGAATTACAAAACTTTGACCTGGTTCTATAGATGAACGAGGTACTGGATTTTGTTTCTCCTGACATCCCAAGGAGGAATGTTCTGACGGAAAACAAGAGCAAGTGCATTGGAAGACTTCAACATATGCAACTTGGTTTCCACACGACAGGCAAAGGTAGAAAAGCAACTAAAGATTAAGAACATGCTCCGGAAAATCTAGAGATCATGGGGAATGCACAGGGTGATACTCTTTTGTAAAACCCATGCTAGGTCGATTGGTATAGCTGAATCAAAAGAAAGATGTGGATACCATGATGATCACTCTTGTTGTGATCCCTTTTGGTTCCATAAGAAAACCTATGGCTATGAGAGTTGAGATTGCCTAGCCACCCTGAGGTAAAACAGATTCCTATGGATCCAAAGAAGCAGAACTTGGGTTAAAGGTCAACATCCTGCACTGATAGCATGAGTGTCACATGGTTATAAAATCGCATGATTCAACCCACCGCAATTCAGCACATTTCGGGACCTTCGGTTCAAGTCCAAGGGTTAAAAACACAACGAAAGGAGTAACTACTATATGAGTGCCACAAAGGACACTACAATTAGCAATCACGAGGTATCTTTCAAAAGACAAACATAACTCCGAAAGAATTAGAGTGAAAGGATAACAGATACATTCGAGATGATAAGGAAATCTCGAAGTTTCTTGATTTGAGACTCTAAACACAAGGATGTGGAATCCAGACAATTCTGAGAGGTTAGGATGGAAAACAATCTCCCAGTTTGAATCAAAAGCTAACAGGTTACAGAACACACACAACTCTAGAAACTCAACACTATGTCAACTTTGGTAAAAGACGTCCTTGCCAAAGAAGGCACCTAGGTTTTGAATGACTAGAAGGGATAGAGAAACCTTTCAATTCAAAACAGGTAAGGTGACCCAGAGTTAGAGCGATACCAGATAAGGAGTAAAAAGAATCCTAAGAAGGTTTTTCACAATCCATTTGGAGTTTCAAATAGTTTTGACAAACTCTAGACTCAACATCGACGAAGCGATAAGGTTTTCCTACAGGCAGTCCTGCTCTGATACCATGACTTGTCACGACCCTAGACCCAAAGGTATACATACTGTTATCCGCTCCTAGTCATGGACCCACAAGGGCTTCAGGGTTACCAGCCCCGGCCGCAACAAACAACGGCAGGCAGACCGGATTCATCGGCACGCAGGCCGGATCACCACGGTTCTACAACTCCTTTTGTCCATGCTAGTCATAACCAACTATGCATATCGAAGCGTCCACGCATCGTATGAAACTGAAGGAATGGGACCAAAGCTATATAGAGATGCTATGTGTCCATAAAGTGCAACAACAATCGAGGGTTACTGGGGTTACCAAGACCCAGGCCGAATCACATCGGTAGGCATGCTCGGAAATGGATCATCGGCTCCACAACCCCTCGACTGCGACAACTATGCATGCATAGCCAAAACTGTATAACAATGAGCTCGAAACCAACAACCAATCAAAGCAGCACTCTAGACATGGAAGCTGTATTGAACATGTATTACTAGAGTAGCTGTACAAACAGAGGTCACATGACCCAACATTACATCAGACAACAAAAGGCAAATTATGTTGCTAATCAACAAGAACCAAAAAGGCCTAAGAGGCCGCAACATAAGGCGATGTCCCAGCCCATAGATTCCAGGCTGCTTCCTGGGAACCCCAAACTACTAGTCGATGTCCATGTTGGAATCACCACTGAAGCGAGATCTTCACCTGAACCAAAGTTAAGCAAACCTGAGTGCGGGAGGTACTCAATACGACTTAGTTAACCTATTATATATCTGCTATCTTCAGAAAGGGTTTTATGAAGGTTGTTTTGCGAAAAGCAATCTTTGTTTTCCAAGTAGAGGAAGAATAGCACGTCTCATGGAGTGTTTTCAAAACAAATGAGAAAGCTACTCAACTACTGATATCATCATCTTTTCAATCCACCGATCCCATTTCCCCAGCATCTCATGCTACAAGGGTCACCCCACTCGGCATCTCCGAGGAGGCACCCTTCATTCGTTGTCAACATGTTTTAGTCTCTCGTTCATGTTATCTAAGGCCCAGTACTTTCACCAAGTCGTCCTTAACCACGGACACGGCTTCTCAAAAATATTTATCCCTGCAAGGGGTACACTTTACCCACACGTACCAACCGACTCTTAATGCCAAGCTATTGGCACACTTCCGACGATGTGCTGGCAGAGTGTGGTCGGCCACGACCTTTACCTTTCTTGGACCTATCCATGAGTCAACCCAAACGGGGCCACCCCGTCAATAGGGAGTTGGCCACCTCCTGACGGCACCTATTTTGTGATGCGGGATCAAGATCCGTGTACGTCCATCACTTGTCCCGGTCACGCCCTAAACACCTCCAAAAGGTTTTTGACTCACACGCAGATGGAACTCCCAAACTACGTGACTCACGGATAGAGCCGAACAAGTTAGTTAGTCGAGCGAGGCTCATGGCCATCGCGCATGGTTGTACGCTCAGTCTTGGCTTCTGCGCCCGACCTTACTCCTAGGGTTGGCAAGTTCGGAACAAACAACCACTTCCCAAGTGGCCTCCCGTCCAAGCCTTAGTCAAGTTAACCACACAGTGACCATCTTACCATCTCAACCTATCATACTAGATTCATGCGCAACTCTGATTCATCAACTAGATGGAGCAGAGCTAAACAAAACTATATGACTAAGCATAGCAGATATAAGGCTCTGGCGTTGCGCACAAGCAAATCTATGGCGGCTAGGAGCAGTGGATCATGGTATTGAGGCAATGCAGTATATAGGAGACTATATCTATTGACCTCAAATAGTTTGGAACCGAATGCAAAGTACGAGAATCAAATGTCGTTGGAAAACATATATGAGCAGATAAGAGGTTATGCTTGACTTGGTTAAGAAAACTAGACAAAGATCTTCTGGAATAAGTGTTTGACTTGTCGGTTAGGATCAAGTATTCGTCATTGGAGTTGCTGGCCTTCACTTCGGAGTCGCGTTCTACCGAGGGGGAAACAACACCGAAAAGAAGAACAACAATCAGCACATGGCATCGATGCAATGCGCAATATGTATGCACGAGCAAGTTAATGCACTGAAACAAAGCCCTAAACATGTTTGATTGTTTGCTAGGGTTCATATGGCAGTTATGCAAATTTTACTGAAATTAGCCCGAAATAGACCCCGGAGGTCGATTCAGACGACTATGAAAGTGAGTACAAGTTTAAAGTGCTCAAATGGGTTTGAAAACATTATAACTATATTGCATTGGTAATTTTGAGCATTTTGGTATATAACTTTTAAGTTTCTGATTTTAGTGAGTAAAAACTTATTTTCTGATTTCTGGTATATAACATTTTTGTAACTTCCTTTTATTTTTCTGAGTTCTAAAACATTAGTTATTGATTTTACCAATTTTAATCATTTTCTATAATTCAATTAGGGTGGGGCCCACGTGTCAAAACAAATTCATTTTATTTTCGAAAAGGAAACCCGTCTGACAGCTGGGGCCGCGTGATGTCATGCTGATGTCAGCACGACGTCAGCAAATGGCCACAACAGCCATGCCGACCACGGCGGCTTCGATTCAGCGTGGGTCGAGGGCCACGGGCGGGCGTGTTAGACGCACCGCTTCTCACCCTACCTAACAGGGCCAGCTGCACCGGTTGTTGGTCACTGGAGGAGCTGCGGTGACACTTCCCGCAGCAGCGTGCGGCGGTTCACGGCGACGAGCTCGGAAACGGGGGCGTAAAACGAATCGGAGACCACCACATGGGAGAGGAGCTCACCAGGAGCGTGGGTGGAGGCTCGGTGAAGCAAGGAGTGTCCCTGGGCAGCCAGAATTCGAGAAATCGACAGCGGCCAGAGGTGAGGGAGATGTAGACGTCGACGGAGATACGGGCCTCCCCGACTCGATTCATTCGATCAGAAGAAGGAGGAGAGCGAGGCCGAGCTGTGGGTGGGGTTAATTTGACATGCGGCGGCCGGAGTTGGTGGCGTCATGGCGGCCAACTCGAGCTAGGGTTTCTGCTCGGTTGCGAAATACAGAGAGAGGGAGGAGCTGAGAGGCGAGGGGGTGGAGTGGGTGAGCAGGAGGAGAGCCGAGGACGTCTCCTCGTGCTCCTTATCCTCGTGAATCGGAGCAGGACGTGGCGTGCCCGACTTCAACCACCAGCCGTCCTTCTGGCCGGAGGAAGAAGACGTTAAAATAGAAGTTTTGCAAAAACCCCGTGGAGTTGCTGTAAACTGCAAATTAGCCCTTTTCTATTTAAAAACTGAGAGAAAAACAAAGTTTTGAGGGCCTTTTTGTAACCATAAAATTTGGCAAAAATAACTTTTGGAAACCTTATAAAATTTCCAACCTCACCATGTTTTTGTTTGGTGAAATTGAAATATTTTTCAGTGCAAAATTTTGAAACCCACATTAAGTGGTATTTGTGGAAATCTTCCCAAACCAATAAATTCATTGTTTAAATTGTTTCAAACATAAGTATTTTTTTTGTTTCATGCATGTATGATATGAGCACAACACCACACACCCTAATTTAGCAAATTTGGGATGTTACAACCTCATCATCAGTACCTCCACGAACCCATGGATCACGAGGAGTGGTGGAATCATCCACAAGATCGGGATCCAGCCAGGTGCCAACATGTTTGTACTTCCACTCCTTTGAACCAGTGATCCTGTCCTTAGACCCAGCAACCATAGGAACACCGAGATGAGCAAAGTTTTCTCGAGTGACCTGAATGTTCCTTCTTGGTATGAATGTGAGCACCATAGACCTTATTTTCCATATCCTCCTAGCAACAGAAGATTTCACAAACCCACTTGCGGAAGCCATGCTTCTTTTCCTTGCTCTCAAGGTCAAAGTCAAAGTCACTAGAACCATCAGTGTCACCTACATCATCAACAACACTGAGAAGAGGAGCCAAGTGTTTTTTGATACGAAGCTCCTTGACATGGTGAGTAGTGAGCTCTTGGTCATTGTACGAGAGAGCAAAAGGGTGTTGAGCACGACGTCAAGAGTGAGCAATAAGACGCATCACCATAGGAGAAAATTAAACATTGGTACTCTCCTCCTCATCACAGAGTTATACATTTCATTCCACACAACATCCATGGTGCCCAACTTCAAACCATCACCATGTCGCCTATGAGTTTAGACCAATATGTCAGTGAGGGAGCCATGGATCTGATCGAAGTTACCAACATGAGGTGCACGGGTGTTGCGGAAGATCCTGAGCAAGATGTCATAAACTAGAAGCAGGTTCTTCGAGAAGCCAACCATAGCACGACCATGAATATAGAGATCATATAGCTCCTGGGGAGACATAAACTTCTTCGGATATAGATCATATAGCTCATCATTATGACTTGCTTCAACATGAGAAGTAGAAGGTTGATCTTGGCCTTGATCTTGGCTAGCTTGAATGACAGGAGAACTTGGTTCTTGCATTGTCGAGACATCATAGTAGAGTTCATAGACGGGGGTGCCATGAGTCTACGGGTAGAGACGTGGGGGGACATGGTAGTACGACAACCAGGAACACCAAATTTACCCAGGTTCGGTACGGCGCAACTAGGCGACGTTCCTACTCGTCACTAAATCAGGGCTGAATCCTGAAGTATACAAAGTACAATGTGAGTAGGGTTTCGCTAACTCGGCGAGGATCAACTTCTCGGCGAGTTGGCTTCTAGCTAATTGTTTGTGTGCTTCTCTCCCGTCCGGCTTTATATAAATAGCCGGGTTAGGGCTTACCGAATGGAAACCTAGAAGACTACGAAAAGTATCTAACTTGGAAAGCAAGAATCCGCCTTCTACTCCAAGCCGCACCACTTTGGGACGTGGCCCGGGTTCTTCTAGAATCCGGCTTCTATGCGTCAGTTTACTGGGCCGACTAATGGATTGTGATCCATTACCAACAGGACACCCTGGAAATCCGGCTCTTAGGACAATGCCGGATATACCCCTAATCCGTATATATCCGACAGTAGCCCCCAAAAAGGATTGAGACTTCATTCTGCCACCTTTCGTCAATCTGTTCCAAGAAATATTAGTGCTTTCTCTTGATTCTTCTTTTTCCCAAAACTCCATAACACATAACTCGGATTTCACCAAAATCCGCCTTTTTCTTCCACGAGTCTTCGTGGAGAAGGAATTTCTTGATGCATTATCTAAAACTCGGATTTACCAGAATCCGGATTTTCTTCCACGAGCCTTCATGGAGAAGGAACTTAGTGACGTCAGCGATAAAATCATGTTGACGTCACGAACGTTTGGGTTCAGTCAAAACCCTGCAACGTATCTCCTGACAGATTCTTCTGGGAATCGAGGAGATAGCACTTATCACTTTATCTCTTCGTTTCCCGGAAATCTCGGACGTGACATGCGTCAAGGATCCAATGGCTAAAATAGCCGTTGTAGCCAATCTCAACGCATTTCCGGCTATAAATAGCCGCCTCGGGTCCTCCGGATTTCTCTTCCGCTTCCACTTCTCCTTCAAGACCCCATCGCCATAGCCACAGAGCTCGAGCTTGATCTTGCGAGAGTGAGCAGAGAACAAGTGCCAGTACCTTCCCCGGAAAAAGCCATCGGAGGATCCGGATCCTTGTCGCGCCGCCCAAATATGACCACCGGAGGATCACCCCGCGCTACGGAGGAGAGCTCCGTCGCCCACGACATAGACAGCATCATCAATGACATTGATCCACTGCTGGATTCTCCCGGCCGTGCCACCGAGAGCGCGCCGGAGGTAAACGCCGGTGATTCGGTCTGCGAAGATCTTCCTCCCGTGGCCGAAGACATACCGCCGTCGTCTGTCGCGCCTACTCCGCCCCTCGCCACCGAGCTTGCGTAAGAAAACCTCGCACGCGGCGGTGAGGAGTTCGCCTTCCCAAGTGCCACCGGAGCCGAAGAAGACGCGGAAGAAAATTCCGGGAATTGGAGCCACTGCAACGTGGTTCCATCCCTTATTCCGTCAATGGAGAAGGAAGGGTATGTTATCAAGGACAAATGGCGGTACGAGAAGGACAACTCCGAGCCGTTGCTGAAAGCCGGAGAAAGGGTTCTCCTCGCCTCTCACATAAATAGAGGTATGGGTTTCCCACCTTCTGCCTTTTTCCTCCCAGTCCTTGACCACTACAACATCCAACAACATAACCTTCCACCAAACTCTATTCTCTACCTTGTCGGGTTTCAAGCCCTTTTTGAATGATACTTAGGAATAGAACCTAGGTTAGACTTCTGGCAATACTGTTTCGGGGTTAAGAGAAACCCTTCGGAGGGTGCTCTCCCCACTTGTGGGACCATTTCCTTCACCCTCCGTAGGTTTAGGGAGGACTGGTTCCCCAAGATCAAAACCTCAGAATCTGTCAAATTTTGTACGGATTCCTTCTTCTATCATGAAGATGTCCCGTTTCCTGGAAAGGAGACGGGAATTCCACCTTTCGATAATTCGGCTGCTCTCCCCAAGATAATTGGGCTGTAGAAGCGGTCCAGACTCTGCCAGCAGATCTGATGCGGATCAAGCGGCGCATAGCCAAGCTTGTATCCGCCACTCCCCCTCTCACCGGCACAGACATAGTTTTGTGCTGGCTCGGGCGGCGTATTCAGCCATTAGCCTATCGCGGAAAACGGCTAATGTGCAAATACTCGGGCCCGGAGTACACGATGAGGACGACGGACAAGGGTTTCCTGAAGAAGGACTTCAAGAAATGGCTGAATCAATTGGTCTCTACTAGAGACCAGTACGAAGAAAGCCGAGAAATGTATCATGCTAGGCATCCATCTCCAAAGCTAGACTTTTCCCCCTTTAGGCAAGTTTCTCGTTTTTCATTTTTCTCGGATGTTTTTTGTCTTACTCGGACCTTTATCCTTTTTGACAGATTACAACCCTTCCTGACTCGGAGCTTGCCTCTGACGCTGAGTTGGACGCTTTGCGTGCGAACTTTGCCGTTGGGCGGAAGCGCAAGAAGCCTTCCACCACTCAGGAGGTCATCAACCTTAACGGCGTTCCCGTCACAACATCCAGGTAAGAATTTCCCGGGTTTTTTCCTATGCATTTTATTGCATGTATTTTTATTTCTTTCTCGGATTCTTATTTCTCCGAATTTCTTTCCTTTCCCTTCTTTTCCAGCCTTTCTCCTACCACCCTAAAGACGAAATCCCGGAAGAAGCATAAGGCAGTTTTTAGCAGAGGAGTGCAGCCGTCTCCCGCTGCAGCCCCGACACCCCGGTTGCACATGAGGAGAGAACCTGGCTGCATGGGTGGAAGAATACCCTTTGCAGTCCAGCCAGCCCATTGCGTCCGAGCCGGACGCGAGGGAAAGGGTGATGCCGGAAAAGGGAGTTCCTTCTCGTGCTCCAGAGGAGGAACCTATCCCAACATTCGACAAAGAGTTCAAGGTAAAGGAAGATCCATTTGACGAACACGGGTATATCAAACCGTGGGCGACAAAACACTTCGCTCCAGCTCCCTTAATCTGTCCTTGGCCGCAAGGCGGGCTTATTGTTAGGAATAACTTCGTATTTTCACCTCGGCAGGTCATCCAGGATGGCCTTTGCCACGTCGGGATTCTTTTTGCAGACTATGCAAAAGCGTTCAATGAAAATCTGTCAAACTTGACGAAAATGAGCCAGGTAATATCTCTAGCCCCCAAGCATTATGACAAATGTATGCAATTTTTGACTTAATGCTTTTATTATAACCTTGCTTGTTTTCTTACTTAAGCGTGTGTCTCTTTTCCATGTTTCAGCAAACTGCTAAAAACATAAACATGGAAGTTTTCAGCAAACTTACAATCAAGAATAAGGAGGTGAAAACATAAACATGGAAGTTTTCAGCAAACTTACAATCAAGAATAAGGAGGTGAAAACTCTCCTTAGCATTCTTTATGAAAAGGATGTAGAGCTGGCCTCCGTTCAGCAAAAGCTAGATGAATCAACACGTAATTTTTTCTCTCTCTGCTATTGTTTAGAATTTTTTCTAAGTATTTTTTCGAGTTTTAACTCTTCATTTTACTTGCTTTTCAGCTTCTTTTGTGAAAGCTAAACAAATTACTGAAGACGATGGCAATGCTGAGAACCTCTGCAAGGAAAACACGGAACTTCACAAGATCAATGTGAAGCTCCAGAAGGACCTGGAGGCCATCCAACTGGTTGTCGGCATTGTCAAGCCCAAGGCCTCTAGCCAGGCCGAGAAGGACCAGGCCACCATCAAGGACTTGGAGAATGCCCTGAACCAACGCCTCCAGGAAGGCACAGAGATGGACATGATTCTCGGTAAGTTCTTTACCTTTTACCAGGTTTTTCCCTTGTCCGCCTATGTTTTGTTCTAACTTTCTTTTGTTGATTTAAACAGAAGGGAACCCTTTGCTTACCCGGATTGATCGAATCCGGGCTTTCAGGAGAGTCTTCGCCGTGCTGAAGTCCGCGGGGATGTTACTTATGAATAAGTACATTCCCGACAAAGCAGGAGAACTCTCGGAAGTTAGCAAACTTCCGGAGGCAATCGAGGAGGTGGCGAACCGCAAAGAATCATGGTTCCGTTCCGCGGCTCGTGGTGGTTTACGCATGGCCCTTGGGCTCATGCACATTATACCACTGCCAAGTCTTGGCGTGTGGCGTCAGGTATCCCTCAAGGATACACGGACGCTCAACGGGCCAACATCTTCGACTCCGTCAAAGGCCATGCCACCAAAATAGTGCAAATGGTGAACATCTCCACCTTCTACCCCGAGAAGGAAATTCCGACAACTCCCAAGGAGTCCAGCAGGGAGGAGGAGGACTCGGATCCCGAAGAAGCTGCTTGAGTCCTGGGTAGAAGATAGGAGAAATAGAAGCATTACTATTCTTACAATGTAATATTCATTGTAATGCTATCTATCATTTGTATAAACAAGTACTCCGCTTTTGCAGTTTTAATTTATATGTCTTTGCAAGTTTTCTGGGTTTTAATTTTTTTATATTCTAAGTTCTCTGGTTTATATATCTTAACTGTCCTTAGTGTTTGAAATGGCTCAATAGTACATAATCTTCACGCCAAATGACTGGGTATAACCGATCAGTCGAAACTCGGAAGCATGGATCGTACTAAGGCATTTTTACTTAGTAATTTCAGTGATCCAACATAAAAACAATCAGATAATACGTAGAGAAAAGTAAGGAATTTTGAAATTGTATGAAACTCAGGCACGCAGGCACAATCTGGGTTTCCTTAAGCCTCCTTAGGCTGAAAAGCATTCAGATTTATAACTCCGAGCACGCAGGCAAAATTCGGGTTACCATTGAGTATTTTGAAAGATCATTGGGAAATAGATAAACACGGACTTATGCTTTGTACGAAAACAGATAACACAGTAATGCATGAATTCCGAGAACTTTATTTCATGATCTCAAAGATGTTTACATAGAAATTGAACCAAGTGTAGAAGGGACGTAACTGCTGGATGCTCCAGGGTCTTTTTGTCTCTCCTAGTTCGACATCTATCTTCCTCTTTATTTTGTGATTCGGTCTTTTGGGATCATCCTCCGTATCCCGAATATCTACAAGATAATAAGATCCATTTTCATAGCCTTGCTAATGACAAATGGTCCCTCCCAGACTGGGGCTAACTTGTGCTTCCTTTCCTACACCAATCTTAGCACTAAGTCACCTTCTTTGAAAGAACGATGTCTTATTTTCTGACTATGGTAACGTCGCAATCCTTGCTGGTAAATGGCAGATCTTTGAAGCACAAGGTCTCATTCTTCTTCTAAAAGATCAACGACATCATGTCGTGCGCTTTCGTCATCCGAGTCATCGTAAGCCTGCACTCTTGGGCTATCATGGAGCATGTCTATTGGAAGCATTGCTTCTGCGCTGTAAACCAAGAAAAACGGGGTTTTCCCTGTTGATCTATTTGGCGTCATTCTAAAACTCCAAAGTATGGAAGGCAACTCTTCTACCCATGCTCCAGCTGCTCTATGAAGAGGAGATTTGAGTCTTAGGCGTATTCCCTGCAGGATTGAGCTATTCATTCTTTCAACCTGCCCATTGGATTGTGAGTGAGCCACAGATGCAAGATCTAGGCGTATTCCCGTTTGTCGGCAATATTTTGCCAACTCTACAATAGAGAAATTTGTCCCGTTGTCGGTGATAATGCTGTGTGGAACACCGTATCTCATGACTACATCAATGATGAAGTTTCTGGCAGTCACACCGTCAAGTTTCTTGATGGGTTTCGCCTCCACCCACTTGGTATACTTATCCACTGCAACGAGTAGATGTGTAAGTCCGCCTCTTGCAGTTTTGAATGGTCCCATCATATCTAGCCCTCAGACCGCGAACAACCATGTTGTAGGGATATTTTTGAGTTCTTGAGCTAGCATATTCGTCTGCTTGGCGTAATACTGGCATCCAACACATGTGTTTACTATGTGTTCGGCGTCTGTCTTGGCTGTGAGCTAGAAAAATCCTACACGGAATGCTTTTTTGACTATGCTTTTTGATTGAGCATGATGTCCGCAATCTCCTGCGTGGATTTCTTGCAAGATTTCTTGGCCTTCTTCTGGCGAAATACATCGCTGAAAAATTCTGATAGTGCTGCGCTTATACAGGCAACCATTAATTACCGTGTATCCTCTGCATCGGTGTTGTATATGCCTTTGCAAAACCTCGTTTTCTCCGTCCAGGAACTTCTGATCAACTAAGAAGTTTAAGTATGGAATCGTCCAATCTGGGTTAACTAGCAGAACTTCAATTGACTCGGAAACGAGAGGATAATCAACATCTCCAACTTTGATCGATGGTTCATGCAAGTGTTGGACAAACACACCATGTGGTAGGGTTTTTACTCTTTCCGACCTCATGCGGGCTAATGCATCCGCGTTCCAATTTTCTTCCCTTTTGATATGAAGTACTTCAAATCCAAGGAAGCAAATGGCAAACTCATCCACCATTCTCCGATATTCAGCCATGATGGGGCTTTTGGCATCCCATGTTTGGTTTAGCTGATGTTGTACCAAATCCGAGTCACCATAGCATAGTATGCGTTTGACACCTATTTATTTTGCAATATGCAAGCCATGAAGCAATGCTTCGTATTCTGCCACATTGTTACTGGCGTTGAAATGTATCTGTAATACATACTCCATAATGTCAACTTTTGGGGATTTTAGCACTACACCTGCTCCAGTATTCTGACTCCGGCATTGGTGTGTTCTTCATTGCTTCTGTCCAATCAGCGACAAAATCTGCCAACACCTGGGATTTAATTGCCGTCCAGGGTTGGTACCTAATGTCGAACGCAGCTAGCTCAATGCCCCATTTGGCTACTCGGCCTGTTGCGTCCGCATTGTTAATGATATCCCCTAGTGGTGCTTTTCTTACCACTGTTATGGAATGTCCTTGGAAATAATGGCAGAGTTTTCTAGATGCGAAAAGCACGCCATATGCCAGCTTTTGATAATGTGGGCACCTTTGCTTTGACTCGGAGAAAACTTCGCTAACATAGTATACTGGATGCTGACCTGGTATACTTTGTTCATCCTTCTGCCTTTCTACAATTATCACAGCGCTGATAACCCTGTTTGTTGCTGTAAGATACAGTAACATGGGTTCTTTGTCTTTTGGGGATGCCAAAATCGACGCTTTCATCAAGGTTTATTTCAGCTGGGTTAATGCTTTGTCCGCCTCCTCTGTCCATTCAAATTTGTCGAATTTCTTCAAGAATTTGTATAATGGCAGAGCTTTATCTCCTAGCCGGCTTATAAACCTGCTGACTGTGGCTGCAGAACCCGTCAATCTTTGTACATATTTTAAACACGTAGGCTTTGTGATGTTCAAGATTGCCTTGATCTTTTCCGGGTTTACTTCTATTCCTCTATGAGAAACGATAAAACCCAGAAGCTTTCCTGAGGGAAACCCCGAATACGCACTTTAATGGATTCAACTTCATTTTGTAAGTGCGCAAATTTTCGAAGGTTTCTCGTATATTTTCAAGGATTGTGTCCTTTTCCTTGGAAACTACGGCAAGGTCATCTACGTAAACGTGGACATTTTTCCGATTTGACTATGCAAGCAATGTTGCATGCAATGCTGGTATGTAGCACCCGCGTTCTTCAGGCCAAAAGGCATGGTTATGTAATAGTATGTTCCATACGGGGTTATGAAGGAAGTTTTGATTTGGTCTTCCTCCTTCATATGTATTTGATGGTACCCGGAACAAGCATCCAAAAAGCATAAAAGCTCAGAGCCAGCAGTGGCATCTATTATTTGATCGATTCGCGGTAATGCGAACCTATCTTTTGGACACAATTTGTTCAAGCTGGTGTAATCTATACACATCCTAAGAACAGTATTGTCTTTCTTCGGGACTAATACTGGGTTTGCAGACCAATCAGTATGTATAACTTCCCAGATAAAATCAGCTGCTAAAAGCCAGATAATTTCCTTGCCGATAGCCTTCCATCTTCTTCCATCAAAACGACAGAGACCTTGTTTGACAGGTTTTGAACCTGGAATTACCTTCAATTGATGCTCGGCAAGTTCAATGGGTACTCCCGGCATGTCCGTAGGACACCAGGAAAAAATATCCCAGTTCACACGGAGGAACTCGAAAAGCGCGCTTTCCTATTTGTCGGTCATCCCGGTCCCAACTACGACGAACTTTTTCGGATCTTTGGGATCTAGGATAACCCATCTTGTATTCTCGGAACCTTTGAAACTATCTGCTGACTTCCGGCTTTCTTTTCCTGCCGACATTTCTGTCGGCGATACTTCCTTCGCCAGCTCTTTCAATTCTTCCTTTGCTATTACTTTTTCGGCGCAAAGGGCGTTTCCTTTTTCTAGCTCGTTCGCCAATTTGAAGTCTCCCGATGTCAGACCCCGGACCCAGAGATATACATACCGTTATGTGCTCCTAGCCATGGACTCACAAGGGCTTCAGGGTTACCAGCCCCGGCCGCAACAAACAACGGCAGCCAGATCGGATTCATCGGCACGTAGTCCGGATCCCCGGTCTACTACTCCTTGTATCCATGCTAGTCATAACCAATTATGCATACCCAAGCGTCCACGAGTCGGATGAAACTGAAGGAACGGGACCAAAGTTATACAGAGCTGCTATGTGTCCAGAAAGTGCAACAACAATCGAGGGTTACTGGGGTTACCTCGCCCCAGGCCGATCACATCGACAGGCGGGCTCGGACATGGATCATCGGCTCCGCAACCCCTCGACTGCGACAACTATGCAGGCATAGCCAAAACTGTATAACAATGAGCTCGAAACCAACAACCGATCAAAGCAGTACTCTAAACATGAAGCTTTATTAAACAGGTGTTACTAGAGTATAGCTTACAAACAGAGGTCACACGACCCAACATTACATCAGACAACGGAAAACAAATTAAGTTGCTAATCAACAAGAATCAAAAAGGCCTAAGAGGCCGCAACATAAGGCGACGTCCCAGCCCATAGATTCCAGGCTGCCACCTGGGAACCCCGAACTACTCGTCGATGTCCACGTCGAAACACCACCGAACTGAGGAACTCCACCTGAACCAAGTTGAAGCAAACATGAGTACGGGAGGTACTCAACAAGACTTAGTTAACCTATTATATATCTGCTTCTTTTAGAAAGAGTTATGAAGGTTATTTTGCGTAAAGCCATCTTTGTTTTTCAAGTTGAGGAAGGAAGCACGTCTCATGGAGTATTTTGGAAACAGATGAGAAAGCTACTCAACTACTGATATCATTATCTTTTTAATCCACCAATATCATAACAGCACCTCGTGCTTCAAAGATCACCTCCTCCAATTGTTCCGGTAACTCATGCTACAAGGTAACCCCTCTCGGCATCTCCGAGGAGGCATCCTTCATTCGTTATCAGCAAGTTTTAATCATTCCGTTTAAGTTGTCTATGATCACAGAATCCGTCACCAAGTCGTCCTTAACCGCGGACACGGCTTTTCGAAAAGATTTAACCCTGCAGGGGTGTACAACTTTAACCACACGTACCAACCAACTCTTAATGCCACTAGATTAGCACTATTCCGGGAAGTGCCGGCAGATGGAGGTTGACCACGACCTTTCCCTTACTTCGCCTATCCCATGAGTCGCTCCGAGTAGAGATGGACCGCCAATAGGGAGTGGCCATCTCCTGCCGGGTCTCTATCGTTGTGCGCAATGCTCGACGGTTACCTACCCGCAGAGCGCCGATACATCGCCACGTCCTAGTTTTGAAAACGTTTTGATATCCCCGCAAATCCAAATGGAAAGCCCGAACTAGGCAACTCATGGAACAAACTAGGCAAGTTGAGACCGAGGGGAAACCAATCCCTCGTGTGGATGCACGCTCAGTCTTGGCTCGAAGACGAGAACTCGCTCCTAGGGGCATGAACGAGACAACCACCACAGACCCTCTGTGGTCTCGTCATCCACACCTTTAAGTCATGTTAATCAAACATCTCTTTAACTTACCACTACTTCCTGCCATACTAGATTATTTCTAACTCTGATTCATCAACCGGATGGAGCAGATATCAACAGACATGTATGACTAAGCATGGCATATTTGAGGCTCTGGCGATACACACAAACAAATCCTATGTCTGCTAGGAGCATTGAATCATGATATCTGGGTTATGCAAATAAGTAGGATAACTCTATCTACTGACTCAAAATACATTGGAATCGAATGCATTTGTACGAGAATGAAAAAGTCTTTCAAAATCATATATGGCAGATAAGAGGTTATGCTTGCCTTGCTTCAAGAAAACCAGAGAAAGTCTTCGGGAATAAGTGCTTGACTTGTCGGTTAGGATCAAGTATTCGCCATTGGAGTTGTTTGCCTTCTCTTCGGATTCACGTTCTACCGAGGGGGAAACAAACACCAAAACAAGAAGAACAATCAACTATGGCATCGATGCAATGCGCAACATGTATGCATGAGCAAGTTAATGCACTGAAAGAAGCCCTAAACATGATCGTTGGGTTGCTACGGTTAATATGGCAATTATGAAATTTTACTGAAATTAACCCGAAATAGACCCCGGAGGGGGTTTCGGACGATTATGGAAGTGAGTATCATTTTAAAAGCTCAAATGGTCTTGAAAACATCATGAATAGGTTGCATATGTCATTTTGAGAAAAATGGTATATAACTTTTAATTTTCTAATTTTTGAGAATAAAAACTTATTTTCTCCATTTTAAATGAATTAAACAAATTCAAATAATGTCCAAAATTCAACTTTGTCAAACATGGTTGGAAATGGTATATTCAGATAGAGTACATTTTTCTGATCATTTCTATATCTTAGTTTTATTTTTCTGAGTTATAAATCAAAAGTTATTAATTATTCAAATTAATTACTTCTCTGGAATTTTTAAACATTTTCTGATAAAAAGGAAAACATGATATATGACGTCGGGCTGACGTCATTGTGACATCATCAAGGCCCAAATCTTCTGTGCCAACGAGCAATTGCTCGATTGAGCGTGCAATTCGTGAAACAGCGAGCACTACGGCGTAGAGGAGAGCACGACGAACACGAGGGTGGCGGCGCCACCATTTTATGGTCACCGGAGGATGCTCGCCGGAGAGCAACCGCGGTGGCCGGACATGGAAAACGACGACGGGAAGAAACGGAGGGGGATGGAGGAAGGGAAGAGCACTCCCGTGCTCAGCAGCTCACCCTGAATACGATGCCGTGGTCGGGGACGCGAGGGATGGCGGCAATCGCCGGCGGCGAGGAAGAGACGGCGGCGGCCGTGGCGGATGGGGGCGGCGAAATTGAGGTCCTCCCGGCCGTCCCGGATGCTGTGCGAGCTCTAGGAGGACGAGGGGAGGATGGAGGTTCCGGCGAGATGCTCGGAGGGGCACGGGGGCGGACCAATCACCGGCGTTGAGCGGCGGAGGGCGCCGGTAAGGGTAGGGTTCTGATGCGGTTTCCTGCTCGTTAGTGCTACAGAGAGAAGGAGTGGGGCTTGTGAGGAGGGAGGCGATATGGGGACGTCTCCCTCGACCCCTATCCGCACGGGAAGCAGCAGGAGGTGTCAAACGGCCATGGGAGCTCGGCCACGCAGGTGCTTGTGCTTTCTGTCCAAAGGAAGAAGAAAGAGAAGAAAAGGGAATTACAATAACCCCCTGAAATTTTGGGAAAATGCTAACTGGTCCTTTTCCATTATAAAACAGAATAGAAATCAAGTTTTGAGGGTCTTTTTGAAACCAGAAAAAATTGGCAAAAATAATTTTTGAAAAGCTCATGAAATTTCCAACAACACCATGTGTTACTTTGGTGTAATTGAATTATTTTCCAGAACAAAATTTTGGAAACCAAATTGGGTACTATTTGTGGGATTTTCTGAAACCATTTGAATTCATAATTTAAATTGGTTTCAAACATGATTTAAATTGTTCTTTCATGCATGTATGATATGAACTCAACACCACAACACTTTGGTAGCAAAATTGGGATGTTACAAATCTACCCCCCTTACAAGAATCTCGTCCCGAGATTCCCGAAGGAGAAGAAAGAAGGAACACCGGTTTTGAACGATCTTCTCGAACCTTACGGTTCTCTTCTCGAAGAGGTTGATCCGTAGCATCTTGAAGTATTGAACGGACACACCTTAGGTAAGAGGGAAACTCTTAGGAAATGATCTTCACGAAGATCGAGTATCCCATGGGTAACTCATGACAGGATGTTCATAAAGAACTGTTGAGTTATCGTGCATGAAACGCATCAAGGTAACGGAATGAATAGAAGATGGTTTCAAGTTTGCAGGCGATTGGTTCTTGAAAGGATTTAGAATATGAGCTTTGCACAAGACTTTAAATCCTTTTGGAAAAGAAAGGTTGAACAACTTGTGAAACCGAGGTTTTCTTCAAACAGATAACCAAGATGGAAAGGATTGTCTGGGATATCACAAAGTAATATCCGTAGACGAGGGAGAACACGAGAAAACACTGTAATCGTGCGTCAGAGGGAATTTGATACATGATCATGTTCACTCTTCGGGGTGGACACAGAAAAGGAACTTTCATTCCGTTAAAGTTTGTCAAAAACTTTGTCATAGGTCGGGATGTTACTTCACAACAAACGATGAGTAACCAAAAGATGTCGGAACACCGTAGTTAAGAAGGGATTCTTGGTTACACCATAAGGATGAGTAACCAATGAGGATTGGAGCACCGGAAGGAATGAGGAATCTCTTTCCTATTGTGGGTTTGACGTAGCAATACGTTTACCACATGGTTAAGACCCCACGGCTGGAGTGACTGACAAATTCACACAATGTGTGATGAACAGAAATTCAAGTACAAACAACTTGAGATGGAAACTGATCATTGGTGGTTACAAAACACCAAAAGATGTTCTCCTGATGAACTTGTTTCCACTAAAACAAAGGTTCTGGAGGTTCAACAGAGCGATATTGGAAATATTAACTTCCAAGTTATCCTTGGTGTTCTAGATACCGACAACAGGCTCACGACAAGCCTTCTGTAGGTCATCAAGGGGAAATTAAACTCCGGTTTGGAAGAACGGGGAGGAAAACTTGTTGGAATAAGCCAGACAAGAATTCTCACGGGGAGTGGTTGTTCTTACCGACTCAAAGAGAGATGTGACATTAGGCCTTCCGGCTAATTGTGTCAACCACAGCATCAACCATGCCGGACTCTGAACAGACCTAATTCAATTCTCTTGGGGAAGCACCAACCTTCATTGCTGCTTGAGATTCAGCTCTGGTTAGCGGGTTGATAAGTTAGGCTCGGTATGTTTGATCAGCGGAATTGCATCGGTTACAACTGAGATACATTTACTGGATTCTCAAGATATGGACTATGATGTCAAGCTCAAGAAGATGAGTGAGATTGCAAAACTCATGTATTAGCAACTTGTAAAAGACGGTTTCACCTACATGACTTACTTGCAACGAACCACATCGGAGTCCTTGTTGGGAGGATGATAACAAAGACCACGAGGATCTTGGACTTCTTCTCTTTTACGAAAGATCAGTCAGTGGCTTAATGTGGATGGAAACTTCTTATAGTAGACGGAGGTAACAACCAACCATCTTAAGAATAGTCCACACATGCATGACCGACTTGGGATTATTCCCGAAGGAACAAGAAAACTCTACTCGGATCCACGACGACAACATTCACCAGGAGCACATGGACCGGAGTAAGTCACTTCGAACATCGAGAGCACAACTTCGTGACAACACAAAGATGGTTCTCAAAAGTTTCCAACATTAGTGCCAAATGTTCCACATGAACCTCTTGCAACTTGGAGAAAATAGAGATGTCATCGATGGGCTCGACAACACGCTTATCCAGATACTCCAAGATGAGGGATTCATATGATATATGAACAAGGCAGAACATTGGTCAGACCAAAGGACATGAGGTGTACTCGGGCCAAACACCATGAGTGAAAACACCATCAAGATAGTCCATGGATCTTTTCTCGGTTTGACGATAGCCCAAATCAAATCAAGAGTTGGAGTGATAGCTTTTCCACAAAGGATGTAATATCCTGCTTCAACACGAAGGAAACTAGACATACCTTAACGAAGGGTCAAGTTAGGATGAGCTTTTGTCTTTCAACTCTCCAAGTTGTTGTTTAAGCTCGACCAACTAGTCCAGGATATCCAGCGCTGTTTCTTGGAGAAAGAAGTAGTTCAAACTACTCCTGGTTTAGACATCACGGTCAGGTAAAACCTGGTGATACTTCTAGAAAGGCAACCAGAATATCACAACCTACCGTTAGGTCTTAGAAATCGAAAGGAGGCATGCTTTTCAAAGCGACTGATATGATCTTCAGAGCTTCGGCATGAACCTAACTCTCTGACCAGGAATTGTTCACCGGAATGAATGTATTTGGTACCACGGTCAATTCCAATTAGAGACCGGGTAACCAATAGTGCTAAGAAGGATACAGATGTTTCTTAGAATTTTCAAAGCAATAAGAATTGCTAGGAACATCTGATACACACATCAAAGCACTGACCCATCATACTCGAGCATTCAAGCTTGGAGGAAGGGGGAGTGGATATGGTGAGAGCATCACTTCATAAATAAGGCCATGAAACTTAACACAACCTCTTGATATACAAGAGTGTGATACTCGAAGGTGGAACAGAACAGAAGTTAATGAAACTTCTTTAATCTGCGGATTACAAAACTGTGACCTGGTCCTAGCGATGAACGAGGTACTGGAGTTTGTTTCTCCTTACATTCCAAGGTGGAACGTTCTGACGGAAAACAAGAGCAAATGTATTGGAGGAATCCAACACCCATATGCAACTTGGGGTCCAAAGCAACAGATGGATATTTGAGTGCAACTGGAAGGTAGGAACATGCTCCGGAGAATCCAGAGACCATGTGGAATGCACAGGGTGATACTCTTTTGTAAAACCCATGCTAGAAGATCGGTATAGCTGAATTAAAAACGAAGATGTGGATTTCATGATGACCACTCTTGTTGTGATCCCTTCTTGATTACAAGGGAAAACCTACGGCTATTGGAGTTGAAACTACCTAGCCATCCTGAGGTAGAAGATATTCCTCAGGATCTAAAGAAACGGAACTTGGGTTAAAGGTCAGCATCCTGTACTGATAGAGTGAGCATCACATGGTTATAAAACCACATGATTCAACCCACCACCATTCAACACATTCCGGGACCTTCGGTTCAAGTCCAAGTATTAAAAACCAAAAGAAAGGAGTAACTACTCCCTTAGTGTCGTAAAGGACACTATGAATAACAATCACGAAGTATCTTTCAAAAGACAACATAACTCCGGAAGAGTTTGAGCAGAAGATAACGGATACATTCGAGATGGGAAGCAGATCTCGAGGTTCAGGATTTGGAACTTTGAAACATGTAGGAATGTGGAATCCGGACAACTCTGAGAGATTAGGATGGAAAGGAAATCTTCCAGTTTGAGTCGAGGGATAACAGAACACGGAACACACACGACTCTAGAAACTTTAACACTAGGTCAACTTGGGTAAAGACGTCCTTGCCAGAGAAGGCACTTGAGTTTTGAATGACTAGAAGGAATAGAAAAACCTTTTTCAAATCAAAACAGGTAAGGTGACCCAGAGTTAGAGCGATACCAGATAAGGAGTAAAAAGAATCCTAAGAAGGTTTTCACAATCCTTTTGAAGTTTCGAACAGTTTTTACAAACTCTAGACTCGACATCGACCAAGCAGTAAGGTTTTCCTACAGGCAGTCCTGCTCTGATACCAAGACTTGTCAGACCCCGGACCCAGAGATATACATACCGTTATGTGCTCCTAGCCATGGACTCACAAGGGCTTCAGGGTTACCAGCCCCGGCCGCAACAAACAACGGCAGGCAGACCGGATTCATCGGCACGTAGTCCGGATCCCCGGTCTACTACTCCTTGTATCCATGCTAGTCATAACCAATTATGCATACCCAAGCGTCCACGAGTCGGATGAAACTGAAGGAACGGGACCAAAGTTATACAGAGCTGCTATGTGTCCAGAAAGTGCAACAACAATCGAGGGTTACTGGGGTTACCTCGCCCCAGGCCGATCACATCGACAGGCGGGCTCGGACATGGATCATCGGCTCCGCAACCCCTCGACTGCGACAACTATGCAGGCATAGCCAAAACTGTATAACAATGAGCTCGAAACCAACAACCGATCAAAGCAGTACTCTAAACATGAAGCTTTATTAAACAGGTGTTACTAGAGTATAGCTTACAAACAGAGGTCACACGACCCAACATTACATCAGACAACGGAAAGCAAATTAAGTTGCTAATCAACAAGAATCAAAAAGGCCTAAGAGGCCGCAACATAAGGCGACGTCCCAGCCCATAGATTCCAGGCTGCCACCTGGGAACCCCGAACTACTCGTCGATGTCCACGTCGAAACACCACCGAACTGAGGAACTCCACCTGAACCAAGTTGAAGCAAACATGAGTACGGGAGGTACTCAACAAGACTTAGTTAACCTATTATATATCTGCTTCTTTTATAAAGAGTTATGAAGGTTATTTTGCATAAAGCCATCTTTGTTTTTCAAGTTGAGGAAGGAAGCACGTCTCATGGAGTATTTTGGAAACAGATGAGAAAGCTACTCAACTACTGATATCATTATCTTTTTAATCCACCAATATCATAACAGCACCTCGTGCTTCAAAGATCACCTCCTCCAATTGTTCCGGTAACTCATGCTACAAGGTAACCCCTCTCGGCATCTCCGAGGAGGCATCCTTCATTCGTTATCAGCAAGTTTTAATCATTCCGTTTAAGTTGTCTATGATCACAGAATCCGTCACCAAGTCGTCCTTAACCGCGGACACGGCTTTTCGAAAAGATTTAACCCTGCAGGGGTGTACAACTTTAACCACACGTACCAACCAACTCTTAATGCCACTAGATTAGCACTATTCCGGGAAGTGCCGGCAGATGGAGGTTGACCACGACCTTTCCCTTACTTCACCTATCCCATGAGTCGCTCCGAGTAGAGATGGACCGCCAATAGGGAGTGGCCATCTCCTGCCGGGTCTCTATCGTTGTGCGCAATGCTCGACGGTTACCTACCCGCAGAGCGCCGATACATCGCCACGTCCTAGTTTTGAAAACGTTTTGATATCCCCGCAAATCCAAATGGAAAGCCCGAACTAGGCAACTCATGGAACAAACTAGGCAAGTTGAGACCGAGGGGAAACCAATCCCTCGTGTGGATGCACGCTCAGTCTTGGCTCGAAGACGAGAACTCGCTCCTAGGGGCATGAACGAGACAACCACCACAGACCCTCTGTGGTCTCGTCATCCACACCTTTAAGTCATGTTAATCAAACATCTCTTTAACTTACCACTACTTCCTGCCATACTAGATTATTTCGTAACTCTGATTCATCAACCGGATGGAGCAGATATCAACAGACATGTATGACTAAGCATGGCATATTTGAGGCTCTGGCGATACACACAAACAAATCCTATGTCTGCTAGGAGCATTGAATCATGATATCTGGGTTATGCAAATAAGTAGGATAACTCTATCTACTGACTCAAGATACATTGGAATCGAATGCATTTGTACGAGAATGAAAAAGTCTTTCGAAATCATTTATGGCAGATAAGAGGTTATGCTTGCCTTGCTTCAAGAAAACCAGAGAAAGTCTTCGGGAATAAGTGCTTGACTTGTCGGTTAGGATCAAGTATTCGCCATTGGAGTTGTTTGCCTTCTCTTCGGATTCACGTTCTACCGAGGCGGAAACAAACACCAAAACAAGAAGAACAATCAACTATGGCATCGATGCAATGCGCAACATGTATGCATGAGCAAGTTAATGCACTGAAAGAAGCCCTAAACATGATCGTTGGGTTGCTACGGTTAATATGGCAATTATGAAATTTTACTGAAATTAACCCGAAATAGACCCCGGAGGGGGTTTCGGACGATTATGGAAGTGAGTATCATTTTAAAAGCTCAAAGTGTCTTGAAAACATCATGAATAGGTTGCATATGTCATTTTGAGCAAAATGGTATATAACTTTTAATTTTCTAATTTTTGAGAATAAAAACTTATTTTCTCCATTTTAAATGAATTAAACAAATTCAAATAATGTCCAAAATTCAACTTTGTCAAACATGGTTGGAAATGGTATATTCAGATAGAGTACATTTTTCTGATCATTTCTATATCTTACTTTTATTTTTCTGAGTTATAAATCAAAAGTTATTAATTATTCAAATTAATTACTTCTCTGGAATTTTTAAACATTTTCTGATAAAAAGGAAAACATGATATATGACGTCGGGCTGACGTCATTGTGACATCATCAAGGCCCAAATCTTCTCTGCCAACGAGCAATTGCTCGATTGAGCGTGCAATTCGCGAAACAGCGAGCACTACGGCGTAGAGGAGAGCACGACGAACACGAGGGTGGCGGCGCCACCATTTTATGGTCACCGGAGGATGCTCGCCGGAGAGCAACCGCGGCGGCCGGACATGGAAAACGACGACGGAAGAAACGGAGGGGGATGGAGTAAGGGAAGAGCACTCCCGTCCTCAGCAGCTCACCCTGAATACGATGCCGTGGTCGGGGACGCGAGGGATGGCGGCAATCGCCGGCGGCGAGGAAGAGACGGCAGCGGCCGTGGCGGATGGGGGCGGCGAAATTGAGGTCCTCCCGGCCGTCCCGGATGCTGTGCGAGCTCTAGGAGGACGAGGGGAGGATGGAGGTTCCGGCGAGATGCTCGGAGGGGCACGGGGGCGGACCAATCACCGGCGTTGAGCGGCGGAGGGCGCCGGTAAGGGTAGGGTTCTGATGCGGTTTCCTGCTCGTTAGTGCTACAGAGAGAAGGAGTGGGGCTTGTGAGGAGGGAGGCGAGATGGGGACGTCTCCCTCGACCCCTATCCGCACGGGAAGCAGCAGGAGGTGTCAAACGGCCATGGGAGCTCGGCCACGCAGGTGCTTGTGCTTTCTGTCCAAAGGAAGAAGAAAGAGAAGAAAAGGGAATTACAATAACCCCCTGAAATTTTGGGAAAATTCTAACTGGTCCTTTTCCATTATAAAACAGAACAGAAATCAAGTTTTGAGGGTCTTTTTGAAACCAGAAAAAATTGGCAAAAATAATTTTTGAAAAGCTCATGAAATTTCCAACAACACCATGTGTTACTTTGGTGTAATTGAATTATTTTCCAGAACAAAATTTTGGAAACCAAATTGGGTACTATTTGTGGGATTTTCTGAAACCATTTGAATTCATAATTTAAATTGGTTTCAAACATGATTTAAATTGTTCTTTCATGCATGTATGATATGAACTCAACACCACAACACTTTGGTAGCAAAATTGGGATGTTACACCCGATATGGTGATTACTCCTCCCTTTGGACCTGGCATCTTCAGCTTGTTATAAATATAAAATGATCTTGCCATGAATTTGGCGAAAGTTGGACGTCCGAGTATTGCATGGTATACTCTTTCGAACGACACCACCTCGAAAGAGATTTTTTCCTGTCGAAAATGCTCTCTTTCTTCAAAGGTTACATCTAGGGAAATTTCTCATAGGGAATGTGCTTGTCTGCCAGAAACAATGCCGTGGAAACGTATGTTGCTGTGATTGAGCTGGGTCTCGGAGATTTGCAGATGCTTCAGTGTATCCAGGTACATAATATTGATATTGGATGCTCCATCCATCAGCACTCTCTTTAGCCTAGTGTTTTGAACAATAGGGCTTACAATTAGAGCTTGTGTGCCGGGTTCTGGGATATTTCCGGGATGATATGACTGATCCCAGGTAATTGGTGTACTGGAATACTTCAAGAATTTGGGCATTGGTGGGACAACCGCGTTTATTTATCAAAGTGTTCGCTTTGCCTGTTTTGCTGAGGGAGTTGCCAGAAAAGTTAGGTTGCATTCTCCATCAACTCTCGGGAATTTGGGCTCGTCTTTTCGATGTTGTTCCTGGATTTTTTCATCAGTGTCCAATTCACTGTCTTTTTTTTCCGCTTCTGGCTTTTGCTTGGAGAATTCCCTCTTGGAGTTCTTTCCTTTATTCCCGGATCCTGCAGTGCCCTTCATATGCTTGTTGAGGCGACACTGCGCATTTGTATGGGTAGGCTTCCCAAATTGCGAATGGTGGACACGGTTTTTTGACTTAATCTTTTCCCACTCTTCTTTAGAATAGGAGATAGGGTTTGTGCTTCTTCCTTTCCATTTGCCGCCAGTATCCTTTCCAAAGGTTAAGTTTACTTCTTTGGGTTTTGTATGCGCTTCTGGAGTAGCCTTGTTTTCAGAACGAGGCCTCTTTTTGGCCTGAACCAAAGCATCAATGTTTCCACCTCTCGCTCTGATGTCATCTTCGTCCGCTGCGTGCTCATTGGCGGTAGTAAGCATAGATCCGATGTCTTTGTGCTCTTTTGAACCAACCATGAACGGTACAAAGCCGGCTTTTAGTCCATTGATGAAAGCATGCATTGCTTGTACATCACTTACTCCAGAGCAGCTATTTTTCATTGTTGTCCATCTTGATATAAAGTCGACATACGACTCGTCTTCAAATTGGACGCAACGATTTAGCTGGTTGATGCTCTTTGGGAGTTTGTACGTACCCCGAAAGTGATGAGCGAATACTCTAGCCATATCATCCCAGCTATCCACTGTTCTTGACGGAAGCCCGTTAATCCAATCTCTGGCTCCATCCAGCAACATTAGGGGGAGAAATTTTACTGCTTCCAAGTCTGTCCCTTTGTTGATCTAAACGCCATTATAGTCATCTGAGAGCCAAGTATCCGGGTTTGTACTTCCGGTGTACTTTTGGTAAGTTGGACCAACTTTGGCAAATCCAAAATGTAGGGTTATTGTTCGGATCCTGTCAGCGAAACACTTAGGTCCTAAGTATAGATCATCTCTTTCCGTCTTACCGACGTGAGCGGAATATCTGCCGGCTGAATGGAAAGAAGGGGATTTGCTCCTTTTTGGCCCATTGTTGCGTGAATGCGCTCTTCCGGGATTATCCCTATTTTGTCCGTTATCGTGTCCTTTGGAATGAGGCGGAGTTCTACTCCATGGCCTTTCTTTATTCCTAGGAGGAGTACGGGATCTCTCATGTCTGTGATGATTTTCATGTCTTCCGGCTTTTTCAGCTGGGCGTCTCGGAGGCGACATCATTTTTTCGTCTTTCCGGTTTTGTTCCTCCCGATCTTTATGATCACGGGTATATTTCCGCCTTTCGGCATATGGGATCCCGTTCTGGATGCTTCATCCCTATTGTTCGGGATTTTCTTGTCCTTCTTAGGATCCCCCTTCTTGTCCTTTGAATCGCCTAAATCTCCAGGTTCTCCAGGTCCAGGTGCTCCAGCGGCGCAAGTGGCAGTTTTGCATAGGGACGAGTCGTCGTGCAACTTCCCTGATCTTGCCTGACCTCGTTGTTGCTGTTGAAGTGCTTTACCCAGGAAAGCATACACTCCGTGGAGCTTTTCGTCTTTGGAATACATATCATCATTAAGGATGGCAAACGCGGCTTCCGCGTTTTCGGCTGCGTTCTTATAGATAAGTTCGCCCTTAGAGTTTACGTTGTCCACCTGTCGTTGCCAGGAAGGGTTTTGCAACTGTTCTTTTGCTGGCAGTACATCTGGTCTTGCGATTCCGGGTAATCTCGTGGGTTTTATCCCGGACATATTCCGTCTTTCAAATTCTTCAATTTCCTCCTGTTTTGCTTTAACAGTATCTTGGGCTTTGAGGAGATTTTCTTGCGATCGGAATAGTTGTTGCTGCTGCCTCATAATGGCTTGCCTTCTGGCTTCTAGAACTTCCGGTGGCTCATATGGTCCAACCGGGGTTTTGATCAGATTGATCTCGTCCTGTTCCGACAATTCAGGAACAGGGATTTCTTTCTTTTTCTTCTCCACAGGTGTGACTCCTCTTGCTCCTCCTGCTCCCAGGTTTTGGTTAGCATTATCTGCCAAATTTTTATGCTGGAGTTTATACTGGAGTTTCTTGGCAGTCTTCTTTTTGTTCTTGGAAGAGGGAGGCTTTTTTGCCAGGTTCTTCTTCTGTCAATTCCTTGGCATCAGGATAGATGGGACTGGTTTCGCCGTCCTCTCTTTCCTCATCTGGTGGAGGTGTTTTGGGGTCTTCGTCGTCTTCGGAATCCAAGTTATCAGTCGGTTTTGCCATAAGTACTTCATGAAATCCCCCTGCATGGATTTGACCTTTCTTTCGAAAGCGTCTTCATCTTCAACTTCTAAATCAATGTCTTTAGATCCAGGTTCCGACTCCAATCTTGCCTCTATGGCAGCTAGTACGGAGTCGGCTTCCGAGTTCACCGTTTCATTGGCGGGTGTTGGATCTTTCACTTGCTCTGTGAGATTGTTATTTTCTGCCTCTTCCACGAGATTAGTTACTTCCGTGTTTTCAGCGACCTCGGACTGCACCATGCCAATGAAATGCGATCTGATTGCGGGCATCTTCGAAGAGGCAGCAAATTCAGAGTTTTGGCGATCTGAGCAAAATCCGGTATCATAGTTTTATTCAACTGGGTATAGGGCGGGTGGGATAAATTTGCTTCCACCACAGAATCCCATTTCTTCTGCAGTTAACCCGATAAAGATGTTTGCAGATCCAATCGGTAAAACGCAGGCACTTACCAGATGATTCCGTGCTGGCATGTACGATCCGTTGTCGAGGAAGCGCCCAACGTCGTTGTAGAATTCCAAGCTTCCAACAGTTATGGTACTGCCGATTCCGCCGAGTATCCCCGATCGAAACATAACGCCTGACGTCGCTGGCCCCACGGTGGGCGCCACCTATCGAGACATCGTAGTAGAGTTCATAGACGGGGGTGCCATGAGTCTACGGGTAGAGACGTGGGGGGACGTGGTAGTACAACAACCAGGAACACCAAATTTACCCAGGTTCGGTACGGCGCAACTAGGCGACGTTCCTACTCCTGCAATCTCACTAAATCAGAGCTGAAGCCTGAAGTATACAAAGTACAATGTGAGTAGGGTCTCGCTAACTCGGCGAGGATCAACTTCTTGGCGAGTTGGCTTCTAGCTAATTGTCTGTGTGCTTCTCTCCCATCCGGTTTTATATAAATAGCCGGGTTAGGGCTTACAGAAAGGAAACCTAGAAGACTACGGAAAGTAACTAACTGGGAAAGCAAGAATGCGCCTTCTACTCCAAGCCGCACCACTTTGGGCCGTGGCTCGGATTCTTCTATAATCCGGCTTCTATGCGTCAGCTTACTGGGCCGCCTAATGGACTGTGATCCATTACCAACAGGCCACCCTGGTAATCCGGCTCTTAGGACAATGCCAGATATACCCCTAATCGGTATATATTCGACATGCATAGCAACTTTATCAACAAGAAGAGGATCTTGAACTTTTTCTTGGGTTGGTGCGCCACTTGCTCCATTTTTTATGTTCTTCTATTGTAGAAGAAGGATCCTCTTGAGTAGAGTACAGTTCTTCTCGATCCACCACAAGGTGTCCCTCAATGGGGCGGGAAAATCCCACACTCATTCTTCCTATGGCTTCTTGAGGCATTTCAACATCTACATTAACAACATGAATTTTCACCACTTGGGAGTCATCATTTTCTTTGAACACCACACTAATAGATTCAATGACAATATGTGAGGTCTTGTCAAAGACTCTATAAGCATGGGATTCGGCATTGTAACCAACAAATGTACCCTCAAGAGATTAGATTGAAATTTAGACAAACGAACTCCTTTTACCAAATAGAAACACTTACAAGCAAAGACACGGAAGAAGGAGATAGTTGGTTTGTTGCCGGTGAGAATCTCATATGGATTCTTCATTAAGCCTTCGCGGAGGTAGAGCCGGTTTGATGAGTGACACGCTTAGGGATGGCTTCGGCCGAAAGATATTGAGGAGAATTATACTCCGCCAACATGGACCTAGCCATATCCATGAGGTATGATTCTTCCTTTTGGCTACACCATTTTGTTGAGGGGTATACAGAGTGGAAGATTGATGAAAATTCCCCTAAGAAACTCATTTAGGGTGTAGTTCTTGAACTCGGAGCCAATATCACTCCTAATGGCCAATATAGGAAAATTTAGTTGAGTTGAAATTGATTGAAGAAGTCGATGACGGCTTGTTGGGTCTCACTCTTCAACTTGAAGAAATAAACCCAAGTGTATCTTGAGTAGTCATCAACAATCACCAAGAAATACTTCTTGCCACCAAGACTTGACTTGAGCACGACACCAAAGAGATTCAAATGGAGAAGTTCTAAAATACTCTTTGATGAAACAATAGTCTTTCTTGGGTGGGGGAGAATCATACATGTTTCCTTCAACACATGTCCTATACACACGATCTTTGGCAAAGGAAACATTTTATTTTAGTCGGAGGATATGGCCACCCTTGTGAAGGCTTTGCAAATATCTCATGTTGAAATGGGATCGATAAGCGGCGATGCCACAATGTGACATCCCTGATTTTTGGAGAAATTCAAAAGTCACAAAAATTTAATTTTTTTGTTTTCTACTAATACAAGCCATCAAAACCCAAATAAAACTCAAACACGAAAGAGAGTATCTTTGTTATTCCAATGTTATTGGAATGAGTAATCCAAATATACCTCCTAATCCATAAACCCTAAAACCCTATTCAAATGAGTTTTCCTTTTTAAGTTATTATTTCCATGGAATGTTTTCAACTCACCTTAAAAAATGTCTTCATGGTCTTCAAAACCAGAGGATGATTATACTAAATAATTTTACAAGCCCCCAAATAATTTAAGATAAAACTAAGGCATTTATATATTTTATTTTGTGTTTTCCAAGCCTTAAATATGAACGGGTATTCATAAAATTTAATTCTTGAAAATAAAAGAAAATAGGACTATGAAAACAATATTTTGAATTGTGGAAATATCTCTGAATTTTTATTGAACCCCAATTTAAATTATCAATTATTTTTAATTTTTGAAAATTGCATTAACTAGCTATTAGTAATTTAATCATATTTTGAAAATAAACTTTTTTTAAGTGTGTTGAAATAGCACACAAATTTTTTCATATCAAAGGAAATGTTTTACAAAACTACTGGTTTTTGTTTGAGGTGATTTGGAGTTTTTATTCAAAAGTTATAAAAGTTTTGTTAAAACAAAAATTAGAAAAGAAAAAAAAGAGAAACAAGCGAGCAGCCCGGTCCAGCCCACCTCCCTCTCCCTCCCATATCTTTCACGCGGGCGCGGACCATTCTCGAACCCGAGTCCAACAGCGGTCGAGCCCGCTTCCCTCCTCTTCTCTCTCTGACTCTGGGGTCCCACGTGACGTCAGCGTTGACTCCGTGTGTCTTCAACCTCCCGTACAAGAAACGAAGTCCGGATATGGGGGGATTTGCTCGCCTGATTTCGTGTGATTAAAGGCTTAAACCCCAGCCCTGAACCTAACCCTATAAAGCCTAGACATCCTCTCCTTGTCGCCTCTATTTTACTCTCGGATTGTGCCCCGAGGCCACCGAAATTCGTCGCCGGAATCGCACAGCACCGCCGCCGTCTTCCTTGTTTTCCGGCACGGTGAGCCCCTCACGGACCTCGCCGAGGTCACCATGTTCCTCCCCTCTCTCCTGCACATCCACTGATGCTTCGTTTTGAATTTTTCTCGCAGCACAACGGTCGCGCCGTCCACTCCAAGACTTACTGGAGCCCCTCCATCTCCATCCGCGCCTCGTTGTCGCTCGGGTAAGCGAAAACCAATGTCGACACCACCATCCTCTTCGCCTTGACGCGCAGAGTGCCGTCATCGTCTTTGCCGAGCCGAGGGACCACCAAGTCATCGTCGTCGACAAGATTCTGCGTCTGCGCCACCGTCGCGTCATTCTCCGGCAGCCTAAACGCCCTCGCCTGTGAGCTCCTCTTCCCTGTTTATGTAGCCATTGGATCTAATTGGATGGCTAGGATTAGATCCAATAGCCAAGCGATACTTTAAATCTGGAGCACCCGTTTCCACTTAGATCCAACGCACCTTAGTCGCGATCCTGGCGAACAGGTACCAGCCAATAAGAAGCCTCCGTTCATTATCCCCCGGATCGCCTGTTTTTTTTTTAAACAGAACAACCCCTATAATTATTGTACAAAATCCCCTAACTTAGAATTGCAATAACTTTTGAACCACTAAGCCACATTAGATGATTTTGTAGTTTTTGACATCAGCACAACTTGTAGAACACATTAGAATTAAAAAAATTCAAATTTTATACGTGCACACAGTTGTTATTTGTAGATATTTGTAAATCTTGTTTTATGGATAACTTTAGATCTATAATTCCAAACTTGATAAATTTGGACTTTTTGAAAAGCCCTGAACTTGTATAATAGTTTAGTACTGACCAAATTTAAATTTCACAATTTTAAAACATTTAAAATACAAATATGTTTGTTTGATTGTTATTGACATAATTTGAACTTTATAATTCCAAAATTCGTAAAAAATATTTTTGGAAACCTTAGGTCGTGTACTAACAACCCCCTATGCCCAAAATAATATTTGGCTAAGTGTAGAAATGTTGCCGTTGAGTTTTGTGCTCTTATACTATTATGACTTAGTTATTTTTCAGTAAGGGTTTTCAATATATTTTTCCCCTAGAAAAATTCCTCTAAGTGCTAAATCTAGACCAGAGACACCAAGTACTAAGCCGTTAGGCACTTTGAAATAATTCTAAGTTAAGTTGGGCCAGTTGGCTTCTTGGTGAAAACCACTAAGTCTGGTTTGGTGAAGACAATGAAGTGAAGGAAAGTGCCCCCTCTTCATCCTTGGAGTGCTGAAGAAACTACATAAAGAACAATGAAGGACTTATTAAGGGAGGCAAACATCAGAAGCATCAAGTAGAAGCACTTAGAAGAAAACAAGAGGAAACTTCAGGAAGACCAACTCTATCTCTTCCTAAGGTTTCTCCCTCTCTTTCTTCTCTCTCTATTTGAGGTGTGGCCAAGTTAGATTCAAGACCAGCCCTGGTGATACCAAATCCATAAGTCTGCAAAACCATCAAGTCCTACAAGAAGCCATGAAGTCACTACACCAAGGATGAAACAACTTGAAGATGATCTTTGAAGACCAACCATGTGAAGACTTGGAATTTTTTTCCAAGACACAGAATTTTCTTTCAAGATGATTAGCATCAAGTTTGTTTTTGTCCAAGACTTAGAATTTGTTTCTCAAGAGAAGAGAGTTTTGACCAAGACTACAACCACAAGCCTTTCATCAAGAAGAAGAACTTCAACAAAAGTCAACTCAAGAAGATGGAAGGACTTGAAGAAAACAACACAAAGATATATGAGACCAATCTTAACAAGATAGAAAAATTTAGCCCAATCACTTGTTTTGTTTTTGTGAAATACTAAGTGTTAAAAACATTGTCATGTTTCCTTGGTTTAATAAGTGGTGTAAGTACCCCTAGTGAACTCTTGGAAATACCTTAACAAGTATGGAATCCATCAGAGGTTGTTTTCCTTCAAACTTAAACTTTAACCAACCCATTGATACGTCCATTTTGCATCACCGTTTTATGTTGTTATTTTCTGTTATTCATCGATATTTTTCATGTTATGATGCATCCCTTATGTTATTTTATCTTATTTTGCATGTTTCGTAATGTTTGGAGAATAAACACCGGGACTAGAATTCTGATGGAAAAAGCACCATCGGGATGCCCTATTTCAGAAGATCAGAAGAAGAAGGGGGACACCAGGGGTGTCTTAGAAGTTCAGAGGAGGACTCCAGCCAGAAGGGGAGCCAGAGGGGGCCACCACGGGCGACACCATGAGGTGGCGCGCCCCCCTGGCCGTGCCACCTGGTGGTGTGGCCACCCTGGCCCACCTCTGGTCGAGGTCTTTCACGTACTTGACCCCCAGGGAACCTAAGCCCCATACCATCATCGAAGAATTATTCCGTTGCGGCCTCGGGGCAGAACACACCTGATAGAGAAAAGCTCTCTAGCAGGGAGAAATCTACCAGGGAAATTCCTCTCCGGAGAGGGGAAATCACCTTCATCGTCACCATCATCACTTCGGGCTTCATCGGGATCATCGTCATCATCATCCTCATCACCAGCACCATCACTCTCATCATCCACCGTATCCCGCTGTGACAATTAGGGGTCTCTATTGTTGTTTTACATTAGATCTCTCTCCCGGTGTAGATTACTTGTTAGTAGTTGATGCTTGTGAGATTTATCGGTGTTAGCACTTTATGACCAGATTGTTATCATACATTATATCACCTATTATTATGATCCATATGATGTCTTGTGAGTAGTTCATTTAGTTTTTGAGGACATGGGAGAAGTCGTGATGTCAGTAGTGAAGTTATATTGAAGTAATATCTCGTGGTTCGGTATTTAAGTTGTGGTGCTATTCTTCTAGTGGTGTCATGTGAACGTCAACTACATGATACTTCACCTTTATGGGCCTAGGAGGATGCATTGTGTATTTGGCTACTAATTGTGGGGTTGCCGGAGTGACAGAAACCTAAACCCCCGTTAGGAAACCAATGCACGAGGGAGCGTAGAATCCCGGAGTTTAAGGCTGTGGTTAGTTTATCTTAATTAGTTTCTTGTATTTGCAGATGCTTACGAGAGGTATAATCACAAGTATGCATTAGTCCTAGTTGGGCAGTGCATTAGCATAGGTTCACCCACACAACACTTCACGAACCAATGGGTATTAATCAACCGTAACGAAGCGAAAGCACTTGACCAAATTCCCATGTGTCCTCGAGAATGTTTGGTAGTCATAAGTAACTCAACCGGCTTGTCCTTTGCTCTCAAAAGGATTGGGCCACTCGCTGCAATATTATTTACTGCTCTTTATTTACTCGCACTTTATTTATCTGCTATATAAAAAACCTCCAAAAACCCGTTTGTTAGTGTTTACAGTGAATCATCTATCCAACCTGCTTGTCAACACCTTCTGCTCCTCATTGGGTTCGATACTCTTATTTATCGAAAGTACTACGATATACCCCCTATACTTGTGGGTCATCAAGACTATTTTCTGGCGCTGTTGCGAGGGAGTGAAGCGCTATTGGTAAGTGGAATTGGTAATAGAAACTTTTACTGTGAGTGTTATTTTTATTTATGTCTGCGGTTTTATTTCATTATGGAGAATACTGTTGGTTCTCTCTTTAGGGGTACTTCTACCGTTACTACTAGGGTAGTTGGTAACCTGTTGACGAAGGGATGGATCCTAGGCCTGTCGGGTGAGCCTACCCGGTCTCAGGCCCACAGCCCAAGCTCTAAAGGAGGCGTCGTGGATTACTCTAGAAGGCCCAATTGAAGCCCACCCGCAAAGCCTTGCGGGTCAAGTTAGGAAACTTGTAACCGACTCTAGGTTAGGGTTCGAGTCCTCTCCGGGTATGGTTTAAGACCTGGCCACCTATATAAGGCCAGGAGAACCACAGGAGAGGGACCAAGCAATACCGCATCACCAAGCCTTAAGATCAAGATCGTACTCTCGACTTGAGCAACCCCCCATTGTAACCGATCTACTCGTTAATACAGATCAACAGAGGCAGGAGTAAGGGTTTTACCTCTACGAGGGCCCCAAACCTGGGTAAATCGTGCCCCCTGTCTAGCCGACGATTGTCGCCAGCGCCTACACGTTCTCCTAATCGAAACCATATGGGTTCACCCGAGGGACTTGTTGAGATGCAGATTCGACAATTGGCGCCATCTGTGGGAACGGCGGGCGCTGAATCTCCGGCATCTTCGGCTTCATCGACAACCAACTCACACTGGAAACCCAGGACTTCGACTTCAACCAATCCGATCCGAATCGGGTCGGTCATCGTCGCCCCTCACTCGCCGGAATAACGCCCGGTACTTAGAGACATGGAGAAGAGCATCACGCTGACGTTCGGAAGCTTCCAGTTCTACACCAATAAAGACGGAATTCTGCGCTTCCCCGAGAAAATCTATCTCGAAGGATCGGAATCTGGGTCAATCTCTGGCCCGGAAGCTGTCGACTCACGACCCCGCTACGCGGATCGTGACTTGGCAAAAAGCGGCGAATCCGTCCGCCTTAACACAGGCAACTTCCATACCCTCTCTACAGAGGAACCTTCTCGGGTCAGGAAAGCCTGCCTAACTGCGCCTAGGACTCGCGAGCCATATCTGGCTCAGGTCTGCATGGCAGGGTCAGGAGCTCCACCCGAAGAAACTGAAAACAGCGCTAAGGAGCGCACTACCATCGGCGTTTCTTGAGCTGCTTGGAATCGGGCAAAGGAGGCCATCCGCACAAGCACACCACTTGAACTCGGAGCTCCTCACGAGGACATGACCGCCTACCACTATCATCTAGTGAGAGCGGCTACTGCAATAAAAGAAGCTCGGATAGACCTAGCCGAGCGAAAGAAACTAGCGGATGCGTCAAGCCAGCGCCGGGCCACATTATCCATGACACCTTCTGTTGGGAACCACCCTCCGAAGAAAGGATACATCTCAAAAACCGCGACCATGGACGGCGTGTCCTTGACCGGAATCATCAAATCACTTATGCGCGTCGACGAGGATGGAAACATCCATCCGCAAACTCCCGCAGCCGCGGTGCTAGCCGCAACCACCTACATGCAGATAAATCAACCAGGGGAAAACGACCCCCGTGCGGAACAATACAAGCAAGTGCAGAAAGGATTAGGCATGGCAGCCGCAAAACTCGCCTCCTACGATCGCAGGAAAGCAGCCGCTCAGAAGGACAAGGAAGCGCCCCGTGGACATAGGGGCACATCACCTGGCAAGGAAAAATCGCCTCGTCGCGCACGAGGGAAAGAAGCTCGACGACGTGGAGATAGCCCGAGTGGCAGCGATAGCAGCCCGAGGGATCGAGACCGTAGCCGCAGCCCGCGAAGAGGTCGAGATCGCAGCCCACGGAGGGATCGAGATCGCAGCCCGCAAAGAGATCGAGACAGCAGCCGCTCGCGACATCACAGCAAGGAGCCGAGAGGAGACGTCAATTGCGACGAACCCGAGTACAACGCGCGATCAGACATCGCCCAGCGCAAGGTTGATAAGGGTCGGGCGGCTTGAAACCGCGCGTGCTCCCCATCTACATCCTCCGACGACGAAGTCTGCGGAGCCCTATGTTTTGCCCGCAGCATCCGCGAGGCGCCGCTACCCAAGAGATTTAAGCTATCCACGTAAGTGCAGAAGTACGATGGTTCGCAAGAGCCTCAAGCCTGGTTGTCAGATTACCTCACGGCAGTAAATGCCAACGTCGGAACAAAAACACGGCTATGCAATACCTCAACTTACACCTAGTCGGCGCTGCGTGCAGCTGACTCGAAGGAAGGCCGAGGGCATGCTACAGATCTTGGGACGATCTAAACCTCGATTTCTGCAAAAATTTCCAAGCGACATATAAAAGACCGGCGACCATCGAGGAGCTACGAGCTTGCAAGATGAAAAGTGGCGAGTCTACTCGCGAATATATTCAGCGATGGACCACGCTCAGGAACACATCGGGAAATATATCGGAAGAAGTCACGGTTGAAGCATTTGCCAAAGGAGCACGGCGAATCTCTTTCAGGGAAGAACTAGGACGACTCGCACCCAAAACCATGGGAGAACTGATGGCCATAGCCGACAGATGGGCAAACGGCGAAGAGGCGGTGCGCAATGAAAAAGACTCATCACCAGCACGCGATGACGATCGCCATAGTCGAAAGAAAAGAAGAAAGAATTACGACCACGATGATCGAGAAGAATTGGTGGCAGCAGAGTTCACAAGAAATCGCGACAGTGGATATCGTGGAAAACACGAGTGGAAGCCAAAGCCAGAGGAAAAAAACCCCCGAGGAGGACCTCGATGGTTACTGCACGCTACATCTATTTACAGATAACCGTACCGGCAAAGGCAACACACCTTCTCAAGAATTGCCGAAAGTTCATTGATATCCACGAGGCCTTCTCAAAGAAAAATAGAGCAGTAGGATTTCAACAGCCGCAAGCCTTGCCCCCAGCAGGAAACCAAAACACGGTAGCCTAGCTGCGCTACCAGCGCCTCCCGCCCCAAACCAGGGAGCCAATGGATACCCGAACCCAGCGGGACTCTTAGACATGATACAAAAGGTATGTCCATCATGCAGGGTTCAGAAGACAAACACACGACCATTATGCATGCCTGTGCAAACCCCACCTACGAAACCCGAGTACCTGAAGATGGCGGATCAACAAATAACTTACTCCAAGGAAGACCACCCTCCGCGAGTCTATCGACCAGGACATGTCGCACTAGTCATACAGGCGCAAATTGGCAAATACGAGCTGGCTCGCGTGTTCATGGACGGGGGCAGCGGCATCAACATCATCTACGCAGACACGCTCCGTCGCATGAACAAGAATTTGGACGGACTCGCGGAATCAGAGACATCCTTCCACGGGATAGTTCCAGGGAAAACAATCCGTCCACTCAGAACAATCAACCTGGAGGTGGTGCTAGGCAACCGAAGTAATTACAAGCAAGAATTCCTTGATTTCGAAGTAGTCGATTGGCCCTCACAGTACCACGCCATGCTTGGTCGAACGGCGTTCGCCAGATTCATGGCTGTACCGCACTACTCATACTTGAGGCTTAAGCTGCCTGGGGAATATGGCACAATCACCATCGACGGAGATTTCCAAAAGTCCAATAAATGCGACATCGAGTTCAACGAGATCGCCAAATCTTTCGGGATGTAAGAAGAACTGGAAGAGATAGCAAAAACCACGGATCACTCCGTGATGCCTCTCACCAAGAAGAACGCTCTAGAGCTCGAGTTCAACACAATTAGCGGTACCCGCAAGCATCAAGTGCACCCGACGGATTCTGCGAAGACGGCGATGGTGTCCACCACCCTCTCGCCAGCACAGGAAGACGCGCTCGTCGAACTCCTCCGTGAGTACTGGGAAATTTTCGCCTGGCAGCCTTCAGATATGCCAGGGATAACCAGGGATTTCGCCGAGCACTCACTCGAAGTCTTCAAAGACGCCAAGCCTATCAAGCAGACCACCCGAAGGTTCTCAGAGCCCAAACAAAAAGCGCTCGGAGAAGAAGTAAACCGACTACTCGCAGCAAAATTCATTCGTGAAATAAAAATTTCCACCTGGTTAGCAAACCCGGTGCTGGTCCCGAAGAAGAATTCTGACATCCTTCGCGTGTGCATCGACTACATGTCGTTGAATAAGCACTGCCCCAAGGATAACTTCCCCTTGCCACGGATCGACCAGATTGTGGACTCCACTGCAGGCTGCAAGCGACTCTCCTTCTTGGACGCATACTCGTGATATAATCAAATCAGGATGAAAGAGGAGGACGAGGAGAAGACAGCGTTCATCACACCTCATGGTGTTTACTGCTACACGACAATGCCCTTCGGGCTAAAAAACGCAGGCGCAACATATCAGCGCTGCATGCAAAAATGCCTCGCCAAGCTCATTGGCAAGAACGTACAAGTGTACATAGACGACATCGTCATCAAGACTCGAGTAGAGGATACGCTCCTCGATGACATCAGAGAAACATTCGACGCGCTGAACGCATACCGAATAAAGCTCAACCCTACCAAGTGCGTCTTTGGCGTCCCTGCAGGACAACTTCTCGGGTACCTGGTCTCTGCTCGAGGGATTGAAGCCAACCCGGAGAAAATCCAAGCAATCCTGACAATGAAGGAGCCAACCAATCTCCGTGGTGCGCAGCAGCTCGCAGGACGACTAGCCGCCCTAAGCAGATTCATTGCGAGGCTAGGTGAGCAAGCACTTCCTTTCTAGTAGTTACTAAAGAAAACAGATAAGTTCGAGTGGACACCCGAAGCACAGAAAGCATTCGCAGACCTCAAGCGAGCACTACAGAGCAGGCGCATCCTGGCAACACCGCAGGAACGGGAGCCACTGTATCTGTATCTAGCCGCAACAAATCAAGTCATCAGCACAACAATTGTGGTCGAGCATCCAGAAGACGTTAAGGCGTATGGCATCCAAAGGCCAATATATTATATCAGCGAGGTGCTTTCGCCTTGCAAACAGCGATATCCCCATTACCAGAAGCTCGCGTACGGTGTGATGCTCACAGCCCGAAAACTCAAGCATTACTTTCAGGAACACACCATCACGGTGGTAAACGACGCGTCACTGGGTACTATCATGAATAACCCAATGGCATCCGGAAGAATTGCAAAGTGGAGTATCGAGCTCGGCGCCTGGGACATCATATATGCGGGTGGCAAATCTATCAAATCACAAGTACTCGTGGAGTTCCTAAGCGAGTGGACATAACTACAAACGCCAGACCCTCCGGAGTATACAAGCAACTGGATAATGTATTTCGATGGGTCGAAGAGAAACGAAGGAGCTGGAGCCGGGGCAGTCCTGATATCCCCCAGAGGTGACAAACTACAGTACGTGCTGCGATTGGATTTTCCACCCGACGACCCGGCGTCAAATAATGACGCAGAGTACGAGGGCCTCCTCCATGGCATGAAGATGGCAATTGCCTGTGGAGCAACGCGACTAATGATCTATGGAGATTCAAACCTCATAGTACAGCAGACAATGAAAGAGTGCGACGCCATTGCAGTAAACATGGTTGCTTATCGAGATATGTACAATCTACTCGAAGGAAGTTTCCAAGGGTGCAAACTAAAGCACATTGCGCGATCCAGCAATGAAGAAGCAGATAAATTGGCAAACATGGGTTCTACCAACACACCCATACCGCCTGTAATATACTTCGAGAGGATGATCAAGCGCTCAGTCAAGGTCAAAAAATCAGCAGAAGCACCCGCGACATTGGAGACGGAAGTCAGCCCGCAAATTGCTATGATTGAGCTCACCCACAACATTCAAAACAAGTTTTTCTGGTTGAACCAGTCTGGACGCAGAAATACCTCGACTACTTGTCCAAAAAGCAGCTCCCAGCAGATGTTCACGAGGCTCGACAGATAGTACGACGCATCAAAGCTTTTCGAGTACTCAATGGAGAACTATACAAGCAGAGAATATCAGGAATATTACAAAGATGCATAGAGCCCGAAGACGGCAAGGAACTACTACGAGATATACACCAAGGAGATTGCGGACACCATGCTAGCTGGAAGGAAATCGTGGGTAAAACTTTTCGCGCAGGGTTCTACTAGCTCACAGCAGTCAGGGATGCAAAGGACCTAGTCGACAAATGCAACGCATGTCAAAGATTTGCGCCCAAGCCGCACGCCCCTGCCACTGAGCTTCACATGATCCCAATCGCCTGACCCTTTGCACAATGGGGGCTAGACGTGGTAGGACCACTGAGAAAACCCGGAGGATACACGCACTTGCTCGTCGCAGTCGACAAATTTACAAAGTGGATTGAAGCCATGCCAGTCACCTCGGCCAGCGCTCAATGCGCCGTAAAATTTCTCGACTCCATCGTGTGCAGATTTGGGATACCACACAACATCATCACCGACAATGGAAGCAATTTTACAGCAAAAGAAATAGAGTAGTTCTGCGAGGAAAAGGGAATCACCCTCAGTTTCGCCTCTGTGGCTCACCCGCAAACTAACGGTCAAGTCGAGCGATCCAACGGGTTGGTCTCGGCTGGAATAAAGAAACGGCTACTCGATCGTCAGCACCCATCGGCTGGGCACTGGGCAGAGGAGTTACCTTCCGTACTATGGAGCCTCCGCACGACACTGAACCGATCAACAAAATACACGCCATTTTTCTTGTTATACGGATCTGTAGCGGTCCTTCCCGAAGATGTCAAGTTCAGCGCTCCACGAGTCGTCGCTTACAGCGAAGAAACCTCTAACAGGGCACTAGCGGAAGACGTGGATGCACTCGACGAGATACGCGACATTGCACTCGCAAGATCCGCGGTATATCAACAGTCGCTGCGCAACTACCACAGCCGCCGTATACGCCACAGAGCTTTCGTGGTAGGAGATTTGGTGCTGCGACTCAAGCAGAAGGAAGGAAACAAGTTCGAGCCACCATGGGAAGGACCCTTCATAATACACGAAGTTATCCCTGGTGGCGCTTATCGACTGAAGAACCCCGAGACCGGTGGCATCTACTCCAATCCGTGGAATGTTGCGCACCTCCGCAAATTCTATCCTTAGGATTATTCTACTCGCAAAAATAAGGCTATACTAGCCATACTGTAGCTCGAAGAAAATACATGGCTTCTCAGTCATATTAATAAAATACATGGTTTCTCAACCATAGTTTCTCAAGTCATTGATATTTACACGCTAAATAACAGGTATACACCCCAAACACACGGGGACTACGCCTAACTTAGCAACACTTACAAATACAAGAGTACAAACAAGGTTGGCACCTTATAAAGTTTGAAGACAACTATACAAAATCAACAGGATACATACATCCTACAATTACATATGGCGACGAGCAGTTTCCTCGGCTAAAACCCGATTAACCTCATCAGAGGTCAGTCGAATAATCTCCTCTGCAGCAGGACGAACGACTGTATAATGGAATGTCATATCGACTCGAGCATTTGGGAGCTTGGCCACGGAGTTGAAATTGACCTCAGGATGCCATAATCGAACAAACGAGAGTGCTACTAAAGACCCGTAGATCAACTGTTGATGAACGCACTCCCGAATCTCGCCTACTCGACCAAAAGTTCTGAGTAGCTGGCTCAAATCTTCTGGACCCCTTTCCAACGGATAAAAAGCGCCATTCAAAGCTATCAGGGCCTCGTGACAGCTGTCAACCAGTATATTCGCCTGGCCCACACGATACTTCAGAGTAGCTAGAACAAAGCCTCGACTACGGTCAGACTAGAAGTTATTTGCATGTGGTTTTGAACTACTGGCTTCGTGAAGAATATGGTTTTCCATCCAATGCTTTTCACACCGTTCGTCAGGCCGAACGACTGCAAAGAAAGCTACAGAGAGTCAAAGAAAGAAAGAAGACATAGAGTGCTAGGGGGCTGAGGTACTTACAAAGCATATCCTTGGCGACAACTGCCAATTCTTTCATCACAAACTGCTCACGTTCAACTGCAAGTTTCTGTTTGGACTTGGCTACATCAGCCACTCCACACAAAGCTTTCAGCTTGCGCTCACCATCCGCGACACGATCACGGAGGCCGGCAAAGGTACCAACAACAGCAACAAGGGGATCCGCTCGTGCAGTAGATCCACTCGAAGACCCTGCGACAGCACCTGTTACCTGGAAGAATATAAGAAGAGTTAAGGAAGAATTCGAGACACCCCACTCAAGAAATAAACCGCCTATTCGACAGGTGCTCGGGGGCTACTCCCATCGGGAGGAACTCAGGACAATCAAGTACAAAAATCACATCTCAAATATCAAAAGGACGTTTCGATTAAAGGCAAAAATACGGGAATATACCCCAAGGTTCATTACATCGGAGAAACAAACTAAATAAAATCTATCCTATGGAACTGCGGAAGTGCTGCCACTCACGACAAACTGCCCCTTGCGACTAGCACGAGTGATCAAATCATCTAGCTTTCGAGCAAGGACTCCAGCTGGATCGCCGAAAGGACGAAGCGCTACCTTTCTGCCCGTAGAAGCATCGACAGGAAGGTTCGAGTATGCTTCGTCCAGACCTTCGACTCCGTGCGCCAACGCGAACTGGATGGCAGTCTTCGCCCCGCACTCAGATTGGGCAACCGAATAGGCCTGAAGGAGATCGTCCTCCAGGAACACTTTCAGGAGACCACCCAGCGAAGGCGGAACTGCAACATCCACCAGAGGGCGCTCGTGGAGTTGCGCCAGCACTTGAACGGCATCGCCAATGAGGGAGCGGATCCCACTCGCGTGCTTCCGGAGATGAGCGCAAGAATCCGTCAGCGCATCCACTCGAGGAACCCCGGGCAGCTTCAGCGTGACGCTAAGGACACCTGCAAAGAGACGACGTTAATCCCAAGGACACACCAGGCTAGTCAAAAAACAACGGAGACCAAGTACAACTTACTCGCAAAGTTCTGGGCCAGAGGGCGAAGGAAATCAACAAGATCACCGTCCTGTTTGGCACCAGCCTCCTCCAATTTCTTCAGGGCGTCCTGGGCATCAGCGAGCTTCCCCTCGAAGTCAGTCGACTGCTTGCGAGAGGATTCAAGTTCCTTTCGAGCATTTTCCAACTCAGTCTCCAGGGTGTTCACCCGAGTGACATCATCCATCTTCTCGGCCTTAAGCACTTCGGCTTGAGCTGCACAACAATAAGTTTAAAACACAAAGGAATTCACATGACCGGAAAGATTAAAGGAGTAGATCAACTTACCTCGGAGAAGCTGGCCTTCCGAGATGAGTCGATCGCGATCTGCCCGAAGGGTCACGCAATATGCCTCAGCCGAAATAACGCGGCGGCCAATGGCTGCGAGGGAGTCGAGAAGAGACTGCAAAACATGAAGATGAAGAAGTCAGAGAAGGAAGAGAAGATTGAGCCTATTCACGACGATAAACAGTCAAGTATAGCCTCGGGGGCTACTCCCATCGGGAGCACTGCCGTGCACCCGATAAAATGAAGAGAAGAAAATCACGTAAGTTATTGAGCCTATAGCCAATCGCAAGCGATTAACTATAGCCTCGAGGGCTACTCCCATCGGGAGCACTGCCGTGCACCCGATAAAAATCACTAATTGAACGAAGTACAGAATGCAAGGATTAAGGAAAAGCTTACCTGGCCCTGGGCGATGCACAAAGGATCAGCCGAGCTACCCGACACTTCTTTCAAAGTCGAGGCTCCATCCGTGAAGCTTGGCAGCCTATAGTCCGTAGCTGCGGCTGTGGGGGCTGGGCTCGGTGAATTCTGGACAGCCCCAGCAGTCGGAGTTTCACCCACAGCAGCAACATCTTTCCTCTTCTCGGGAGGAAGAGAAGAGGCGAATTGGCCGGGGGTGATGGACTGAATCCCGTTGAAGAACGAAACAACAACATCAGGAGGAGCGAAAAGAAAACTTTTGGCTACAACAAAGAAGGAAAGAAAAACCTACTCGTCATCATCGTCGTCCAACATGTCCGTGTTCCAGGCGGTCTGGATCTTCGGCTTGGGAGCGAGAGGAGCACGCACACTCAATGGGGTCACGATGAGGGGCTCTTTATCAGATCCCCCACCCAAGGAGTTATCCTTGGAAGTGGCTTCATCGCTCCCGCCCTGTGCCGCTTGCGGTGGTGGAGATCGCTACTCGATTCCTCCACTTCATCCGAGGAGGCGTGCTTGGAACTCGAGTCAGCATCGGCAACGCTGGTGTCAACAGGAACTTCCAGGTTGCTTGCCAACAAGTCCGAGGCCTCTTCCCCAGAAATTGGCGGGTAGCAGGTTGCTACCCTTAAACTCTACAGAAGGGAAAGAAGAAAACGAGAAGGAGAAACTCAGTCAGCAAACTCTCGGACACGGAGAAAAAGTTAAGACAAGGAAAGATTTGAACTTACTTCGGATGGAGGAGGTCTCGAAGCCTCAAAAGCTGCGACAGGGCAGTCAGGGAAGGTCTCGCCCACTTTCAACCTGGTGATGGCCGCGATCTTGTTCTCGAATTCAACATTCGAAAGTTCTTCTCTGCTCACGCAGCTGGGGTCTTCAACACCCTGGTACTCCCACATCGTGGAGGGCCTCTCCTGCAGAGGCTGAATCTTGCGCTTGAGGAACACGCTTGCCAGGTGCAAGCCGTTCAGCACAACTCCTGCGGTTTGGTCACGAAGGGCGACCACCTTGGCGAGTAGCGGGGCGACGATTCGGCTTTCTTCGACTAAAATCTTGTGCGCCCAGGACTTCCGCCGCTTCAGGACAGCGAACGGTTGGAAATCATGAGCTCCACCCGCGCTGTTGTCGACGACGTAGAACCACTTCTTTCTCCATCCTTGCGCGGAGTCGATGAAGTGCATCTCGAAGTAGCAGTTGTCCGATTTCGCCTGGATTCCAAAGCCGCCGGTGCGCAGCGGCTCTCTGAGCTCGGTCTCTACCCGCAGTTTCTCGCGGAAGACCCACACCTTGAAAAGGGCCTTCCAAAGGCCCCAGTGTGGATGGATGCCCAGGAAGCACTCGCAAAAAACGATGAAGCACGAGATATGCTGAACCGCATTTGGAGGCAAATCGTGGAGCTGTATGCCGTAGACATACAGCAATGCCACGAGGAAAGGATGGAGGGGGAAGGAGAGCCCACGCGAAACGTGATCCGCGAAGATCACGCATTCGTTCGCGCGGGGATTCGGTACCTCTTCTTTTTTACCGGGGCGAACCCGCTTTTCGGTCTCCGGGGGCAGCAATCCCTCCCTCTGCATCTCCTTGATGCTTTTGTTTGTCATGTTGGGGGAGCGCCAGTCGCCTGAGGGCGGAGCAGGTGGCGCGGGAACATCCTCCGTCGGCCTCGAGGAGTAAGCAGCTGCACTGCGTTTCTTGCCTCCCGCCATGGGTGCTGGTGCGAGCTCACAGAGAAAGAGATGAGCGCGAGGAAGACGAAGGCTGGAAGCGAATGACGGGAAATTTTTACCTTTTACCTAAGGACCGTATATATACACGGAGTCACCCAATCCCGGCCGCTCATCGAGCAACGTGGCACCCATCGCGGCTGCCACGCGTGAAGCTGAAACGAAAGGGCGGCGGAGGCTGTTTCGTGCCACGATCTTAACAGTAGATCGTGCGCAATTACTGCGTGCAGTTCGCGGGAAAACCGGAAACGACGTCTCGTTTCCGGTCAAAAAGCTGACAAGGTGGGCCAACGCATCTGCTCTCACTCCGTCACGTCCCATCGGGAGGATAAAGTGCGCTATGACGTCATTGTGAACGTCATCAGGCTCGAAATTCAGTCGGATAAAAAGCCCCAAACACGAAAATACTTTGTATGGGCAAATCAAGGCGCGAAAACTCTTTCGCATAAAACCCCAGACACGAAATAACTTCGTATGGGCAAGCCGTGACGCAAAAACTCTCTCGCATAAAAGCCCCAGATACGAAATTTCCTTTCAAATGGGCACGACAAGATTTCCAAACATGAAAACTCTTTCGTATGGAAAGAAGACTACAAAGCACAAAAAAAATTGTGCACAAAATCAAGGGAGATATTTTCACTCGAAATATCCCTGGATAAAACTTGCGAGTGCGTAGCTCCTACCACTCGATTATACGATGTACACACATCAATCCCCTGGATCGTTCGGCCGACTAGGCACATCTGGATGCCGTATTTCTTTCGAATACGAAGGTAAGACCCAAAAGATCTCTCTTGAGGGCCTGGAATCGCACTCAAGCTGCATCCTCCGGTAAATTCCGTGTCAACAACACGAAGAAAAATCCTAGCGGACGCGCCGGGTATCCTATTAGATTAAGTTCGACTCGGTAAGACCTCTATGGCCCAGTCGCAATGATCACCTCACCGGATTTGAGTCGGAGGTCTTGAATCTGTGTAGGCCAGAACTGTTTTTGCCCTAGATGCAATTAATTGGCCCTGAGCTTTCGGGAGAGCCAAGCAACTGAGCCACATCCTTCTGCAAAAACAGACAAACACACAAGCACTTTTATTTTCTCGATACTCGAGTACAAGAAATGCATCGCATACAGGATACACATCCTCTTCAAACGATTGAAGCCACCAGTCGAAAAGAAACCAAGATAAGTTCCGAGCGTCCACTCGACGGATTCTCAGTCGAGTAAACGCTCGGGGGCTACTGACGAAGGGATGGATCCTAGGCCTGTCGGGTGAGCCTACCCGGTCTCAGGCCCACATCCCAAGCTCTAAAGGAGGCGTCATGGATTACTCTAGAAGGCCCAATTGAAGCCCACCCGCAAAGCCTTGCGGGTCAAGTTAGGAAACTTGTAACCTACTCTAGGTTAGGGTTCGAATCCTCTCCTGGTATGGTTTAAGACCTGACCACCTATATAAGGCCAGGAGAACCACAGGAGATGGACCAAGCAATACCGCATCACCAAGCCTTAAGATCGAGATCGTACTCTCGACTTGAGCAACCCCCCATTGTAACCGATCTACTCGTTAATACAGATCGACAGAGGCAGGAGTAAGGGTTTTACCTCTACAAGGGCCCCGAACCTGGGTAAATCGTGCCCCCTGTCTAGCCGATGATTGTCGCCAGCGCCTACATGTTATCCTAATCGAAACCCTATGGGTTCACCCGAGGGACATGTTGAGATGCAGATTCGACACCCGTATTCTGCTGAATTAGATCCTTATAAAATACCTATGAAAATTGTTGGACGTGTTATGGATAACTGCTATTACGGTGATGGAACTGTCCATCCCGGTGATAATTTGCTCTTTATACATGAATTATGCGAGTTATTCAGGTGTGCAGGTATTACAATGGATCAAGTTAAAAGGAAATTATTATCCTTATAGATGAAAGGAAGAGCCTCTGAATGGTTCAAATTACTGAAGAATGGTGAAACTATTGGATGGGAGGAAATTGTTCCTCTCTTTTATTCTAAATTCTATCCTCTTAGTGACATTCATAAAGACCGGAATCAAATCTATAATTTCTGGCCTCATGAGGGAGAGAGTATTGCCCAAGCGTGGGGGAGAACAAAGTTATTAATGCTTAAATGTCCCGTTCATGAACTCCTGAGAAATATTGTTATCAATAATTTTTACGCAAGGCTTTCTCTTCTTGATAAGGATTTATTGGATGCTTCTTGTTCTGGATCATTCACACGCATGAAGGAAGAATCTAAATGGGATCTTCTTGAACATATTCAAGAAAACACTGAAGGATGGGAGAGCGACAAAGGTAGAAAGTCAGGTATAAATTATGATTATGAATGCATTAAATCTTTTATGGGAACCAATGATTTCTATGATGTTAGTGTTGTTTGTGGTCTTGATTCTCAAATCTTTGCAAACTGTCTTAAAGCGTTTGCCTCCTATCTTGATATTCCTAAAAAGAATTATCACAAGTACCATGCACCTTATAAAGATATTGTTCCTGCTAGTCATATACAAGTGCATGATGTTAATCCTGTTGTTCCCGAGCCATATGTTGAAAAAATGCCCTTCCCTACTAAGGTGAAAGAACACTCTATGGTGCGTACTGTGGTTAATAAGAGTAATAAGAAATCTATTGAACCTGATGATAAGGATTGACCTAAGGATTATGTTCTCACAAGCATGAGTGATGAGTTGATACATGAAAACAAGATCATGGTGAAAACAAATATTCAAGAGGTGGAAAACAAGATCACATTGTTGAAAACAATCAAGCAAGATGGTGAAAACAATTCATAAACAATTGTTATTCCAATAAAACAATTGTTATTTATCCAAGACATGGGGATGAGTGCCTCCACAAGGTGAAATGCACTCATGGATGAAACAAGCAAGAGGAGGGCGCCCACAATAGAAGATCAATGCGCCATAATAGTTAGGTTTGGTTTCCATAACCAAAGTGGCCGAATTCCTTGTGTGGGAATCGGTTTGTATCCATATTTGTGAAGTCCTAGTCCTAGTAGGAGTCCTAGTCCTAGTAGGGAGGGGATTGCTTGCGCAAGGATGCCTTGTGGCCGCACCCCCTCCACCTATATATGTTGGCCACCTGCGAGTGGATCAGGCAGACTACGATTGAATCAAACAAACCCCATAACCTCTAGTTGAAACTGCTTGTTAGCCTTTCATCTGGAAGTTCATCTGCAAACCTTACGTGATACCTGCTGTTCCACTGGGAATAAGACGGTACAGTACCACTTGTAGTCGGTGGATTACTTGTGCAAGAGTGTGGAGTTAAGAATATCCATTGGGTTGCTATCTTTTGCATTGGCATCAGGGATCAGCCGGAGAGTTCTTAGTGGCGCACTAGTTATCAATACAGAAGTTATCTGTGAGTTCACTGAGAAGATTGGGCCACCCCTTATCATCTTGGTATCAGATTTACAGGTTGCCTCGGTGAGCTATCTAAATTTTACCTTTACTTTGAGAGTTTTTTTTCCTATCCAGAAAAAGCCCCACAAAAATAGAGTTGATCATTGCCATAGCCTAGATATCACCTTAGTTTTCAATTACTACTGCTGTCTTTGTGTTAGATTTGTGTTGCTTTTTATCTTTTTTAGATCTTTTATTTTCGGCTAGGTTTAGGTCTCTTTGTTCATCTAGTCGAAATCCATCAAAAACTACAAAAAATAGCCGCAGCATATCCACCATATTCACCACCAATCCGATCCTAGCTAGGAGTCCTACCACGGCACAGAAATTCCTTTTTTTTTCCTGCCGCCACCCTATTCCTTGTTGGTCTCGGATTCCACCTTTCCACCACGCCAACCCACCGCTGCCATCCCTAGTCATCATCGGGTTCACACCATATCGCCACAACCCACCGCTCGCTTACCCGTTCCTAGTCGAACTCGGATTGGCCACCGTATCGCACTTACAAAAAGCCCCGATCCACCCGCATCACGGTTACCAAATCTCACCCGCGCGCAATACACCACACGGCAGACAATCTCTGCCGTCGCTGCCGCCAGCTGCTATCCGCGCGCGCAAGCAAAACCACCGTAACACCGTTACCAATCCGTGTAACGCGCGCGTCTGCTCTGCCGCGGCACAGAATTGCGCGTTTCTCTGCCGTGCGCCTCTGCTCGCTAGTAGCTCTGCCGCGGTACGTGTTTGACTCGTTTTGCTGCCGTAGAGCCCTGCCGCGGTACGAAATTGATCTGTTTTGCTGCCGTGAGCCCCAAGTGCTGCCGTGAGTGTTCCAAAGCCACAATTCCACCTAAATTTTTTCTGTTTTCTTGTTTTTCCTTGTTTTCTCACTAGGACCTTCATATCCATACCTTGTGAACCTTAGCCACAGCCTTTCTACAGCATTATAATAGGAACTTGCCCACAAGTATAGCTATTTTGTGCTCTGACAGGCTGCTCATATTTCATCACCACCATTGTGTTCACTTGTGTTTGGTTCATTGTTGCTCCTAGCTTAGTGTAAGGCCATTGAAAAATTCAAAAAAAATAGAAAAAGCAAAAAGTATAAAAAAAAAGAGAAAAGAGAAAAGAGAAAGTGCAAAAAAGGCCATATCATTGCTATTGTTTACTAGTTGAGCTTGCCATTGTGACACTTGGTTTTTCTTTGAGCAATCTTGTGCCTGTCAATTAAGAGCCTAGCTAGTGACTTTCTAGTGCATTGCAAATTTCCATCCACATATTGCTTTGCCACATTTGTCTCCATTGTGTGAGTTTCCTTGGGTATTTTATATCTTCACTAAGACAGCAAATAGGATTGTTACTTTGGTGATTGTTAGGTATCCATACCAAGCCCCACTAAATAACCTTGTTTGCCATTGTGAGAGTTAAAAACCTGGGTATTCTTTTCTTCACACCAAAGCACTTTAATTGCCTTTACTTGTGGTAAGTATCTCTATTCACTTTGGAGTGGTAAGATATCCTATTGTTTTTCTAGATTCTTGAGTGAGTTGTGAGAGGCACCACAACCTATACTTGTTTTATTTTCACTAACCTCTAATGGATCTTTCTAGTAGTGATCTTGTGCAGCAAAAGAAGGATCAATCCGAGGGAGTGAATTGGAGGGAGTATGAGGCATTAAGGGATGTGTTGACAAAGAAATTGGATGACAATGAGGAACATTACAAGAAATATGTGAATGAAGCTGTTGATCCTGTTTATGAGTTAGTTGATGCCACGAAAAAGAATGTGGAGAGCACCAATAAATTGGCCGAAACCAATAGTGCTCAATTGAGAACAATGCAAGATGCTATTGATGCTATCAACAACAATATGAATGATCTTCAAACTTTGCTTCAGGCTCGGTTGCCACCTATTGATGATGACAATGCTAGTATCCATAGTGATGCCAATAATGGAGAAGAGCTTAATTTTGGCCGTGGAGCTAGGGGAGAAAGAGGAAGAGGAGGTTTTCTAGGCCGTGCTAGGCGTGTTCCTTTGCCCAATGCTAATGACAATAGAGAAGATATATTGGGTAAACCAAAATTTTCTATTCCATCTTTCAGCTTTGATACTATGGATGTGGAAGAATTTTTGCTATGGGAGTTGAAAATTGAGAAGCTATGGAGATTGCATGATTATAATGAGGATAGAAAGATCAAGTTGGCATCTTCTGAGTTTGATGGATATGCTCTTAGATGGTGGGACAATTTAGTGAGAAAGAGACATAATGATGGTGAGTTACCCATTGCTACTTGGAACACCATGAAGAGGCTCATGAGGGAAAGATTTGTACCTCCCAATTACATAAGGCAACAATTTGACAAGCTACAACAATTGAAGCAAGGTACCAAGACAGTTGATGCTTATTATCAAGAGATGGAGATGATCATGCAAAGAGGCCGTGTGGAAGAACAAGAGGAGCAAATAATGCAAAGATTTCTTTCAGGATTACATTATAGAATCAAGGGCATTGTGAGGCATTATCAATACACTAATATGCATGATCTCTTACATCATGCTAGAGAGGCCGAATCACATCTATTGGAGGAAGCACAAAATTCAGCAAAGCCATGGAATAGATTCCCATTGAGATCATCTACTACTCCTAGTATATCACCACCACCACCTCCATCCTCAAGTTTTCGAGTTTCTCCACCATCCAAAACCGAGCCTAGTGTGTCTAATGGAAAGAAATCAGCACAACCAGCAGCAAGTGCCTCGGGTTCTAGTGCTCCTATTACAAGAAATAGAGATATTACATGTCACACATGTGGAGGCAAGGGTCACTTCAAGAGGGATTGTCCAAATACAAAAGTAATGGTGATCAATGAGAACAATGAGTATGAAACAGGTGATGATGTTGATCCCAATGATCTTGATAATGATGATGGTTATTTGAGTGATACTCCTTTGGATGCTTATGCTACTACTTTGCCATCTATCATTTGCACACAAAATTCATTGAGTGTGGTGCCTAGTCCTGAAAATCAAAGGTGCACTCTATTTCAAACAAAGGCTATTATTGGTCCCAACATGGCTTGCAAAGTCATCATTGATGGAGGGAGTTGCAGAAATTTGGCTAGCAAAGATCTATGTGCAAAACTCAATTTGAAATATATGCCACACCCTTCTCCTTATCATATCCAATGGTTGAGTAGCACGGGACAAATGAAGGTTTCTTTTATGGTGAGAGTGGAGTTCCAAATTGGACCTTACAAGGATGTTATTGAGTTTGATGTGGTGCCCATGACAGTTTGCCATCTTTTATTGGGAAGACCTTGGCAATTTGATAGAAGTGTGAAGCATGAAGGAAGAGCAAATACTTATGAGCTATATCATCATGGGAAGACTATTGTTTTGAGGCCCATGACTCCACAACAAATAATACAAGAGTCCCAATCCAAAATTGATATGAGAGTGGAAAAAGAAAGAGAGAGGGATGAGGGAACACCAAAAATTCAAGCCATGGGCAATGAGAGCAAAACCAATTCGAGTGGAAAGAGCCTTTTAACTAATGCCATAATTTTTCCTAGTGTTGTTTCTTGTGCACAGGTTGCTATTGAAGAAAGGGAGCACAAAGAAACATCACAATCATCACACAATTTGGAGGAATATGCCACGGATACAAATATTTTTGCTTGTGATATGAAGGTTATTTTTGAAGAAAGGGAGACACAACCTTCAAATTCACAAGATATTGAGGAGATCATACCTACTACACATGAGGAGGTTAGTATTGATAAGGGTATGGATTTCGGTTTGGTAACTACAAGTAGTGAATTATGTGATAATTTTCAACCATATAAACTTATAAATTCGAAATTTCACAATGTGGTTTCTATTACACATAAAGAAGTACTTGCTATGATACCTTCTAGTGATATTATATACTATGACATGTTAAAAGAACCAATTAATATGCAATGTGCTATGGATAAATTTGGTTATAATGATTCTAGCACATATGATAATAATTTCAAAATTTACTTGATTGGTGATTATAATGTGGATAAAATTTTCATGATACATCACATGTGTGTTACTTATGATAAAGTGGCCGAATTACATAATGTGTTCTCTTGGATAGATGATTATAGAGATGACATTATACCTATGTTTATTTCACCACACTATTGGTTGGATACATGTACTATTAAATCAAACTACACTTATATTTGCAATTTTGATTGCTATGAGATGAAAGAATATGACCTTTATGTGTTGTTTTCATACAAATTTCGTGATCATATGATATATGCACTATATTGTGTTTTGCTAACAACTAATGAGTACCATTATATATACATATATGGTGCATACACTTTGTTCTTTTTGTTTATTCCACTTTCAGATAATAACAAGCCGAGGACGTCTTGTCTTGAAGAAAGGGAGGATGATAAGGATTGACCTAAGGATTATGTTCTCACAAGCATGAGTGATGAGTTGATACATGACAACAAGATCATGGTGAAAACAAATATTCAAGAGGTGGAAAACAAGATCACATTGTTGAAAACAATCAAGCAAGATGGTGAAAACAATTCATAAACAATTGTTATTCCAATAAAACAATTGTTATTTATCCAAGACATGGGGATGAGTGCCTCCACAAGGTGAAATGCACTCATGGATGAAACAAGCAAGAGGAGGGCGCCCACAATAGAAGATCAATGCGCCATAATAGTTAGGTTTGGTTTCCATAACCAAAGTGGCCGAATTCCTTGTGTGGGAATCGGTTTGTATCCATATTTGTGAAGTCCTAGTCCTAGTAGGAGTCCTAGTCCTAGTAGGGAGGGGATTGCTTGCGCAAGGATGCCTTGTGGCCGCACCCCCTCCACCTATATATGTTGGCCACCTGCGAGTGGATCAGGCAGACTACGATTGAATCAAACAAACCCCATAACCTCTAGTTGAAACTGCTTGTTAGCCTTTCATCTGGAAGTTCATCTGCAAACCTTACGTGATACCTGCTGTTCCACTGGGAATAAGACGGTACAGTACCACTTGTAGTCGGTGGATTACTTGTGCAAGAGTGTGGAGTTAAGAATATCCATTGGGTTGCTATCTTTTGCATTGGCATCAGGGATCAGCCGGAGAGTTCTTAGTGGCGCACTAGTTATCAATACAGAAGTTATCTGTGAGTTCACTGAGAAGATTGGGCCACCCCTTATCACCTGATGAACAAATAACTATTGAACCTGCTGTAGCAATAGTGAAAGATCTTGTTTGTGGAAATGTGGAGGATGAACACATTGTCTTTTGTGAGGATGCTTCTGATATTGTTTCCCATCCTCATAGACCTAAGAAAAGTAGTGTTCATGTGCTTTCTGTTAAGATTGGTGATCATTGCTATTATGGTTTGTGTGACATTGGTGCTAGTTTTAGTGCTATACCTTATGAGCTTTATATAGAAATATGCATGAAATTGGTTCTTGTGAGCTTGAAGATATTGATGTGGTTATTCAGCTTGCTAATAGAGAAACTGTTTTTCCGATTGGTATTGTTAGAGATGTGGAAGTTATATGTGTTAAGACTAATTATCCCACTGATTTTCTAGTACTTGGTAAGGCTGCTAGTAAGACTTGTCCTATTATTTTTGGTAGACCTTTCTTGAACACTTGTGGTGATATTATAGATTGTAAAAGAGATAAGATTTTGACTAAATTTGATGGAAAATCTTATGAGTTCAATTTCTCCAAATTTGCTAGAGCACCTTATGAATCTAAATTGCCTGATGAGAATTTGAAGTTTGAATAACTTGCTTCTATTGCTCTTGCTCCTATCAATGCTTTGCAGCAATATATGGGATCACGAGAGTGATGTCTTTATGGAAGAGAGAAATGAGATTGACGATATTCTTCTTCGTCAACCGGTGATACTGAAACATAATTTACCTGTGGAAGACTTGGGTACAACATTAACACCCAAGGAGGATCCTATATTTGATTTAAAACCTCTGCCTGATGATCATAAATATGCTTATCTTGATGATAACAAAATATATCCTGTTATTACTAGTGCTATAAAATTTCAGGTGAAGAAGAGGAAAGATTATTGGGAATTTTGAAGAAACACCGTGGAGCTATTGGATATACTCTTGATGATTTGAAGGGAATTTCTCCTACTATATGTCAGCATGCTATTAATATTGAACCTGATGCAAAGCCAGTATCTGAACATCAATGCTGTTTAATTCCTAAGATGAAGGAACTGGTAAGAAATTAGGTATTAAAACTTCTTGATGCTGGTATTGTTTTTCCTATTGCTGATAGTAGATGGGTGAGCCGTGTGCATTGTGTCCCTAAGAAGGGAGGAATGACTGTTGTTCCTAATGAAAACAATGAGCTCATTCCACCAAAGATTAGTAGTTGGTTATAGAATGAGCATTTATTTCAGAAAGGTTAATAAAGTTACTAAGAAAGATCATTATCCTTTACCCTTTATTGATCAAATGTTAGAGAGGTTATCTAAGAAAACTCATTTTTGCTTTCTTGATGGTTATTCTGGGTTTTCCCAAATTTCTATTAGGAAGAAAGATCAAGAGAAAACAACCTTTACTTGTCCTTATGGTACTTAAGCTTATAGATGTATGCATTTTGGTTTGTGTAATGCTCCTTCTACTTTTCAAAGATGCATGTCTGCTATTTTTCATGGTTTTTGTGAAGAAATTGTGGAAGTATTCATGGACGATTTCTCCGTCTATGGAACTTCTTTTGATAATTCTTTGCACAACCTTGATAAAGTTTTGCAGAGATCTGAGGAAACTAATCTTGCTCTTAATTGGGAGAAATGCCACTTTATGGTGAATGAAGGAATTGTTCTTGGACATAAAATTTCTGAGAGGTATTGAAGTTGACAGAGTTAAAGTGGAAGCCATAGAGAAAATGTTGTCTCCTAGGAATGTTAAGGGTATTCGTAGTGTTCTTGGTCCCGCTGGATTTTATAGGAGGATTATTAAAGATTTCTCTAAAATATCAAAGCCTCTTACTAATCTTCTTCAAAAAGATGTACCATTTGTTTTTGATGATGATTGTAACGAAGCTTTTGAAACATTAAAGAAGGATTTAACTGCTGCTCCTATTGTTCAACCACCTGATTGGAATTTACGTTTTGAAATTATGTGTGATGCGAGTGATTTTGCTGTTGGTGCTATTCTTGGACAATGCATAGATAAGAAGTTGAATGTTATTCATTATGCTAGTAAGACTCTTGATGCTGCTCAAAAGAATTATGCTACTACTGAAAAGGAGTTCTTAGCTGTAGTTTTTGCATGTGATAAGTTTAGGCCTTATATTGTTGATTCAAAGATTACTATTCATACTGATCATGCTGCTATTAGATACCTTATGGAAAAGAAAGATGCTAAGCCTAGGCTTATTAGATGGGTGTTGCTTTTACAAGAGTTTGATTTTTACATTGTGGATAGAAAGGGTGCTGAAAATCCTGTTGCTGATAACTTGTCTAGGTTGGAAAACATTACTTTTGATCCTATTCCTGTTAATGATAGTTTTCCAAAAGAACAGTTGGCTGCAATAAAGGTAAAACCCCAAGATAGCCCATGGTATGCTGATTATGCTAACTTTATTGTTTCAAAGTATTGTCCTCCAACATTTACGGCTCAACAAAGAAGAAAATTCTTCTATGATTTGAGGCATTATTTTTGGGATGACCCACATTTATATAAAGAAGGACTAGATGGTATTATGAGAAGATGTGTTCCAGATCATGAACAGCGTGAAGTATTGAAGAAGTGCCATAGTAGTGCTTATGGAGGACATCACGCTGGAGATAGAACTGCACAGAAGGTTCTACAATCAGGTTTCTATTGGCCTACCCTCTTTAAATATGCACATAATTTTTTTTTATGTTGTGATGAAGGTCAAAGAGTAGGAAATGTTTCTAGACGTAATGAAATGCCTATGAGTTATTCTCTTGTTATCGAAACTTTATGGGTATTTTTCGTCCTTCGAATGGTTATACTCATATTCTTGTTGCTGTTGATTATGTTACTAAGTGGGTAGAAGCTATACCTACTAAAAGTGTTGATGGCGAGACCTCTATAAGAATGCTTAAAGATGTTATTTTCCCTAGGTTTGGTGTGCCTAGATATCTTATGACCGATGGAGGTTCTCATTTTATTCATGGTGGTTTTAGAAAGACCATTGCTAAGTATGATGTTAATCATAGAATTTCCTCAGCTTATCATCCTCAAACCAGTGGGCAAGTTGAATTATCAAATAGAGAAATTAAATCTATCTTGCAAAAGACTGTTAACAAATCTAGGAAGAATTGGCTTGATAAGTTGAATGATGCTTTATGGGCTTATAGAACTGCTTATAAAAATCCTATGGGTATGTCTCCTTACAAAATGGTTTATGGAAAAGCTTGTAACTTGCCTTAGAATTAGAACACAAAGCTTATTGGGCAGTGAAGGAATTAAATAAAGATTTTAAACTTGCTGGTAAGAAAAGAATGCTTGATTTGAACCATTTAGATGAATGGAGATGTGAAGCTTATGAAAATGCCAAGCTCTTTAAAGACAAAGTTAAACAATGGCATGATAAAAGAATCCTTAAAAGAGAGTTTCATGTTGGTGAGAAAGTTCTATTGTATCGGTCTCGTCTCAGATTTTTTGCAGGAAAATTACTCTCCCGATGGGAAGTACCTTATATTATTGAAGAATTGCATCATTCGGGTGCAATCAAAATTGCTTCCCTCAAAGATAACACTACACAAGTGGTAAATGGACAAAGACTCAAACATTATATTTCTGGGGATTAATGTGATGAAGATGTGAATGTCATTCAAGTAATCACTTCGGAGAAGTTCATAAGGGGGAAGATTCCAGAATCTGCAGAGTCTGTTTTGGAATAGGTAACAGTTCTATTAAGAAAAAGTTTGCGAAATACCTTTTCAGTTATAGATTATCTATTTTTGGAAAATATGAAAAATACCGAGCTGAAGAGGAGTTGGAGAAGGTTCCTGGAGGCACCACACCACCAGGTGGCACGGGCCCACCCTTGGCCACGCTAGCCTATGGTGTGGGCGCCCTAGAGCCCCTTCTCTGACTCGTTTTCGACTTGGACTTTCCTTTCGTTATGCATATTTTTGCTATATAATCCCCCGGGCACCCCGAGGTCCGTATATCGTTTTCTCGTCGTGTTTATGTTTTGTGCTGTTTCTGCCAACCTCTGTTCTCATTTTAGAAGCACCATGGTCTCCACCAACAACAAGGGGAAGGGAACGAAGGAAGAAGATCTCCAAGACCGGGAGCCGAAGGAGGAGATCGAGATTGGAGCTAAAGGAGATGTAGAAGAAAACCCGCGAGTGCATCCAAGTGTCACCATCGCACACATTGGAGTGGTTTCAAAACCTCGCAAGCAAACAGCGAGGATGAGTACTGGAGGAAAGGCCCCACGTCATTGTTTAGCCTCAAGGACACCAGTCACAGGAGAAGGAAGTTCTCGATCCAAGGAAGACCTGTATGGCCGGGGTTCACCATCTGACAAGCACGCAGACCATATTGAGCGCAATACAGAGGTGATGCGTAGGCTTATACACACATTGGAATATTTTAAGGAATCAGTTGACAAGCTCATTGCGAAGGATTCACCACCACCACCGAAGAATTGATTCGTCACTGGTATTGGCATCCCCTTGGCTTGTTCCAAGCTTGGGGGAGTGCCGCGGTATCACCTTTATCTTTCACCCTTTTTACCCTTTTAGTAGAGTCATATCATTAGTAGACGAAATATCATATAGGATGGTTTGCAGTATGGAAGTGTTGCTCCTTAGTTGGTTATCGTTGTATCCCTTGGTTTGAGTTGCCGTAATGAAATATTAATGAAAAGTTTCATCATCTACTTGTTCTACTTTATTTTATTTTGCAATTTTTGTTATGTGATTGATCTTGTTGTTAGTATTGGTATCAATTTTGGAGCTCCTAGATGATATAGTTGGTTTTGGCAAACTTAGCATTGGCCAGTAGCAACAATTCGTTGAGACTTGATTAAAAAAAGGGAGTTGCATGTAGATATATTATTCCATGATCTTTCTTCTGTGTTAGCCCATAAGCTTAGTATTCTCAAATAAGTTTGTTTGCACCTTCAAGGAAGATCGCTTTATTGGCTTTATCATATATGTCTTTGTTTGTTTTGCTTCGATTCTTATGCTTGCTACCCAACCTTGCTAGCCAAAAACCTGTACTGAGAGGGAATGCTTCTTATGCATCCAAACCTTAAGCCCCAAAACCTTGCCATTTGTGTCCACAATACCTAACTATGTGGTAATTCACCTCCACTCCAAGTAAATTTCTCATGTGTTACCTTTAAAACCTTCAAAACTATCCCTATTTTGTGTACCTGTTTTAGGTCATTAGGACGCAAATAGAGAATCTTTATCTCACTTGTTGATTGCACTCACACACCTGGACTAGTGGCTTCATCCGCTTATCAAAATGCTAGAAGAGCTGGCAGCGGGGTGCCCAGCCCCAAATGATAATACAAATTCTCTTAACTCGTTCTGCCCCTGATTTATCAGTCAAAGCATAATTGTGTAAATAAAAGAGAAAGAGGGATGGCCTTCTATACCAGTTGCGTCCTTCAATGGGAGCCGCTCTTGTGAGTCTAGTTGGCTTGTGACATACTGTATTTTCTGTTTGTCATTCGTTGACATAGACATACACACCTCTAAAAATATAGACACTCCTCCACGGTATGTGATTGTTGGCAGGCACCCCAGGATTCGGTTAGCCATGTTTTGTGTAAGATGGATGGGAGGAGTGCCAAACTTTTATACCTGTGTTTTACAAAATAAAATCTCTAGCACATGAGTGATCAATGCTTCCCTCTGCGAAGGGGCTATCTTTTACATTTATGTTAAGTCAGTAAACCTACTTCTTTCTGTCTAAGCAAGCATTTGAGTTATTGTGATTCATCCAGCTACATGTTGATTTACTCAATCATGTTCTTTATTCTTTTTGTTTCTGCAAATGCTTTTATCTGCTTGAATACCACTTTGAATGTTACCAAAGTTTGAAAAGAGACCATTATAATTGAGCATGATAAACCCTGCAATATAGCTCTAGTATAAAAGACTTTGATCAAAAGAATTCACCAATTGCGATTTACTTTTTGCACCTTTGTTGTTACTTTACTTGTTTCAAGTTTGATTATATGAGAAGAGTTTCTGTCTAAAATTACTTGTTCTTTGTAGATGTGATGCCTCTTGTCCGTATTTTATTTTATCGACACCTCACTCCATAAATACGTGGTCATGTTTACTGAGTTCAGTTTCGCTTGGGGACAAACGAGGTCTAAGCTTGGGGGGAGTTGATACATCCATTTTGCATCACCGTTTTATGTTGTTATTTTTTGATATTCATCTATTTATTTCATGTTATGATGCATCCCTTATGTTATTTTTATCTTATTTTGCATGTTTCATATTTTTGGAGAATAAACACCGGGACCAGAATTTTGATGGAAAAAGCACCATCGAGATACCCTATTTCAGAAGATCACAAGAAGAAGGGGGACACCGAGGGTGTCTTAGAAGTTCAGAGGAGGACTCCAGCCAGAAGGGGAGCCAGAGGGGGCCACCAGGGGCCCACACCATGAGGTGGCGCGCCCCCTGGCCGCGCCATCAGGTGGTGTGGCCACCCTGGCCCACCTCTGGTCAAGGTCTTTCGCGTACTTGACCCCAGGGAACCCTAAGCCACATACCATCATCGAAGAGTTATTCCGCCGCCGCCTCGGGGTGGAAAACACTCGAGAGAGACAAGCTCTCTGGCAGGGAGAAATATGCCGGGGAAATTCCTCTCCGGAGAAAGGAAATGACCGCCATCGTCACCGACATCACTCCGGGCTTCATCGGGATCATCGTCATCATTATCCACATCACCAGCACCATCACCCTCATCATCCACCGCCATCCCGATGTAACAATTAGGGGTCTCTATCGTTGTTTTACATTAGATCTCTCTCCCGGTGTGGATTACTTGTTAGTAGTTGATGCTTGTGAGATTTATCGGTGTTAGCACTTTATGACCAGATTGTTATCATCCATTATATCACCTCTGATTATGATCCATATGATATCTTGTGAGTAGTTCGTTTAGTTCTTGAGGACATGGGAGAAGTCATGATGTTAGTAGTGAAGTTATATTGAAGTAATATCTCGTGGTTTGGTATTTAAGTTTTGGTGCTATTCTTCTAGTGGTGTCATGTGAACATCGACTACATGACACTTCACCTTTATGGGCCTAGGGGGATGCATTGTGTATTTGGCTACTAATTGTGGGGTTGCCGGAGTGACAGAAACCTAAACCCCCGTTAGGAAACCAATGCACGAGGGAGCGTAGAATCTCGGAGTTTAAGGCTGTGGTTAGTTTATCTTAATTACTTTCTTGTATTTGCGGATGCTTACGAGGGGTATAATCACAAGTATGTATTAGTCCTAGTTGGGAGGTGCATTAGCATAGGTTCACCCACACAACACTTCACGAACCAATGGATATTATTCAACCGTAACTAAGCGAAAGCACTTGACAAAATTCCCATGTGTCCTTGAGAACGTTTGGTAGTCATAAGTAACTCAACCGGCTTGTCCTTTTCTCTCAAAAGGATTGGGCCACTCGCTGCAATATTATTTACTACTCTTTATTTACTCGCACTTTATTTATCTGCTATATAAAAAACCTCCAAAAACCCGTTTGTTAGTGTTTACAGTGAATCCTCTATCCAACCTGCTTATCAACACCTTCTGCTCCTCGTTGGGTTCGACACTCTTATTTATCGAAAGTACTATGATATACCCCCTATACATGTGGATCATCACCCATGCCCTAGTCGCTAACCCTATGCCCCTTTTCACTAAGTCTTTTCACAAATTGAATCTTTGTGACTAACTAATTTAAAACTCTTTTTTGTGACGGTTGTGTTTGCTTCTTGTTTGTTTGTTAGCATGCTTGTTTACTTGTTGTTGTGTTTTCAATGTATAAATTGTACAAAGAGAAACGTTCCATTTTGTGAAGAGAGAGTTTAACTTCTTCACCAACCTCAAAGGCAAGTAACACACCATCCACCCACCCATTATTTTCTGTATGCATTAGTTGATTTTTCAGTAGTATGCATGATAGGAAATTTTACTAAGTTATATTGTGCTATGCTATTATCCTAGTAGTGTGTAGCCATCTATTACCTTATCTTCATAGCCTTAGAACTTGATACATGCTATGCAATGTTACAAATTGTTTTTACTTGATGTTGTGGAAAAATTCAAATTAACAACTTCAATGGGAAGTTCTGCAGAGGCGCGGGTGTCACCCTCATGGCTTTCACTATCATACATATAGAACCCTCCGGCCTCCACTAATGCAGAAACTAGCATCTAAGACGTTTACTAGAGCCGGCTGGGGCTGAAAAGAATTACAACTGACTGTGATTCTATACCTCAGACGGTCAAAAATTTCTTTCTGTCTCTAATATTATCAGAGTCGGCACTATTACTTACCATCTCTAATAAACTACAATCCGAGCCGGTTGGCGGTAATGACCCTCTTGAAAATTTATTAAGATGGCTATTATTTACGACTGTCTCTAGATTTCATTATTAGAGCCGGTTGATATAATTAACCGGCGCGTTGTTTCAATGCACATTTATTTTGTATGCTTTGGAAGTGGAAGCCGATCGATCCCCGCGTGATCATAATCATTTTTTGCATGCCGCAGTGCATTTCCTGACCGTGTTCATACTGCTATTCCGATGATCCAACGCGTTTTACTTATGATCAATTGATATACATTTATGATCGTGCTTTAAAAGTGTGGAAGCCAATCGATCCATGCGCGATCATTAACTTTCATGCCGGCGCTATCAGAATCATGGATACCAGGGTATCACGGTCCGTCTGCTGCGGCCCAGCCCAACCGGAGCAACAGAAGCACCTGCCGGGTTGTCTCGTCAAGTGAGCGCCCTCACGAGGGTTTCGCCCCCCTCGCGAGACGCTGGTGATAAGGGACTTACCCTACTAGAGGCGTCCGACCTCCCTTCTTTGGAGAGGAGCTCTACACCGAGCCCTTCGCTTCTCTCTATAGGAGATTTCCCTCACGAGGGAACATCCCATGTGAGGGTGACACCCGCGCCTCTCCATAGTGACGATAGAGCCACAGGGCGACATAACCGCTTTAGCCGCAGTTGTCGTTCTCGTGTATAAAGAGAAAGCTACGGCTGCACGCTCCGAAGTACTACCCGAGGCTTTCCTCTTTGGTGCAAGGAGACCGGTCCGGATTAAACTGATTAATGCAGGACAAAGCCAACTTATTTAGCCTCATTTACCAGATTTAATAAATGAGTGCATGGATCTCCTCTGTCTCTATTGTCTATCTTGCGGAGCACAACCACATCACACAGCCCCGTGTATGCATGCATGCTTCAGGATTGGGTTGGGTAATTAATATCATAAGTTGCATGAGTAAAACATCATTAATTTTGCCTCGGTTAGTGTTTGTGGCCTTATAAAGAAGCGAAATTTTATATTTTGTAGTGGCTTTGTATACAAATAAAGAGGGAGTATGTCCCCCTCTTTTCCCCCTCTTCTTTGTGATTAAAATCGTGGACTTTGTTTTTTCAATAAATTCCCATCTCTTTGTTCATCCTACCTCTAGTTCATCCTGATCCCTAGTTCATTCTGATGCAAACCATAGTTCATCAAATACTAGATGGTTGTTGAAATTTGGTTTAATGTTGGTTTAATCCTAGCTCACCAAAACCCTAGTTGAATGTTGGTTTAATTTTGGTCAATTAAATATTTTTGTTAATGATGAATTTTGGTAATAGATATTGGACTGTAAACCCTAGTAGTAGTTTTGGGTTGTATTTTTTGATGTTTGCACTTTAATTGTTTTAGTATTAGGTTGAATTTCATTTACCATGTCAAATTTTTTCTGATGTTTGCACTTTAAATTTATTGATTTTTGCACTTTAAATTTGTTGTTAGTATTAGGTTGAATTTCATACCATGTTGAATTTTTTTGTTGTTTGCACTTCCAATTTATTGATGTTTGCACTTTGAATTTGTAGCTATATTAAATTTATTTTTTGATGTTTGCACTTTCAATTTGTGTGTGCAATTCATTTACCGTGTTGAATTTTTACCTATTTATAGCCATAGTGAAAGCTCCCGTGGACGCGGTGGGCATGGGCGCGGAGCCAATAACTATGAAGTAGAAGCTGCTGGAGCGCGTGGGAGTGGGCGTGGGCGTGGAGCGCGTGGATGTGGAGGTGGTGGTCGCGGAGCCAACAACGACGAGGCATAAGCTTATGGAGCGCGTGGGCGTGGACGCGGAGGACGTAGGCATGGAGCGCGTGGGCGTGGCCGTGGAGGGCGTGGGCACGGTGCTGGTACTGCAGATGAGGAGGAGGATGGCATCGAGCTACCCTACTTCCATATCAACCTCTTCGAGCCATTGCGAAAGAGGCTCCGCCTACCAGAGAGGATATCACAGCTGATCGCCGGCAACGAGCCCCGTAGAGTCATGCTGGAGTTGGAGGGCTGCGTCAACGGGCCCCTTGAGGTGGACTTCGGACGACGCAGCGAGGACCTCTTCTTCTGTCGAGGGTGGGCACATTTCACCCGCATGCATAAGCTGGAGCGGGGGTACATGCTCACCTTCAGGTACATGAACGACGCTAGGGTGGACGTGCTCTAGATAAGGATGTTCGACGGCACCCTACTCCGCATGCAATGCTGCTAGTATAGCTCGGATGAGAGCAGCTCGGACAATGACACAATGCATATAGGAAGAAAGATCATGACAACGGTGACTATGCATCACCCCGGGGTTTTCCCCTGCGGCAAGGGAGCTTCCTCTTCTGCCTTACGTAGTGGACAGGAACATACTCCTCATCCTATGTCCCCCCTTGCTGCTCCCTCTCCTCGTTTGTTCGAATGGATACACTAGGATTGTTCCCCTTAGAATGCATATAAGGAGTAAATATTGGCTCCCGCCTTAGGCGATTCTGCTCCCTCGGCTCGAAAGGACTACATGCTGACGAGGAGTTAGTCTTGGTGCATCTGGCATCTGCGAGGGGTTAATCTCCTGATGGGCGTCCTCGTCTTCGCCTTCAGCGCCATCGTCATGGCCATGGCTTGAATACGTGCCGTGGGCACGACTTGAAGAGACACATCTTCCCCGTGAGCCTTGTCCACCGCTCCCCGATGAGTGATGCTCACTTGACCGAAAGGTCAACCACGAGGGAACTACGTCGTCCGTGAAATGGCAACTGAACAAAGCACAAAGGGCACGTGTAAAATCACGATGTTTCTGTCAACAATAAATAAATAGAGTTGACATATTTGGACAACAAAAAGGAACAATCAACAATGTATATTTCAACAACATATCTAAACAATGGTTCTAAGGGTAGACTGCAATTCTGGATGTCCAGGAGGGTAACGGAACACACGCACAGTCTCGTCATGATGTTTCCTCGGTTATTTTGTCTATTAAAGCAATAATATAGGTTAGCGAAAGGATAGTATGGGTACCTAGAGGGGGGGTGAGTAGGTGCTAATTCGAAATTTTAATAATTTTTTGATTTAGGATTGACACAAAGGTAAATTATCTACATATGAAACTAAGGTGAATTTACCTATATGACAAAAGAAACACTAAGCAAGATACAAACACAAATGACAGGTAAAGGATAGAAGGAACCAATAGAGAAAGCACGCGAAGATAAGGATGTATTCTCGAGTTCCTCCTTTTCAGGGGAGTACGTCTCGTTGGAGGGGTGTGAGATTCTCCATGAAGGCTACTCAATGCCACAAAGGCCTCATCCTATTCTCCGATGAACTTCGCCACAAAGGCCTAGTTCACCTTCAACTATTAATTCCCTTCAAGGTAGAAATTGGTGTCTTTAAAGTGATCTAGAGGAACACACCCACAACTGAAAGGCTTCCAAGAACATCAACAATCTGCTACAAACAACAAGTGAGTAACAATGAGGTCTAGGTTTTTGTAGAGGCCCTAGACTAGCAGTCCAATACCCCTCATATGCATACATTCACGATCCCAGAACAATCAGTCGTGAACAACATATGAAGTTGGCATACAAATTACATCATCCATTACATGAATAATAAAGGTCTTACATAAATTGTTGGGGGGATGGTAACCCGGTAGGCTCATGCTTAGGCGAAACCCGACCCGAAGGAAATCGCACAAGACCCAGCCCAAGGTGGAGGAGTTTCTAGAAGGCCCAAGGGGAAGCATGGATCTCGTAGTCCATACCTTGGGGGCCAAGATTGGGAAAGCTAGGGTTATGTGTGTATTCCGGGTAGGATTCCGGGTGTGACTTGTGTAGGAAGCCAGAGAGCTGGTTAATATATAAACCGGCTCCTGGGACGGAGAGACCAAGAGTTTTTCAGGTATTCGAGTATTCCAGTAATACGAGAGTTGATAGCTGTAACCCTAGATCGGAGACTCGGCGACATTACAGCCCGAGCTACCGGATCACCAGAAAACATGATTTCCCTTGAGCTAAACCCTCTCAAAAACACCAGAGTAGATTTTCCCCATACTAAGTTACCCCTGGTAACGTCTGCCGTGATTATCCCGCGACAGTTGGCGCCCACCATGGGGCCTACGTCCAAAGGTGTTTACATCATGGGAGAAGCTCGGGAGAGCATGAAGAACCTCGTCATCGGCGAGATCGTCACCAACCCTGAAGAAGAAAAGATCGTGGACGACTTTGGTTGGGGGCCAGAGTCGGATCTGCTGGAAACCGGATCTGTCGTCACGATCGGCCGGGTCAACGTCTTCGTCGGCATGGTATGTGCATCTGTTTTGTTTTTTACCATAATGAATGTGATTCTGTGTCAGGAGACGATACCCGTGTTCAATCGGATGGAGAAGAATCGGTCGGGACGGTAGATCCAGAGAAGGAGCCCACCACGAAGAGGGAACAGCCGGAGGAGGTGGTATGGACCCCGCGTGGCCGGGTTATGGGAGAAGATGATACCGAGTCTATCTTGCACTTGCTTGAGGATCAATACGAAGAAGATAGTGACGAAGAGGAAGAATACGAATCATCGCCAGGCATCGCGCGCCGAGTCGCGGTCTACACAGCCCCTGCAATTAATCTTAATCAGAGCGATGTGTCGGCAGCCGCGGCTGGAGCGGCGCGAGCGCTGGCCCAACAACAGACGCCGGCTAATGGAAACCCGGTCATAGCCCGGGTCGACGGAGAGCCGGCCTCCGTCACCAGTCATACAGGAGAAAACGAACGGGACAGAAATATGTTTGGATTCACGGAAAATAGAACATCGGGAGCAGGAGCCTCGCACCCGCCAAATCCGGCTCTGTTCAACAACAACCTAATCTTAGATCCCACAGTGTTAGCAACGGTGATAACCCCAGAAAACGCGGCGACACGCGCCCAAGACCTGGATGTGGCTCGCCGTGCATTAGAGCAACAGAGAAGAGATGTGGAAGCTGAGAAACAAGGGATAGCCGAGCGCCAGCGCGAGTTGGAAGAACTGGAAAATCGTATTCAATCTCAGTCGACTAGAATTTATAATCAGAGGCATCAGACGAGATTACCAGCAACAGGTGGAAATTTACAGCCGGCTGCATTGTTCATTACCCCTCAGGATCAACCAATCCCGGTTGTGAATCAAGGAACCGGGTATCAAGCGGCAACCTTGGGAGGACAGCCGGCAAACGTGCAGACCGGGATCGCCCCTGGTAATGCTGCACCACCACCGCCACGATTTCATACCCCACCAGGTCACTTCAACAACCCCATGGATAACGTGTACGCCGCGACCCTAGCGCTCGACCGTATCCCACTGGGAGAGACGCCTCGAGAAATCGAAACTCGGCAGGCCATAGAGATGCTACGCACTGCAGTGGCTCAGCAGGCAAATTACCCGGATCATAGAAGTGGTTTGCACGGGACGCCGTATGTCAGCCGGCAACCCGGAAACATGAGGAATATTCAGTCAAGCTCGGCACGGCGGAGGGCAGAGCAGCAACAAATGCCGCCTCCTCCTCGTAGGCCAGCAGTTCCCGCAGTCTCGGCAGCACAGGCGATAGTCGACAGTTCCCGTGCAAGGCGCATGGCCGGGTCAGCAGTACAAGGGGCAATAGGCGCCGCACCCCCAGCCGCGCCAGCCTAGTTTCATGTATCGCGAGCAAGGCCGGTATTGACCAACCTGGCCGGCCCTAAGTGTTTGTCGGACGCCATCAGAGCAGAACCATACCCGGATAAATTCAAGGAACCGGGTAAAGTTGTGAACTATGAGCCAACTATGGATCCAGAGACCTGGCTGAGCAGTTATGAGATGGCAATGTCTATCCGCAATGCATCAGAAAAGCTTCAAGCCAAGTTCATGTATCTCATGATGTCTGAGGGAGCAGCAAAGTTGTGGTTCAACAACCTGCCGGACAGATCCATTAATTCATGGAATGAGTTGAAAACAGCTTTCATTAAGCACTTTCATGGAACATGCCGGAAGTTATTCACGATTGATGATTTGGAAAGATGTATCCAGAGAAAGGGAGAGTCGGCGCGCAGCTGGGTGCGCCGGGTTATGGAAATTCTCCACTCTTCCACTGATATTCAGCCAAAAGATGCGTTACAGGCTATGGCAAAAACGTGCAAATACATACCCCTGGTGCAAAAAATAACGCGCATGAAATCCCGTCGGCATGCCTCGGAAATCACGATGGGGGAATTGATGGACGCATGCAACAAGCACGCCGCCACTGACACCACATAAGAGGATGTTGAGGACAAAAAAGCGAAAGCGAATGCGAATAATAATGGAAGACCCGGTAATGGGGCTGCACCGGGTAACAATGGAGGGAGTAATGGAAATAACCAGCACAAACGCCCGTATGAGGGAAACTCCGAGTTTGTTGCTAATACCGAGGCCGGGTTTCCAAGACCCAAGGTAGAAGGAAACTTCAACGGAGGAAATTACCAAGGACCACCGAGGCTGGCTAACCATATAGAGGCCTTCAGGATGCCTTGTCCGCGTCACAGTAGGAATGGCAAGCCGGCTAATCATTTGTTGGAGCAATGTGTGGACTTACAGAGATGGAAAAACGAAGAGATACAGAAGGCCCTGCGAGGTGCAGGCCGGGGAGGAGGACCGGGTCCGGGTGGAAACCCGGGCAACGGACCTCCCCCCGCTGGCAACGCAGGAGGCGGCAATCCGGGTAATAGTCAAGGAGGTGCTGGAGGTTTCCAAGCCAATCCAAAACAGCTAGGGCAATACCACGTCCACACTACCGGGACTTCTAACAAATAGAGAAAGATACTTAAGAGGGTCGTAAACTCGGTTTCTTCAGGTGTTCCGAGATACCTGAGATGGTCAGATCAGGAGGTAACGTGGAGCATGAGGGATCACCCGGAAACAATAGAACATCCGGGTGTGCTAGCTTTGGTGGTGGCACCGCAAGTCAATGGTTATGAGTTGAAAAAGGTTTTGATGGATGGCGGAAGTAGCATAAATATCCTATACTGGGAAACCTTTCTACGCATGGGGCTCAAGGAGTCTCAGCTGCAGAAAAGTTCCACAGTTTTCCACGGAATTGTGCCGGGCCACTCGGCATGCCCTGAAGGAAAAATAACGCTTGAAGTCGCTTTTGGAGAATCCAAGGATAATTTCCGTGTGGAATGGCTCACGTTTGAGGTGGTAAAGTTGCGCAGCCCTTATCACGCGCTGTTTGGAAGGCCGGCTTACGCCAAATTCATGGCCAGGCCATGTTACGTATACCTACAACTAAAGATCCCGGGTCCTAAGCAGACCATCACTATACATGGGAACCGGGCTGTGGCGGCAGAGTGTGATGAAGGAGATGCGGCAATGGCAGAACAGGCTTGCAGGAAGGAAGAGCTCAAGTATTACCGGTCTCAGGTAGACCCGGAGGATAGAACAGCTTTGAAAAAACCAAACTCGGAAGACGAGAGAGATAAGTTTAAAGCAGCACAAGATACAAAAATGGTGGCTTTTATCGAGGGTGACCCCTCCAAACAATTTGCCATAGGTTCTAACCTAGACAACAAGGAGGAAAAAGCACTTATAGATTTCATTCGTGAGAATTAGGACGTTTTCGCTTGGACGCCTAGTGACATGCCGGGTATCCCGACCGAGTTAGCTGAGCACAGTTTGCACGTTGATCCCAAGTCTAGCCCTGTGAAGCAGGGTCTAAGAAAAATGAATGAGGAAAGGAGAAAGGCTATAGGAGCGAAGATAGCTCGGCTCCTTGCAGCCGGCTTTATTATGGAGTGTTTTCACCCGGATTGGCTGGCAAATCCGGTTCTAGTATTGAAAAAGAGCAATGAGTGGAGGATGTGCATAGATTACACGAGTCTCAACAAGAATTTCCCAAAGGATCCATTCGCCCTTCCAAGGATAGATCAGATTATAGATGCAGTGGCACGAAGTGACCTATTGTGTTTCCTGGATGCTTATTCCGGGTATCACCAGATCAAACTCAAAAAGGAAGATTGGGAGAAAACGTCGTTCGTACCCTCCTTTGGAGCTTTTTGTTATAAAACCATGACCTTTGGGCTAAAGAACGCTGGCGCAACGTACCAACGGTGCATTCATAAGTGCTTTGAGGATCAGATTGGACGCAACGTCCATGCTTATGTTGATGATGTGGTGATTAAAACAAGGAAAGCAGAAACGTTCATTGATGACCTAAAGGAGACGTTCAAGAATCTGAGAAGATATCAGATGAAGCTTAACCCCACAAAGTGCGTATTTGGGGTTCCAGCAGGAAAGTTACTCGGCTTTATTGTTTCTGAGAGAGGAATTGAGGCAAACCCGGCAAAAATCAAGGCCTGAAGCACGTTCAGAAGCTCACAGGATGTGTGGCAGCATTAAGCCGGTTTATATCTAGGCTTGGAGAAAAAGAAATACCTCTGTACCGACTCTTGAGGAAAACCAACAAATTCGTATGGGACCAAGAGGCGGACGAGGCATTTGAAGCCCTGAAAAAGCAGTTATCTGAGGCACCAATTCTGGCAGCGCCGGGTCCCAAAGAGCCCATGTTGTTATACACCGCGGCCGGGCCTCGGGCGGTCAGCGCAGTGGTCTTGGTTGAGCGCAAGGAGGATGGAAAGGATCATCCGGTACAAAGGACGGTTTACTACGTGAGTGAGGTCTTATCGGAAGCAAAGCAGCGTTACCCGCATTGGCAAAAGCTAGTTTTTGGGGTCTTCATGGCAAGCCGGAAATTGAAGCCGTACTTTCAGGAACACCCCATAACGGTGGTCAGCTCCATACCCATGGAAGATATTATCAGAAATTCAGATGCGACGGGCAGAATAGCCAAGTGGGCCATTGAGATGGGAGATTATCATATCAACTACAAGCCTCGGTTTGCAATCAAGTCCCAGGCTTTAGCTGATTTTATCAATGATTGGACTCACACAAGCATGCCCACAACGATGCCAAGTTCCTAGTCTTGGGTGATGCACTTTGATGGTTCCAAGCAATACGAGGAATTAGGAGCTGGGGTGGTACTTACATCACCAAAAGGAGACAAGTTGAGTTATGTGTTGCAAATTCACTTCGATTCCTCCAACAATGTGGCCGAGTATGAGGCCCTATTACACGGACTGCGAGTAGCAAAGGAGATGAATATCAAGCGAATAAGGTGCTATGGAGACTCAGATCTTGTGTTACAGCAGGTCTCTGGAACCTGGGATAGAAACGATGCAACGATGGCAGCGTATCGCAGAGAGGTAGACATGGTGGCCGGGTCTTTTTCCGGGTATGAGGTGGAACACATTGATAGGCGAAAGAACGAGGCAGCAGATGCGCTCGCAAGACTCGGTTCGCGCCGAGAGCCGGTTCCGCCTAATGTTTTTCTGGACGAGTTATGGCGGCCCTCTGTCAAAACCGAATCTGAAGAAGAGGTGGCTAACCAAGACCCGGATTTGGAGCTTGTGGCTGCTGTATGTGCTATTCCCGAGTGGACGGAGCCTTTCTTGGCCTATCTATCACGGGGCGAGTTATCACCACAAGAAGTTTTAGCCAGGCAAATCCTGAGACGAGCAAAGGGCTATTCTATCATTAATGGTGAGTTATATAAGAGAAGTGATGCAGGCGTCTTTTTGCGTTGTGTAACACTAGAGGAAGGCCGGCAGATTTTGAGGGAAATCCATGAAGGTGACTGTGGGCACCACGCCTCCACAAGATCCCTTGTGGCTAAAGCATATCGACACGGTTTCTTCTGGCTCACGGCTTTGGCGGACGCGGAACATTTGGTGGCAAGATGTGATGGATGTCAAAGGTATGCTCGCCAAACCCATGTGCCGTCTATGGAGTTGCGAACAATCCCGCTGACCTGGCCGTTTGCGGTTTGGGGCATGGATATGGTGGGCCCCTTTCACATGTCGCCTTGCAAAAAGACTCACCTTTTGGTGGCTATTGATAAATTTACTAAATGGGTCAAAGTCATGCCAGTTACAAATTGTGAAGCAGCCACAACCGTCAAGTTCTTGAAAAAGATCATCTATCGGTTTGGATATCCTCATAGCATAATAATAGATAATGGAACTAACATGTCCTTAGGTGAGATGGAAAAGTTTTGTGGAAACAATGGCATCCGCCTTGATGTAGCCTCAGTAGCCCATCCACAAGATAATGGACAAGTGGAGAGGGCAAACCAGGAATTACTTCGTGGGTTGAAACCACGACTACGAGTCCCGTGCCTCAGAGCTGCTGGAGCATGGGTAGAGGAGTTACCATCAGTGGTTTGGGGAATTAACACTACACCTAACAGATCTACTCAGATGACTCCGTTTTTCATGGTTTATGGTGCAGAGGCGGTTCTTCCGAGTGATATTATTCATGACTCGCCCAGAGTAGCAGCTTATGTTGAGGTGGAAAACGAGAAGACCCGGCAAGACGCTGTGGACATGTTACAAGAGCACAGGGAGCAAGCTTTGGAGAGATCAGCCATATATCAGCAGGATTTGAGGCGATACCACAGTCGGCGAGTCAAAACCCGGGTCTTCCAGGAAGGGGACCTGGTATTGCGCTTAGTACAATCAAAGGAAGGAAAGCACAAGTTATCTCCACCATGGGAAGGCCCGTTTATCATAAGCCGGAATTTGCATAATTGATCATACTACTTAATAGATGCAAGGGAAGAGTCGGACACTGTCAATGGTACCGCCCATACCACTTCATCTATGCAAGAACGGGAAAGACCATGGAACGTGGCTCAGCTGCGTCCCTACTACACTTAGCATAGGCTAGGTTTAGAAGTTGAATTGCATGATGTAAACATGCAGCAGGTTTCAGACGCACTCTTTTCCCATCCAGGGTACCTAAGGGGACTGGAGGGTTTTTAATGAGGCGGCTTGCTGACCTAATCTTTCTCATATCAATAAAGAGATGGTTAAACTATGATACTATTTGTTTTTTATTTTCTCTCTGTTTGTTTGTTTTAAAGTTTTTATGTCTTATTCTACTCCATATCAGGTAAGTATTTATTGTTTAGTTACAGTACACTAGGTTTAAAATTTTCATAGATTGCATATATAGGTCTTGGGGGCTGATTGCTTGAATAGCACAGTTATAATCTCAAGACCCGGCCACGATGCCATTAGGTTATAAGGACCGATTACTTGCAATAAGGACGGTTACAATCTTATAACCGGACAATAGAGCCAAACTTCCTTGATCTTCCTTGCTTAAGCTTGATGTGACTCGCAACAAAGTGGTGTGATTGCTAGCCTATAAAACCAATCAGTCATGATGCCCATGGGGACTTCCTGACCCTGTTTCTATAGAGTTATAAGCAACATTGAGTATCCACGCGAAAGCCGGCTTGCAGCAAAGGGGGTCAAAAGGGTCATCCAAACCACAAGTTATGCAGAGTAAAAGGCTATAGCCGGAAACTCACAATGTATTAAGCATAGCCTCAAAATTTATATGTGTAGCTATATGTTTTGGTCCTTGGCAAAAACAGGGAGCTTTTTTCTTAAAACTACAAATCCCTAAACTCAGAAATTTGGGTCTTGGGGACTTGGGAATTTGAGAAAAACAGCAAACGGTCAAGCTATTGAGCTTAAAACCCAAAAATCCGAGTCTTGGGGACTTGGGGACTTAAGAAGAAAAAGTTCACCAGGTCAAAAAATTCAAAGATCCGGAAACCGACTCTCACAGATCTGGAAAAGAAGAAAGTGCAGAAAAGCGAAAATATCCAAGTTCAAGGCTAAAAAGGGCATATCAAGGTGGATGGCCAAAAGGGCCATCAAAGCCATAAAATTTTAAGTGTGTTACAAACCAAGGGAATAGTATCAAAAGTGCACAGGCGCACTATTAAACAAATAATTGTATTAGGCATATTACAAAAAGCCTATTGGCCGAATGAGTGTTTTTGGGTGAAAAATGATAAACTTTACTCGGCATCCATAGCCGAGTCTTCAGCAGCAGTCTTGGTAGCCGGATCTTCAGCGTTTTCTTCTGTAGCCTTCCCTGCCTTCGTGTCCGGGTCAACATCGGTTTCAGCGCGAGCTGGAGGAGGGATAACCGGAGTGGATGATGCTGGTGCAGTGCCGGCCTCGGCTTTCCTCTTGGCAACTTCCTCCTTCCATCGGGCTAGCATATCAAAGGGAGCAGGAAAATCAGAAGGTACCGGCTTATCTTCGGCGTTGTACGGAGGGGTAAGCTTGTTCACGTCAACTTTATCGGCTATCAAGCTTTCCGAGTGACGTATCTGAGCATGGATGGCTTTGTAGTCCTTTGCCGAGAATCGAGAGCCGTCTGTGTTGAATTCGGGGAACCCATTCACAAGAGTTGCCGGCTCAAGCCTAGGAAAGTAGGCTTTGTCCAACGCAAGGCCACGGGTCACCCCAACCCTACACGCCGAGCGCTTCCAGTGGTCGATCCAAGCAGGGACCGTTGAGCACGCATCGAGCACTTGGGATACACCGCCATAACCACCAGGCCACCTCACGGCTTCAAGGGTCCACTTGGTCCCCACAGAAAATTGCCGGATAACCGCCTTCAGGGTCTTCAATTTGTCTATATCATCTTCATCATCAACCTTATCACCCGGACCTGCAGAATAAAGAGAAAAGTACAGTGGTAAGGTTCGGGTCATAGACCCTACCAAATGAGAAACCCGAATCATAGTCAGGAAGTTAAGTTCTGTTACCAATTATGGAGTTGTATGTATCGGCAACAGAGGTTGATAATTTCTTTAGTAAACCCTCAGCGTTATGGAGCCTTTTCTTGTATTTCTTGCAATCCTTGGAAAGGTCCTTCACCTCGACCTCCAGCTCTTCTCGAAGCTTGGTCTCAACTTGGAGGAGTTCGTTGGTTTTTGCCAACATCTCCTCCGTCCGGGTCACATAAGCCTGTAAAAACGGAGAAGGAAAAATCAGTCGGTTGCAGGATAAAAGCCGAGTATGGAAGGTTAAACGGCTACGGAAGTACCGAGTAAACTATATACAGTTCACTCGGAACTTAGGGACTAGGTGAATAATATCGGTAAAGTTACCTGATGCTCGGCTGCTAGGGACTCGAGAATATCTTTTTCATTGGATTTCAGAGAAAAAAGTTCATCTAGCATCCCTTCAAAGTCAAGGCCACTGAGATTCAGCCTGGAGGAGCTAGGGTTCTGGTTACCCGGTGGCGGGGTCCTTTCCTGCTTCAGTGGGTCGACTTTGGCCGCCTGGGTGTTAGGAGCAGGGGCAGCCCTCTGTGTTCCCAGAAAATCGATATCAGCGTCAGCCGATTGATGTGTTGGCAGGGGGAACCCGGTCTCTGGGACAATGGGGTCATTCAGCTCTTCCTCTTCACCGCCAGATGCGGGCTTGGTAGCACTCTCCGGGTCTTCCATGGCCGGGTTATCAACGTGCATGTCCTCCGGGTCACTAAGCGTAACCTTGGCTCTGAGAAAGAAAAGGAAAAAAGTTAGTAAGTAATAGACAGAAGACAAGGAAAATGAAGGTATATTGGTTAATAAGGGTAGCGAGTTACCCGGTATTCACGACAAAGTCGGCTGGGAGATCGTTGCTGGACCCGGAAGATGCTGATAAAGAATCGGAGATTGAGACCCGGAGTTGTCGCGCCCGGACTTCTAGAGGATACTCACAGCCCGCTAAACAGTAGATAATTGGCTTACGGGGCTTACCAGCACCCGCATCTCAATATGAGTAGGCCAACACGTAAACGTGTGACAACCAACCTCTACTATTCATCGTCTGCGCAAACCATCCCATAGAAATCCGACTACTTCCATTGACGTACTTCATAACATACACACATGGTACGTCAACGACATTTGAACAAGTGATATCACAACAAATCTCTAAGACACAAAGAAATAGAAATAAGTGGCAAATAGCTCTCACTAGAGCAGAGATAGCAAATACAATAATCCAGAGGACACATGTCCCAACAAGTCATCATTACATCACGGCGGAAGCATCCAAAGTGTCTGAGTACAGACAAAATCCAAATAGGCCTAAGAGGCCGGAAACGAAAAGACGGAGCCCATCCACGATGTCTCGGATCCTGCCCGGGTCCGCTATCTACTTGTCAGCTGCCTCGTCATACTCCACGTAGTAGCCACCATGGGGATCCTCGGAAACGTAGTCTGCAGAACACGCAGCCCCAAAGGGGTCAGTACAGACGAGTACTGGCAAGCAAGACGCACAAGATACCAAAGTGTACCCGGCAACACCAAGTACAGATGCTTTGGGTTCAACGGAAGATAGGTGATACAAAAGTGCGGCAGCGGGCTGCCTAACCAACTACAGAGACACGCTACAACATCCGGCTAAAAGAAAGGGATAAGATAGCGCATCGGAGCCAACTATCACTAACCTCAAACAAACCCATCCTGGATCTCGCCCCTTATCCAAAGAAGCAATCCGAGGATAACTCACACAGTTGGATTAGTGAGGGTTCAAGTTATTGTGTCAATAAGCCTATTACTAGTCAAATTATTATTAATTAGGTGTAAGTTGTCTAATCCTTGTTAGCCAGCCCTATCACCAAGTCATCCATAACCGCGGACAACACGGCTTCTCGAGAAGATTTAACCCTGCAGGGGTGCACCAATTTGGCCGTACACGTAAGAATATCCCGCCAGACGGGGGATCAACCCACCAAGCGAGGTACTCAACACAACCCAACTCTTCTTCGCATCAAGCCCAAAGAACCACGTGCTTTGGGGGACCCTCATAGCACTGGAAGACCACGCCGCCCTAAATGCCGACTACAAAAGTTCCACCCTGGCGCCAAGGGTTCGTACCTACATATGCGTGCATCAAATGGAAAGCCCGAACTAAGTGTGGCGATTTGGACGAGATGCGAATCGAATCAGAGTTGCGGGGGGCGCCCATACACGCTTCCCACATGCGGTTAGCGCGCTCAACATGGATCCAGAGGACAAGAACTTTTCCTGAGTTCGACACTAGCAGGCCTCAAAACCATACCCGGCCTCCTGTCGGTGCCTTATCATCAAGTTAGCATTACCTCATACATTAACAGGTTGTTGTTTAAACATCGAGCCCCCAGAACATAATAAAATGGTAACAGAAATAACGGACAACAGACTCGAGCATAAACAACCCTAAGCATGCTAGTAAGACAAAGGCAACAAGCAACAGGGTTATAGGTGTGGAGGTGAGGCTATAACAGGGTTACAGGATAACATGTGATAGGATCGGAACACCAGCAACGAATCTTACGGCTAGCAGAATAGACAACGGAAAGTATCGGTATCCAGTGTGGAAAGGACACAATGGTTCATGTGAGTGAATACTTGCCTGCAAACTCAATAGCCTGGTACTGGGCTAACTCCTCTGAAGTAGTGTCGTAAACCTCGTCTGTCTCAACGTCATCGTCTATTCGAGAAGAAGCAAACAAACAACACAGAGAGACAAACAATCAATATCATGGCATAATGCACAAACATGGGATGATGCATGACAAGTTAATTGATGCATCAAAGATAAACTAGTTGACATGGTAACATAATTAAATGGGCCCATATGCAATTTGGATTGCACATGGAAAAGCCCATGAATTAAGGTTGAATTAAATGATCTACAACTAACCATCATGTGAAAGTTGATTAGAATGATGTATGGATGATGAAAACAATAATAAAACAACAATGGCTTTACTTTGAAAAGTTGTTTACCAAGTTTGGAATTTTATTTCTTAAGTTATGAAATTTGGCTTCCTAAATGAGTTACACAAACATTTATTGTTTTCACCCATTTTAATTGTTTAAAATAGATAACAAAATTCATATTTGGAAAGTACACAAAATTTTAGATGGAATGCATATTTCATTTGTTGAAAATGGATTTAAAATGAGCAAGTTATTAATTTGACAATTTTAAATGCATTAAGTAAGAAACAGTTGTTTTCAGCAATTTAATTTATTCAAAATAGAAAACAAAGTTTATATTTGGAAAGCTAATTCAATTTTGCATGGAAAACATATTTTACATGTGCCATTTGAATTAGTTATGAATTTATCCCAATTTGAAAGAGTTGTTTGAATTTGAATTTTTGAAACCATTTGAAATGTGCAAAACAGTATGCAAATGATTTAAACATGTAGAGATTTTAATTTGGTATAGAAAACATATTTTATTTGTTGAATTTGGAATTTTTATGCCCAAGTTATGAATTTTGCAAAATTAAATAAATTAAACAAGGATTCAAATATTTCACCAATTTAAAATATTTAAAACAGTAAACAAAATTTATATTTAGGTAGAGAATTTAATTTGGTGTGGAAAACATATTTAAATTATTAAATTTGGATTTATAATGAATTAGTTATGCAATTTCAAAGTATAGGGTGTGTTCTGCCATTTTATTTAACAGCCAGGGACTTAGAAAATATATTACAGGGACTGATCTGTGAAAACGAATAAGGTTCTGGATCTGGAAAAAAAGAAGAAAAAGATGGGTTAATCGCGCGGGAGGGGGGATTCGATCCCGCGCCCTCCTGGTGCGTGCGCAAGGGACGCTACCAGTTGGGCTGCTGCGGCTTTGTTGATGGATACTGCTCGCGTGGGTTTTTGATGTAAGGCTCCCGGCTAGACTGACGAAAACTGAACAAAGTTCAGTTACTGCACGCGATTGGCGATCGGAAAGGAGACGACGGACGGCGACCCAGCGAGGCGCTCGAGGGCTGGACGCATGCTGGGCGCTCGCGCGCGGGTGGAGAGGGAAGGAGGGTGGAGAGAGGGGGAGAGGGGCGTCAGGGAGTGCTCACCGCGGGCTCGAGCGGGAGCGGCGACAGGAGGAGAGGCGGTCGGTGGCGTACAGACGGCGGCGACGGCGAGGAGCTCGACGGTGCGCGCGGTGGAGGCGTCCTCCGGCCTCGCTCCCTTCGGCAAAAGGGGAGAGGGAACCCTCCCGGTTCCGTTCCCGGGAAGAGGGAGCCTCGACGGCCACCACAGCGACGGCGAGGAGGCCCTCAAGTTTCGGCCATGGTTGAGCTACAGAAGGTACAGGAAAACTCCGGGAATTCGACAGGGAAGGGGAGAGGAAAAAGAGAGAGCGTGGCGGCGGCTTGAGGAGGAAGAGGGAGAGGAGAGCTAGGGTTTGGAGCCTCGGGGGGTAGAAATAGGAGGGAGGAGGGCTAGGTGGAAAGCTGCTGTGTGGGGGAGCCTCCCCTCCTCTGTCTCCGTACAGAGGAGGAAGACGACAGGGGGTCGTGGCGCCTGGGCTCGTGGGGTGTGGTGGGCTCAGCCCAAGTGGGCTGGCCTGCCCTCTCCCCTCTTTTTCTTTTTATTTTTTTTGCTGAAAAGAAAGAAAGGAAAGGAGAGAAAATAGAAGGGTTTTTGGGGTTTTAAAAATTTGGTGATAATTTTTTATGAGTTGTTTATTACAAAAGCCCAGCTGTGCAACTTTTTGTTTTTAAAAAATTTAAAATTTTGTTGCTGTTTGTAATTTAAATGAATTTGAGTGAAATTTGCTATAATTGAATTATTGAAACTTAAGCAAGTTTAAAGTTTGGAATTTCAAGTTTATTGGAAACAATTGGATGTTTTGATTAGAATGTTTCATTTGAAAAAATTGTAACAGAACAAGTATGAACAAGGATTTGAAATTTGGTTTGAAATTCAAATGGAAAAACAAATGAAAACAAATGCAATGCTTATGATGACATGATGCAAACTTAATTTAAACAAGAAGCAAGCATTGTAATGGAGTTTTTCATACTTGGGATGTTACAAAACGCCCCCCCTTGAAGGAATCGCGCCCCGAGATTCCTACTGAGAAGAGAAAAGGTCCGGATACTTCTTGCGAAGATCCTCTTCGGTCTCCCACGTTGCCTCCTTATCGGAATGATGCGACCACTGCACTTTTAAGAACTTGGTGCTCTTGTTGCGAGTTTTGCGCTCGGTCTCATCGAGAATTCGAATAGGGTGCTCCTCATAAGAGAGATCTTCTTGCAGTTCAATGGAATCATGATCAACTGCACGACCTGGATCTTTGAAGCACCTCTTGAGCTGTGACACGTGAAACACATCGTGCACCTTGGATAGTTTTTCTGGAAGTTCAAGACGATAGGCATTTTCTGCACACCTTGAGAGAATGTTGAAAGGACAAATGTATCTTGGTGCAAGCTTTCCTTTGACACCAAAACGACGAGTGCCTCTGAGGGGAGTTACACGGAGGTATGCTTTGTCACCAACTACATAGACCATGTCCCTGTGTTTGCTGTCATAGTAGCTTTTCTGACGAGACTGAGCAATCTTGAGATTGTCACGGATGATGCGAACTTTCTCTTCGGCTTCCTTAACAATGTCAGGGCCTAAGAGTGAACGTTCACCAGCTCCAGACCAATTGATTGGACTCCTGCATCTGCGGCCATAGAGAGCCTCAAATGGTGCCATGCCTAGGCTTGCCTGGAAGCTGTTGTTGTAGGAGAATTCAGCATATGGAAGACATTCCTCCCATTTCATGCCAAAAGAGAGACCACATGCTCTGAGCATATCCTTGAGAATCCGATTGACTCTTTCGACTTGCCCTTGAGACTGAGGGTGATAGGCTGTGCTGAACAGAAGTTTGGTGCCCAATGCTTCTTGAAAGATTTTCCAGAAATGAGAAGTGAAGATGCTTCCACGGTCTAAGCTTATTTCCAATGGAACACCATGAAGAGGAACAATCTTTGTTGTGTAGAGCTCTGCTAACTGACTAGCTGAGATTGTCTCTTTGACAGGAAAGAAGTGAGCTACTTTAGTGAGTCGATCAATGACAACGAAGATTGCATTGTTGCCCCTCTTGGACTTTGGAAAACCAGTGACGAAGTCCATTTCAATCATGTCCCACTTCCATTCAGGGATTTTTAGAGGTTGGAGAAGACCGGCTGTTTTCTGATGGACTGCCTTAACACGTTGACAAACGTCGCATTCAGAAACGTATTGAGCAATTTCACGTTTCAGGCTAGGCCACCAATACAGTGTCTTGAGATCCTGGTACATCTTTGTACTTCCAGGGTGTATGGAGAGAGGAGTTTCATGAGCCTCCTTGCGAATGACATCTTTGAGACTTTGAACTTGAGGAACTATAATGCGTCCTTCAAAGAACACAGTTCCCTTGTCATCAATTGAGAAGCACTCAAATTTCTCATTGCCTGCTTTGATGTGTTCTACAATCTTCTTGATTTCCGCATCACGAAGTTCTTCAGAACGAATCTTGTCCTCTAGAGTTGGACTGGCTGTCAAGTTTGCAAGATAGCCTTGAGGAACAAGACCAAGGTTCAGCTTCTGGAATTCTTCATGAAGAGGAGGTTGGCTTTCCATGATCATGAGATTATTGCAATACGACTTCCGACTGAGAGCATCGGCCATGACATTAGCCTTGCCTGGAGTGTAAGAAATGGTAAGATCGAAGTCTTTAATCTTTTCAATCCATCTCCTTTGCCTGAGGTTTAGATCTGGTTGTGTGAAGATGTACTTCAGACTCTTATGATCGGAAAAGATTTCAGTGCGATTACCCAACAAGTATTGTCTCCATTTCTTGAGGGCAAACACAACTGCTGCAAGTTCAAGGTCATGAGTGGAATAATTGAGCTCATGTGTGTTCAACTGACGTGAAGCATAAGCCACAACTTGACGTTCTTGCATAATAACTGCACCTAGACCTTGGACAGAAGCATCACAGAATATTTGGAAAGGTTTGGAAGGATCTGGGCCAACCAGAACTGGTGTAGAAGTGAGTTTAGTCTTCAGGAGATTGAAACTTTCATCACATTGTGGAGACCATACGAACTTCTTGTCCTTCTTTGTGAGGTCAGTGAGAGTTTTGGCAATCTTGGAGAAGTTTTGGACGAAGCGACGACAATAGCTAGCCAAGCCAAGAAAACTTCTTACTTTCTTCACCGTCTTTGGAGGTTTCCAATCGACAATTGCTTTAACCTTTTCTGGATCAATGGCTATGCCCTTGGCAGAGATGACATGACCAAGGTAAGCAACTTCTGAAATCCAGAACTCACATTTGGAGAACTTGGCATAGAGACGATGCTCGCGAAGCTTCATGAGAGTGAGACGAAGATGTTCTCCATGCTCTTCCTCGGATTTTGAGTAGACAAGAATGTCATCAAGGTATAGCACAACGAACTTGTCGAGGTATTCATGGAAGACAGAATTCATGAATCGAGAGAAGGTCGCCGGTGCATTGGTGAGACCAAAGGACATGACGGTGAATTCATATAGACCGTAGCGAGTGGTGAAGGCTGTCTTTGGAATATCCTCTTTTCTGATCTTTATTTGATGGTAACCCATTCTCAAGTCCAACTTAGAGAATATTGAGGCTCCAACAAGTTGATCAAAAAGGTCATCGATACGAGGAATTGGATACTTGTTTTTGATGGTTTTCTCGTTAAGAGGACGATAGTCAACAACGAGTCTCTTTGTGTGATCCTTCTTCGCAACGAACAGAGTTGGGCAACCCCAAGCTAAGGAACTAGGTTGAATGTAACCTTTTTCCATGTACATATCAATTTGTTCCTTCAACAACTTCAGCTCGGGAGTTCCTATCTTGTAGGGATGCTTAGAGATTGGAGCAGTACCTGGTTCAAGTTCGATCACGAACTCAACAGCTCTGTCCGGAGGCATTCCTGGCAACTCTTCTGGAAAGACGTCAGGGAAGTCGCAAACCACCGGAACATTTTCAAGTGAAGGTAGAGGTTTTGCATTGAGGGTGCATAGCTGAATGGAACCTGATTCATGTCGAGAATAGATTATCTGGCCAGAAGGGTGGGACAGAGTTATTGACTTTTGAGCACAGTCAATTCTTGCTTTATTGGCCTTTAGCCAATCCATACCAAGAATGACATCAATGTCAGAATTGCCAAGCAGTATGAGAGAAGCAAGGAATATGTGGCCTCCAATTAGAATTTGATTTTTGTGACTGATCTTGGACGTTTGCATAGTTGCTCCAGGGGAGTTGACCACTAGCGGGGAACCCAAACCAACAAAAGGGAGTTTAATTGCTGTCGCAAAGATCTTTGACACGAAAGAATGCGATGCTCCGGTATCAAACAACACTTTAGCTGGATTAGAGTTTACGGGAAATGTACCGAGAATGACGTCAGGAGCTTCCTCAGCTTTGTCGATCTTGACATGATTCACCCTTGCGGTCCTCCCGACAGGTCTGTTGTTGGAGTTGAAGGCCTTAGGAGGGGGAGCGCGCACCATTGCCTGGTTTGTGTTAGGACGAGGTGGTGGTGGAGGTAGCTTCCTCTGCGTGCACTTATCGGCGTAGTGCCCCGTCTGCTTGCACTTGTAGCATGTGACGACACGAGGGGGCCCTGGCCTTGGCTGCCCCATTGAAGCCCTTGGATCATGTAGCTGAGCAGGGTTGGGTGGGCGGGGAGCGAAGCCTGGAGAAGCTTGGGCATATGGAGCCCGAGTGACAGCACCATTTGGTACCCAGATGCGGCGCTTCTGCGGAGGGGTGGTCATGTTGGAGGAGGAACCACCCTCACGCGAGTGCTTGCGAGACTCCTCGAACGCCTTGCGCCCATTTTCTTCATTGAGTGCGGTGTTAACGAGATCCTCGAAGCTGTTGGCCTTGATATTGGTGAGGGCATACTTGAGTTCCGGGTTAAAACCTCTGCGGAACCTTGCCATCTTTTTAGCTTCAGTGGACACCTCATCTCCAGCGTATCGAGCGAGGCGATTGAACTCACTTTGATACCCGATGACGTCCAACTTGCCCTGCTTGAGAGAGCAAAACTCTTCACGCATCCTTTCCATGAGACCATCTGGAATGTGGTGCTTCAGGAAGGCTTCCTTGAAACAATCCCACGTGACTGGCATTCCAGTTCTCATGGCCTGGAAGTTTTCCCACCAAGTAGCTGCCTGACCCTTCATCAGATAGGAGGCATACTTGACCTTGTCTTCTTCAGCTACGTGTGCAATCTCCAGAGCCTTGGCTATCTCACGGATCCAGTCATCAGCGTCCAGAGGCTCGCGTGTGGCCACGAAAGCCCTTGGTCCCAGACTGAGAAACTCCTTGATGCTGACCCGTGGAGCTGTCTGGTTGATGTGCTGATTAGCCTGAAACTGGGCCATCTGCGTCATGACTTGGGTCATCTGAGTCAACAGCTTCGTGATTGGCGGTGGCTCAGGCGTGTTGTTCCTTGTTGGCGGCATCCTGAATGGAAATGCATTTAGCACACAATAGAAAAGGATAGACTTGGCAACCGAAAGAGAGATTATTCCGACGCATGAATAGATAACCAACAGGTACATCATCACATGTTCAAATACATCAGAATATCCAACACACCATAAATGGTTCGAATGCCAAAGGATAACTAAACATAGCTAAGAATGGATACATCGGTACTCCCATGCTCATCACGCAGGACGGCGGCTAGGAGTACGGCGAGAGGTACGGTGAGGAGCACGCCCACGAAAGTAGGTGGAACGACGATCCACGTAGATCTGACGTGGTCTGAGACCGACCCTAGGCGTGGTGAAGTACATAGCATCGACTCCCTGTGCTCCAAAGCGTGGAATCCCAGTGTAACCAGCACCAAGGTTAAGGAGTGGACCTCTGATCGGCTCGTAACCTCCAGCATCTGGCAGACGACGCCCAACTGGCTGATCGAAACGTGCAAAACGCTCGTCTCCAACAAAGTCTGTGGTGTAAGTCGCCAGACGAGTCAAAGCAAGGTAAAGCTGCTCTCTGACTGAAGCCAACTCCTGAGATAGTGTGCGGGCAACTGCGTCACTGTGTCTCACAAACTGAGCGGTGGTGTGCAGCCTGGAGTTATCATGCTCGTAGACATCCAAGTTGTCGTAGAGAGTGAAGTGAGCTCCCTCCGAAGTGATGTAACCACGGGGGATGTGGCGATAGATAGAATCGTCAAATCCCCAGTAGTCAGCACGAAGGACGGTGAGGCTCACATAAGCTGCCTGCTGCACAGCCATATCCACTGTGGAACCCACTGCCTCGTAGCGGTGGACTGCGCTCATGCCATCATCTGACAGAATGTAGACGATAGCCTGGTAGTAGGTCTGGTCAAACTCTCGCTGCTGCTCGTAGAGCTGGTACTCTGGTGCCCAACGGAACCCCAGAAAAGTGACCATGTCTCTCAGCATCTCCGGATAACCCGCAGTGCTCTCGCAACGAGTCATACGAACCACCTGCGGGTAGAACCTGAGATCCATCTTCAGATGATCGGGGAAGTTTTGATTAGACGCCGGTAGAAGAACTGAAGTGGCAAGCAACAACAAGGTTTCAACGGACGAAAAGGATGTTGAGAAGAACAGGATATCGAAGCAACATTTGGGAAACACGAGACCAAACACTCCTAAGGTACTACGGAAAACCCATCCGGGCTTCTAAAGGATCAATATCTACTGCTTAAGGAATAGAGGATCTGCTTCCGGGGCTTATGTGCCTCCGTTCTCAATCATGAGTAGGCAACATGATAAATCATGTCACAACCACCTCCATTCCTATGGTCTAGTAGATAAAACCATCCTAGAGAAACCAGGATACGTGAAATCCTAACTTGAAAGTTTGGATGAGAAGAGAAAACAACGTTGCACTTCCTTACCAGAAAAAGGGAGGGTGGGTGGGGAAAGAAATAAAAGAACAGAATTCCTACTCTCACGTTTCATTTTTCCTATATAGCTACAAAATAGTTTCTAGACTCAACTGCTACTAGTAAAAGGGATCCTACAGGCAGACAGGCTCTGATACCATTTGTCGCACCCGGACTTCTAGAGGATACTCACAGCCCGCTAAACAGTAGATAATTGGCTTACGGGGCTTACCGGCACCCGCATCTCAATATGAGTAGGCCAACACGTAAACGTGTGACAACTAACCTCTACTATTCATCGTCTGCGTAAACCATCCCATAGAAATCCGACTACTTCCATTGACGTACTTCATAACATACACACATGGTACGTCAACGGAATTTGAACAAGTGATATCACAACAAATCTCTAAGACACAAAGAAATAGAAATAAGTGGCAGATAGCTCTCACTAGAGCAGAGATAGCAAATACAATCATCCAGAGGACACATGTCCCAACAAGTCATCATTACATCACGGCGGAAGCATCCAAAGTGTCTGAGTACAGACAAAATCCAAATAGGCCTAAGAGGCCGGAAACGAAAAGACGGAGCCCATCCATGATGTCTCGGATCCTGCCCGGGTCCGCTATCTACTCGTCAGCAGCCTCGTCATACTCCACGTAGTAGCCACCATGGGGATCCTCGAAAACGTAGTCTGCAGAACACGCAGCCCCAAAGGGGTCAGTACAGACGAGTACTGGCAAGCAAGACGCACAAGATACCAAAGTGTACCCGGCAACACCAAGTACAGATGCTTTGGGTTCAACGGAAGATAGGTGATACAAAAGTGCGGCAGCGGGCTGCCTAACCAACTACAGAGACACGCTACAACATCCGGCTAAAAGAAAGGGATAAGATAGCGCATCGGAGCCAACTATCACTAACCTCAAACAAACCCATCCTGGATCTCGCCCCTTATCCAAAGAAGCAATCCGAGGATAACTCACACAGTTGGATTAGTGAGGGTTCAAGTTATTGTGTCAATAAGCCTATTACTAGTCAAATTATTATTAATTAGGTGTAAGTTGTCTAATCCTTGTTAGCCAACCCTATCACCAAGTCATCCATAACCGCGGACAACACGGCTTCTCGAGAAGATTTAACCCTGCAGGGGTGCACCAATTTGGCCGTACACGTAAGAATATCCCGCCAGACGGGGGATCAACCCACCAAGCGAGGTACTCAACACAACCCAACTCTTCTTCGCATCAAGCCCAAAGAACCACGTGATGTGCGTGCGCGGCTAATCGAGCCCCCACGAAGAAAAGGGGGACCCTCATAGCACTGGAAGACCACGCCGCCCTAAATGCCGACTACAAAAGTTCCACCCTGGCGCCAAGGGTTCGTACCTGCATATGCGTGCATCAAATGGAAAGCCCGAACTAAGTGTGGCGATTTGGACGAGATGCGAATCGAATCAGAGTTGCGGGGGCGCCCATACACGCTTCCCATATGCGGTTAGCGCGCTCAACATGGATTCAGAGGACAAGAACTTTTCCTGAGTTCGACACTAGCAGGCCTCAAAACCATACCCGGCCTCCTGCTGGTGCCTTATCATCAAGTTAGCATTACCTCATACATTAACAGGTTGTTGTTTAAACATCGAGCCCCCAGAACATACTAAAATGGTAACAGAAATAACGGACAACAGACTCGAGCATAAACAACCCTAAGCATGCTAGTAAGACACAGGCAACAAGCAACAGGGTTATAGGTGTGGAGGAGAGGCTATAACAGGGTTACAGGATAACATGTGATAGGATCGGAACACCAGCAACGAATCTTACGGCTAGCAGAATAGACAACGGAAAGTATCGGTATCCAGTGTGGAAAGGACACAATGGTTCATGTGAGTGAATACTTGCCTGCAAACTCAGTAGCCTGGTACTGGGCTAACTCCTCTGAAGTAGTGTCGTAAACCTCGTCTGTCTCAACGTCGTCGTCTATTCGATAAGAAGCAAACAAACAACGCAGAGAGACAAACAATCAATATCATGGCATAATGCACAAACATGGGATGATGCATGACAAGTTAATTGATGCATCAAAGATAAACTAGTTGACATGGTAACATAATTAAATGGGCCCATATGCAATTTGGATTGTATATGGAAAAGCCCATGAATTAAGGTTGAATTAAATGATCTACAACTAACCGTCATGTGAAAGTTTATTAGAATGATGTATGGATGATGAAAACAATAAGAAAACAACAATGGCTTTACTTTGCAAAGTTGTTTACCAAGTTTGGAATTTTATTTCTTAAGTTATGAAATTTGGCTTCCTAAATGAGTTACACAAACATTTATTGTTTTCACCCATTTTAATTGTTTGAAATAGATAACAAAGTTCATATTTTGAAAATACACAAAATTTTAGATGGAATACATATTTCATTTGTTGAAAATGGATTTAAAATGAGCAAGTTATTAATTTGACAATTTTAAATGCATTAATTAAGAAACAGTTGTTTTCAGCAATTTAATTTATTCAAATAGAAAACAAAGTTTATATTTGGAAAGCTTATTCAATTTTGCATGGAAAACATATTTTACATGTGCCATTTGAATTAAATCTGAATTAGTTATGAATTTGTCCCAATTTGAAAGAGTTGTTTGAATTTGAATTTTTGAAACCATTTGAAATGTTCAAAACAGTATGCAAATGGTTTAAACATGTAGAGATTTTAATTTGGTATAGAAAACATATTTTATTTGTTGAATTTGGAATTTTTATGCCCAAGTTATGAATTTTGCAAAATTAAATGAATTAAACAAGGATTCAAATATTTCACCAATTTAAAATATTCAAAACAGTAAATAAAATTTATATTTAGGTAGAGAATTTAATTTGGTGTGGAAAACATATTTAAATTATTAAATTTGGATTTATAATGAATTAGTTATGCAATTTCAAAGTATAGGGTGTGTTCTGCCATTTTATTTAACAGCCAGGGACTTAGAAAATATATTACAGGGACTGATCTGTGAAAACGAATAAGGTTCTGGATCTGGAAAAAAAGAAGAAAAAGATGGGTTAATCGCGCGGGGGGGGGGATTCGATCCCGCGCCCTCCTGGTGCGTGCGCAAGGGACGCTACCAGTTGGGCTCCTGCGGCTTTGTTGATGGATACTGCTCGCGCGGGTTTTTGATGTAAGGATCCCGGCTAGACTAACGAAAACTGAACAAAGTTCAGTTACTGCACGCGATCGGCGATCGGAAAGGAGACGACGGATGGCGACCCGGCGAGGCGCTCGAGGGCTGGGCGCGTGCTAGGCGCTCGCGCGCGGGTGCAGAGGGAAGGAGGGTGGAGAGAGGGGGAGAGGGGCGTCAGGGAGTGCTCACCGCGGGCTCGAGCGGGAGCGGCGACAGGAGGAGAGGCGGTCGGTGGCGTGCAGACGGCAGCGACGGCGAGGAGCTCGACGGTGCGCGCGGTGTAGGCGTCCTCCGGCCTCGCTCCCTTCGGCAAAATGGGAGAGGGAACCCTCCCGGTTCCGTTCCCGGGGAGAGGGAGCCTCGACGGCCACCACAGCGACGACGAGGAGGCCCTCAAGTTTCGGCCATGGTTGAGCTACAGAAGGTACAGGAAAACTCCGGGAATTCGACAGGGAAGGGGAGAGGAAAAAGGGAGAGGGTGGCGGCGGCTTGAGGAGGAAGAGGGAGAGGAGAGCTAGGGTTTGGAGCCTCGGGGGGGTAGAAATAGGAGGGAGGAGGGCTAGGTGGAAAGCTGCTGTGTGGGGGAGCCTCCCCTCCTCTGTCTCCGTACAGAGGAGGAAGACGACAGGGGGTCGTGGCGCCTGGGCTCGTGGGGTGTGGTGGGCTCAGCCCAAGTGGGCTGGCCTGCCCTCTCCCCTCTTTTTCTTTTTATTTTTTTTGCTGAAAAGAAAGAAAGGAAAGGAGAGAAAATAGAAGGGTTTTTGGGGTTTTAAAAATTTGGTGATAATTTTTTATGAGTTGTTTATTACAAAAGCCCAGCTGTGCAACTTTTTGTTTTTCAAAAATTTAAAATTTTGTTGCTGTTTGTAATTTATGAATTTGAGTGAAATTTGCTATAATTGAATTATTGAAACTTAAGCAAGTTTAAAGTTTGGAATTTCAAGTTTATTGGAAACAATTGGATGTTTTGATTAGAATGTTTCATTTGAAAAAATTGTAACAGAACAAGTATGAACAAGGATTTGAAATTTGGTTTGAAATTCAAATGGAAAAACAAATGAAAACAAATGCAATGCTTATGATGACATGATGCAAACTTAATTTAAACAAGAAGCAAGCATTGTAATGGAGTTTTTCATACTTGGGATGTTACAGGAGTTGTCTGGCTAAGGGGTGATTTGGAGATGGAAACTTTCGAGGTATATGGGTTTGATAAGTTGGAGGAGTACCGGCTCGGCGAGCGGGTGACATCGGGCTACCCGGGTTAAGAGGATCATCACCCGGAGAAGTCCGGGTTGCCCGTCGTTTGGCTGGAGTTGATTCCTTCAGAGATGGTGAAGTGGTTAGATGCCTGTTAAGTTCGCACATATTGGCATAGGAGTATGGCTTGGAGGTCATGGAAGAGTATGGCACCTTGAAAACAACTCTCCTGGTCTTCCTCTTCGCCCCAACCTCAGCCTCCGGCTTTGCTTCACTCTCTTCTGACTGAGTGTCGTCCTTGTCCTCTAGCGCTGGTGAGTGAGGAGCATTGTCGGAAGTTTGGTCTAATAAGCTAACAAAGTAATTATTGAGCAGAGACCTGGAATTACCTTCATCGCTATGAGTCGGCTCTTCCTCCCCCTCCGAGTTTTCAGAAGGGGGAGGGGTGACAATCTTCCAGAATGCGTCAGTTTCCTGAGTAAGAAACACAGAGATAAAAGTTAGGATCTATACATAAGAAGTATCAGTCGGAATAAAGGTTGATAGCCGGTTCTTACTGGAGGAGCCGGCTTAGAGAGTGTAAAAGGGGCAAGCCCGGCGATGCTCTTGATAACATCAACTCTCTCAGCCAAGAAATTCTTCATGGTCTTATTTACGTCCGTGGCCGGGTAAGATTTTTCCGAGTATCGGAGAGAGTCGGTGACGTGCCCGGTGTAATCCCACATGAGCTTGGGCCGGATGCTGTTTGGCTGGATCCGGTAGCTGACCCAGGTTTTTATCAGATTAAGCCCAATAAGTCCTTGGGCCGAAAGCACAGCAAGTTTGTGGAGAAGAGGCTGGATAGACTGTCTATCGGCCTCGGATGCGAAAGAGTTTAGGTTATCGGAAAGAGAAAGGGTATCATCAGAGAAACCCGGCAAAGGCTTCTCGCCGGGTAAGGATGTGTCTCGGCAGTAGAAAAATGTCTTATGCCAGTGCTTCACATGAGAGTGAAGACTAAGAGTCGGCATCAGAGAGTTTTTACGTCTCTGAATCGAGACCCCTCCACAAACTAGGAGGGCCCCGTCCGTGCTCTCTCAGCAGGGTTTGCATTGGAACAATTCCCAGAATAAAGCAAGGTTTAGAGAAATGCATAGATAAGCTTCACAGGGGACTATGAAGTGGCAAATGTTTAGCATAGAGTTTGGGCCGATGTCAAATACCCAGAGTTTATAGTGGTCTAGAAGATCCCGGAAGAAAGGGTGACCCGGGGGGCGGAAACCCCGGATCACGTGCTCGAGGAAGACGACTACCTCATCCGGGCCTGGTGAAGGCCGGGTCTCCTCACCCGGCATCCTCCAATGGATTTCCGACTCAGCGGGCAGGACATCCAACTCGGCCAGCTCGTCGAGTTTGGCCTTGGTAACAGTCGATCTCGCCCAATTGGCGGAAATCGACTGACCCGGCTTTTGCTTTCCAGCCGGGTTTTTTTCCTTCAGCTTGGCACTAGCTTTGGGTGCCATGGAGTGCAGATCTAGATGGAGTTAAAATGCAAGTAAGTAAAGGCTGAGGAATTTGAGGAACGCAACTAATTGATACAGCAGGAAAAGAGACAGATAAACGACTAAGTGCTTACGAGAGATACGGCAAATAGATCTAGCTAAGAACAAATTGTGGAAAAGTGTGAGATTGTAAAATTGCGAAAGCGCGCCTAGCTAGTGGGGTAATGGCGGATGACTACAAATGAAATTCGAGCCAAAATACTGGCGCAAGATTGAAGGAAAGGAAATCTAGATCTAATCATCGGAGAAGTTTACCGGGATGGTCCGTTGGCGGAAATGCGCGGCGGCGGCGATTCGTGGACGACGGCGAGCGCGGCGGCGGCGATTCGTGGGTAGAGGAGGCCCGTCTCGAGAGCTCCGATGGCGTGGACGAAGGCGCGGGTGGGGGCGCTGGCGGCGGTGACCGGCGGCGAGCCTACTGGTGCTGGCGTAGTCCCGGCGGCTGTGAGCTTGATTGGTCTTGCGGGCACGGAGGCGGAGCGAGAGGAAGAAGAGGAAGTGGAAATGGCCGTTGGAGATTTAGGGTTGACCCCCCGGGGCCAATTTATAGGAGCGGGGGAAAACCTAGGTGAGCGGTAAGTGAGAGATTTTCGGAAGAGATTGATCCGGCCCGGAAGTTTTGGGATAGGTATCAAGGTAATCGTTGCGGGATATCCGGATAAGATTGAGCTAGGTTTTAGGCGTGTTACTCGGATTGACTAATAGGGATACGGATGCCGGGTCTTGTCACGTTTCTTTGGAGTGTTGACCCGGGAAATGATGCCTTGGCTCGGGGAAAACTGGGTTATTATATGGACCGCCCAAAGAGCAGGCCTGACTGTAATTAAAGCACTCTAACTCGGTATGTTATGAATTAGAATGTTTGTTGTTTCGCAGGGAATAGTGTGCGCTTCATGGTTGATCCCAAGATGCGCAAGCTATTCTGGGGACTACTGTTGGGGGATGGTAACCCGGTAGGCTCATGCTTAGGCGAAACCCGGCCCGAAGGAAATCGCACAAGACCCGGCCCAAGGTGGAGGAGTTTCTAGAAGGCCCAAGGGGAAGCATGGATCTCGTAGTCCATACCTTGGGGGCCAAGATTGGGAAAGCTAGGGTTATGTGTGTATTCCGGGTAGGATTCCGGGTGTGACTTGTGTAGGAAGCCAAAGAGCTGGGTAATACATAAACCGGCTCCGGGGACGGAGAGACCAAGATTTTTTCAGGTAATCGAGTATTCCAGTAATACGAGAGTTGATAGCTGTAACCTGTAACATCCAAGTATGAAAACCCTTAGTTGTTTTACTTGTTGTTTTTATTTAAGCAATGCATCATATCATCATCCTCATATTTATTTCTGTTTGCATTGTTTTCATATGAAATTTAAACTTGTTATCAACTTCTGTTTTCACACTTGTCTGTTACAACCTTTCCAATAAAGAAGTGCAAACTAAAAACCTCTTTTGTTTTCAAGCAACTCATTATAATTCACCTTTTAAGTTGTTGCAAAAATCAATTGCTCAATTTAATCAATTATTTCCAAGTCTTTCCCAAACTCAAAACAATTCTCAAATCATCAAATTTTTGAATCCATGAAGTGATCACAATTTGGTATTCTTCAAAACATTTTAAACCATAGGGGAAACCCCATTGAAAATAACTTATTTTCTAAATATTAATTACTATGGCAAAATTCTCTTATTTTGGTTCCATTTTGAAACAGCAATAAAACATTGGAAATTTTGAAAACCAAAACTGCCAAGTGGTTTCGTTTCACCTAATAATCTTATCTAATTTTTTCCAAATTTTTATCTACTCAAAAACCTATCCTTTTTATCCAAAAGCATTTGCTACACAAAAAAAAAACAGCACATCTCTTATTTAAAAAAAAAAAAAAAAAAAACGTTTAGGTGGGGGAGAAGGCCCAGCCCACCGTGTTGGCCCGATACCCCTCTTCTACCTCCGTACGAACGGTGACGCCATGGACAGCGACCGGCTCCTCCTCCTGGTCCACTCGATGCACCTCCCCCTCCTCTATATCTCCCCCTCTCTCCCTCCCGAGCCAACCCTAACCCTAGACGCATCTTCCCCCCTCCTTTCTTCCCCAGCCGCCGCCGCCTCGAGGAGAGCTCCCTCCTCTGCTGGTGCCACGGCCGTCGGCCGCCGGCGCACCTCGCCGCCGCGTCCGCCCGTCTCCGGCCGTCCCGAGTACCTCCACGCGAAGCCGGTACCCTCTGGTTTCCATTCCCACTCCTTCCCTCTCCTTTCCCCTGTGATTTGGTCATCAATTGCTTCCGTGAAGATCACCTCAAGTGCCTCTGTTCGTCCCTGGCTGTACCGATCTGAAGAAGATGTGCTCTGTTCGCTTGCAGGTTCAGTTACATCTCGTTGGCAGAGCTCAAAACCAACCAGCACCTCAACCAGCAACAACTGCAGCGCAGCAGCCCATCTGGTCGCAGCCCGCAACGCTCAAGCCCCAGGTTGCGGGTTCGATTCCCATCCCCACACCTTTTCTTGTTTTATTTCGGTGCATCCAGTACCAATAGCTTATGCCTAGCCGAGTTGCAATCCCACCAACACCAGCACATCTATCCTAGTGGTTGAGTTCCTTTGCACCAACCAGGAGGTGTACGGATCAAGTCCCCTCTCTCCCAATTAAAACAAGTTTTATTTTTTTACAATAGTTTGGTACTGAAATATTTAGCAAATCACCACTAGCCCCTGGCCTTATTTCTAGCCCCTGGAAAAATTTATTTCTAAGTCCCTAGATCCATAAAAATGGCAGATTTACCCCAAATTTTGTAAATTGCATAACTAAATCATCCTAAATCCAAATCCAACATTTTTGATATGTTTTCAATACCAAATTAAATGCTCTATCCAAATATAAAATTTGTTTACTGTTTTGAATATTTTAAATTGGTGCAAAATTTGAATTCTTGTCAAATTCCCTTAAATTTGCAAAATTCATAACTTGTTCATAAAAATTCCAAATTCCACAAACTAAATATGTTTTTCAATCAACTTTTCATGTACTTTCCAAATATAAATTTTGTTTTCTGGTTTGAATAATTTAAATTGCCTAAACAATTTAAATCTTGATTAATTCAATTACAAATTGTTTAATATTGTTTAATTCATAATTAATTAATCCAAAGTCCAATTTCAAAATGTGAAACATGTAATCCAACTAAAATTTGATAACCTTTTCAAATATCAACCTTGTTATTTGTTTTGCACCCTTTAACTTGATGAAAACAATCACTACTTGTTTAACACCATTAAGTAACAATAATTTCCAAACTTGTTAATGTTTTCTAAAATGGTTAACTATCATTCCAATTGCATTTAAATTGTTATCTTCTTGTTATTCATCATGCATGCATCATGCTAAATCACCAACACCTGATGCTTAGTGTTAGAACAATTAATTCAACTCTAAGGCATGGGTTTGCCATATGCAATCTTTGCATATGGAATCCTATTTAAACTTGTGTTTCATATTAAGTAGTTTACTTTGGTGCATCTATTAAACATGACATGCATCATCCAATGTTTGTGCACCTATGCCATGTATTGATTGCCCGTCTTCCTTCGTTGTTGTTTTGCTTCTCCTCGCTTAGACGACGACGTTGGTACCGACGAGCCTTACGACACCACTACTCAGGACCTAGCCCAGTACGAGACTGAGCTGCCAGGCAAGTTATCACTCACATGAATCATCGAGTTCTCTTCCACACTTGTTGTCGATACTATCCTTTTTGTCTACGATTGCTAGCCCTATGTATCGTTGCTATTCTCCGAACCCATCACATGATTCCCTGAACCAATGATATTGCCTCACCTCCATACCCACAGCCTTTGTTTGTGCCTGTTCTTATCTAGCATGCTTAGGGTTGCTTTTGCTCGAGCCTGTTGTCGGTTACTTCTTTTATTATCGTGCTATTATTATCTGTTACCGTTCCGAGGGCTCGAATGTTAATCAATCAATCCTGTCAATGCTGCTATTAATAATAATTTGATGATAAGGCACCGGCAGGAGGCCCTTTGTGGTTTTGAGGCCTGCTAGTGTCGACCCTAATAGGAAAAAGGGTCTTGTCTACTGATCCATGATGAGCGCACTACCCGCATGTGGGAAGCGAGTATGGGCGCCCCCCTCAACTTGACTTGATTCGCATCTCGTCCAAATCGCCGTACTAGTTCGGGCTTTCCATTTGCTGCATCATATGCAGGTACGAACCCGAGGCCAGGGTGGAACTTTTGTAGTCGGCATTTAGGGCGGCGTGGTCTTCCAGTGCTATGAGGGTCCTCCTTTTCTTCGGGGGGCTCGATTAGCCGCGCACGCACAGCACGCGGTGCTTTGGGCTTGATGCGAAGAATAGTTGGTTGTGTTGAGTGTCTCGCTTGGTGGGTTTGATTCCCATCTGGCGGGATATTCTTACGTGTACGGTTACTATGGTGCACCCCTGCAGGGATAAATCTTCTCGAGAAGCCGTGTTTTCCGCGGTTATGGATTACTTGGTGAAAGTACTGGCTAACAAGTACTCAGGACAACTTAAACATAATGATAACCATGTTTCACCCAATGACTAATAACTTGACTAGTAATAGGTTATTCACACAATAACTGGTTTCACCTTATTATAACGGTGTGAGTTATCCTCGGATTGCTTCTTCGGATAAGGGGCGAGATCCAGGATGGGTTTGTTTGAAGTTATCTTTCAGTTGGTTACAATTCCTCGATCTTATCTTTTCTATTAGCCGGAACTATTAGTATCTTCTGTAGTTGGTTAGAGCAGCCCGCTGCAGCTTTTATTATACCTATCTTCTTCCGTTGATCCCAAGCATCAATGCTTGTGTTGACGGGTAACTCCTTGATGAAGTGTGAGTCTTGCTTGCCAGTACTTGGATGTACTGACCCCGTTGGGGCTGTGGTTTACGCAGAGTACGACTACGGCTACGATGATCACCAGGATGGCTACTTTGTGGAGTTCGACGACACTGCAGACGAGTAGTTGGCTGGACCCCGGGCAGGATCCAGGACCTACGTGAATGGGCTTCGTTTTTCGTTATTTTCTCCGGCTTCTTAAGCCTTGGATTTGTCTGTACTCAGACCCATTTGATTGCTTCCGCTGATGTAATGGATGATATGTTGGGACATGTGTCCTCTGGATGAGTGTTTTGCTATCTCTGCCTTAGTGAAGGCTATTTGCAAACTTATTTCATTCTTTTGTGTCTTAGAGACAGTTTGTGCTATCATTTCGTTCAAAGCTGTTGACGTACAGTGCGTGTTTGAATATGAAGTACGTCGACAGTAGTGCCTTAGGTTCCTAGCGGATAGTTTACCTCGACGGTGGGAGCAGGGCTTGTGTTGTCGCGCATAAGCGCAGGCCTACCAGGAAGCTGGGACGTGGGAGCAGGTATGCCCCATAATCCAAGCACCTGACTTCCAGTTCGTGCGAGGAGTATCCTCTAGAAACCGGGGTGCGACATAACCCTAGATCGGAGACTCGGCGACATTACAGCCCGAGCTACCGGATCACCAGAAAACATGATTTCCCTTGAGCTAAACCCTCTCCCAAACACCAGAGTCGATTTGTCCCATACTAAGTTACCCCTGGTAACGTCTGCCGTGATTATCCCGCGACATAAATGGTCACATGACCAAGTCTTAGATAACTGACACGCAGGGCAGGAAAATAACACGAACACAGCGGAAGACAACAAAACCCAACGCGATAGAGCCCAAGTCACGACTTAACCTACAGGCTGCTGACTGGGAGACGATCCTAGTTCGCAGGGTCATCATTGTAGTACTCCTCCTCATAGTACTCCTCCCGGGGCTGCTCCTCGTAGTCTAACCAAGTAAATAGCCAGGGACGAAACCAATATAAGTACATTTGAATGTACTCTGCAATACATCCTTTATATAGCTTACAAAATTCAAGTATGCTTATTTGGTGGAGTAGGTAGGCTATACATAGGGTTTGCTACCCATGACGGATGAAAGATACATCATGGTTGATTTGACATCTCTATATATTTGCTGAAGAAGGTACTTTAAAAGAAGATAATATAGTTTCTCTTGTAGATATCGCATATCCAAGATGTTTTGTAAGATTTTGTTTAGTAAAGAAGTTTTTCCTTTTTCTTTATCTTTGCAAAACTTCTTGTAAAACAACTCCTACCTTTTCCTCATGTGTACCTCACAGGTACAAAGTTCCTCTTTCCAGTACCTCACAGGTACTAATCCTTTTTCAAAACATCCTTTTTCAAAACATTGACACAATACTAGCTACATGGCCATGCAACTGTCCATATCCGAGGACGCGGCTATTCCGAATTTTTTTACTCTGCAGAGGTATACACAACCGACAAGATCCAGAACATCTTCCATGAACAACCATGGACCGTCCGCGACAGTATGCGAACATCAGATAACTGGTCCAAACCTTCCACTATGTTCAAGCTAGTATATGACTATCCCTTCAACTGGATTTATTCTCCACGACATCGTGTACCACACTACCATGACATGATACCCAACTGTTGCAGCCAGAGGGAAAATTAATCCCACACTTTGCATGTCCCATGTCTCACACCTGGCGACATTAGGATGGCTTGCCTTGGTATTGTTCCTGGTTCTGCTCTTGGAAATAACAAGAGTGAAAATAAGCCTCTTTTGCAATATCTCCTTCTTCGTTTTCTAAAATCGTAAAAAGAAATAAAGGACACACATCCAGAACCAACTAAGGAAAACAATAGTAGAAAGCAATACATACAGCAAGCAATACACAAAACAATCTATCACTCAATTTTCCAAAGGCAAAAATTATTAAACACACATACCACAAACAAGGCTACTAGCAAACATGCCTATGGTGGAGAAAATTATATTTCTCAGCAAAATGAAATGGCATCAGTGGGTGTTACACTAGCCTACCAAGGCATTAAGAGGTCACAATGCCTCTGGTCATACTTTGGAAAAAAATAACATCCCACTAAACAAGCATAAAAAAACACTACTCATGCTAGTGATAAAAATAAGATGCAATTAATCAAGTCAAAACTACCCATGCTTTTTCTACAAATAAAAGTACAAGCTAACAAAGGTAACACAAGCATAATATTTATACCAAAGTGGTACTAGAACTATCATATCAACCTAAAAAACTTAGCTACTAAACAAGAAAGTAAAATGCCACAATTTCCTAAACATTAGGAAATTCTAGGAAATGACTATGCTTAGCAAAACTAATTCTAATCAACACACAACACTAAACTTTTCCTAGCATACTAGTTCTGTAAGAAAAAACCTAATAAAAGAGAGTAACAATCTTATACATGCTAGAAATCATTAATCTAATACTCAAGTATTGGATAGAACTAATTCACACAAAAAATAAATAGAAACAGAAAAGCACAAAATTAGTTATGCACACCAAAATTATTATACAGCTCTAAAAATGACACGAAGCTAGGATTAGGTATATCTAAGCATACACAAGATCATCCAATTGGATTCACATAAAACATCATCACCAAACAACCTATAAAAATCCTAGAAGTGCTCTCTGGTCATTTACAAAAATGCATGGCATTTTCTCTAGGAAGCTCTTGCAAGCAAGGTCAAGTGATACCGGTAGGTATCATTTAGGGCTATCCAAAACAATTGAGTTTGCATTTTTAGGATTCCTATTTTAAAGTTATGCCAAAAATGGTTAAACAGATAGGTTCTGCAAAAACAGGTACTACTGCCAAAATAATAATCAAAAAGTAGATCTACCACTTGGACATGGTTAAGAACTCAATAGGCTACAAGCATTATTTTTGGTTTGGCCAGATCTACCAAATTCCTTTTTTTCAGGGGAAAAAGCTAGTGTGTTGTTTCTTCCTATTTTCTAAATGAAAATAAACATAGAGAAAAATTAACGGCGCGGGACAGATCTGTGGGCGCAAGGCCCAACTATGGCCGAAATGGCCCACGGGCACACGCACGCGCGCTGCGCGGCGCGGGAGAACCCGCGTTTAAAGGGCATGGTCGATCTGCGGATCAACGTCCCTCGCACATCGTCTTCCTCTCCTCTCTCTCTCTCTCTCGCGGAAACAAACCGAGAAAGGTGTCGGGGTTTAGCTCACCTAGGGGCGGCAAACGGCAGTGGCGTGGGGTCGGGGTGGTTGCAGGTGGTCGTGGCCGTGCAGGGGAGCAAACAATGGCAGCAGCAGGTCCAAACTATGGCGGCGAGGAGTGCGCCCGCGGAGGCTCCGTGGATGGCGGTGGCGCTCATGCAAAGCAAACGACCACGGCTACGAGTCAGGGCGGTGTGCTAGGGTACGGGGTTTGGTGCTAAGCAAAAATTGCGAGCTAGGGACGGCCGGGGCGATCTCCACCTTCGAGGGGATCTTTCTATGGTCGGCGGCGATTTTCTTCCTCGCGCCGCTCACAAAGAGCGACCGGGGATGAATGGGGTGGCTAGGGGGCGTGCGGTGGAGTGGAGGGAGTGGGTGGCGAGGTGTTGGAGCTCGCCGTGCCTTATAGGCGTGGGGCACGGGTGTTGGTCGCGGCGTGGCCTCGCGCACGCACGGTATGGCTCGGGGCGGCGTCATGGCGCATCATGCAACGGGCGGCTACGGGCTAGGGTGGGTGTGCACTACTGCGGGGCGGCGAGGAGAGGCAAGAGGCAGCGGCATGGCCACAGTGGCGCGCGGCGGTGGGTGTGCCCTATGTATCTGCTCCCTGTCTCCCTCTATCTGTCGTGTCCTCTTTTCTCCTCTCTCTCTTACTCTCTGTACAAGCCCAAAAGGCATCCAAGGCACACACTCAAAGCTGGCACGTTGGGCAGTAGAGTGGACATCCTCCCTCCCTTCAAAACATTTGAATTCAAATTTAAATCATCACTCAAAGTTCTGTCCAAAACAGATTAAGAGAAGTTCAGAAAATTCAGAAAATAGGACTTAGTAGAAAAATTGCTAAGTGTTGGAAACAGACAGAATCAAGGAAATGTTCATGCTTGGTTAAAATATCAAATGAATTCCAATTTTGGAATTTCAAGTTGGACATTGTTAAACATGCCATGAACATCCAGAAACACTTTTTTTTTGGAAATGTGCAAGGCTGTGAAAACAAGATGGAAAAAGGTCATCTTTCTGTTTCTCTCTGTTTTCAGAACTCTTTGTTTTTCTGTCTTATTTTCTTGCCACAAAAACAAGCATGCAACTATATGTTTTAAAACTCCACAAATCAAACCAAGCTTGTGAATTTGTAGTCCACATACCACAAAACAATTATGATCCAAGAAAACATAAAATTGGATACTGTAACTAATTGAAAACAAGTGCTAGAAATAGGTGTTTGGCTAGTTTTTCAGGGAAAACCCTAATAGAAAAATGAAAGGAAAACATCCATAATTTTAAATGTCATTTTGTTTTCTTGGATGAAACCAAGCAAAACAATATTTTAAAGTTGAAAACAAGCATGATCCAATACTTGGAACAAAAATTACTCAAGATAGCACATGGAAAACATCAGAGAAACAATAGTGATCTTTTAGGGAAAAATGAGATTTGATTTAAAAGAAAACATTGCTTGCATTGCATAGATAACCATGGTCACATAGATATATTGGTCCACACAAACATACTACAAAAGTTTTTGTTGGCTCACATTTTTGTCTCCCTTAGCTATATTACAATGGTCCAAAAACTGGGGTGTGACAGATCTTCCCTCCTTAAAATAATCTCACCCCGAGATTCACAAGTCTAATCTCCTGATATAATCCTCATGCTCCCAGGTAGCTTCTTCCTCAGAGTGATTCGTCCACTAAATCTTAAGGAATTTAAAAGCATTCCTCCTGTTCGCACGCACATTCTCCTCAAGAACTCGCAGGGCTCTGTCGCGGTAGGTCAGGTCATCATTCAGATCAATGGTCCTGAAGTCAAAATCTTGCTAGGTGAGATTCTTCTCAGGTACATGAAGACATTTCCGGAGCAAAGACACATGAAAAACATTGTGAAATGCTGACAACTCTTCTGGCAATTCCAACTGATAAGACACTTCACCGCGACGGGCCAAGATCTTAAAAGGGCCAATATACCGGGGGTGCAAGCTTTCCCTTGACATGAAAACGTTGCATCCCTTTGAGTGGGGTGACACGAAGATACACGAAATCTCCAATACTGAAAGAGACATCACGACGCTTTGTGTCAGCATAACTCTTTTGGCGAGATTGAGCTGCCTTGAGATGATCACGAATAAGTTGGACTTCCTCTTCTACATCACGCAAAGTGTCTACACAAAAGATCTGACTGTCACCAGTCTCTGTCCAGTTCGAGGTGTACGGCATCTGCGTCCATATAGGAATTCAAAAGGGGCCATTTGCAAGCTAGACTGGTAGTTGTTGTTGTAAGAAAACTCCGCAAAAGGCAGGAAGTCTTCTCATTTGGATCCATAGGACAAAACACAAGCACGGAGCATGTCTTCCAAAATCTGGTTCACACGCTCAGTTTGTCCATCAGTCTGCGGGTGATAGGCGGTGCTAAAGGCTAACTTGGTTCCAAGTGCTTCGTGCAACTTTCTCCAGAATCGAGAAGTGAACTGTGTTCCACGATCAGACACAATTCTGCTAGGGACTCCATGCAGGCTAACAATCTGAGAAATGCAAAGATCGGCAAGCTGGTCTCCACGATAAGTAGTCCAAACAGGGATAAAGTGAGCAACTTTAGTGAGCCTGTCCACGACAACCCATATAGAATCATTTCCTCGGCTGGACCTAGGAAGTCCAATAATGAAATCTATCCCGACTTCATCCCATTTCCATACTGGCACTTTAAGTGGCTGTAGCAATCCAGTGGGACGCTGGTGCCCAGCTTTTACTTGCTGGCAAACATGACACTTGGCTATAAATGAAGCAATGTCTCGCTTCATTCCATGCCACCAAAATCTCTCCTTCAGGTCTTGATACATCTTGGTTCCTCCGGGGTGAATAGAATACATGGTATCAAGAGCTTCAGTCATGATGGTCTGATTTAGCTCAGACTCAGAAGGGACACAAATGCAACCTTCATACCACAGTACTCCCTCGGAGTCAATGGTAAAACCAGCAAGTTTCTCCTTCTCCATGCGGGTCTTAATTTCATCAATACTTTTTCTGGCCTTTCTGAGCTTCTTTGATTTGATCAACCAGAGCTGGTTTAACTTCTATGATGTCCAACATACCATAGATAACCACTTCAATACCAAGCTGGTCAAGTTCTTTGCACAACTCAGGTTGCCTAATCTGGATCATAGCATCCAGAGAGGCTGGTTCTCGACTAAGAGCATCAACAACAACATTTGCCTTCCTAGGCTGATAGTGGATACTTAGATCATAATCTTTAATGAGCTCAATCCAACGGTGTTGCCTCATATTGAGTTCATGCTGAGTAAAGATATACTTCAAACTAATATGATCCATGTATATTTCATGTCGTTTTCCAATAGAAAGTGTCGCCATTCCTTGAGGGCATGAACAACTGCGGCAAGCTCTAAGTCATGCGTGGGGTAGTTCAGCTCATGAGGTCTCATCTGGCGTGAGATATAAGATATGACCTTCCCTTCTTTCATGAGAACACTGCCAAGACCAAGATTAGCAGCATCACAATAAACATCGAAACTCTTGGTGACGTCCGGCATAATGAGTACCAGAGAAGACACCAGTCGATTTTTGAACTCTTGGAAACTCTCTTCACACTTGTCCGTCCATATGAACTTACTATCCTTCTTGAGCAACTGAGTGAGTAGTCTGGCAATGCTCGAAAATCCTTGAATAAAGTTGGAACTAACACATGAGAGCACAAACTACTAAGCATCAATTAAATAGCATATACCTTACATGAACTAACTAAGCATGTTCACACGATGAGTATATGTACAAAAATAAAACAAATAGAGTTCATACCAGCCTCTCACCACAACTTGGAATGTCGTAAATCGTCATTACTGCTCTTCACTTGTGGATTGAATAATATAGAATGATAATCAGGCTCCAATAGAGCCACAGAAGTCCGGTGAACTCTGCAACAAACTTTACAAAACCAAAGAAGAACAACAAATATTTTTGGTTTTTCGAATTAAAAACAAGAACAGAAGGAAACAAGCAAACAAAGCAAAATATTTTTGGATTTTTGAATACTAAACCGAAACAATAAAAGAAAGAAAACCGACAAAAGAAACTAAAGAAGAAAACAAGGAGAAACAACAAAAATATTTTTGGTCTTTTTGTGTTTTGGAAAACAAGAACAAAACGATAAAAACAAAACAAACGAAAGAAAAACGAAAACAAACGAAAGAAATGAAAACATGGATATACAAAGAACTGACAGAAACATGATATATAAATGAGTGTGATATCGGTATACCTCCCCCCAAACTTAGGCTTTTGGCCTCTTCTTGATTACATTATATCACCCTCTTCTCTTGACCCTTGAAAACTTCCTTCACACCACACTCAAAGTAATTCGCATTAGAGATTAGTGCACAATAAAAAAATCATGGGTTCTGCAAGGGCCCAAGTGCTATTGATACTTTCAAACATTAGTACATCCACTGGTGTTTCGTGAAACAAAAAATCCACTCGACATAGTAAAAGAGCAAATGCAAGAAAAATGGCAGAATCTGTCAAAACTAGAACAGTCTGTAAAGACAAATTTTTTCGGGGCACTTATGTTGCTCAGATCGAAAAACATAAAGAACGAAAAAACTTTCGGAATTAGCTGAGGAATAAGCACAAAAGTTTCAAGTCATTTTGATCTTCCTGTGAATTATACGAGCCGAAATCTGTTTCCTGCGCAGAAATCCAAAACTAACTCCAACTTTCGCTAGAAACTTTACTTGGCACAACTAAAACATGAAAATAAAGATACAATGGAGTTTCTACAGAAGTATACAACCCCTTGACTCAAAGAAAAAAGAGAAAACAAAGGTGGAAGTGGTGAAAACGAAAATATGGGTGGTGAAAACATAGTGAAAACATTGTCCTCTTCATTCAAAATCATTTTGTTAACAAGGGTGATCAAGTCTTATTACCAGAACAATTTTCATATGAAGAAAAACTTTGCTAATCACTAAATAATTATGTTACCTCAACCTTGATAGACATAGTCCCAATCATAATAATTTCATATTCTTTTGGTGGTACTGGAATGGGACAATAAAATTCTCCAATCTTGATGGTCGCAATATTTTCAATTGAATTTAAACCATATCTTCTATCAATCTTCTTGGGAAAATAAACATTATGCTATTTATGATTAACATTAAAAGTTAATTTTCCTTGATTGCAATCAATAACAGCCCCTGGAGTGTTAATTAAAAGGTCTCCAAACAATAATAGACATATTATCATCTTCACGCATTTCCAACACAACAAAGTCGGTTAATATCAAACAATTAGTAGCAACTTGAACAGGAACATTCTCACATATACCAATAGGAAGAGCAGTAGATTTATCAGCCATTTTCAAAGATATATCAGTGTGTATCAATTCTGTAAGAGAGAATCTCTTAAAAAGAGAGAAAGGCATAACACTAACTCCATCTCCCAAGTCACATAAAGCAGTTCTAACATAATTATTTTTAATAGAAAAAGGGATAGAAATAATAATTAGCAAGCATAGTGGAAATTTCCTCATTAGGAATTTTCCTTTTGTTAGAGACAATATCTTTCATATATTTAGAATAAGGAGGCAATTTAATAGCATCAGTCGAAGGGATTTGCAAAAACAGAGGTTTCATCCACTCACAAAACTTGTTATAATGTTCTTCTTCCTTTGATTTGTGTTTCTTATTAGGAAAAGGCATTGCTTTTTGTACCTAAGGGTCTCTTTCATTACCATGTTTATTAGCAATGAAATCCTCCTTAGTATACTTTACAGTTTTAGTTTGCTTTTCAGGTTCAGCTACAATTTCTTCTTTATTAGAAGCATCACTTTTATCATTACCACTTTCAGTTTCAGCATCAGAAATAGATATACTATTATGATCTTTAGCAGGTTCAGGAGATTCTACAATATTTTTATGTCTCTTCTTCTTTTTCTTAGAAGGAGAACTATGGTTTTTAGGTTGCTGAGAATCTTGTTCAATTCTTTTAGGATGTCCTTTAGGATACAAGGTGTCCTGAGTAGAAACACCACATATAGTAATTATTTCACAAACATGTTTATCTCTAGAAGCATTATCTAGCATGTCTTTTTTCACTTTAGTAAGTTGATCAATTTGAGTTTGAACCATTTGAAAAAATTTAACAAGCATTTTAACATCATTAGAGGTTCTTTCAATAATACCATGCAAATTATCAACAGCTCTAGAGTTTTCCATAAGATGGTTTTGCACTCTCCTATTAAAGTTGTCTTGCTTAACAACACAATTATCAAATTCATCTAAGCATTGATCAGGTGGTTTAGAATAGGGAATATCTCTATTATCAAAGTATTGGAGAGAGTGTACCTGCTTAGTTGATGGATGAGGAATAGGCTAACATAATTCTTCTATAGGAGGTAAATTCTTCACATCTTCAGATTTAATACCCCTCTCTTTAAGAGATTTCTTGGCTTCCTTCATCACTTCATCATTTAATTCAATCATCCATCTATTCTTGGGTGTTGGCATTGGTGTTGGCTATGGTGTAGGTGTAGGCTCAGGTATATTCCAATCATCATTATTTTTGGCTATTTTAGCCATTAATTCCTCAGCTTCTTCTGGAGTTCTTTTCCTGAAAACACAACCAACACAACTATCCAGGTATGTCCTAGATTCAACAGTTAGTCCATTATAAAATATATCTAGGAGCTCATTTTTAGGTAATGGATATCCAGTGCTAGCTCTTATCAAAGAACAAAACCTTGTCCAAGATTTAGGCAATTTTTCTCCTTAAATTTGCTCAAAGTTAAAGATGTCCTGCACAGCAGCATGTTGGGCACTAGCAGGAAAATATTTTTGAAAGAAAGCATTAACCAAATCCATAGGATCAGTAATAGATCCAGGTGACACATTGTTAAACCAAAATTTAGCTCCATGTTTCAATGAGAAAGGGAAGATCTTGGTAACAAAATAAGTGCGCAGCTTAGTATCGTTAGAAAATAAACTACTCAAAGATGAAAGCTCATTCATGTGTTCCATAGCACTTTTACTTTCAGTTCCACAAAAAAGTTCCTTCTCAACGATAGATATATAAGATAAATCTGAAGAGAAATCATAATCCTTGTCCGTAATGTGTATGGGAGATGTAGCAAACTTAGCATCAAGAGAAGATTTATATTTCATAGCATGTCTTGCAAGAAGACTCTTACAAGCACTTGCACCAGTAGTAGAACGAGCTTCTTCAATAAAATCTTCATTAAGTTCAGTATAAGTTTCATCAACATCATCAATAGGCTCAGGTGAATTAACAGGTGTATCAATATTTTCAACAGAAATTTCAGGATTCTTAATTTGTTTGGATTTAACAATAGTAGCATCTAGGAAAGGACCTAGAGAACCAGTATCATCAAGCACAGTATAAGCATCATCAAAAGTATCAGAAACATTCTCAAACTCAGCAGAAGTAACAGTAGCATGTGGTGGAGTAAGAAGCTTACTCATAATAGACGGTGAATCAAGAGCAACAGAGGTGTTCAAAGTTGTACCTCTTATTGTAGTGGATGGTAATATAGGAACTTTTCCATCAAGAGTCTTGCCCATGATGAATGTCTTGCAGAAAACAATATCACGATCAAGTGAGCAAATAAATAAATTTATGCTCCCTGGCAACGGCACCAAAAAATAGTCTTGATGACCCACAAGTATAGGGGATCACAACAATCTTCGAGGGAAGTAAAACCCAAATTTATTGATTCGACATTCTCTGACCCCGGACCCAGAGATATGCATACTGTTATGTGCTCCTAGTCATGGACCCACAAGGGCTTCAGGGTTACTAGCCCCGGCCGCAACAAACAACGGCAGGCAGACCGTATTCATCAGAACGCAGGCCGGATCACCACGGTCTACTACTCCTTGTATCCATGCTAGTCATAACCAATTATGCATAACCAAGCGTCCACGAGTCGGATGAAACTGAAGGAACGGGACCAAAGCTATACATAGCTGCTATGTGTCCAGAAAGTGCAACAACAATCGAGGGTTACTGGGGTTACCTCGCCCCAGGACGAATCACATCGGCAGGCGGGCTCGGACATGGATCATCGGCTCCACAACCCCTCGACTGCGACAACTATGCAGGCATAGCCAAAACTGTATAACAATGAGCTTGAAACCAACAACCGATCAAAGCAGCACTCTAGACATGGAAATTGTATTAAACAAGTCATACTAGAGTATAGCATTACACACAGAGGTTACACGACTAACATAGGTCAAGTAACCCAACATTACAACAAGCAGCGAAAGCAAATATGTTGCTATACAAAAAGACTGCAAAAGGACTAAGAATCCGAACATAAGCAACGTAGCCAAACCCATACTACAGATACCAGGCTGCCACCTAGGAACCCCTAAATACTCATCGACATCGAGGTAGAACCCTTCTTCAGCTGCATCACCAAACTCTGAAACAAAACAACAATGAGGCAAGGTTGAGTACAAAAGGTACTCAGCAAGACTTGGCTTCTAAGTTCTTTGCATAAATCCATCTTTGTTTTCCGAAGTCGAGGAAGAAGAAGCACGTGTAATAGAGCATTTCTAAAGCAGAGGAGGAATCTACTAAATTACTGAGATCATCATGTTCTTTTGTTCCACCAATACTTTCTCATTCCCAGACTGCCTCATGCTACAAGAATCACCCCTCTCGACTTAGTCGAGGAGGCATCCTTCATTCGTTGTCAACATGTTTTAGTCATTCCATTAGAGTTGTCTATGATCACATAATCCGTTTCCAAGTCGTCCGTAACCGTGGACACGGCTTCTCAAGGAGATTTATCCCTGCAGGGGTACACTTTACCCACACATATCAACCGACTCATAACGCCACGCGGTAACGCTCCTCTCTAAGAACGCGACATAGTGTGGTCGACCACGGCCTTTACCTTGCTTAGCCCTATCCATGAGTCAACCCAAACAGGGCCACCCCGTCAACAGGGAGTTGGCCACCTCCTGACGGCACCTATTCTGTGAGTCGGGACAAGATTCGTGTACGTCCATCACTGGTCCCGGTCACGCCCTAGTTTTCTCCAAAACGTTTTATGACACACCCACAAATGGAAACTTCAATCTCTGTGACCCATGGAAGTGACTAGACAAGTTAGTTAGACGAGCGGGGTTCATTGGCCCGTGTGTGGCTGCACGCTCAGTCTTGGCTTCGAAGGTGAGAACTCGCACCTAGGGGCCTGAATAAGACAAAAACCACAACCCACAGTGGCCTCAACATCCATGCCATATTAATCATGTTATCCAATCACGTCAAAGCATAAACACCTTTCATACTAGATTCACGCATTGACAACATTCATCAACCGGATGAAGCAGATCATAATACTAAGCATGTCTAAGCATAGAACACACAAGGCTCTACGTTACTCAAACAACCCTAGTCATACTAAGAGGATAAACAGGTATGAAGGTGACATATAGGGGGATCATGCAGTGGATAGGATACTCTCAAAGACTCAAAACTTAGTTGAATCGCATGCATGAATAAGAGGTTGAAAGGACTCAAAACATGGGTGGACCCATGAGGTTGTTCTTGCCTTGCTCGTCGAAGGTGGAACTGGAGTTGTCGTAGAAGGCTGGATCAACCTCCGGGTCTCGGTCTACCAATAGCGAACAACACCTGAAAGAAGGCAAACAATCATACATGGTAACCGTGCAATGCACAATATGTATGCATGATCAAAATAATGCAAAGGAATTAAGCCCTAGAAGGTAAAATAGAAAGCTAGGGTTTTACGTCGAAAACGATGATCACCGAAGGGCGGAAAACCCTACTTTAGAGATGTGTCCAAGATTAGTTGCTCAAATGACTTGGAGAACCCCATATCTAGGTTGCATTTGTTTTCCTAATCAAAATGGTATATTACACTTAATTTTTAATTCTAATGAATTAAAACTTTATTTTCATTATTCTAAAGGATTTAATTCAAACTCCAAATATGGCCTCATTTTGAACTTTGTCAAACCTCTATGAAAATTAAATAAACAAATAGCTTACATTTTTCTGAACATTTTGCATATTTTTCCATAATTTTTGGAGTTATAAATTAAAAGTTATTTAATTTAAAAGATTTATTTATTTTCTGTAATTTCTATTGACTGTAGCCCCACACATCAGTTTGAATTTTAATTAAAAATAAATTCTGAAAAACCAGGGGCCGACACGTGGACAGGTGACGTCACGGTGTCTTCACCCTAACGTCACACGATGGCCGGCCGGAGACAGAGATGGACGTCGGCGGCGTTTCCGGCGACCGCCGGACGCGCCGTTTGTTGCTCTGGAACCGCCTTGTCGTGCTGAACCTAAAGAGGACGGCGCCGCCCGCGGGAGGTCGTCGACGGCGAGCCGCCGTGGAGAAACTACAGCAGGGGGGCTCAGGCTCCGGCGGGGACGTCGAATCCGGGCACGAGGGAGAGAACAGAGAGGATGGGGAGGACGTGCAGCTCACCCTGAGCTCGAAGGAGAGGTCAGTGGGGTCACGGAAGCTCGGGAGCGGCGGCGCGGTGGAGAATCCGCCGGCGGCCGGAGAGGAAGGAGACGACGCGATTGACGGCCTCTAAGCCATCCCGGCAGCTCCGGTCGCACGTGGAGGAAGAAGGAGTCGACGCGGTCCTGTAGGGATGCTTGGTGAGGTCGGGGAGGAGGTAAAACGGCAGCGGCGGAGGATCTCCGGCGAGGCTAGGGTTTGGGGCGCGCAGAGAGAGACGGAGAGAAGGGGAGGCGACTCGGGGGGTTTCTGCGAGGACTACTCGATGCGGACGTCTCCTGGGGGTGTCCTCATCCCCTCTCGCGAGGAAGCAGGAGGTGGCGCGGCCCTCGTCGTCTTCCTTGTCCTTCTGGCCGGATGCGAGGAAGAAAGGGAAATAAAACATTTTCCTGGAAAACCCCTGCAAGATTTGGAAATTACCGAGGGGTCCTCCTAGGGCTGAAAAACAGACATAAATTGATGTTTTGGGGGCCTTTTTGGAAACCAAAAATTACACCAAAATAGCCATTGGAAAGATCTTAAAAAATGTGACATCTCCATCATTTGTTTGGTTCATTTTGAAGAACTTTTTAGAACAAGTTTGTGGAAGGCTAGATTACGTGATTTTTACTAATTCACTGATTATTTTTCATATGCAAATTTTTGGTCCACATTTTCATGCATGTATGCCATGTACACAACACCTCACTTTATATTACACAAAAGTAGGGATGTTACAGACACACGGGGAGCCAAAGAATATTTATTATCCTTAACAACTGAGTTGTGAATTCAGCTGCACCTGAAAGTAAACTTACTTGCAACAATTTATCAGTGGTAACAGTTTTATAGAGCAGTAGAAATAAAATAACAGCAGTAGTAAAATAGTGACATCAGTAGAAATCGGGTAAAACAACAGGATGGGAAGTACCGTAGGCATAAAGGGAATGGATGGACGGGCGTTGCATGGATAACATAGGTCATGTAATAATCTAAACATGGGCATTGCAGATAATAATAATGAAGCATGAAATATTTAGGCAAACCATAGGCATGTGTTCCAATATAGCCGTACGTGCTCGCAATGAGAAACTTGCACAACATCTTTTGTCCTACCAGCCCGTGGCAGTGGGGCCTCTAGGAAAACTACTGGTAATTAAGGTTCTCCTTTTAATAAAGCACCAGAGCAAAGCATTAACACTTTGTGAACACACGTGATCCTCACATCACAACCATCCCCTCTGGTTGTCCCAATTTCTGTCACTTTGGGTCCTCGGGTTCCGGATAATGACATGTGTAAAACAACTTGCAGATATGATCAAGAAACATAATTATATTCATGAAACAATAACATGTTCAGATCTGAAATCATGACACTTGGGCCCTAGTGACAATCATTAAGCATAACAAGTTGCAACAACGGTAGAAAACACTAACAATGGATACTAGGTTCTATGCCCTAACAATCTGGCATTATTACATGATCAATCCCTTCCATCCCTCTCAGCCTACAGCGGTGTTTACTCACACATGGACGGGGGAATCATGGATGGTTGATGGAGAAGAGGTGGCGGTGTCGATGGCGATGATCTCCTCCGAATCCCCGTCCAGGCAGGGCGCCAGAATAGGAACTTTTGATCCCCGGATTGGGTTTCAAGGTGGCGGCGGCGCTCTGTTATGTTTCTGTGGAATATGACGAACCCCCCCTCGGTTTTTAGGTTACGGGGCATATGTAGTCGAAAGGGGAGTCCGAGGGGGTGAGTGAGTGGCCCAAACCACCTGGCGGCGCAGCCAAGGGGGCGCGCCAGGGGGTGGTGTGGCCCCCCTCCCGGCCCCTCTCCTGGCCCCCTTCTGGCTCCCAGGGTCTTCTGGTGTTTTAGGACCAATGGGGTCTTTTCTGGGCAATTTCTCGAAAGTTGATTTTTCTACACAAAAACAAGACACCAAGGCTCTTCTGCTAAAAACAGCGTTAGTCCGTGTTAGTGGTATCCAAAACTCACAAGTTTAGAGTAAAACACTAAGAAAAGTGCCCGAGAAAGGAGATATGTTTTGGACGTATCACAATTCTCCCATCATAGAAATTTCAATCCTATTGGTCATAAGCTTGCAAAACTCTTCATTAAACGAAGTGTTAGTAGACCCAAAAATGATGCCATCCACATAGAGTTGGCATATGAACAAGTCACCTCCAACCGTCTTGGTAAAGAGGGTGGGATCGATTAAACCAACATTAATCCCATGATCCACTAGAAACTCTATAAGGTGCTCGTACCACGCACGTGGAGCTTGTTTAAGTCCATAGAGCGCCTTATCGAGTTTGTAGACATAATCGGGTGGTTTGGATCCTCGAAACCCGGAGGTTGCTTGACATATACTAACTCATTACTGGGACCATTTAGGAAAGCACTCTTAACATCCATTTGTTGTAGCTTGAAATTATGATCAGATGCATAAGCAAGTAAGATGCGAATGGATTCAAGACGAGCTACAGGGGAAAAGGTTCCACCAAAATCAACACCTTCGACTTGAGAAAACCCTTGGGCCACCAATATTGCCTTGTTGCGGATGACAATACCATCTTTGTCTTGCTTGTTCTTGAACACCCATTTGGTTCCAATAAGATTCTTGCAATCCTTGGTCTTGGATCTAACTTCCAAACCTTGTTGCGCTCGAAGTTGTTGAGTTCATCATGCATGGCTTCAAGCCAATCTTGATCTTCGAGAGCCTCATAGACCTTCTTGGGCTCAACCAAAGAGACAAAATCATGAGCCTTGCTAAAATCCGCCAATTTCTTCCTAGTGACAACCCTTCCACGAACTTGCCCAAGTATTTTGTCCTCCGTGTGTTCTGCTTGTTCAAGATTATCTAGCCTTCTCTTTTCTCTACGAGCAAGTATCTCCTCCAAAGATTCCTTGGATATTGCTTGAGAATCACCTTCTTCATCGGAGACATGTCCATCTTCATCTTGGTCGTGATCGTTAATGGGTGAAGGATCACCACTAGGTTGATCTCTCTCAACAATTATGGGACTTTGATCGTGACTTTGATGAGTAGCTTGGCCTTTATCACTTGGTTGATCTTGATAATTAGCTTGGCCTTGATCACTTGCTTGACCTTGATCATTAGCCCGAGGGCTTGGCGCATCTTCTTGGGTAGCTTGTGTATCAATGGGTGTAGTCAATGGCTCCACTTGAGAGGGGCATAGTCCTTCTCCCTCCGTCATCCGATAACCCTCAATAGGAATTATTTCACCAATCCCCATTCTTCTTATGACGATGGGAGGAATTGCATCTCCTACAACACCATGATATATACGCCCCCTTGGGAGCCGTTATCCTCATCAACCACCACGCATATAGCTTCTTCAACTTGTCCGGTGGACTTGTTGTAGACTCTATAGGCGTGAGCATTTTCGCCATAGCCAACAAAGATACCCTCATAAGATTTGGTCTCAAACTTTGACAAACATTTATCTTTCTTGCGAATGAATCACTTGCAACTAAAGACCTTGAAGTAAGATACATCCGGTTTCTTGCCTGTGAGAATCTCATAGGGAATCTTGTTCAAGGTCTTGCAGAGATATAACCGGTTGGTAGCATGACATGAGGTAGAGACGGCTTCAGCCCAAAATTTATAAGGAGAAGAGAACTCCGCAATCATTGTCCTAGCCCCATCCATCAAAGTCTGGTTCTTTCTTTCCGCAACACCATTTTTTTGAGGGGTATGGGGAGTGGAATATTGATGAGCGATGCCCTTTTCACTAAGAAACCCTCAACAGTATAGTTCTTGAACTCCGAGCCATTATCACTCCGGATGGCCAATATGGAAGCATTGTGTTGGCGCTTAACTAGAGTGATGAACTCGATGACTCTCTTTTGAGTTTCACTCTTCCTCTTGAAGAAATACACCCAACAATATCTTGAATAATCATCCACTATGACCAAGCAATACTTATTTCCTCTGAGACTATCATAAGATAGTGGACCAAAGAGATCTAAGTGAATGAGCTCGAGAATTCTTGTGGTGGAGATATTGGTCTTGGTTGGGTGAAGTTCCCCATGTTGCTTCCCAAAGGCGCAATAGCTACACACACTATCTTTAGCAAACTTAGCCTTGGTTAGTCCTAGAACATGATTGCCAATTTGAAGGTCATGCAACATCCTCATATTGGTGTGGGCTAACCGGCGGTGCCAAAGCCAACCCACATCAACTTTAGCCATTAGGCATGTCGCGGCACACGTGTCTCCTTCAGAGAAGTCCACTACATACATGCCATTTTCGACAAACCCAACAAAGGCTACTTTAAGAGTTGTTTCCCAAGTGAAAATCACATTCTCTTTATTAAATAAAGAGGTAATACCACAATTTGCAAGTTGGAGAACGGACATCAAGTTATAACCAAGGGACTCAACAAGGAGAACATTCTATATTGATAAATCATTTGAGATAGCAACCTTGCCTCGTCCCAATACCTTAAGTTCGGAATTGTCACCAATAGTGACGCAATTGATATGAGGTAATGGAGGTTCAATATTACTCATTGCGCCATTGCTTCTGGTCATATGTTGGGATGCACCACTATCCACCGTCCATCTACCCGACCCGGAAGCACTTCCCTGCAAGAGATCAATTTCTTGATTTAGGTACCCATCCTTCAATGGGTCCTCTTTTGTTAGTAATAAGGGTCTTAGGAACCCAAATAGTCCAACGATAATCATCACCATCAGAAGTACCAACGTATTTAGCATAAACATGACCATATCTAGATTTCATGAGAACATAAGAGGGGTTATATTTTCCGGCAAAGTCATTGTGAGTGATGCTCCCCCTAGAGGTATCACCACCCACCACGGCGTTGGTCTCCTGCTCCTTGGACACCTCTCCCTCTTTCACAAAGACAACATTACGAGAGGAAGAGGTGACATTCTTGATTTTCTTTTTTGACTTGGCAACAAAGCCAAGCCCTTCCATCCCTTTCTTAGCTCCTTGAGAGCTTATGGCATCATTGAGAATTTTCTCTCTTCCTACAGTGTAAGTAGTAGTACAAGAGGTAGGCATGATAACAATGCTATTAGAGGAAGGTGTCCCTTGCTTATTAGATTGTTGAGCTAGAATCTTATTCCAAGACGTGGTGAGCTTGTCATGAATTTCTTTAAAAGACGTGAACTCCTTTTCTAGTTTTTCATGACGCTCAACAAGTTTCTCATGAGTCATTCCTAGCTTAAACTCTTCTTCTTCAAAGGTTTTAAGTAGAGCAAGATATGTTTCATTATCCTTCCTATGTTTGGAAACACTAACGGCGTATGTCTCCTCTAGACTAGATAGTATCTCTTCAACAGAGGCTCTCATGGATCTCTCTTTCTCAAGAGCTTCTACAAGCTCCTTGTCATTGTTCTCGTGGACACCACCGTAACTCTCCAAAGTCATGATGATCTCTTCCTTCTCACCTATAAGAGAGGTAGCATCATCAAGTTGCCTCAAAAGGGCCTTTACCTTCTCTTTGGTGTCACCTTCAAGACTACATAACCAAGAGCCTAGATTCTTGGCCTCCTCATCATCATCAACAATTTTTTCAACACAATCCAATGATGAGGGAGAACTAGTAGCAATAGGCTTGGAGGTGGAAGATATTACCGCGGTGGCTTTTACCATGAGAAATGTAGGTCGGATCAATGCCTTCTCATTGGAGGATTCCAATAGAGAGGTCGATGAAGAGGAAGACGTAGCTATGGCGACATGGGCCACACCTACGACTTCATCTTCTCCTTCATCTCCGGAGTAGTATGTTTCCAATGTGGGCCCTTCTTGAACATATAGAGCCCTTGGGACTCTTCTAGCAAGGTTCTTGTTTTGTGGAGCTTTGTTCTTGTCCTTGTGAACAAGCTTGCCTTCATTCTCTTCTCTTGGCTCAAAAGGACATTCTTTGACGAAGTGGTTTGCACTTCCACAATTGTAGCACGTCCTTGGTCGATCCCCTTCTTCTTGTAGACCTTGTTTCTTGAGGGTCTAGGAGTACCGGACTGCTGAGCCTCCCATCTCTTCCAATAGACATGCATGGCAAGAGCAATACACTTATGAGCACCCTTGTATGTGTCTTAATAGTCCTCTTCATCCACATCATCCTCATCAACTTCTTATATCCGAGAAATCGCCTTAGACTTCAAGGTGAGGTTGGGTGACTTCCTAATTCCTCTTGAGCGAGCGAGAGCATCATCCGCACTCTTGTGAGATAGGGATATAGCTATGAACTTGCTAAGAACACCAATGGAGTTGAGAGAGTTGTAGTCCGATCTTGTTCGGATGCTAGTGGATAGGTTCTTCTCAAAAGGAGTTATGGCCTTGACAAACTTCCTCTTGATCCACTCATTGGATATTTCCTCTTTTCCAAAGTCCCTCAATTGGTTGCCAAGGGTGACAACTCTTCTATATAGCTCCTCGGGACTTTCATCTTCAAGCATCACGAAGTTCTCGGACTTGTCAAGTGCCACATCATACTTGGAGGATTGGATGCTAGCATTTCCTGGAAACAAGGTGTCAAGTTTATCCCAAGACTCCTTGGCGGCCTTGATACCGCGGATGAGTTCAAGATGTTCTCTTGGGAGAGCCTTTTGGATAGTAACAAGAGCGGTCTTGTTGAGTTGAAATTCAATATCCTCTCTTGGAGTCAAGTTGCTTGCATCGTGAGGGTGGAATCCATGGAGAACACTTCTCCACAAGGCGGTGCAAGATCCTGAAATATGAGACTCCATATCGAACTTCCAAGAAAAGAATTAGTTAATATTAAGCATGGGAGGAAGTCCAACGTTTAGAATTTGTGGCATAGTAGCAATGGGATGAATAGAGTCATAATTGGTAGGTGGTGGAACTCTTGAGTTAGACCCCAAACCGTTAGCCGTTTGAGACTTGGAGCCTTCGGAACTCCCACCGCTCTTAGCATTGTTATCGGCTTTTGCCTTGGCTAAAGCAATGTTAGCTTCCATTTCGGTGATGTCCGGAATGGAATCATCATCTGAGCTAACATCTTCGGCGGTGGGAGGTGGTTCCTCGAGCTCCTTGGTTTTCCCCATCATGGCCTCAAACATCTTCTTTATGCCAGAAACCTCCGAACCAACACTAGAGCTAACCTTGGACAATTCGGTTTGGATAGTTCCAACCGTTTCTTGTAGGTTAGTTATACTGTTGTCCATTTTGGCGATTTCCGCATTAGAACCGTCGGGCTCATTTTCATTGACCATTATACTCTTAGGCGGTTAAGCCCTTAGCAAGAGCCGAGGCTCTGATACCAATTGAAAGTGCACTATGGTCAACTAGAGGGGGGTGAATAGGTTTACTACCAATTTTTAATCGTTTCCTTTTAGTTATGGCTAAACAAGTAATACAAGGTTCTCTAGATGTGCAACTAGGTGAGCAACCTATGTGATACAAGATAAGATACGCAACAGAAGTAAAACGAAAGGTAACAACATAAACCACAAGTGTAAACGAGGAGACAAGGATATGTTTCCCGTAGTTCCTTCTCAAGAGAAGTACGTCTACATTGGAGAGCTGGGGAGCCACCTAGGCACTCCTCATTAGCACGGTTGTGCACACCTTATTCTCCTTGAGCTTCCCCGGTAAGGGAGATTCTCGTTTCCACTACGAGGTCGACTTGAAGGCGTTGAACAAACCTTTACATGAGATTGAGGACACTCCACACGATGGATGGAGGCTCTCAAACAATCCGAAGCTTCTTTGCAACAAGGTGGAAGCTACAAGCACAAGATCTACTAAGGTTTCTAGGCCTCAAGTAGGATTACAGATCTACTAGGATGTGGTGAATGGATTTGCAATTCCTTTGGTGAAATCACTGATCTAGGTCTCCTCTAGCTCTCCACAAAGTTATGGAGTGATTGGGTGGTTGGAGAGGAAGATCTAGGAGGTTGAAGCTTTCAATTAATGGCTATGAGAGAGAGTGGGAAAAGCTTAGCATTTAAGAGGTAGCTCCGGTGGTCTTCATACACTGGAGCCCGCGCGGCTCCTTTTTCTTCTCTGCAGTTTCTTCAGTGGCGGAGGCTCCGGTGGTTCCGGCGGAGGTTCCGCCAACCGAAAGTTCCGGTGGGTTCCACCCTAGCCTCCGCTGATATGCACCCGAAGGTGATTTTGGCGGACCCTGCACTAGAGCCTCCACCGGTACCAAATCCCACATGTAGACCAGTTGGACCGGCGGAGGTACCGGTGGTTCCGGCGCAGGTTCCACCCACCGAATGTTCCGATGGGTTCTGTCGTGAGCCACCCGGAGGGAGTTTGAGCGGAGGTATCACCGGAGCCTCCACCAGAACCTCCCGCCTGGGAATATGCCGAGAAACAGTAGGGGCGGAGGTATCGGTGGTTTCACCGGAGCCTCCTCTGCCTGTAGAAATTGTTTCCCAACTTTGTCTTTTTGAGCTCTTTCCTTGAGGATAAATATTGTAAGCCTTTGAGAATGTTTATTGGGAGTATTTTGGCATTTTGATAAGTATCGAACAAACCCCGCACATGCTCTAAATAGAGATTAGTCTGTTAGTTATGTTGTCATAAATTATCAAAAAGAAAGATGATCTTTCAGTGGGCAGCATGATGAGTTACTCCTCCTTGCCATTGGGATTATGGGTGACGAAAAAAATTCGTGGTGTATTAAGGACTTTGCATGACAGTCTATAGTTTTTCAACGGAAAAACCGTGACTAAAAGTCCAAAACGTTGTAGTGATGTAGGCTTTTAAAACCACCATTCACATTGTTAATAGAGTAGCAAGCAAGTCGGTTCCCAAAACACCATATGAATTGTGGACAAGTAGAGTTCCATCTCTACAACACCTCAAGGTTTGAGGGAAATGAGGTGGGGAGGAGGTTGGGGACGAGTAGATCTATGTTTGGTGAGTTGGAAGAAGTGAGACATGTGAGTGGAGTGGTAGTGGCTCCCATGTGCTAAAAAGTAGCAAAAATCGTGCTGGATATTATAGGAGGCGCATACTGGCAAAATGGGCCTCCTATATATTATGCGAGGCGCATTTCCAAAATGTGCCTCCTATAATGCATATATAGGAGTCGCATTTCAAAAATATGCGCCTCCTATACCTCCAACTATAGGAGGCGCATTCGCTGCCTCAGAAGCCACCCGGGCCCACACAAAATATAGGAGGCGCATATTATAGAAGTGCGCCTTCTATACTTACATTATAGGAGGCGCATATGGACAAATGCGCCTCGCATAACCTGAGGCCAGGAGGTTGTGGTCCCCACATGAAGTATACGAGGCGCATATTTTTGAAATGCGCCTCCTATATATGCATTATAGGAGGCACATCTTCGAAATGCGCCTCGCATAATATATAGGAGGCGCATTTTGCCAATATGCGCCTCGAGCCCTTATTTCCTCCTATAGTCTTTTCTCTAGTAGTGCTGGACGCGCGGCGGTGATGGGCTGCCCTAGGTTGGTTCGCCCTTTCCAAGGCTTTGTAGGTCGAAGCTCTCCTGCGAAGAACACCGACGAACGAAGAAGAAAATAACTAGGGTTAGGAATAAAGTTTGTAGATGGGTTTTTGCGACTGTGTGTTGTTGTTCAATCGGCCGTCACCCCTCATCTACACTACTATTAAAAAAAGTAAACATGGTCTTTTTTACGTGCACCCCCAAAAGGTACACAACCAAATTACCACCATCGGATCAGCCCCGCAAGTAAATCTAACCATCAGGATTAATCTAACCCAGCAATTTATTCAGGCGGACGATGGTCTGGCGGACGAAAAGTTCCGCACCCTGCTTCGGCCATCCCCACGCATAACTTCCCTCTGTTTATGATCCGCAATTCACGTCGCAAATCACGCCCCAGTTCCTCTCCTCCTTCCATTACGCTCCTCTCCTCCTTCCATTAGGCATGCCTCTATACGTGTTAGAAGGGGTGCGGAGACGGGTTGGAGGGCGCATACTACCCATCATCGTTCAGGCAAACTCTCTTTCCTCGATGATGTATAGCTGCAGCCATGTACAAGATAGCCGAGAAGATACGACGCGAGCTCCAAGGCCTCCATCACCAGCTCCACGAGGTCCCTCTATCTCCCCTCACATGTTTGATCCTGTGCGTCGTTTGATTAAATGTCTGACTGTTTAATGATTTTTGTATTGCTATTGGCAGCAGGAAGATGAGAAAGAAAAGGATGTGATTAGCCACGGACGCGCCTACCTCCATGGACGAATTACTTTAGCCAACGTCGGAGCCATGGGTCTTTGGCTTTTCTGTTCCATCAGCAAGGTATTTGGCACAACCCAGTAGATTATCATGATGTGCAAAAAAATCATAGTTTTGTTTTTTATTTGGTGCTTGGAAAGTGCTTGTGAAAATGTCAATGAGAGTTTAAATCGTGAATTGGATGGACTGATGAAGCATGGAGGTAGACAAGACATGTGGTTCTCTTAGAAAAAAACAGAAGAAATAGAAAAAATAGAAATTGGTGGCACTGCCGAGTATATTATCCTTGCACACCAAAGAGATTGTTGCTTATGGTTGCCATGAATGCAGTTAACCAGCGCAATTATGTTATTCTAATGTAGATTTGATGGACAGTATCCGGACGCAATGATTTCTGTGTGGAGAAAAGTTGACTTTGGGTTCAAGCATGGCTCCTCTGCGTACTCAACAACCAATACATTATTCGCTCATTAAGTTAAGCGATATGTCAGCCTTAAATTACCGTATTTGAGGCACTGTGAACCTACACCTAACATATAATTAATTGTGTTTCAGGTTTTCAGGTTCAACATTTAAGAAGACATGTTTACATCTTTTTTTTCAGATTTTGTGAATCTGGTTGGTCTGAGATGTTAACTCTATCAAGTTCTAATTTGTGGGAAAAAATTAGCACCAGCTTGGGTGATTAATCAACGTGTCTAAAACAACTGAATTGGGTAAGCCTTGAGTGGGTTATTCTTTCTTTTCGTAAACATCATCATTATGTTCAGGTAAGCACATCGTTTCATTCATCAAGTTCGAGTTCGCAGGGTATAAATTCCAAAAATCTTATTCATCTACTGATCTACAGTAAACTGCTATGAGGCTTTTTTTCTCTTTAGTTATTTTCGTTTCTAGACAGGAAAACTAAACCTGCTTGAAGTTGACATTTCTGAGTCTTAACTATTTGAAACTGAAAAGAAAATTTTCTCTTGGACAGCATACATGCTAATTTATTTTAGAACTCAATTTATCTATGATTTGTGAGTAGCTTTATTATCTATATGATGCAGGATTCTTGTCATTCTGTCGTGCGTGACCTTCCCGCCGGTGTCTCCCTCCCCACGCTATGCATCCTCTACATGTCCAACATGCACTCCGCTGCACCCCATGTCGCCACTGCTGCTCCAGGATTCTGCCGCAAGCAACGGTGCCTCTGCCGGGGCGCTGCTACTCCCCGGCACTGTCCTAGGCTGGTAACAACAACTACACTCTAAATTTGTGATAAAAGAAGTAATTGCAGCGAGCAACGTCTCACACAAATGCAGCATCTCCATGCCTAATAGGAATCAGAGGAGCACCCTAAGATTTGGCATTTGTGCAATGGTTATAGATGAGAAGGGTCCTTCAGTTTTCTACAAATGGTTTTTTCACTTGCGTCAGCGATGACATCGACGACGCTGTCGTCCTCCAATGCGCTGTTGATGGTGATGCACCTTCTGCTCCCAGACAACAGTAGCGGGCGAGAGTTAATTCATTTTTTTACATCGTCATATGTGCTTGAGGTGATAATGCTCGCATTTTGTTTTACATTTGCACGTGGTGGAATGAGAGAAATAACAAAGAGAAACTTTCTGTTACCCGATTCATGTTTGCTAAATGTTTCAGAGAAGGAAAACACATCCTTTTGAAAAAAACTGTTTTTTCCGTTATGCTCTGGTACTATTTTGGTGATTCAAGCCGTTGGGTATATTTGACTAGGTTGTTTACAAATATCATGAAGTACTTTCTAGGAGACCAGGACTGCCATTCCAGGTTAAGCTATCAATAGATGGGTTTTTTTTTAGGTCCAGAGAAGTTGACAGTAACTGGGTTTTTCTGAATTTAGTCTTCCGGCAGAGAAAGCTGTAGTGCTAAGCTTGCACGTGCCCTTAAAGATGGAAACTTGTGTTTTTTTGAAGAGCAGCACCAACCTATTCTTTGACCAATCAGGTTACTATTATTTCAAGCAAAATGACAATAAGACCCCGGGCCTCTTGGAAAATATGATCAGTGATGCAAGCTACATAGGTAGCTGCTTCTAAAAAGTGGAAGAATGGAACCACCGAGTCATGTTTCCTAGAGTTTGTATTAAACATAAAATAGGTTAATTTCTTCATGCATTATTTACTGCTGTGACATGGAATTTGGATTTAGCTCACTGTTATTTTATTTTTTGTGAAGAATGTCAATGATATTCCATGTTACTTCCCTTTATAGTTTAATTGGCCATTTTTTGTGTGTACTGAAAATCATCTCTACAATAATACAACTTTAGCTGAGAGGTTTTTTTTTTATATAGTTGTCTTTTGGACCAGACATTTTTTTTATTTGCGTCCACATTTCCTTCTTCATTTCGAGGAAACATCTTGAACAACTTGGAGCACTACCTTTAGTCTCTTTTATTTGGTTATAGCCGTGCAACCTTTTTCCTTAGAATGGTGGTTAGTGTTTTCTTGTATGTTCAATTTGTGATGTCTGCTTGTATGCTCAATGCCTGGAATTTGGTTCATGGCAAAATTCTTCGGATTGGTAGGACTAAGAATTGCAAATGTGGTTCTCCACATTGGTGAGTATTTCATGTGCTATGTGTACTGCAAATAAAATGTAGACAGTCGTATATCTAAAGAGGTTGCAAATATTTTGTTTCAAAATAAATATTTAACTAAGAAAGCATTCCCATAATTTTGATGTGCTATACACTGGACAACATGACTATGGTATATGCTTGGTTGCCGCTCCAAGTATTTATTTTCAGAATTTTTGTGAAAGTAGGATCTAGAAATGAGTTGCATGAAGTCGTGCGTTGCACGTGCACACTAACTAGTGTATATAAGAGGCGACTGGACTTCCCGTGCAAGTAAAAGGCTTAGATTCACGTCCAAAAAGCCCTAATTTGCATCCAATTCAGATGTTTGACTCGAACCTTCTAAAACTGTTCGGTCTGAAAACTGGCTGCACCTTGCGGGTCATTTTTGAGTCAGTAAACAAGCTCAAAAAGAAACCACGTAGTAGAAAAAGTTGTTCGCCTAAAAAAGACGAAAACCTTGGATGTTTTGTGATTTTTCATCTGACGTCATCTTGAAGGCCTAATTGTATCTGCACTAAAACATATTTGAATCGAATCTGAATCTGTCAGTTCTGACCCGTCTGTATTTTGCAGATTCGAGATAGTAAACGACCTCAGATCAAAATTTCGTGGAAGACAAAGTTGTTCGTCTCGAAAAACCGAAGAACTTTTGTTTTATATGTTTTCTCATCAGAGACCATCTGGTTTGTCTACCGATCTCGTTAATGACCAGGTGTCAATCTTGTTCGCGCCTTCACAGAACGCGACTAGTACATGTACTAGTTAGTCTCTGTCTCGTGCTTCAGTTTTAGCCGAAATTCTGAACCTCCCTAGTACATGTACTAGTTGGACTCTGTTTTGGCCGAAATTCTGAACCCCGCTAGTACATGTACTAGTTGGCCTTTGTTTCGTCCTGTTTTTTACTATAGAATATGCATACTTCATTAGATCGAGATGGTCCGAAAATCAAAATTGTTTGTTTCGACGAGACGCACAACTTTCATTCACATTATTTTTTAATTTGGGCTCATCTTGTTGCCTTCCTTTTGTGAGCCAAAAACGAGTGTCAACAGATACATTTACGAGTTTTGAATTTAAAGAGAATGTTGAGGATAACTTCATTTATGCAAAGTTCAAAAGTGGGAAATATATTTTTCTAATATTGTTTGTGGATGCTATCTTTCTTTCTACAGTGATGTCAGTCTGCTACGAGAAACAAAGAAGTTCTTATCCTCAAACTTTGATATGAAAGATCTTGGTGAAGCACCATATTTTTTGGGCATAGAGATTCACCGAGATAGGAAAAGTGGAGTGTTAGGACTATTGCGGAAGGCATATTTTGAAAAGGTTGTTAAAAAGTATAATATGCATGCGAGTTCTGCCACACCTGCTCCTAGAGTCAAGGGCGACAGTTTTGGGAAATTGCAATATCTCAATAACCAGTATGAGATCGATCAAATGAAAGCAGTACCATATGCTTTGTTTGTTGGAAGCTTACAGTGTGCACTCTCCCTGACTTAGCTTTTATCACCGGGATACTCAGTAGCTATCAAGAGAATCCAGACAGAGAGCACTTGCAAATGGTAAAGAAAGCATTGCGTTATGCGCAAGGCACAAAGGACCTCATGCTAACATATAGAAGATATGTTTCCCTGGAGATAAGAGGGTATTCTGACACAGAGTTTGCGGGGGACAAAGATGATAGAAAATCCACGTCAGGATACATACTTACTCTCGTTGGAGGGGCCATTTCATGGAGAAGCTCCAAACAAACAATAGTTGCATCATCCACGATGTATGAAGAATTTATAGCATGTTATGAGGCCACGTGGTAGGCGATATGGTTAAACAAATTTATACCCGACTTGAAAGTGGTAGGTTGCATTTACAAGTCACTAAAGATGTACTGTGACAATCAGCCCGCGGTATTCTATGCTCACAAAAGAAGTCAAGTAATGCTACCAAACCAATAGAAATAAAGTGTTATGTTGTGAAAGATAAACTCCACAATCAAACTATAAGTCTCGAGCATATAAGGACAAAGGATATGCTTGTAGATCCGCTTACGAAAGGCTTACCACCCAATGTCTTCAAGGAACACTTAGCCGTCATGGGTTTAAGGGAAAGTCTATGATTCCTGGATCAAGAGAGACCCGAAAAGGAACAGTTTTTTGTTTCAAAATCATAGAGGTATATTGTAGCTTTCTGATTCTATTGGCAATTGAGTTGTGACAATAAAACATACTCTATGTACAAATATGTGATGAAACGAGTAAAAGTAAAAGGTATAAAGTTAAAATTAAAAGTTGAGATTAAGGGGGAGAATTTTAGGTTGATCTTCGCTAATAGGCCAAAACGGCCTGTCAGGCCCTTGGTCAACGCACCCTGATTGGGAGCGTCCAACCTCTTACTGGTTCGTGGGCCCCTCTTTCCTGCGCTAGAAAGAGAGGTGGAGGCTGGCGGCCCACAGTACGAGGTCCACCGTGTTGCTAGGCACTCCACCGACACCCTACCCGGTCTAGGTTTAGCGCAGCGTGACATGAAGCTCCACTGCCGCTCACCGCCGTCAACATCACTTCACCATGACTTCGACGGGCTCATTGTCGCAAGGAGAAGGTAGTTCTCCTCCCTCTCTCTTGGATCTCTCTATGTATCTGATTCCTACATCTAAAAGACACAGACAAGGTCAATCTACCGATTTGGATCTAGCCTGACGATTCTAGGGTCTAACACCTGCTGCTTTTAAGCGCACGGCCAGCTGCGCGACTTCTCCACACATGGACAGGTGAAGAGAGGAAATTGAGTCCCAATTAGCTCGAACTTTCTCTGAACCACTCAGATAGTAGTATAGGGGACTTCACACTTCGCAGGTGCACTGCACTGAACCTCACAGCAGCACTGAACTGAACTTCGAGTGAACTGGCGGGGCTTCACGCCGTGAACTTGTGGACAACAGTTCGATGGGGATCCACCGATCAAGGAAGGGATTTCACGGTCATGTAATAGTAGAGGATGGCTGCCACTGGTGTGCTAGGAGGCACCAAACACGGGGAGCAGTAACGGAGCAACCACGACCTAGGTGCAGGGATGAGGATGGCGTGATACTGGAGTGCGAGAGAACCGTAGCAGAAGGCCGCATGCCGGAGCAAGGAGACGGAGCTGATGGCCACCGATAGGCGCGTTGGAGCATTGGAGGATGGGGCCACACGGCAGGAGTTAGGAGGTGATGGTGAACTCCTGGGCTCAGTCCGTGGACTTCCACGGTAGCGGCGCATGATGCGTGAGCGGCGGCCGGTGGCCCCGAAGTTGCTCCTCCGCGATGAGGTGACAGAGCGGCCAGGTCCAAGCTTCGTCCGAGATGCGATCGGCGCCGATGGTGCTAGAAAGCCGGCGGGATGCGTGCGGTAGCGGAAGAGACATAGCGGCTACGCTGCATCGGCGCACGCCGGATGTAGGTTTGCCAGCGATTGGGCACGTGGCAAAGAAGGTAAGTGGAGGCCACACACGCTGGACATGGGGTGGCCGGTGACACACGCACAAGAGGCGGAGGGTGGCTCGTCGGCGGGGAAGGTGGAGGGCATCGTGGGTGGGGATTGGATCTGCGGTGGGTTGGTTCGTGGGGTTGACTCTGGATGAGAACTACTAGGGTTCGGTTCCGTATTAGGAGGTCTTTACGTGCAGGTACGGATCGAGATTAAGAGGTCTATTGGGCAGGTGTTGTAGAAGAGTCCACCTTGTATATAGGGTGGGTATCTCTATTATATAGTTTTGAAGGGGAACGTAGCATAGAAAACAAAAATTTTCCTACGCGAGAGACACCCGAAAGGCCAAGATCTAATCTAGGAGACGAAGTGTAACGGGCAACAAGAGGGTTAAGGAGAACACATACCCTCGAAGACTCAAAGTGGTACGAGATCAAATCTCTTTGTTGGCGTAGTCGTACTCACACCGATCCCGATAGCGAGAAGATGGCACCGCAATCCGGCGGTGCATCCGTAATCGGTCACACGTACGGTTGATGACGACCTCCGTTCCCTCGTTCCAGCGGGACGCGGAAGTAGAGGATCCCTCGGAACTCCAGCAGCACGACGACGTGGTGGTGGTGAAGAATCCCACGGTCAGGGCTTCGCCAAGCCGGAGACCATGAAATGGAGCAGCGGGTGGAGGGAAAGGGAAGTGGCAAAGTGTGTGGAGGAGGGAGAGCTCTCACCCTCCTTTTATAGGAGAGGGGGGAGGCAGCCCAAGGGGGGTGAGGCCAGCCCCATGGTGTGCCCCACCTCTTCCCTCATGATGTGAGTGGACACTCCACTCACACCCACTCATTTTCCTTTAAACCCCACTTAGAAAATCCAAGAGTTTTTCTTTAATAAATCAATAAAACATTTTTATTTCTTTATTTCAGCATTTGTTAATTCTATTAACAAACATTTGCATAAAGCACCTCGAATCATTTGTTAATTCTATTAACAACCATTCGATGAAAAACCCCTTGAACTATTTCAATTTTCCCCAAAACAATTTCGGTGCTGTCCAAAATATTCTTCGATATTCCGTATCCTCTCAAACGCGTCATCGAACCTTAAGTGTGTCACCCTACGGTTCGCGAATAAGATAGACATGATCGAGACTCCTCTCCGATCAATAATCAACAGCGGGATCTGGAGATCCGTGATGACTCCTATATATTCAACGATGACTCTCGTGATCGTGTGAACCAACAACGCCGTGAACTATTCCCTTTGTCTCGCGATATTTTACTTGTCCGAGATTCGATCATTGGTATCAACCATATCTTGTTCAATCTCGTTACCGACAAGTACTCTTTTCTCGTTCCCGTGATATAACATCCTTGTGATCATATCACGTGCTTGCAAGCGGTTTCGATGTGATATCACCGAGAGGGCCCAGAGTATATCTCTCCGTCATTTGGATGGACAAATCCCACTCTTGATCCATGATCCTCAACTAATACTTTCCGAATACTTAACGACACCTTTATAGTCACCCTGTTACGGTGTGACGTTTGATGCCATCAAAGCACTCTTCCGGTATCAGTGATTGACATGATCTCAAGGTCTAAGGAATAAGTTACTTCGTATGTTTGATATAACAATGTAAACTAAATGACTTGATCGCATTGCTATATTCTCTTTGGGTATATGTTCATCACATCATTCTTCTAATGACATGACCCCGTTATTAATAACATCCAATGTTCATGATCAGGAAACCTTGATCATCTATTAATCAACGAGCTAGTTAAAAGAGAGGCTTTACTAGGAACCATTGTTTGTTTATTAAGCACACATGTATCAACGTTTCCGGTTAATACAATTCTAGCATGAGAAATAAACATTCATCATAAACAAGGAATAAGATAATAACCATTTTATTATTGCCTCTCGGGCATATTCCCTTCAGTCTCCCACTTGCACTAGTCAATAATCTAGTCTGTAAGCACTTAACACATATGGCGTACCAGTGTTATTACCATGCTTCGCATGTGGTAAACATTATCAAAAAGATCTGAACTGTTCAGGGCCTATTGTATTTGCATGTTCTTTGCGTCTACACGCATCACTCATTCTCTAATGAGATGGCTTTGTATATATATGGTCAATTGGTGAAAACTTAATTCCTTAGCTTAAACTGATGTCACTAACATTGTGAAAATGTAGCTTCATAGTGTTAGCATTCTTGGAAATTCACCAAGTTCCGGTGATACCTTAATTCCTCAGCTTAAACTGATGTTACTAACATTGCGAAAATGTAGCTCCATAGTTTCAGCATTCTTGGAAATTCACCAAGTTCAATAAAGAACTCCTTGACACAAAATACGCTTATTATCAGTTGTCAACACAACGATATACTTTAGCCTTTGTTGTAGTATCTGTCACAATATTTTTATTTTTGAAACTCTTTCAAATCCAGCATGGAACTTTCTTCCATCCTATGTGCTACCCTTCATCACATATTTTAATTGAGATAAAATTACTTGAATAAATGAAAATACTATTAGTGTAACATATTACAACTAATATTTTGTCATTACTATATAGGAAAACATATCCTTAGCATTTCTAAAATGACACAAGGATCTCTCCCACTGTTGTCTAATCATCATATGAATTATCCTACTATAACATTTTATAGCATAGGACTTATCTGGTTGTGTACATAGCATGGAAACATGACTTAGAAATCTCAATTTCAATGATGCTTATCATGTGTCAAAACACTTGAATCTTGCTCAATTACTTTCCATGTGACAAGAACTCCTTGTCATTTCTATATTGACTTACTTCAATATTTCATCTATGTAATTTGGCTTCTATCATATCAGGCGCTTCAATCCATCTTTTATAGATATCGATGCCCAATATTTTCTAAGCCTTTCATCAATATGAAAATCTTAACCGTGTTAATTTAAAAATACATATTTTCCAATCAACCATATGTCATCTACATAAAGTATTGGAAATATGTCATAGCGCTCCCACTTAATTTCTTGTAACTTTACAAGCATCTTTATCGTTCATGATGGAATCAAACTCTTTTGATAACTTCATTAAGGTAAAAATTTCAACTTCGTTCTGCTCACTTCAACCATTGAAGTGTGCATACCTTTCTAGCAACCTTTTTGAATTTTACAAAACTCTCAGACTGTGTCAAGTACACATCCTTGATAAAACTTCCTTGAGAAAAGAGTTGGTTTTGTTATTCAACTGCCATATCATAATATGTAACCTTTTGCTAGAACTATCCGCAAAGACTAAAGCATCACTACGGAAGATCAAAATCTTGTAGTAGTTAACTCTTTGAACTTCGTCGAAAACAATTTTTCGATAAGTACAATTTTAATAAGATGTAAAATCCATGTCTTTGTCGCTATATAGACCCTTTTGCTATCGCTAGGCATCATGCCTATCGAAAGGACTACCAAGTCACATACTTGATATTCATACAAGGATACTATGGCGGATATAGTGACTCATAGTCAATTTTACGAAGCCAGGGCCCATCATTTGCTTCCTTTATAAGGTCCAGGTCCTTTTGTTGTCAAAACAACACTTTACACTTAAACCACAAGTTGTTATAAGTACAAAGTTTTTGGACTTTTCTGGTACAGTTCGCAAACTCATTTGAAGTATCTACAACATTTGTAGTGTCTTCTACTTAGTCAAAACAGTAAACCCCGGAACAACTTCCAGTGCTGCGCTACTCTTGACATGATAACGAAGATTCTCTAATCTCGTTGAGTTAGTACTGTGCTCCCACTCACTTGTTTCGCAAGAACTACTTTCTCGAGAAATCAACCCTTTCTGACAAACAACATTTGTCTTTTGGTTCGGTGATAGGAGAAATACCCAATGTTTTATTTGGGATAACCTTATAAACATATATTTATCCTATTTTGGTTGTAAACATTTTACACATGCTATGCATACCAAAACTTAAGAAAAATGATAATTCGGGTCATTACCCAAACCATATCTTATATGTTGTCAATTTCAACGGATCATGATGGTGCTCTTTTCAGTGGGAAAAACGGTTGCCACTAATGTATAAACTACAAAATTATAATGGCATTTTTATTAATCTTACCATGTCAAACAAGGTTTGATATTTTTTTTTGTCTCTTGAATACTCCAATCTAATGTGGGGTATTCGAGAAGTATAAGTTGTAGAACAATTCTGCAACTTCTCAGATGTTTTGCTAAACTTGTAACTCAAACTTTATCCTTTATGATCCAATCATAAATACTTGATTATCTTGTTACATTGATTTTAACTTCATATTAACAACCTTTTGAACCAATTCAAAATGTCAAACTCTGTTCCCTTTAAATAGATATACTCACATATCTACTTAAATCATCGACATAATTTTATGAAGGAAAAATTAATCCACCATACATGACTACACATAATGGACTATATACATCAATATGTATAATCTCCACTAAATTAGTCGTCCATTCTACTTTGGCCTAAGAACGGAATTCTAGTCATCTTTTGGAAGAGGTCTCACAAGCGTCAATTTATTCAAAACAAAATGACTCCGGAAGTCCATCAATATGGAATTCCTTCATGTTTTCCTTTCCGATATGAACTAAAATGGTGGTGCCACAATTTAAGTGAAACTCTTTTACGTCTTGCAACGTTTAGCATTCAGTCTTATAGATGTTTACTTTACCAACATGATTTATATTAACATATCCATCAATTATGGAATATGGTCATCGTTTGAACAATCTCATTTGTTCTCACAAAAGACTAGAACAAAATAACAAATTATTAAGTTCTTCAAATAAATCTTGACTGGTTGGTTCGATACGACAATGAACACAATAACACTTTATTTATGTTCTTGTCATAATCGATTCCACATCTATTACTAGTTCCTTTTAGGCCCTTGTATTTCTTTCATTGCGTTGCTTTGTATGACAACTCATACCAACCAATGTGGTATCAAAATACCAAAAATACTTTGTTAACTAGTAATACATCTATAACTTGTATATCAAGTATATACTCCTGAGCTGGACTTTTCCAGTTATCTTCTTTTCTGCCATATATCTATTTGTAATTCTATTTTCAATATTCCCTTTCCTTTATAGAAGAATCATTCAACATCAAACAATGCTAGTCTTACTAGCTCATTTTCTTTGGCGTGTTAGTCATGTACTATCACCCATTGATTCATACTTTGAGTTTGATTGTTCTACTAATATCACCATATTAATAACATTCTTCTAGATTCCACTCTTAACAGTTTCCAAGTAAGGTAAAATACTTTACCATACTTCTAATCCATCCCATCATAACAATTTTATGATTAAGTTAGTATAGCTCGAAGGAAGGGATTTAGAGGATAATTTTGAGCGCCCAACTTCTTGGAATATTCAAACGCCTAGCGTCTTCAATCATTGCATATATTCAGATAATATAAGCAAACATTGTCACGCTAAATTTGCATATATTCAGATAATATAAGCAAACATTGTCACGCTAAATTATACTCGGTCATGTTGCCACAAATAAGTTTCTAGATATCAATATATCTTTCACTTGATTGTTTCTGAAAACAACTCTTTTCAGTTCCTAAATCACCTTGATCAACAAAACATTCTTTTGAATATAAAGTAATACGGAAGCAACCATGACTCTGGATTCTAAGTAGGAATTATTTGCTCTCTAGATTAATCAATCATTAACCACATGGAGCTAGGTAGGAAATACCAAAAATCTACAATAGGACTCAATTTTAAATTTCACTAATATGGTACCAATCTTAAATGATATTTACCAGATCATAACAGTTATATCTCAATTAACAATCTAAGTGTAAGGCAATTATAGATGCCAATGAATACTACAATTTGTGCAAATTCACTTTGATTGGTTGTTCATGATAAATAAGTTCAAGTTAATTCAAAAATTAAACCATGAACTCCCACTCAAAAACAACATCCCTCTTAGTCGTCTTCAGTGATTACACGAACCAGATTCACTACACCAAAACCGATCATCACGTGAGATGATGTAGTTTCAAAGGCGAACATCGACATGTTCATCATATCATCCATATGACTCATGCTTTACCTTTCGGTTACGTGTTCCGAGGCCATGTCTGTACATGCTAGGCTCGCCAAGTAGAACCGTAGTATTGCGTGTGTTTCAAGGCCATGTCTGTACATGCTAGGCTTGAAAACACCCGTTGTATGCGAACGTTGAGTCTGTCACACCCGATCATCACGTGGTGTCTCGAAACGACGAACTTTCTTAACGGTGCATACTTAAGGAAGAACACATTATTATCTTGATATTAAGTGAGAGGGATCATCTTATAATGCTACCAACGTTATCTAAGCAAAACAAGATGCATAAAAAGGATCAACATCACAGACATCACATGAAAGGATAACGTGATATGATATGGTCCTTCTTGCACTTGATCTCCATCATGTGCATTATGGTATGATCTGAATCATTCCACCGGCGTGGTACCAAGTACCACGGTACCCCAAACTTGTTTGTCCATCAATAAGAAGACAACCATATGGATACCTTACGGTATATCAATAATTTACAAAATAGATCATCTCATAATCGAATTTGTAATATTGACCATATCTCATCACATGCCCAGCAAAAACTAGTTAGACGCTTCTAATTTATTTTTGCATATTTTACGTGGCTTAGGGCTTTCGAGGATAGAACCGTTCATACCTACGAACATCAACCACAACATTGATAAACATATTTTTAGCAACCCTTTGTAGATTAGATCTTAACTATAGTAGGAGAAACAGACACCCGCAAGCCACTTATGCAATACAAGTTGCATGTCAGTTGTGGAACAAGTCTCATGTACGTGGACATGTAAGGTTAGTCCGGGCCGCTTCATCCCACTATGCCACTAAGATCATAAAATAATCAAGGAGGTAATAACATGATCATCAACGCCCACATACACCTATGTGTTCTACCCGTACAAAACATCTTCGCATAGATCCGGCTCTGATACCACTGAAGGCGAACGTAGCATAGAAAACAAAAATTTTCCTACGCGAGAGACACCCGAAAGGCCAAGATCTAATCTAGGAGACGAAGTGTAACGAGCAACAAGAGGGTTAAGGAGAACACATACCCTCGAAGACTCAAAGTGGTACGAGATCAAATCTCGTTGTTGGCGTAGTCGTACTCACACCGATCCCGATAGCGAGAAGATGGCACCGCAATCCGGCGGTGCATCCGTGATCGGTCACACGTACGGTTGATGACGACCTCCGTTCCCTCGTTCCAGCGGGGCGTGGAAGTAGAGGATCCCTCGGAACTCCAGCAGCACGACGACGTGGTGGTGGTGAAGAATCCCATGGTCAGGGCTTCGCCAAGCCGGAGACCATGAAATGGAGCAGCGGGTGGAGGGAAAGGGAAGTGGCAAAGTGTGTGGAGGAGGGAGAGCTCTCACCCTCCTTTTATAGGAGAGGGGGGAGGCAGCCCAAGGGGGGTGCGGCCAGCCCCATGGTGTGCCCCCACCTCTTCCCTCATGATGTGAGTGGACACTCCACTCACACCCACTCATTTTCCTTTAAACCCCACTTAGAAAATCCAAGAGTTTTTCTTTAATAAATCAATAAAACATTTTTATTTCTTTATTTCAGCATTTGTTAATTCTATTAACAAACATTTGCATAAAGCACCTCGAATCATTTGTTAATTCTATTAACAACCATTCGATGAAAAACCCCTTGAACTATTTCAATTTTCCCCGAAACAATTTCGGTGCTGTCCAAAATATTCTTCGATATTCCGTATCCTCTCAAACGCGTCATCGAACCTTAAGTGTGTCACCCTACGGTTCGCGAATAAGATAGACATGATCGAGACTCCTCTCCGATCAATAATCAACAGCGGGATCTGGAGATCCGTGATGACTCCTATATATTCAACGATGACTCTCGTGATCGTGTGAACCAACAACGCCGTGAACTATTCCCTTTGTCTCGCGATATTTTACTTGTCTGAGATTCGATCATTGGTATCAACCATACCTTGTTCAATCTCGTTACCGACAAGTACTCTTTTCTCGTTCCCGTGATATAACATCCTTGTGATCATATCACGTGCTTGCAAGCGTTTTCGATGTGATATCACCGAGAGGGCCCAGAGTATATCTCTCCGTCATTTGGATGGACAAATCCCACTCTTGATCCATGATCCTCAACTAATACTTTCCGAATACTTAACGACACCTTTATAGTCACCCTGTTACGGTGTGACGTTTGATGCCATCAAAGCACTCTTCCGGTATCAGTGATTGACATGATCTCAAGGTCTAAGGAATAAGTTACTTCGTATGTTTGATATAACAATGTAAACTAAATGACTTGATCGCATTGCTATATTCTCTTTGGGTATATGTTCATCACATCATTCTTCTAATGACATGACCCCGTTATTAATAACATCCAATGTTCATGATCAGGAAACCTTGATCATCTATTAATCAACGAGCTAGTTAAAAGAGAGGCTTTACTAGGAACCATTGTTTGTTTATTAAGCACACATGTATCAACGTTTCCGGTTAATACAATTCTAGCATGAGAAATAAACATTCATCATAAACAAGGAATAAGATAATAACCATTTTATTATTGCCTCTCGGGCATATTCCCTTCAAGTTTGTGGTGACAATGGTTACGTACAGTACGATCAATCTATCGATCTATAGTTAAGTAGCGATCCATCCATCAAGAGCCCAATCGGGAATTAACGACTTAAAAGCCCAATCAAGAACACTCTAAGAAAAGCAGACCCGAATATATTACGTTTGTCAACTTACAACTTGTCCCACCCGAATAGATTACCGGACATATTTTTAGGGGTGGTAACTAAAAAAAAGGAAACCTTCCGGAAGGTCACCCTGCATGCGTTATATGTGCGACAAGTGTCGCATTCTCCTTCCTCCCAGCCTCTCACAGGTGCTCGTATGCGCGCCAAGTGTCAGCACTAGAGAATTTTGGAGTGTTTTCCCTTTCCCACCCGTGTAGGGCACACATTTATTTCTAGATTCGTTTTTTTAAAATGAAATATCTCGAGAACCGTATTTCGGAATTAATAAACGTTTTCATATTTGAGATCCTCGCGTCGAGATCTTCAAAACTAGATCCCATGTTGATAGGTTTTGAGAAACTTTTTTTATACTTCGGAGATGTACTACTTTATACTTCGGGTTTTCACTACTCTATACTTCCTGTTTTTGTACTTCGGGGTTATACTTGTTTTGTACTTCCCGATTTTGTATTTTGGAGTTATACTACTTTATACTTCGTGGTTATACTTTTTTATACTTCCTGATGTTTTACCTCGGGGTTATTCTTTGTTGTACTTTACGATTTTTTATACTTTGGGGTTGTAATTTTTTGTACTTTCCAGTTTTATACTTCGTGGTTATACTACTTTAAACTTCGGTGTTATACTACTTTATACTCCGCTTCGATAACATACAGTGAAGACCGCGTACACCTAGGCGGATGTACACCCAGGTACACATCACGTATACTTTCAGAAACATCATTTGTATACTTTTAGTAGCATTTTTTAATACTTTCATGTACAACATGTATACTTTCAGAAACAATGTTTGTATACTTTCAGTAATAACTTTTTTATAATTTTCAGATACAACATGTGTGTACTTTTTAGATGAAGCGTCGTAGGCGTTTTGTTCGAGGCGAAGCCGAGCGGTAGTACGAGGCAATGCCGAGCCGTAGCACGCACTACGACCAATGCACACTTCGACCAATACGTACAACGACCTATGTACTCCCTTCAAGATCTTTATAAATGGTTATTGAGGCGAAGCCGAATCGTAAAAAAATATCAAGGCGAAGCCGAACATCGCTACTACTGGATGTACATGGTGTACACGCGCGCGTGCTACCGAAAGTATAAAGTATATACAACAGGGTGTACAAAGTCCGAAAAAAAAGTTTCTCGAAACCTATCAACATGGGATCTAGTTTTGAAAATCTCGACGCGAGGAGCTCAAATATGAAAACGGTCCATAATTCCGAATTAAGGTTCTGGAGATATTTCGTTTTTTTTCAAAACGATCTAGAAATAAATGCGTGGCCACCGGTGTACCCCTTTGTCCGGCGAGAAAGGAAAACCCATCAAAATACTCTGGTGGTGCCACTTGCCACGCATGCAGGCACTCTCTTTTCCCTCTCGGAAGGTTAGAAAAGGTTTCCCTTTTCCTAATTGCACCCGTTTTTTAGGGTACAACGTGTCCTATCCGGATAGTGCATGGTACAATGAATCAGATGCGACGTCAAAAAAAAAAGAATCGGATGCGACGTCATGTATAAAACATGCAGACCACCGTGCTCCTAGAAAGCAAAAGCAACAGGCCGACTTTGTTGTTGTCCTCAATAGCGCCGTCTTGCTGCTCCTCACTATTTTGCGTTTGTGCTCGACGTTCTTGCCTGATGGTTAGTACTCGCCGCTCCGAAATTCCGTCTGCCCGTACTCGCCGCTCAGGCGATTTCAAGGAAATTCCGGCTGCCCGTACTCGCCGCTCAGGCGACTTCAACGAAATTCCAGCCCGTACTCGCCACTCAGGCCGCTCAACGAAACTCCGACCGCCCGTGATCTACAAAAGGTACGCTCATTATGTCATAGAAGACTCCTCGAAAGAAGATATATTGGTAGAATATATGGCATACGTGTGAAACAACGTTATTTGGTGTGTTTGCTGGATAAAGACAAATGGCTAGACGATGAAGTAAGAAACCCTTACTAACTATTACATAGTCTTTGATTATTAAATCTAAACTCATTAGTAATATATTTTTATGTTGTATAGGTAATCAGCGCATACATAGGTTGTATGAAGGACCAGCTATGTGTGCAAAATCAGAATATTGCTAAAGTGTATTATGAAAATCCCTTTATTACCATACTCTTAAAACGGGATGGTGAAATTGGAATACATGGACCATGGTACCTCTATGACAAAGGTTGTCAAAAACCATCTCAACCATGACCTGGTAACATCGATATCCCTACATGTCCATTTTTAGGTTTATTAGATTTTTAATTCGTGAGTTTACATGTATACAAATAACTCATTGGCTTGACTGTAGATTCACCTTCCAATAAACATAAGGGACTCACATTGGTATTTAGCTTCCATAAATGTTGACAAGTACGAGATACATGTACTCGACTCATTGTGCTGGAAGCACAATCGAGCCGACCTCACTACTACGGTTAGTTAGCATACTATTTATAATCATTTTCATAAAAGGTTGTGGATTGATCGCTTAGGTGTACTATCATTTTACAGCTAGCAGGACTACAATATCATTTGGACATTCTTAAAGGTCAAGAAAATACGAGTATTTATAATTGGAAAGATCTTGATATTACTAAATGGAGGATTACAGAACAACTACACAAGCGACTCCAGGAAGACAGGTAAATATGGCACATATTTTGTTTATAATAATAACCATATAACAAATATTATAATTGATGTGTAATACTCATTTTTCTTTTAATTATGTAGTTCATCATGTAGTTTATTTTTACTTAAATTCATGGAATACTGGACCAGACATGCACTATCCAAACCGATTACACAGGTAAATAACTAAAAAAAAATTATAACAGATTTTTTTTGTTCCATTTAAATTGTTATATATTCTAACATTTGTTCTTCAACGACAGGAAATGGTTACTTGTTTTAGATATAAGTTAGCTGTAGTACTATTATATTGGAAGACAAACACGGGGCCATCGACTATAATGCTTCAAATTGATGACACGAAGTCGGATCTAATTGATCCAAATGATTGTACAATGTCGAACGGGCCATTTGATACAAATCAATCAAAAGAATTAAACTCATTATCTGTTGAAAACAAATATCAATCCCTAATATCTGTTCTTACTAACATGATTCTACATGAGTTAGTCGGAGGACTTTGTAGCTACGTCAAATCAATCGGTTTTGCAGAAGCTTTAGAGTAAGCCATTAAATATTTTGTATCATATAATTTTATTTTAGAAATTTACAACATACATTACCTTATTTTTCTTTATCATAATGATTTACAGGAATGTCTGGGTACAAACTCTCGGCCATATCCCATTAGGTTGACTCTAAAAACTACAAGAAATGCTAGAAAACGAGTTGCCTATGGATCGCGATTGTTTCAATTTGGTCATACGGAAGAATATGTTTGACGATATTCAAATAGTTAAAAAGAGAAGGGGGCTTATATCAAAACATTATCTTGACATGCGATTTTGGGTATGTTCTTACTGCATAGTTTGAATTTCTACATATGTATATTAATTCTTTTAATCATTTTTCTAAAGTCTTAATTTATAACATCTTAGATAACTGCTGATTTTGAATGGCATCCAAGCTATCGAAAAAAGTTAGATGTGGAACAATTATCAAATTCCGTTGGTATCTGGCCTGGTATTAACTATACTGTTTCATCATGCAAATCGGTAAGATAACTTCGCTATAAGTATCACAACAATTAATATGTTTATATATCTAATATCTAGCCTATTTCAGATTCTTATTCCAATACAATCCTACCATGATTTTATTCTATTCATATTTGACAAAGAAACCAGAACAATCTATATTTTGGTTACTACTCCAATTGATCCAATGTACCAACGCAACCTACTCGCAAAATATGTGCACAAAATTTTATGGATTGCTGGGTGATTACAGAAAGCCATGTCAAAGGAATGCCCTGGATCTACATGGAAAGAGAATATTTTTCTATGGCAACAATAAATAGTGCATGATATTTCGGATCACAAAAGGTAACATTATTTAAGAAAGTATATTTGATGAACTGAATATGTGAAATATATATATTTACCATTGATTACTAATTTATAATATTATAACAGGGAACTCTCTGGTTATCTTGTTACCCTGTTCATGTCCACATGGGATGACGAAAAAGTGCATTTGCCATTTTCAAAGGTAAATATCTTAAGAATTTATATAATTATCTTTTTTACGCTAGATATGCTAATCTTATTCATTTACAACCATGGATACAAACTCAGGAAACAAAATTTGGGTCAGCTACTAACATTAAAGGAGAATGAATGTGAAGACAACATGCCATCCAGTGTCAAGGATTTCATCAACTCTATCAGGAAAATCCAAAACAGTATGAATTTGAAGACCTGAAGATCAAAAGGCAACAAAAACAATAAAGAAGCTGCATCTCCATGCTTTTAAAGGTTTCAAGCACTCCTAAAGTTTAGTTTTTCCGGAAACTACATCTGTTTCCAATGGTGATGTTTGCCTTTGTATCCAAAACGTGATATTATAATTTGTATCCGAAACATGACACTTGCTTTATTTCACCTTTTCTTCTTGTGGTTTACTGTTTGGCATGCATTGTGACTGAGATCAAAACATGCACCGTTGACGAGTGTTTATATTCTTGGGCTGTTACGGACTATATAAACTCAGTTTGAGTAGTTTCTGCACCGTTCAATGAGATTTTACAACACGGTCATGACCGGCGTCCAGTCTAGCACAGGCGACGCCACCTCGGCGTTGATGACAGTCACCTCCATTGCCATTCTTGGGGTCAGCATGTGCATCATCTCCATGATCAGCTGCAACACCTTCCTGATCTCCCTCGTGTTCTACTCCGACATAGGCGCAGGCGTACATAAATACTTTTGGTCTCTTTGATTTATAAAAATACAAATGGAGGCATACTGTGGACTTGATCTGGAAGCTAAACAACGCTACGAATCACATTGTTCTGCTATTACAGCATATGAGTTGACTGGGAACAGAACCAATGGATGTATCAATGGAGCAGTAATTGAACGTCTTAGCACAATCATCTGATTTTTTCTAAAAAAAATTATTTAGTCTAAAATCCCACCAATTTTGGTAACTATATGCACCTTTTTTCTAGAATTAAAGAAAGAGAACCATATGGTTGTTATACTGCCATTCAAAACAGCTTCTATCGTTCCTGTGAACATCTCTTATGAGCTTTTTGGCACAAAGTAATTTCCAAAAACACAAATCGAGGCATACTTTCGACCTGATCCGGGAGCTACCGGAGAAAGAACAACTAAAATTCATTTGTGTTGGTTTAACCCATGGAATAACATAACAAACTATGAGAAGGGAAGCGCCTCTGAGATTGCACAACGAGCATTCTGTCAAACTGAAGAATACACGGAAATTTTCAGAAAAGGCAGAAGCAAACCCGTGCTGGTTCAGAGAACCCACCTGAAGTTAGAACTCTAAAACTGAATTTCAGATGTTGCCGATGTTCCAGGCCAAGCCCAGGCTATGTGGTGTGGTTGTTCGCCGAAACAGGATTTCGCCCCGCTATATTAATATAGCAACCAACCGATACAACTGTGAATCCACTGCTGGGGCGAACAGCACACAACCCGCCCAAAAGACATAAAAAGAAGAAAGAAAGAGAAAACAATGCCGACACCGGCGGTTCAACGAAACGGTGATGACCCTCGGCCGCTGCGCCCTCCGAAGTAATCCACCACACTCCTGCAATCATGATCACCGCGAACCAAAACAGCCCCTCAAGAGGGAATGCGACGACGACGACGCTGCTGCCTACGGTTTCCCCCGGTTCGTATCGGAGGATGGAGAGGAAGTATACCCGACGTCCTTCAGGAAGGAGGACGACACCCGCATGCGTCATCACGTCGGTGCCGAGACGGCAGGGATTTCTCGCAACCTCCAAAACACCATTCCCCGGGCACATCAGGGTGCTCCATCACACTTGCCACCCACCAACGCACGCCACCACGGCCAAGCACTCACCACTGCCGTCTCACCGAGATCCATGACATGAGGTCCGAAAAACCGAGGAGCGTCACTTCCGGAGATGGACAACGGTACAGCAACACACGGGAGGGACCTGGCTCCACCGGCACCTGCGGTAGCCGACCGGATGTAGCGGCGGGACAAACCAGGCCCTCACTGGCCCGGCCGAGCCCAAACAGGCCCGTGAAGTTCCGCCACCGCACTGCAGCGGGTGTACCGCCGTCACCGTCGTCCCAAGCCGGAGAAGATGCTCGTCGTCCACGGAAGAAAGCCCCGCCACGAAGTTGTGGCCCTCCCAGGACCCAGATGAGCCCCCAGGGTCCAGATCTGGGTCGGCCGGGTTCAGCCCCAAGCCAGCAGGAGCCCCTCCCCGCAGCCAACGCCTGCGCCTGCCGTGCCGTCTACCTCCCGGCCGCGACCTCCCGCCGCCGACCGGACCGCCGCCACGCCTAGGATCACCGCCGCCGTCGGGACCCCCGATCCCCTCCGAGCGCGCGGGGATGGCCCGCCGCCGCCAGCCATGCGCGGGAGAAGCTCGACGAGCTATGCCAGCAGCGGTGGCCGGGGAGGAAGGGGAAGGGAGGGCGGAGACGGGTCGGGGAAGTGCTTGCCCATCCCCTCGGGGGGACGAGCGGGGCGAGAGGACGAGGGGACCCGTCGAGGAAGATGAGCCACCGGGGGTGGCGAGCACGGCGGCAGCGGCGCCTCCGCACCGCCCACAAACCACCCGCAGCCCAGACCGGGCCCGCTCCAACCCAGATCTAGGCCCAGACCTAGGCCCGACCCTCTCCCAAGCTCGATCCGCCGCCGGCCACGCTGCCCACATCCGGCCCCCGCCGTCGAGCAGCCCTCCCGCCACCTGCCAGGGCCTTGCCTCAGTGAAAGCGCATGGTTCCCCCATATGTGGTTTTGGTAATTAATGACAATCCTTTATGGACTAATGTTTGCATTGAGTTATCTTTGTAGATCTTGTCCATAGGAAATAATGGAGTTCATGTGTTGAACTCTATTAGCTTCCTTGATGGCCATTGTTATATTCATGGATTTATATGAAGAATGGTCTTGGTTTGAGTTGAGCTTATTGCTAGTATGTCTTGAAGAAAAGGATTAGGTGATCTTTCATTATCATCTTCAAGACATCATCTTTAGAAGTGTTAAGCAAAGATACAAGGTTGATCAAGCAAGCGATCAACACACAAAGCTACAAGTTGTACCAAGTGGGATTGTGTATCTCATGGTATGGTAAGCAATTGTCAATATAGCTTTGTGAACTAACCCATGATATGTGTGTGTCGCATCTCTATGTGTGGTTAGGTATCTTTCCATGGGCATGAACCTAAAGGAAGATTTCTTTAGCCCATGGACTATGTCGTCGTCAAGCGGTGTTTGTCATCGAGCTTGACGTGGAAGCTCAAGTGAAGCATCTAGAAGATATCCTATCCTTGATGCTTGCCACCCTTTTGGAGATTGTGGCCTTGTGAAGATTTGCCGAAGGGTCTCTCCCATAATGGTGTATGGGGGAGCTAGTCTCTCCCATAATGGTGTATGGGGGAGCAACTTGCAAGTCTTCATCAAGCGGAGTTTGTGCTAGCAAGCGCAATCAAGAAAGAAGATCCAACTTGAGAGAGTCAAGATCGTCATCATCTAACTCAAGTGGAATGCTCAAGGCAAAGGTATAATCTTGATAGGTTTTCTATTTTACCGGTCTCGTGTCTTTGGGAGACCGGGTTATAGGATAGATAGTCGTACTATCAAGAGGGGCTCTCAAGTGAGTAACTCGATCGGATCGTTATGGAGAGCTCAAACCTTTGCATACTTTGCATATAATATTTCTTGGTTCTTATTTGGCTTTTGTCTCCTTTGGGTTTTAGTGCTTGTCGTGATCTTCATGACAAGGCTTGGTTTCTCGAAAACGGATTTCGTAAGAAAAACTTGTTGCGTTTTCGGTGTGAAAATATTCCGTTTGTCTTTGAGAATGTTCCCACACCTTCCATGTGTGGTAACTTCTCCATACTTTGAGGTATCAATATTTTCACCTTTTATTTGGATACTCCTTGCTGTTATCTTTCCAATGCATTTGGACTCACCTAAGTCGGAATTCATTCGCAAAAGTTATGTGAGTTTTCGTGTTGGAAGTTTTACCGGTTGTTCCTTTTAGAGAGGTTAAACCTTTCTATATTTGGTTTTAGTTTCCATTGTTGGGCAGTGATGTTTCTCTGCATGATCTTGTAGAGTTTTTCATTACGAACTCAACGAGCCAAAGATCATAAAAAACGGAGTCCGAACGCAAAAGTTATGAAGTTTCTAGTTGAGCCATTTTTCGGTACTGACATGAACCGGATTATTGGAAACCGGATTTTTCGGGGCATACCGGATATTCCGGTTTTGACGGATTTCAGACCATATTTCGCACTGGAGTGAACCGGATTATTTGAACCGGATTATTCACTTCGGACCGGATATTCCGGTCCCAAAATTCCTGCACAACGGCTAGTTCTTGTGGGGACCTATTTAAGGGGGCTTTCTTCCCCATTGGTCCCCAAGTTTTTCAAGCACGAAATATCCTCTCTCCCCCACCATTGTTGACCTTGGAAAGCTTGCCCCTCTCCCAATCCCTCCTATGATTCTTGCATATCTTTGAGGGAGAAGGTAGAGGAGATCTAGATCTACATTTCCACCAATCCATCTTCCTTCTTAGTGAGGGAAACTTAGTAGATCTTGATCTTGGAGTTCTTGGTGTTTATCCTCCATTGTTCTTCCTCTCTTATTCCCCCATAAGCATTTGTTGCTTTGTTGGAATTTGAGAGTGAAGGATTTGAGCACTTGTGCTCTTGCCATTTGCATCGGTTGCATCGGTTTGCTCTCTCCACGAGGATTCGTGGAAGTTGAAAGTTTGTGAGCTTGTTACTCTTGGGTCTTGGACCCTAGACGACTTGTGGTGTTCTTGGGAGCCTCCAATTGAGTTGTGGATGCGTGCCCCAAGATTGTGGTGACACCGAGAGCCTCCAATTGAGTTGTGGATGCGTGCCTCGGGTTTGAAGGTTGCCATATAGTGGAAGGTGAACTAGGCCTTTGTGGCGGGGTTTATCGGAGAATAGGGTGAGGCCTTTGTGGCGTTGAGTAGGCCTTCGTGGTGAGCTCACACCCCTCCAACGAGACGTACTCCCCTTTGTGGGAGGAACTCGGGAATACATCTTCGTCTCCGTGTGCCTCGGTTATTTCTATACCCGAGCTTTTTACTTATGCAATTTACATTGTGATAGCCTTCGAGCTTGAAGTTATATATCTTGCTATCACCTTGTTACTTGTCTTGCTTAGCATAAGTTGTTTGCTCATCTAGTTTACCCTAGAATATTTAGGTTGTATGCTTGTTAATTTAAACACCTAGTTTATTTCCGCATTTAGTAAGCATTAACCGGAAAAGTTTTAATCGCCTATTCACCCCCCCTCTAGGCGACGTCGTTGTCCGTTCAATTGGTATCAGAGCCTCGTCTCTCTTTATTAGGCTTTACATCCTAGAGAGTACGATGTCGTTTAGAGAAATAGAACATGATCCCGCTTTTATATTCTATGGTAGAAATTATGATGCTTGGAAAATTCGCATTCTTAATTTTCTTGAGGACATGGGTCCAAAGTATGTTAAGAGAATTGTAGATATGGATTTTCCTCCTCCAAAGGATTCTCAAGATTTATCTTTAGAGGATGAGGAAAACTCTTATCTCGATACTCTTGTATCTAATGGTCTCTTGTGCATTTTGAGCGATGTAGTTATTAAATCAATCATGCCTTTTCGGAACGCTCATGAGCTATGGACAAAACTTCAAGATATATATGATGTGTCCAATATTATTGAGGATGATTGTTCTCCATCCACTTCCGGCCGTGATGAGGCATCTTTCTCCACTCCACCAACATGTGATTTTTCACAAGGTAATGATATGGTGAGTGGTGATAGAAATTGCATTGTGGATAGTGAATTTGCTATTGACTATACTTCATCTCTATCCCATTGCAATGATCTATCTTTGGACTTAATATCTTCTAGCACTCAAAATTCCATACATGCTAGTGTTGATAGTCCTTGCATATCATGTAATAGTTGTTTAACTAAATCTCATGATGATATGCTTCCTATGTCTTGTTTTCATGAAAATAATGCTTCCATTTCCTCTAGTACTTGTGTGGCTAACAATGTAGAGGAATCCCACTTTTTTGTGGAACAAGACATGGACCTTAATGGCTCTTCTAGTATATCTTCACCATCGCCATCCATTTCTCATATGTGCCTTATGGCTAGGGATTCAAAGGTATCTCCACCTTTGGAACCCACTACATCTTGTGATGATGAGGATGAGGGTATATTTTATGGAGAGTTTGAGGACGAAGCCTCCTTAATGGAGAAGGGTGAGTTGGTTCTTCTTGATCTCCCTAAAGGTAGTAAAGCTATCACTCCTTTTAGTGAAATATTGGCTTTTGCTATTTATAGCGCTAAAATAATTGAAACTAAAGGTGAGATTGAAAGAAGTGATGCCGATGAAAAGGCATCCCTCACTACGTCTCTTGAGGAAGAGTATGAGCTCCGAGTTACTCTTGAGGAGAAACTTGAATCTATCGAGGAGCTCTATAATGAACAAATAGCCTATCTCACTAAAGCACGTGACCATACCAATGCTAAATATAAAGTGCTTAAAAATGAAAAGGTTGAATTTGTTATTAGCAATGCTAATCTAATTGAGGAAAACTCTAGGTTAAATAATGAGCTTGCCAAGTTATCTTCTTCTATTTCTATTGATGCTTGTGCTACTAACTCCACATCTTGTGAAGCATCTATTTTGAAGGAGAATGTTGAGCTAAGGGCTCAACTTGAGCTAATGACTAGCAAGTATGGGAAATTGGAAGAAAGTCATGAAAAGCTATCTAGCTCTCATGAGGATCTTCTAGAATCTCATACCAAGCTAAAATTAGCTCTTGAGGCTTTCACTACAAAGTTAACATCTTGTGAGCCTCATGTGGTTACTAGCACAATATCTTCTAATAATGCTATATTGACTTGTGCTCGTATTAGTAATTCATCCTCCCATAATGTTTCTACATCTTATGATGAATTTCTTTCCTTGCCTTGTTTCTCTAACAATGAAGCATCTACTTACTCTAGCTCTTGTGTTGATTCTAACCATGTAGAGGAAATTAAAGAGCTCGAGGCCCAAGTCACTTCTTTGAAGAAAGACTTGGAAAAGTTTCATGAAGGGAGTTCCACACTTGACAAGATGTTGAGAGTGCGAAGACTTCCCAATGACAAGAGTGGACTTGGATTCAACTCCAATCTCAAGAACAAGTCCATTATTGACAAGAAGAAGGGCCAAGAACAAGTCAAAGATTTGGCCAAGATTATTTGCTTCAAGTGCAAGATTGAAGGGCACCATGTTAGATATTGCCCTTTGAAGAAGAAGCCTCTTAGTGAGAAGAAACTAGGGAAGAGGCCTCTTGTTCAATCTCATGCTCAACCACGAGTTGAACAACGGCCACCTCCTAAGAAGACTCAAGCCAATGCTCCTCTTGTTGAGAAGCCTATTGAGAAGAAAGAAAAGAGTCGATGTTGCTACCTTTGTCGCAAGAAGGGACACTTTGCTTCTTCATGCACTAATGGTACATTATCCAACCCTATCCTTGTTGATGATGTTTATTCTATTAGGAAGGATAATGTGGGCAATTTGTTTGCCAAGTATGTTGGTACTCCAAGTGGTGTCAAGAAAAGAACCATTTGGGTTGCCAAACCTACTGTGACTAACCTCTTAGGACCCAACTTGGTTGGGGACCAACAAGCTCAAACTTGATCAATAGGTGGTGTTGGAGGGCATTGGAGACTTGGCTATTTCATGAAGAATTAAGGGATCTTCATCAATTATATTTCCTCATGCCAAGTCACTTGGATTATATATATATATCTCTTACCCAATGTTCCTCCAAGCGGTAACTTGTATTTAAATCTATATACAATTGAAAGTTGCTTGCTCCCTTGCATATGTTAGTTTTGTTTCTAGCATGTGTTTGTATATGTAGTGCTTCCTACTTACCTATCTTGAGTAATCTAGTTATGTTTTTTGGTTTGCACTCCATGTACTTGTGTTCTTTGTGTTGAGCCTTCATTGCTATTGTTTCTTATCTTAGTTGGCTCTTTGGGAGATTAATGGACTATCCCATTTTGGGGGAGTAATATGCTTTGCACTTTACTATCCTAAAATGTGTGTACATGAGGAATACCACTTAGTGTTGATATATCAATATTATCTTGTCTCTATATGGTATGTCTTCCTCATGAGAAATTCAAATTCTAATGTCCATTAACTTTCTCTTGTTGGATTTATTTTTGCCTCTTGTTGATTTCAATGGATTATCACATTATGGGGGAGTAATAAGCTATGTGCATATTACAAGCCTAGAAAATGTGAACATGTGAGGTATTGCCACCTAGAGTTGATATTCTAGTTATCTTGTTCCTAAGTGGCACGTTTCTCAAACAAGTTCCATATTTGCTTAAAATATCTTGTGTCTCTCTTCTTTGGTATCTTGTTTGTAAGAGAGTTTCTTGTTGCCTTGCTTTTTCGAGTCTTATTTGAAGCTTTCAAGAATCTCTATCTAAGCATGTTTTCTTATTCCTATCTTTTTCCACATGCTTATGTTTTGTGAATATGATTGTGAACCAATCTACCACCGAGAAATAATCTCCATACATATCTTGTCTTTGACAAGTTATAATAATTTGTGGTAAGTTTATTGATCATATTTACTTTGGCCATTGCTCTAAAAATTGCATTCTTTCTTGCCAAGGATTTTGTTTGGTTCAAACTCCTTTGTGTCTTCCTTTCTCTACTCAAAATTTGTTTTATGCTTTCTTGAGTTAGGAAAAGCAATGATCCCATACTTGTGCACTTGTGTTCAAAGTCATACTTCTTTGGGTTGCACTATTCTTGGGGAAGCTATCCTACTTTGAGTAGATCACCATTCTTTAAATTGGTATTGAATCTAATTGATTTTATTTAAACATGACTAGTGTTTGAATAATATATATGGAGAGTAATGATTCCATTGTGTGCATTTTGTATTCAAATGCAAGATCATAAATAATGCACTATTATTGGAAGAACTATCCTATATGCGTTTGAACACTTGTTGTCTTTAAATTTGTTTGTTATCCCAATGACTTGTCTCTTTGGAAGACAAACACTTTTCGTCTTGGTACTTTGTGTGCTATCATGAAAAGTGTAGAGGGTTTGTTCACTCTTTTATGTTTTTTTTTGTATCTTCTCTATTTTGGTTTCCTCAATCATGTGTTGATTTGGGTCTTGATATAATTTGGACAATTCTCGTTCTTTTCACTCTTGTGAGTGGTTCCTTGGTTTAATTGGTTCTTTGTCCAATTTGTATCTTGTTTTGGTTCTTGAAAGTTTTGTGCATGCATATTTACTATGTATATATTTTGGCATGCTTACTTTCGTTGATCCAATATATAGGATAAACTCCATCAAATCCTAAATGGCTAAGATGTGCATGAAATTCAAATTCATATTTATATGCACATATTTATGTGGAGTTTGTCCTATGTATTGTAGTTGTTCTAACTACTTCGGACCCAATGAGTTTGGGTACCATTTTGTACTTGAATTTTGTTTTTAGGTACAATGGAGATACATTGGTTGCTTGCTCCATTCATAAGGAAGGTGTTCTCACCATGGTATTATAGGAGTCAAGCTTCGATGATTATCAAACTCGCATCCTCTTCATCACCAATGTCGTCTCGGTAACAAGTATCTATCTCATGCATACATTTCTAGCTTTCAACCTTGTGTAGGTTGCTTCTTGGCATGATTTCCCTTTGTTGAATTTCATTTGGTTCTTGCAAATGTCTTATCAAAAGCATCTTCATTGCAACTATGAGTAAGCCGGGATGATTACATACTAAGGGGATATTTATAGTCATTTTCATGATTCACCAATCCCGAATATATTAATCTAGCAACTTCTACTTGAAGTCTCTCATATGCAATATTGATGAATTCTCAAAAACCATTTGAATCTTTTTTGTGATATGCGTTGCCTTTCTCGAAGCATTCCAACTATCACTTTTCCCTTGTGATATTTGTGATGCTTTGATGAGTTTTGTGTGTTCATCTATATCCCCTTAAGATTAAACTAAGCTTAGTGCTTTGCTTTCAAGCAAAAATCTTATTGGTATATTTATGAACCTCTCTTGGATATCATGGTCTTCACCTTTGTACCTATTTTGTGTGTGCATATTTCTTTGTGGATATATATCTTTGTGATTGGTGTCCACTTAGAAACTTATACACACGATAATAGTTACATTTTTAATTGATATTCTATTTCTTTAGTGACCACGTTTATTGCTTTATATTCCTTGGTGGTTCCTAAAAGGCACAAGCTTTGTTTTTTGTTTTGGTATTCCTTTTGCATCTTAATAAGCTTGTGGACCTATGTGTTTTATCATTTGATGGTTTGTGTGTATAGGAAAGACATGATATGCACTATGTGCCTCTTATATTGAAAGACTATGTTGATGATTCTATCAGCCTATTAGTCTCCTAAAAATGTTTTTCCTTGTCACACGCATCTATTTCGGTTGAGTAAGTCTCTATTTGTCACTTCTTGATCTTCTTTGCTCAACTTTTGTTTTTTTGCAAGTTGCTTTGCTTCATTTCCAATCTATTCGCTTGCTCTTGTTTGTGTTCAAAATTATCTAGAATGGAGTGATGATTCCATGTTGTGCACACTATATAGTAATTCAAATCTAACATTGTGCATGTACCTTGGGGAGTTCCCTCTTGATTTTCTAGAACACTTGGTTGATCTTATCAAAATATTGATTTTGGTCAATCGGTTTTTCGGATCCTTTGGTTGGTTGCTTCTTTGTGAAAGTTTCCTTCATTTTGACTTTGCTTGTAAACCTTTGGATCCTCAATATAGTTTGATCTCCCTCCATCTATTTATAGTTGGATATATGCACTTGAGTTCACTCATATCATGAGGAATGCATACACTATGGGGGAGCTCTTACTATATTGGCCTTCTAATCTTTTTGCCCATTTCGGCAATGGATGCCAATGGGGGAGAAGTTTAGAGGGTTTAAGGGAATTGGGTTCTATGCTTTAGTTTCGTTCTTAAGCATTTTCCTTTTCATGCTATTGCATCCTTGCTCTTGTTTAGCATGTTTGCTTTATTCATCATATAAACCCTCGTAAAAAGGGATTGTCATCAATTACCAAAATGGGGGAGATTGAAAGCGCATGGTTCCCCCATATGTGGTTTTGGTAATTAATGACAATCCTTTATGGACTAATGTTTGCATTGAGTTATCTTTGTAGATCTTGTCCATAGGAAATAATGGAGTTCATGTGTTGAACTCTATTAGCTTCCTTGATGGCCATTGTTATATTCATGGATTTATATGAAGAATGGTCTTGGTTTGAGTTGAGCTTATTGCTAGTATGTCTTGAAGAAAAGGATTAGGTGATCTTTCATTATCATCTTCAAGACATCATCTTTAGAAGTGTTAAGCAAAGATACAAGGTTGATCAAGCAAGCGATCAACACACAAAGCTACAAGTTGTACCAAGTGGGATTGTGTATCTCATGGTATGGTAAGCAATTGTCAATATAGCTTTGTGAACTAACCCATGATATGTGTGTGTCGCATCTCTATGTGTGGTTAGGTATCTTTCCATGGGCATGAACCTAAAGGAAGATTTCTTTAGCCCATGGACTATGTCGTCGTCAAGCGGTGTTTGTCATCGAGCTTGACGTGGAAGCTCAAGTGAAGCATCTAGAAGATATCCTATCCTTGATGCTTGCCACCCTTTTGGAGATTGTGGCCTTGTGAAGATTTGCCGAAGGGTCTCTCCCATAATGGTGTATGGGGGAGCTAGTCTCTCCCATAATGGTGTATGGGGGAGCAACTTGCAAGTCTTCATCAAGCGGAGTTTGTGCTAGCAAGCGCAATCAAGAAAGAAGATCCAACTTGAGAGAGTCAAGATCGTCATCATCTAACTCAAGTGGAATGCTCAAGGCAAAGGTATAATCTTGATAGGTTTTCTATTTTACCGGTCTCGTGTCTTTGGGAGACCGGGTTATAGGATAGATAGTCGTACTATCAAGAGGGGCTCTCAAGTGAGTAACTCGATCGGATCGTTATGGAGAGCTCAAACCTTTGCATACTTTGCATATAATATTTCTTGGTTCTTATTTGGCTTTTGTCTCCTTTGGGTTTTAGTGCTTGTCGTGATCTTCATGACAAGGCTTGGTTTCTCGAAAACGGATTTCGTAAGAAAAACTTGTTGCGTTTTCGGTGTGAAAATATTCCGTTTGTCTTTGAGAATGTTCCCACACCTTCCATGTGTGGTAACTTCTCCATACTTTGAGGTATCAATATTTTCACCTTTTATTTGGATACTCCTTGCTGTTATCTTTCCAATGCATTTGGACTCACCTAAGTCGGAATTCATTCGCAAAAGTTATGTGAGTTTTCGTGTTGGAAGTTTTACCGGTTGTTCCTTTTAGAGAGGTTAAACCTTTCTACATTTGGTTTTAGTTTCCATTGTTAGGCAGTGATGTTTCTCTGCATGATCTTGTAGAGTTTTTCATTACGAACTCAACGAGCCAAAGATCATCAAAAACGGAGTCCGGACGCAAAAGTTATGAAGTTTCTAGTTGAGCCATTTTTCGGTACTGACATGAACCGGATTATTGGAAACCGGATTTTTCGGGGCATACCGGATATTCCGGTTTTGACAGATTTCAGACCATATTTCGCACTGGAGTGAACCGGATTATTTGAACCGGATTATTCACTTCGGACCGGATATTCCGGTCCCAAAATTCCTGCACAACGGCTAGTTCTTGTGGGGACCTATTTAAGGGGGCTTTCTTCCCCATTGGTCCCCAAGTTTTTCAAGCACGAAATATCCTCTCTCCCCCACCATTGTTGACCTTGGAAAGCTTGCCCCTCTCCCAATCCCTCCTATGATTCTTGCATATCTTTGAGGGAGAAGGTAGAGGAGATCTAGATCTACATTTCCACCAATCCATCTTCCTTCTTAGTGAGGGAAACTTAGTAGATCTTGATCTTGGAGTTCTTGGTGTTTATCCTCCATTGTTCTTCCTCTCTTATTCCCCCATAAGCATTTGTTGCTTTGTTGGAATTTGAGAGTGAAGGATTTGAGCACTTGTGCTCTTGCCATTTGCATCGGTTGCATCGGTTTGCTCTCTCCACGAGGATTCGTGGAAGTTGAAAGTTTGTGAGCTTGTTACTCTTGGGTCTTGGACCCTAGACGACTTGTGGTGTTCTTGGGAGCCTCCAATTGAGTTGTGGATGCGTGCCCCAAGATTGTGGTGACACCGAGAGCCTCCAATTGAGTTGTGGATGCGTGCCTCGGGTTTGAAGGTTGCCATATAGTGGAAGGTGAACTAGGCCTTTGTGGCAGGGTTCATCGGAGAATAGGGTGAGGCCTTTGTGGCGTTGAGTAGGCCTTCGTGGTGAGCTCACACCCCTCCAACGAGACGTACTCCCCTTTGTGGGAGGAACTCGGGAATACATCTTCGTCTCCGTGTGCCTCGGTTATTTCTATACCCGAGCTTTTTACTTATGCAATTTACATTGTGATAGCCTTCGAGCTTGAAGTTATGTATCTTGCTATCACCTTGTTACTTGTCTTGCTTAGCATAAGTTGTTTGTTCATCTAGTTTACCCTACAATATTTAGGTTGTATGCTTGTTAATTTAAACACCTAGTTTATTTCCGCATTTAGTAAGCATTAACCGGAAAAGTTTTAATCGCCTATTCACCCCCCCCTCTAGGCGACGTCGTTGTCCGTTCACTCAGTCGCTCGAGTCCAACCATGGAGCACCGCCACCTGAAGAGACCGCCCCGCGAGGCCCTCCACGCGCCGGGTAGAAGACGACCCGCCGCAGCCAGCACCGCGCGCGGGCTTTGGCCCGGCGGCGGCGAGGGAGGGAGGAGAGGAGGTGGGGAGGGGCGCGGCAGGAAGGGGCGCCGTCTCGGTCGCCCGCGGGGGACGACGCGAGACGGGAGCGTATTCTAAATCTTTCCATGTGGTGTGGTTGTTAAGAGATCACAATGGTGAGGTCGTTGCTTGCTACAAGTGCGCGGAAAATGGAAGGTGTAATTGACGTATAAGGGCATCTCCAGTCGTTGCGCCCCCCCAGAGCCCAAAACGCCGTCGTTTTGGAGCAGCCGTGGCGCCAAATGGCGCTAATCTGGAACCTGGGGGCAGGCATCCCAGTCGCCCCCCGAGCCCAACTTTCGGCCCAAAAAAACTCGAGATTTGAAATTCGGCGCATTTTATTGATTCACGCAAATGTCATACATTTGGACGCAAAGTTAAACTAAAAACAGCGAATTTAAACTAAAAAACTAAACTACTTCAGTCCTAGGCGCGCAGCGATGGCCTGGCTGTAGTCGACGTCGTCGCCGCCGTCGTCGTCCGTGCCGTCGCCGTCGCGCCTGCTCGCTCCCTGGCCGGGATCGCCGCAGCCAGTGTTGCTCGTCCCCGCGCCGGAGTCGCCCCACCTGCTCACCGCAAGGGCTCGCAGGAACTCGGCTTCTTCGTCGGAGTCGGGGTCGAGCACGACGTAGGGGATCTCCCTCGTCTGCGGCGGGGGAGGAATGCGGCGGCGGGCCACATTGGCGGCAGCCTCCTGCTCGCGCTGCACCTTGCGCTGCTCGGCCTCAGCGAGCAGGTGGCGCTGGAGCTCCAGCTCCTCGGCAGTGCTGTCGCGCAGGCTCTAGTCCTCGGCGACGTCGTCGGCGACAGGCTGGAGCGTGTTGCGCGACAGCTCCTCGGCGGCCTTGAGGTCGGGCCATTCGTCCTCGTCCTCATCTACCTCCGTCTTCGGGCGGACGGTGCGCTCGAAGTCGTCCTCCTGCCGCTGGCGTGGCCCGCCGATGCGCAGGGCGCCGCCGCTGCGCCTGGGAACATGAGCGCCGGAGTTCAGGAGGGGAGGGTGAGAGAGAGGGAATGCGCGCCGGAGGAGGACGAGGTATCCGACGACGAGCCGCCGCCCATTATGCCGCGGTGCCCACGAGGGGTGCGGGCGGGGCGGCATCTCCAGCCGGTGCTGGCCTCTCCACCAGCGCTTGCGCCCCTGGATGTTGGCGCGGCTCTCGACGGGGCCGTTGTTGCCGTCGGCGGTGAGGTCGGCGTCGCGGCGGCGCTGGAGCTCCTGCCACCAAAAGGCGTCCTGGCCGTGAGGCCTCCAGTAGAGCCGCGCGGCCTCGTCCGCTGGCAGGCCTTGGCGCACCTCGGCGATTGCCTGCCGGAACTCCACGTCCGTTGAAGGGATCGGGGGCACGGGCACCCCGCCCACGCTGAGGGTCCAGCGAGCCTGCCCGCCGCCGGAGCTCGGGAGGCGCATGTCCGGCGGGCACGGGTAGCCCGCCCGGTACAGCGCCCACGCCTCGTTCCGGCGAAGGTGGCGGCAAATCCAGCCGTTGGCCGCGGCGGCGGCTTCGTAGCTGGCCATCTGCGTGGAGGAAGGAGAGAGCACGGGGGAGAGAGGAGAAAGCCGAGGAGGAAGAGCGAAAAGGAAGAATGGGGAGGGGCGACGAGCGGCGGGGGGCTTTGTAGCCTGCCGGGCATTTACTGCGCCGCGTGCCCTCGCTGCCGCCCGCCACGCCATTACGCCGACAGTCTTTGAACGGGCGCATGCACTGGGCGGCCGCCACGCCATAAACGCCGGCAGCCTTTTGACCGACGCGGGAACCGAGAAGATGATCACGGGGATTTCTGTTCCCGCGTTTTTTCGCCGCGTCACTGACAGAGCTGGCCCGCGCGGGCTGCTGCGCAATTTTGCCCCCCAAGCCGAACCCAGCGGACTGGGTTTAGTCTGGGTGCCGCGGCGCGAAATAGCGCCGTTTCGGCGCTATTTGGGCTTCTGCGCGGGCGACTGGTGCGAAAACGGCGCTATTCGCCGCTTCTAGCGCTAAAAAGGCCGCCTGAGGGCTCTGGGGGGTGACTGGAGATGCCCTAAGGTACAGAGCTATTTGTGATGGGGAGAGCGATGTATCTTAGTGCTCATATCGGTACAATCCAAGTGGTGTTTTTGAACAAGTTAGATCCTGACTATTCTCAGCAGGAGGTAACAGCTGATGTACCAGCCATCAGTGGAGGGCCCTGGTCGCCGGATGGTCCAGCCTGCGCGCTGATTTTCATCCAAAGCTCGCCGCGGGGTGCCGGTGTATACCGGCAGCCATCCGGCACTTGGGGCCACGCCGGATGGCCCGGCGCCTAGAGTCTTCACAATTTGCCCCAGCTTAGCTTAGTAATAAAAATTTATGCTTTCCCTTTTAAAAAGAAACCGAGCAAAAGGAAAAAATATATTTATTGATCTGGTGATGTTAGAACTAATGTGACGTGATTACATCATATAGGATTAGCCTGATTACATGGATCGGACTTTTGCTTTAGATGGGTCTAAACGGGACCCATGCCTCTGACTTCTTTACTAGGAAAGGTCGCCCAGGCTGCCATAGGAAGCCTTCATTGGCAGTTCTGATCGGGAAAAAACTTGGGCCAGAAATGAATCGAACTACAAAACCAAAGACGCACTAAGATCCATGGATTCCATCCAGCCCGGATAGGAAGGTAATCACTCCCAGAGGAAATACTATTTATACGAAAGTTGATCAATTAATTGATCCCATCTCGAGTTCTTGGGATGAAGATTTGATTAATAGCATCTTCAACCCAATTGATTCGGCAAGGACATCTCAATACAAATTCTTTCGATGACTTTATTGCGTGGCACCTTACAAGGAATGGGCTTTTTTCGTAAGATCTGCTTATCATGCTGAATGGAGCCACACTTTCGGCCATAACCAATCGGTACATCCAGGTACCTCTTCAACACCAATCATATGGAAACAATTATGGAAATTAAAACTCCCCAGGAAAATTCTTATATTCGGTTGGCGAGTTCTTCATGGAATTGTTCCTGTTAAAAGTATTTTGGCTAATCGTCACATTGGAAACGACGGTGAATGTCCCATTTGTCACCTTGCTGCTGAGGATTTAAAACATCTACTGTTTGAGTGCATTCCAGCAAAGGAATTATGGAGCAAGATGGGTCTAATTGATTATATCAGCACCTTCACATTAATTGAGAGGTCTGGTTCGGTTATATTAGAAAATTTATTGATCTCTGATGATTCTTTTTACCCGGCAGTGCAAGGCATTGGTATGAAGGAAGTAATCTTGGCGGCGGGTTGGTACTTGTGGTGGATCCGACGCCAGGTTACCCATAATGAAAAAATCCCACCGATAGAGAGATGGCAGATTTCTATTCTTGCTATTGTTAATAACTTTCAAAAATCCAGTGCTAGCGTCAATAATGTTCAGGTAAAGTGGCTGAAACCAAATCCCGAGTTCATTAAATTAAATGTTGATGCCTCATTCCATCTGAGCGAAGGAGCAGGGGCTACGGCGGCTGTTTTAAGAGATAGCTTTGGAAATTTTATAGCAGCTCAATGCTGCTTTATTGAGAGAGGAGCCGATGCTATATCCTTGGAAGCCCTAGCAATGAGAGATGGACTGAAGTTTGCAAATGGTTTAGGGTTCCATAAAGTAGAAGCTGAATCAGACTCACAAGAGGTAATTGATTTTTGTTCAGGGAGAAATCAATGGTGGGACTCGGCAGCGGCTATTTTTGCAGAATGCGTGGATTTAACAACCTCCATTGGAAAGGTAGTTTTTAGACATTGTCCTAGACAATCAAATGGTGTAGCACATGAGATAGCAAAGTTTAGTTTCTGTAGTAGAGATTCCTTTAGCTGGATTAACGACCCTCCGGGGTGGTTAATCAATTTCCTCGTGGATGATGTAACAACTGTGTAATTGTGTGGCATCGGGTTTCTTACGCACTCTTTTTCTTACCAGGGTACCTACGGGGGCTGGAAGGTTTTTAATGAGACGGCCCGATTGCTTTAATATAGTGGTTTTAAATTTCAAAAAAAAAGACGCACTAAGATCCGACTTTTATTTTTCTTTCCGAGATTGGTTCGAACCGGACTGCATCATCTCTCCTTTTCTAATACGAACTTAGCACAGGCTGTTTGATCGGATAAGAACTCAAGCCAGGTCCCAAACAAACAGAAAACCCACCCCTGCAGCCTATATATTAGCCACAAAAACTACCCGACTACCTACCAGTTTTATCAGAACAAAAATCAACACCCAACGTACTCTTGTGCTAGCACATACCAACCTCGAAAAAATCTGGTCTGTTCTTCAGGTACGTTAATGGCAGATCCAATCCAAGGCAACCAATTGTAAGCATTGCAGAAGATAAAAATAAAGCAAGACGTGAACGTGATAGAGCTCGACGAAACAGCTTGACGACCGAGCAAAGGGAGAAGATTAATGCACGTAGAAGATTAAGCAGAGATAATCTAGCTAGAAGTGAACGTGACAGAGCTCAACGAAATACTTTAACGAACGAGAAAAGGGAGGAGATTAATGCACGTAGAAGACCGGGTGGAGAAAATCTAGCAAGACGTGAACGTAATAGAGTTTTGACGACTGAGCAAACAGAGAAGATTAATGCGCTTAGAAGAGAAGCCCCGCGACATACCATATATCAAGAGGAGAGGGTGGCGCTCCAGGCTCGATGCAGGGCAAAAGCTGTCGATAACAGGAACACCCCATGCGCTGAATCCATCGCGATGCCATGCCCAAATGCAACAACTTTGTCAACGATAAACCTAGCATCGAGTACACATGGATCAGCCCCTAGAGAGGAAACACCTTAGTATACCATCAGGACTGATGGTAAAACATCGATCTTTGCTCCCTTTATTTATGTCATGACGCATAAAATAATCGTTCTTACCGGATCGATAATGTTGGAATGTTGTAGGCGACATAGATGTCTTCCTTAGAGGTGACGACCTTATGGACGAGCAGTGCTACATGAATGACCGTGAATGTATGTGTCCAGTTCTTCCATCAATCATCTGTGATTACAAGTAAATATGAACATTTTAGTGAGATATCCTTTGCATGTAGGTTCCAACCCTGAGGACATGGACCTCGATACATTGACATACTACTCTGACACAGACGCTATCGATCCTTTTGACTTCGTGTACTCAAACCTCCTAGACAGCACGCACGTACTAAGCCAAGTCCCGGACTGTGAGCACTGCCATGCCAAGAAGTTTGATTGTGAGAGCCCTGGTTTTTGCTGTCGAAACGGACAGATCGAGCTGGCTGAACCAGTGCCTATCCCACAGCTGACGAGGCTATGGTCTAGCATGGACGCGGACTGCCGACATTTTCGAGAAAGAATACGATTCTTCAATGGCCACTTCTCCTTCACAATGCTTGGCGTCAGTCTCGACAATGATTGCACAAACATGAGGTCTGGAGTGTACACATTTCCAGCACAAGGCTCCTTGTACCACAATGTTTATTCCTTCGGGCCTGGGTCTCGCTCGGAACATCTACAACTATACTTCTACGACGATGATACAAGCTTGATCCATCGCAAGGAAACCACCAAGGAACTAGATCAGGAGGTTGTCGACATAATGAGAGTAAACCCCTACTCCATGCAGTTTAGGAGTTTGGGCGCCCATAAGGATAACCTTGAGGAGTACCGTATAGACCTTAACATCGACAAGAAGTTAGATCAACGGAGATACAACACACCAATGTCATCTGTGGTGGCTGCAATCTTGGTCGAGGGCAGCAACCCTGATAACAGGTTCAAGCTCAGCATTAACCTCTACGGTAACAACAACGAGAGACACGGTATACATGACACACAAGGATGCTATGACCCGCTCGCGTATCCCCTCTTCTTTCCGAAGGGGGAGCTTGGTTGGCATCCAAATATACCTAAATGTAATAAGTCTTGGAACCTTGCGCAGCTACCAAGAGCAGAGCGTGACGACGATCCAGGTTCGGCTATCTACGATACTTCTTCATTTACTTATATATCCTACTCTTATGTTGCATAACCTTCTTTTTCTTGTCACGGAGGGAGGTGGAAATTTATGCGTCTCCGTAAGGTACTACTATTGTTACCGTCTACAGACACGTCCTGCTATATTCAACCCCATACTACATGGAGGGCGACTGTTACAACAATGGGTGGTGGACATGTACATAAAGATTGAGGGCTGTAGGTTGAATTGGTTCAGAAAGCACCAACCGGAGATACGTGCTGATCTATATAAAGGCATTGTCGATAGCATTACGGCCGGAGAGACTCGAGCAAGTACTGTTGGCACAAGGATTGTCCTCCCCTGGAATTTTAAGGGGTGCTTCCGAGACATGAAGAGGAGGCATATGGACGCCATGGCATTGGTACAAACATATGGCAAACCTGACATCTTTTTGACAATGACTTGCAACCCAAACTGGGAGGAGATCGATACAAGACACTCTGCTTCCAGGACAAACCCCGCATGACCGACCAGATATTGTGGCCCGGGTGATTAGGGGCAAGCTGGAGAACATGAAGGAGATACTGACCAAGAAGCACATCTTGGGCGTTGTGAAGGCGTATATCTACGTGGTCGAGTTCCAGAAAAGGAGCCGCCCGCATACCCATTTCCTATTGATAATGGATTCAAAATATAAGCTCGTTGTGCCAGAGCAGTATGACCACCTCATATCCGCCAAGCTCCCGGACAAGGATAAATACCCTGAACTATACGCCATGGTTGTGAAGCATATGATGCACGGACCTTGCGATATTCGAAAGCGAGACAACGTGTGCATGCAAGATGGTGTGTGCAAGTGTAGGTACCCACGGACGTTCAACCAGACCACCATACAGGGGAACGACTCATACCCCATTTATCAGAGACGGAAGGATGGCCGTTCAGCGAAGGTCTGTCGTGCGACGCTGGATAATAGATGGGTTGTGCCTGACAACCCGTACCTCTTGTGGATGTTCAATTGTCATATAAACGTGGAGGTGTGACGACTGACGTTGGTAAACCCCAAGTGCAAGGTGTGAAGAGTGCAGCAGCAAGTTTTCCCTCAGAAAAGAAACCAAGGTTGCATCGACCAGTAGGAGGACAAGCAATCCTTGAAGGTTGATGTAGCTGAGATGGCAGGACGCACTACCGGTTCAGCAGCAACGTGGAAGCTACACAACATAATCAAATCACTTTGTCCCAACGTAGCAGTAAGGTTGTCAATCTCACCGGTTTTGCTGAACAAAAAGAGGTTAAACGTATGGTGTGGAAAACAATATAAGAACAGTATGAAAGCAGTAGTAACAGCAGTGTGAAAGCAATGGAAGCAGTGTGTGTATTATCACTACTAGAAAATGAACTGGGGTCCGCAGTTCACTAGTGGTGTCTCTACGTGAAAGATAAATAACATGTGTGGTGAACAAATTACAGCTGGGCAATCAACAAAAATGAAGGCTGCACTGTAGTGCATATGCAAGACATAAAGATTACTATGTGATTCATGCGGGCATTACAACAAAATACATAGACCATCATCCAACTGCATCTATGTCTAATTATCCACCCTCCGAATACCATCCGAATAAATATTGGGTATTAAGTTGCAAGCAACAGATTATTGTAGTAAGCAAAGTGTTCAATGTAAACAAGGTTAACACCATTGTTTTCTCCCTAATGGCAACAGCACATCCGCCATCTGTCACGTTTCTGTCACTCGAGTACAAATGCAAAGGATGCATGAACCCACTATCGAGCATAAAACCTCCCTCTTGGAGTTACTAGCATCTACTTGGCCAGAGCATCTACTAATAACAGAGAGCATGCAAGATCATAAATAACATATGCATGAAGATAACATGATAGATTGATAGCCAGAAGACATAACATTCAACATTTATCAAATCCCAGCAAACACAACATCTAGCATTACATAAAGATGATCTCGATCATGTAGGACAGCTCACGAGATCTAAACATGAGGTACAAAGTGGATAAGACAACCATCTAGCTACTGCTATGGACCCGTAGTCCATGGATGAAATACTCACACATCACTTTGGAGGAGGGCATGGTGGTGTAGACCCCTCCGGTGATGAATTCCCCTCCCGGCAGGGTGCCGGGGAGAGCTCTAGAACCCTCCCGGTCTCAGGATGACGATGACGGCGGCCTCGGGTGTTTCTTCGAACAAAGTGGTATATTTTTAGGGTTGACGTATCGGGGGTGACGAGGGAATGACTCTAGGACCTGTCGGATGAGCCTACCTAGTCCATGGCCCAGCACTGAAGCCCACCACGAAGGGCTACCCCGTGGCTCTAGAAGGCCCATCAGCGGCCCACCCTCAAGACTTGCGGAGCAAGATGGAAAGCTTCCACCGACTAGAGCTAGGGTTTGTAACCCCCTCGGGTACGGCTTGAGACCCGTTCGTCTATTTAAAGGCTGGGAGAGCAACCGGGGGGGGGGACATCCAATCTCAGTTTTTCCATCACCATAGCCATAGCTCAAGATCCAATCTCTCGGCCAAGGCACCCACTATTGTAAAAATCCTCATAATATAAAGACAGACAAGCAGGAGTAAGGGTTTTACCTCTACGAGGGCCCCGAACTTGGGTAAATCGTGCCCCCTATTAGCCGACGTTGTCACCAACGCCTACTTTGTTCTCTTACTCAAAACCCTACCGGATCATCCGAGGGATTTGCCGATATAAATAATCGACAATTGGCGCCGTCTGTGGGAACGGCATGCACTGGATCCACGGCATCATCAGCCTCATCCTCACCAAGCTTCAACTGGAGCCCGGGAACCTTGGCTCCTTCAGAGCCGATCTGCTTCGGGTCGTTCGTCTACACGCCCCACTCGCTGGCATCTCGCTAGGCGTTCAGCGGAGTACAAGAAGGCGTCAACATGACGTTGGACAATCTTCGCTTCCGCGCCTGCAAGGAGGGAATCCTACGCTTCCCCGACCAGATCGAACTCGACGGATCGGACTCTGAGTCCATCTCGAGCCCGGCGACCCTTGAATCGCCATCCGGTGACGCAAGTCGCGACCTAGCGCACATTGGTAGCTCCATCCGCTGCAATATACGCAACTTCCATACAATCGCGACTGAAGAACCCTCCAAATTCGGCGAGAACCGCTGGCCCACGCCAAAGACTCATGAGCCATATCTGGCCCAAGTCTACATGGCAGATTCAGCTGAAGAACCCGTCGAAACAGAGGAAAGCCTAGTAGCGCGACAACAGATCAACGTTTCATGGCCTGCTTGGCTCAAAGTGAAGGCAGTGGTACAATTGGGCCACCCGATAGAAACCGGGTCCTCTCAAGAAGACCTAACAACATACCATTATCACATGTTGCTGAAAAGTTGACAGCTATCAGAAGCCCGCAAAGAACTAGAACTGCGGAAGCAAGCGGAGGAGGCCTCAAGTGCGCGACGCGCGGAGCTTTCCAAGAGCCGCTCGACAGGCAACCAGCCCCCAAAGAAGGGGAAGTATGTCTCGAAAACCGCTCGCATGGACCAAGGGTCCCTCAGCGAGGCCAGCAAGACCCTCGAGAACTCCCTCATGCACGTTGACGACGAGGGTAATGTGCACCCGACGACTCCGGCCGGCACGGTCCTGGCTGCTACTACGTACTTGCAGGCGAACCAGCCACCAGAAAACGACCCCCGCGCGGAGTAACACCGACAGGTCTAGAGGGGACTAGGCATGGCTGGAGCGGCAATCGCCGCCCAGAACTACAAACAGGCGACACCCCCTGAAGCTGATAAAACACCTCGGATGGACAGAACACCTCGCAAACGCAAGAGTATGTTACCAAAAAGAGGGGATAAAGGATCACCCCGTCGCCCTAGGGGAAAAGAGGCCACACGTCGTGGCGACAGCCCGCGAAACCGTGACAGCAGCCCACGACACAACGGAAGCCGCTCGCGATATCACAGCCGGGAACCGCGGCAGGAAGATAATCGCGATCGAACTCAATACGACGCACGTGGAGACATCGTGCAGAGCAAGGTCAACAAAGCTCGAGCGCGTAGGAACCGTGCCCGATCGCTATCCACCTCCTCCAACGAGGAAGCTTGCGGCGCAATCTTCTTCAGCAGCAGCATCCGCGAGGCACCGATGCCCAGGAGATTCAAACTCACGACGGAAGTCCCGAAGTATGATGGCTCGCAAGAACCCAAGACCTGGCTCTCAGACTATCTGACCGCGGTGAAGTGTCAGCCCAGGAACAAAATTACAGCCATGCAATACCTAAACCTGCACCTCGTCGGCTCGGCCCAAAGCTGTCTCGAAGGAAGACCCTGCGCGTATTACAGAACCTTGGACGATCTCACCCGCGACTTCGAGAAGAACTTCCAGGCGACATACAAGCGGCCAGCGTCTATCGAGGAACTACGAGCCTACATGCAGAAAAGCGGCGAGTCTACCCGCGAGTATATCCAGAGATGAACCACACTTAATAACACGGCAGGGAACATATCAGAGGAAATAGCAGTCGAGGCATTCACCAAGGGCATTCGACGCGCCGCCTTCCGAAAAGAACTGGGGCGATCCGCACCCAAATCAATCGGGGAATTAATGGTGATAGCAGACAGATGGGAAATGGCAAAGAATCCCTGCGCAACGAGAAAGCTTCCTCACCCGCGCATGATGAGGACCGCACCGGTGACCGCCAAAAGAAGAAGAGAAAACATTACGACCATGATGATCAATCAGAACTGGTAGCGGTCGAGTTCACGAGAAACCGCGATAGCGGATCCCGTGGAAATCGCGAATGGAAGCCAAAACCAGATGACAAAACCCCCAAGGAAGACCTTAATGGATACTGCTCTCTGCATCTGCTTACAGATAAGCGCACAGGCAAAACCAAGGCCACTCACCTCCTCAAGAACTGTCGAAAATTCCAAGACATCCACGAGGCGTACACAAAGAAGCACAGGCCAGCCATCAGCCAGGGATAGCCGCAACTGCCGGGAGGACACCAACCATCACCCCTGCCTCCGCCCGCAGGTCACCACAACATGGCTCTAGCCGCCCTTCCTGCACCAGCTAATACAACCACAACAAATCAAGGAGGAAACGGCTACCCAAACCCCCACGGGATCCTAGGTATGATACAGAAGGTCTGCCCGTCCCGACGAGTTCAGAAGACCAACACTCGCCACGTTAACATGGCAGTGCAAGCACCACCGTCCAAGCCTGAATACCTGAAGATGTCCTAGCACCTGATAACCTTCTCACGCAAGGACCACCCTCCACGAGTGCATCGGCCGGGGCACCCGACGCTCGTCATCCAGGCGCAAATAGGAAACTACGACCTAGCCAGGGTGTTCAGACGGTGGCAGCGGAATCAACATCATATACGCGGATACACTCCGTAAAATGAACAAGAACTTGGAGGGACTCACATAATCAAAAACATCCTTCCAAGGGATAGTACCAGGTAAAGCGGTCCGACCACTCTAAACAAATAACTTGGAAGTGATCCTCGAGGATCCGTGCAATTACAGGAGAGAATTCCTCGATTTCGAGGTAGTCGACTTTCCATCTCAGTATCATGCCATTCTCGGCCGAACAATGTTCGCGAGATTCATGGCAGTACCTCATCACGCCTACCTCAAGCTGAAACTCCTAAAATAATACGGTACAATCACCGTAAACGGCGACTTCCAGAAATCAGACAAGTGCGACAACGAATTCCACGATATCGCGAAATCTTTCAGGATGCAAGAGTAGCTAGAAGAATTGGCAAAAACCGATTATTGACTCCACAGCAGGCCGTCAACGCCTCTCCTTCCTAGACGCCTACTCGGGCTACAACCAGATCAGGATGAAGTGGGAGGATGAGAAAAAGACAGCATTCATCACACCACACGGTGTATACTGCTACATGATAATGCTTTTCGGGCTAAAAAAACACAGGCGCAACATATCAGCGATGCATGCAAAAATGCCTCGCCAAACTTATTGGCAATAACGTACAAATGTACATTGACGATATGATCATCAAGACTCGAGTGGAGGACAGACTCCTCGAGGACATAAGGGAGACATTCGACGCCCTCAACGCGTACAAAATCAAGCTCAAGCCAACAAAATGCGTCTTCGGGGTTCCCACTGGCCAACTCCTTGGCTATCTGGTCTCTGCCGGAGAAATTGAGGCCAACCCGGAGAAAATTCAAGCAATCTTGACGAATGAAAGAACCGGCAAATCTCCGCGGAGTCCAACAGCTGGCAGGGCGACTGGCAGCTCTCAGCAGGTTCATCGTAAGATTGGGTGAGCAAGCGCTCCCCTTCTACAAACTGCTGAAGAAAACAGATAAGTTCGAGTGGACGCCGGAAGCAAAAAAGGTGTTCTTCGACTTGAAAAGAGTGCCGCAGAGCAGGCGCATACTGGCAACACCGCAAGAAAGGCAACCTCTCTACCTTTACCTAGCCGCAACTAATCAAGTGGTCGATACGGTAATAGTCGTCGAGCGACCAGAGGACGGAAAAGCATATGGTGCTCAAAGACCAGTATACTACCTCAGCGAGGTACTTTTGCCATGCAAACAACGATACCCCCACTACCAGAAACTCGCGTATGGAGTGGTCCTTACAGCCCGCAAGCTCAAACACTACTTCCAAGAACATACCGTCACGGTGCTAAATAACGCATCCCTCGGTACCATCATGAACAATCCCATGGCATCCGGAAGAATCTCAAAGTGGAGCATCGAGCTAGGCGCCTGGGACATAATATACACAGGACGCAACACCCTCAAATCCCAGGTGGTCGTAGAGTTCCTTTGCGAGTGGAGAGAGCTGCAAACTCCAGGAACCCCAGAATACACAAGTTCCTGGATCATGTACTTCGACAGGTCGAAAAGAAACGAAGGGGCGGGAGCCGGCGTAATCCTCATATCGCCAAGAGGCGACAAACTATAGTATGTTCTACGCCTCGACTTCTCCCTCGACGACCCAAGATCAAACAACAACGTCGAGTACGAAGAACTCCTCCACGACATGAAAATGGCGATTGCCTGCGGCGCCACTCGATTGATGATATACGAAGACTCCAACCTTATCGTGCAGCAAACGATGAAGGAATGCGACACTGTCGCAGACAACATGATCGCTTATCGTAACATGTACAACCTGCTCGAAGGAAGATTTAGAGGGTGCAAACTGAAGCACATTGCTCGATCAAGTAACGAAGAAGCTGATAGATTGGCGAACATCGGGTCAACAAACGCCCCAGTTCCGCCAGGAATCTACTTCCAGCAGATCATCAAAAGATCGGTCAAGCTGAAGAAGCACACGGAGGTGCCAACAACAACAGAAACAGAGGCCAGTCGACAAAGCGCCATCGTCGAACTCGCTCACAACATCTCAAGGCAAGTCTTCCTAGTCGGGCCAATCTGGACGAACAAGTACCTCGACTACTTGATCCGAAAGCAGCTCCCGGAGGACATCCCTGAGGCAAGGCAAATCGTTCGGTGCAGCAAATTCTTTCGGGTGATAAACGGCGAACTATACAAGCAGTGTATATCGGGAGTCCTCCAAGGGTGCATTGCACCTGAGGATGGAAAAGAACTACTACGGGACATACACCAAGGCGACCACGGACATCATACAAGTTGGAGAGCCATACTGGGCAAGGCCTTTCGTGCAGGATTTTACTGGCTAACAGCAGCCAAAGACGCCAAGGATCTGGTCGACATATGTGATGCTTGTCAACGTTTCTTGCCCAAGCCACACACACCAGCCATGGAGCTCCACACGATCCCCTTGTCCTAGCCATTCGCTCAGTGGGGGCTCGACATGGTAGGCCCATTACGGTAGGCAACACCCAGAGGATACACTTATCTGCTTGTCGCAGTCGAAAAATTCACCAAATGGATAGAAGCAGTACCAGTAACATCGCAGCATGCGAAGTGCGCAGTCAAATTCCTCGAAACAATCGTGTATCGATTTGGCGTCCCTCACAATATTATCAAGGATAACGGGAAAAACTTCACAGTCAAAGAGACGAAGGCCTTCTGTGCAGAGAAGGGGATAACTCTCAGCTTTGTTCGGTAGCACACCCCCAAACAAATGGGCAAGTCAAAAGATCCAACGGATTAGTTTCGTCTGGTCTCAAGAAACGACTACTCGACAGATTGCATCCCGCAACAGGACATTGGGCCGAGGAACTACCGTCTGTCCTATAAAACCTGAGAACAACTCCAAACATATCGACAAACTACACGCCATTCTTCATGATTTATGGCGCCGAAGCAGTCTTGCCAGAGGATGTTCGATTCAACGCTCCACGAGTGATTTCATATAGCGAAGAAGCCTCCAACAAAGCACTCGCGGAAGACATGGACGCACTGGACGAGGCCAGAGACGTCGCACTCGCAAGATCCGCCGTCTACCAGCAAGCACTACGCAACCACCACAGTCGCCGCATCCGCAACAGATCCTTCGTAGTAGGCGACCTAGTGTTGCGACTCAAGCAAGAAAGCGGACACAAGCTCGAGCCAGCATGGGAAGGACCCTTCATCATACACGAGGTCATTCCTGGAGGCACCTATCGCTTGAAAAACTCAAAAACAGGCGGCATCTACTGCAACCCATGGAACGTGGCGCACCTGAGGAAATTCTACCCCCAGGAGAGTACCTTTACTCGCAAAATAAGGTTGTTCTAGCCACATTGTAACCCGAGCAAATACATGGCTTCTCAGTCATCGCAATACGAACATGGTTTCTCAACCATAGCTCTAAAGACTATCCAGTCGCACTTTTATTTTCTTTTTTCTTATTTTTTCCTTTTACATGCTAAACAAACGGTCACACCCCAACACACGGGGTCTACGCCAAACTAGTATCAACAAATCTTCGAGTGCCTACGCACGACAGATATCTTACAAGGTCACAAGGTACACATCTTAAAAACACCTTAACTGACTAAACTAACATACAAGGTTACAAGGTACACAACTTAACACACCTTAAAATGACTCGAATAAACATACAAGGTATATACACCTTATCAAGTACATCTATCGCCGAGCAGCAGCCTCTCGAAGCAGTTGCTCGTTCTCTACATAGGTCAGCCGGATGATCCGCTCCACCGCAAGTCGCACAACCTCATAATGAGGGATAAAATCCACACGTTTTTCTCAGGTATCAGGAAGTCGCGCCACAGAGTTGAAGTTGACATCAGGGTGCCATAGACGCACAAAGGCAAGTGCCACCTGAGCGCCACAAATGAGCTGCTGACACACACAGTCTCGAACATCCTCCACCCGACGAAACAACCTTAGCAGACCACTCAAGCTATCGCGAACAACGACGAAAGAGCAAAATACCCGATGGACCGAAGAAAGGGCCTCCCGACAAGACTCAACAAAAAGGTGCGCCTGGCTCACCCGGTACTGCAGGGTAGCCAGGACAAAACCTCTGCCGCGGTCAGAACAGAAGTTGCACGCGTGAGGTTTGGAGCTGTTCCATTCACAAGCAATGTGGTTATCCACCCAATGACCGTCACACGCTCCATTAGGTTCAACCACTGCATGGACAGACAACGCATCAGACCACAAGCAAGAAAAACACCGAAATCACTCGGGGGCTTATGGAACTTACAAAGCATACTCTTTGCGATGCTCGCCAGCTCCTCCATCACAAACTGCTCGCGGTCTGCAGCCAGCTTCTGCTTGGACTTGGTAACATCCGCCACACCCAGCAGAGCCTTGAGCTTACACTCGCCATCCGCGACGTGGCCACGGAGCGTGGCAAGCATACTTGCATCAGTAATTAACAGCTCAGTTGAAGGAGCAACACCGTTCGACGAGCCATCGCCAGAATCTGCAACCTGGGAAGAACAAAGGAAACACGACAGTTTCAGTCAACCACACCCTACTCGACGATTCGCAACAAGACTCATCTTCGAGTGCTCGGGGGCTACTCCCATCGGGAGAACAAAAACTAAGGCACAATAAAAAAATGCTGACACTTTTAAAACATCTCGATTGAAAGGAAAAATATGGGATACTTCCCGAAGCTCATTACACAGACCCGCATACAAAAGAAAAAAAATGGCGCACATCCTAAGGAACTATGGACTTTTCGGAGGTAGCTCCACCTGCAGCAGGCTTTGCACCACGCCCGCGAGAAACTACCTCGGAGAGCGCCTTCACTAGCTTCCCCGCACGATCGCCAAAGGGTCGAAGCGCTACCTTTTTGCCCAGCGCATCTCGAGGGAGCTACGAATACACCTTCTCCAGGTCACCCGAGACATTATGCGCCAGGAAAAATTGGATAGACGTCTTGGCTCCACACTCGGTCTGCGCGAGGGTGTACTCCTGAAGGGATCGGCTTCGCCAAGGAAGACTTGCAGGAGGCCCCCAAGAGTCGGCGGAACCGGCGCCCCCACAAGCAACCGCTGGTGCAGGTGTGACAGCACTCAGGTAGCATCACGCAGGGCGAAGCAGGCCTTGTCTCCGTGCTCTTGCAGCTGAGTGCACACGTCAATCAGTGTGTCGATTCGGACCCCTCCTGACAGTGCCAAACCACCTCCAATAGCATCTAAAAACAGAAATGAAGCGGGTCAATGAAGGGAGGAGAAAGAAGCAAGTTACAAATGAAAGAAACTTGTGAAAAACCTACCAGCCAGAGCCTGGGCCACGGCACGGAGGATGCCGTCCAAATCATTGTCGTGCGCCGCGCCCGTTTCCTCCAGCTGCTTCAAGGACTCGCGAGATTTGGCGAGGCGGTAGGCTGCATCCTTGCGAGTGGACTCTACCTCCCTTCGGGTAGACTTCAGCTCCTTCTCCAGATCTTTTACCCAAAGAATTAGCCTCGACCTTCTCGGACTTCAGGCGGATCACCTCGTCTGTAGCATTAATTGCACACGTCAAGCAATAGTCGCGGCCAGAAGAAACAAACCCAAAATAAGGAGCATATGTTAACTTACCCAGCAAAGAACGGGCATCCTGAACAATTTGGTCACGCTCTCCCCAAAGAGAAACGCACTCCGCCTCGGCCATGACAAGGGGGCGCCCAAAGCCAGCCAGAGAATCGAGGATAGCCTGCAGAATTCCCTACGGGTTAGAAACTTACCGCTTGAGCCTATACATGACTGTACACAGTCGAGTATAGCATCGGGGGCTACTCCCATCAGGGGCACTGTCGTGCACCCGATAAAAATCAAGACTAAGGAGAAAACAACGAAGCAAAAAGTCACGACTTGAGTCTACAACCAACTGCGAGCAGTCGACCATAGACTCGGGGGCTACTCCCATCCGCAGTCGCCAGAGTATCTGAGACGCTATCATCCGCAGAAAGTGGCGGGTAGCACTTCACCACATCCTAGTTCTACAAAGGCAAAGGAAGAAAATACGGCGGCTCAATCGTCGAAAACCCAAAACAGAAAAAAAAACACAAGAAAGAAGAAGGATAAGAGATTTACCTCACTCGGAAGGTTCTCGGCATCGAAAGGGGTGAGAGGGCACGGCGAGTAGCTCTCCCCTTTCTTCAAGCAGGCGATGGCGGCGATCTTTTTTTCGAATTCCGCATTTGAAAGAACGTTGTCGCACGTCCGGCTCCGATCATTGACACCCGTAAACTCCCACAGTGGGGTCAGCCTGTCTTGGAGCGGCTGGACCCTCCGGCGCAGAAATACACCCGCCAAGTGTATCCCGTTTAGTGGGGTTCCCTGCTCCTTGTCGCGAAAGCGCGCCTTTTTCACAAGAAGAGGAGAGACCACCTTGGATTGCTTGGCTGACAGCGCGTGCAACCAGGACTTCCTCCGCTTCAAGACGGCGAACGGGTGGAATTCCCGAACGCCACCCGCGCCGTTTTCTTCGGCGTAGAACCAACTCCGATGCCCCTTGAGTTGAGTCGACAAAACTCATCTCCAGGTACAGGAAGTCTTTATTCGCCTGGATCCCGAAGTCGTCGGTCGTCAGCGGCTCTCCAATCCTTTCGCCTGGCAGGGGCTTCTCCTGAAAGATCCGCACCTGGAAGATGGCCTTCTAGAGCCCCCAGTGCGGGCGAATGCCAAGGAAGCACTCGCAAAGGACGATAAAACACGAAATGTGTTGTATTGCGTTAGGAGGGAGGTCGTGCAGCTGTATGCCATAGACATACAGCAGCCCGACGAGGAAGGGATGGAGAGGAAACGACAGACCTCGGGCGACGTGCTCCGAGAACACGACACACTCGTTGGCGTGCGGATTGGGAATCTCCTCCCTCTTTGTCAACATGCAGACGCGCTTGGAGTCCTCGGGAGGGGGCAGTCCCTCCCTCTACATCTCGACGATGTTGTTCTTCGTTGCGTTAGACGGGCGCCACTCGCTCGTCCTCTTCACCGGGGCCGCCGTGGAGGCGCTCGCCGCTTCCTTGCTGGACGCCGCGGCTGCGCCGTGCTTCTTGCCTCCTTCCATTGGAGCTCGGTTCGTTCTCGCAGAAGAGAAGGAGTGCGCCAGAGGAGGAAGAAGGTGAATGAAGGCCAGGAAAGTTATCTCTTCCCTAAGGCCCATTATTTATACCAAGGCTAGGCTACTGTGAGCCGTTGATATATGGCCTTGCCACTCATCCCCGCCGCCACGTGCGGAGTAGAAACGAGGAGACGGGGGGCGGTTACCTTCGCACGTTCTTTTACGCAAGATCTTGCGTAGTTACTGCACGTCCAGCGGAGAAACCGGCACGCGATGGCTCATTTCCCGTCAAAAAGCTGACAGAGTGGGCCCTAGGCGCCCTGCCCCACTGCGTCATGTCCCATCGGGAGCAGGAGAGTGCGGGATGACGTCATTGCACACATCATAACACAAAATTTCTTTCGTATGAGCATAATAACACGAAATTTCTTTCGTGCGAATTTCATGACACGAAATTTCTTTCGTAATTATAAAAGGAAAAAAGACTATCTCGCTCGAAAAATCGCACAATGGTAAAAATGGCACTCGCCATTTTTCAGGAAAAGACGATAGCACCCGCGGTGCATCCAAAATAAAATCGCGAGTACGCGGCTCCCGCAACTCCTCGTCACGACGTACTAACACGTCATCTTACCCTGGATCGTTCGGCCGACTAGGCACATCCGGATGCCGTACTCTTCAAGTACGAAGGTAAGACCCAAGGATCTCTCCTATGGGCCTGGAGTCGCAATCGAGCTGCGTCCTCAAGTAAATTTTTTGTGTCAACAACATGCAGAAAAATCCTAGTGGACGCGACGGGTACCCCTTTAAAGGTTAAGTTCGAATCGATAAGACCTCCACGACCCAGTCGCAATGATCACCTTGCCGAGTTCGAGTCGAAGGTCTCGAATTCGTGTAGGTCAAAACTGTTTTTGCCCGAGAAGCAATTAATTGGCCTTGATCTTTCAGGGGAGCCAAGCGACTGAGCCATATCCTTCTGCGAAAAAAGCCAAACGCGAGGTGCACTCACCGCTCGATGCTCGAGTACATCTCACACAGGGTACGCACCCTTCAGGTCAAGTACCCAATTGGCTCAATCGTAAGATCCAGAAACGTATTTTGAGTGCTTGCTCGACTATTCTCAGTCGAACAAGCACTCGAGCGCTACTGACGAGGGGATGACTCCAGGACCTGTCGGATGAGCTTACCTGGTCTATTGCCCAGCACTGAAGCCCAGCACGAAGGGCTACCCCGTGGCTCTAGAAGGACCATCAGCGGCCCACCCGCAGGACTTGCGGGGCAAGATGGAAAGTTTCCACCGACTAGAGCTAGGGTTTGTAACCCCCTCTGGTACGGCTTGAGACCCGGCCATCTATTTAAAGGCTAGAGAGAAACCCGGGGGGCATCCAATCGCAGTTTTTCCACCACCATAGCCATAGCTTGAGATCCAATCTCTCGGCCAAGGCACCCACCATTGTAACAATCCTCATAATACAAAGACAGACAAACATGAGTAAGGGTTTTACCTCTACGAGGGCCCCGAACCTAGGTAAATCGTGCCCCCTATTAGCCGACGTTGTCACCAGCGCCTACTTCGTTCTCTTACTCGAAACCCTACCGAATCATTCGAGGGATTTGCCGATATGACTAATCGACAGGGGGGTATAAATAGGCGGAAGGGCAAAGGCCTACTCGTCCTCGAGTAGGTAAACGATAAAAACACATAATTTCTGAGGTGACATGCTACCAACATAAACTTGATCATCAAAAATGTAAAAGCATATGTAAGCTAAAATCATAGAACTTCAACACAAGCATAATAAATAGAATTTTAACAATAAAGCATAGCAATCACCTTGCATCATGAGAAGTAACACAAATAAAAGATCATGAATAACAATGCAACAAAAAATATATGTTTGTTTCAAGCATAGAGATAACATGACTAAGTGATATTTCGCTAGTCCTTAAGAGTGGGGAAAACATAAATGTCAGGACCCCTTCAATGTTCACGAGGAAGACTAGAACAAATAATTAGAGAACAAGCAATAACACATCATGAATCAATTAATAATGTTTCTGTGAAAAATGCACATAAAACACAGAACGGAAACTATGCTCTCTAAACAGTGCATAAAGTTAGAAGATAGAGACTCAACATAAAAGTAAAAGAAAGACCCTTCATAGAGGGAAGTAGGGATCAACTCATGTGCTAGAGCTTTTTATTTTATTAAACGGAGATGTAAAATGTTTGACACTCCTCCCATCCATCTTACACAAACCGTGGCTAACCGAATCCTCGGGTGCCTGCCAACAATCACATACCGTGGAGGAATGTCTATATTCTTAGAGAGGTGTATGCTTATGTCAATAAAGGTAAACATAAAATACAGTACGTCACAAGCCAACTAGACTTCACAAGAGCGGCTCCCATAGAAGGACGCATCTAGGTAGAAGGTCATTATCTTTCTCTTTTGTTTACACAATTATGTTTTGACTGATAAATCGGGGGCATAAATAGCGAAGAGAATTTGTTGTTATTAATTTGGGGTTGGTCACCCCTCTGCCAGCTCTTCTATCAATTGGATAAACGGATGAAGCCACTAGTCCAGGGTGTGAAAGACCAATCAACAAGTGAGATAAATATTCTCTATTTACGTCCTCATGAGCTAAAACAGGAGCACAAAATAGGAGTAATTTTGAAAGTTTTAAAGGTCACACATGAGCAATTTACTTTGGAGTGGCGGTTAAATACCACATGTAGATAGGCATAGTGGACACATTTGGCATACTTTGGTTTTTGGGAGTTGGATGCACGAGTAGAGCTCATACTCAGTACAGGTGGAGACTAGCAAAAGACTGGGAGCGACAAAAGAGAGCATAAGAGGCATAATCATGCATAGAAACATAAACATCATTAATCAAAGCATAAGTGGTACCACAAGTTCAAATACTAAATGATCATAGAGGCTATAATTGACTGGTTCATAGTCATAAAGAGCATGCGCCAAGTCAACCAAATAAAACTTTCAAAGGAGAACACCACAAATTTATGCTTCAATATGACAAGAACAACTCATGATTCTTTCAATGGCACATTAAACACTCTCAGATATTTGAGACTAATCATGCTACTAAATAACCACTAGGCTTTAGAAGTAAAATAACATCTAGCATGATATGAAAAAGTCTAGCCACATTATGTACAAGCTTCTACTTGCATCGTTATAAATTCAACTACAAGCAACAGTTTCTTTGCCCAACAAGCACCATACAACATATGTTTTAACAAAAACTATCTAACTGCTATAGAAAACAAAAATGAGAGTACACACACAATCCTACAAAAACTAACAGGTCTAAATAAAAGATGTAATGAAAACAAGAGCTAAACAGAAATTTTTGCAGCAGCTGGAAGAAAAACTAAGAATGCGAGCATAACGAGTATTCAAACAAAAAAGCGGAGCGTGTCTCTCTCACAACCAAGAGAATTCTAGGGTCCAACTATATTATTGCAGAAAGGAAAACAAAATAAAACAATAGAAAACAAAAGAAAAACAAACAGACACTCCAAGTAAACTTCATATCATGTGACCTAATAAAAATGTAGTTTCACTAGAAGTGACCTGATAGATAGTTGATGAAGAAGGGGATGCATTGGGAATACCAAAGCTTAGATGCTTTATTCTTCTGAAAGTATGCTTGGATGAACCACGGGGGCTTCCCCGATCTTTGATCTTGCACTCTTCTTGATCACATATATAACCCTCTTCTTTTAACCCATGAAATCTTCCTTCACATCACATTCAAAGAGTAATTCGCATTAGAGGGTTAGTGCAACAATAAAAAATCCATGGTTTCTGTATGTGCACAAGTGATATTGATACTTTTAAACATTAGCTACAACCACTGATGTTTCGTGAAGCAAAGAAATCCACTTGACATCGTAAACGAGCAAATGCAAAAAAATGGCAGAATCTGTCAAAACCAGAATAGTCTGTAAAAACGAATTTTTCGGGGCACTTACGCTGCTTAGATCAAAAAACTTAAAGAACAAAACACTTGCGGAATTATCTGAGAAATAAGCACAAAAAATTTCAGGTCATTCTGATTTTCCTGTGAATTATACGATTTTTTACGGTGGTCAGCAGAAATCTGTTTCCTGCGCAGAAATCCAAAACCAACTCCCACTCTTGTCAGAAAATTTACATGGCACAGATAAAACATGAAAATAAAGATATAAAGGAGTTTCTATAGAAATATACAATCCCTTTACTCAAAGAAAACAGAGAAAAACAAAGAAAAAAAATAAAACCATGGGTTATCTCCCAAGAAGTGCTTTTCTTTAACGCCTTTTAGCCAGGCCCAGAAAATTGGAATCAAGTATTTTCGAGTGAAGAAGAATTCAAATCAAGATTTGGAAATTTCTTAATAATGCATTGTATTTTATCTAAGTGAGTTTCAGAGCCTCCTCTCTTAGAACTTTTAGGCTTACTATTGTCATCAAATAAATTCTCGGGAACAGTCCAATCAAAATTCTTTTCTTGGGCTTCATGCAGAGCTACCAATTTAAAAGGGATTGATATTTTATCCTCATTTTCATTATTAGATTCAGTTTTTTCAAGAGCCCCAACAATATCTACACATGAGCCTAGCATATTGAAACGATCAAAGACTTTTCTAACTTCTATAGCAACATCTCCAAATTATTTAAGCATGGTTCTAAGATAAAGTTTCTTTTTTCAATATCTTCAATATTATTCAAGTTGAGTAACATATGCGGCAGTATGGGATGAAGGTCAACAAACCTAGCTTCTAACATGTGAATTAAAGAAGTTGCAGCAGTTTCATAATTTGGAGCAAGTTCTACTATGGATTTTTCCTCAAAATTATCAGGCTTACTAACATGATTAAAGAATCCTTTAATGGTATCCTTTCCATGTATAGAACCCCACTACCAATTAAAAGTTCTTTCAGAGTAAACTTAGGGAACAACATGATGAAAAATAACAACAAGGTAACAAAAGTAACAACTAGAAAAGGAACTAATTTTTTTGTATTTTTGATAAAGAGAAGCAAACAAGACAAAATAAAATAAACTAAGCAAAATAAAAACAAAGTAAAGAGATTGGAAACGAGAGATTCACCTTGAAAAAATTCTCTTCCTCCCCGGCAACGGTGCCAGAAAACTTTATGGGTGCCTTGACGGGAGGATGCTTGCTCTCGCAAACTTCGTTCCCGGCAACGACGCCAGAAAACTTTGTTGATGACTAGCGTTGGTAAACCCCAAGTGCAAGGTGTGAAGAGTGCAGCGGCAAGTTTTCCCTCAGAAAAAAAACCAAGGTTGAATTGACCAGTAGTAGGACAAGCAATCTCTGAAGGTGGATGCAGCTGAGATGGCAGGGCGCACTACCGGTTTAGTAGCAACGTGGAACCTACACAACACAATCAAATCACTTTGTCTCAACGTAGCAATGAGGTTGTCAATCTCACCGGTTTTTCTGAACACAAAGAGGTTAAACGTATGGTGTGGAAAACAATATGAGAACAGTATGAAAGCGGTAGCAACAATATGAAAGCAGTGTGAAAGCAGTGGAAGCGGTGTGTATTATCAGTATGAGAAAATGGACCGGGGTCCACAATTCACTAGTGGTGTCTCTCCGTGAAAGATAAATAACATGTGTGGCGAACAAATTACAGCTGGGCAATTGACATAAATTAAGGTTGCATCGTAGTGCATATGCAAGACATAAAGATTACTATGTGATTCATGCGGGCATTACAACAAAATACATAGACCGTCATCCAACTGCATCTATGTCTAATAATCCACCCTCTGAATATCATCCGAACAAACGTTGGGTATTAAGTTGGAAGCAACAGATTATCGCAGTAATAAAAGTATGTAATATAAACAATGTAAACTAGGTAAACACTGTTTTTTTTCCCTAATGGCAACAACACATCCTTCAGCTGTCACGTTTCTGTCACTCGAGCATAGATGCAAAGGAGGCATGAACCCACTATCGAGCATAAATACTCCCTCTTGGAGTTACTAGCATCTACTTGGCCAGAGCATCTACTAATAACGGAGATCATAAAAGATCATAAATAACATATGCATGAAGATAACATGATAGATTGATAATCAGAAGACATAACATTCAACATTTATCAGATCCCAGCAAATACAACATGTAGCATTATATAAAGATGATGTCGATCATGTAGGGAAGCTCACGAGATCTTAACATAAGGTACAAAGTGGAGAAGACAACCATCTAGCTACTGCTATGGACCCGTAGTCCAGGGATGAACTACTCACGTACTTCGAAGGAGGGCATGGTGGTGTAGACCCTTCAGGTGATGAATTCCCCTCCCGACAGAGTGCCGGGGAGAGATCCAGAACCCTCCCGATATCGGGATGACGATGATGGCGGTGGTATATTTTTAGGGTTGACGTATCGGGGGTATAAATAGGCGAAAGGGCAAAGGCGGTGGAGGCATGGGGAGCCACACCACCCCATGGCGCGGCCAGGGGCGCGTCGCCCTATGGTATGGCCCCCCTGTGGCCCCCCCCTTTGGGCCTCTTCGGGACTCCGTGGAACTTTCAGGAATTCTACGACCTTCGGACTTTGAATTTTCCAATCCCGAGAAAAAATTTACAGCAGAAAACAGAGAACTGGCTCTATGGCATATTGTCAATAGGTTACTCCGAAAAATCGATAAAAAAGGCATAAAGTATATAGCAAACATGTAGGAAACAACATGAGAACAACATGGAACATTAGAAATTAAGGATACGTTTATGACGTATGAAGGTGTGCTCGAACATAAAGGCCATCAAGTACCTATATAAGTACATATACTAGGGTCATGATCAAACTTCATTCAACATCGACAAACCCGACGCAGATGGTAACATAGACGAGATCAAAAGATACATCGATGCAAGGTGGGTTACTCCACCTGAATCAATGTGGAGGATATTCGGCTTCAAATTATCTGAGTGCCACCCATCTGTACTACAGTTGCCGCTTCATCTCCCAAATAAGCAAAGAATCACGTTCAAAGGGGAGATGACTTGAACGATGTCGCTGCCCAGGAGCTCAAATCCATGTTAACAGAGTATTTTGTGGCTAATCAAAAGCACGAGTGGGCTCGAGATATTCTCTATAGCGATTTCCCAGGAAGTTTCACATGGAAACCATCAAAGTATTGGAGGAAAAAGACAAAGGATCACCAGTTAGGCCGAATCGTGACAGCCAATCCCACCGAGGGGGAGCGGTACTTTCTTAGGGTGCTTCCTTCGAAGACCTGAAAACCGTTGATGGTGTGCTATGTCATACCTTCGTGAGGCCGCAGAGAGGAAATGTCTAATAGAGGACGACAACATGCTCGACGAGTATCTTGTTGAGTCAGAACAGTTCGCCATGCCAGCCTCACTCAGGAGACTCTTCGCAACGATCTTGGTATTCTGTGAGCATGGCGACGTGCGCGGTCTTTGGGATCGACACCTTGAGGCGATGTCTAACGACTACCGGCGGAACAACACGTGTCCAAAAGCGGTGGAGCAAATGGTGTGCTGGATATAAGGGGAATGCTACAATCCATGGACAAAGACATAAAATTGTTCCCTCTTCCAAACATTGACGAGACATATGACAACACTGGAGACGAGTTTAGGCAAGTAATAGAGGAGACCAACATCAAGGTTGACAAGGAAGACACTTATCTAGCGGCCTTAGGGTGACTTCTTTTAGACTTATAACCTAGCTTCTAGGTTGCCCACAACAGAAACCCCAAATAAGTCTTGAGCTGTTGGGCTGCTTATTTCCACCGCAAAGTCTTTCTCGTGCCTATATCCAGAAACTGCTATCGACTGGATTCTGGGAGTTTCCCGAGCTTCTATGTGAGGAAGTGAATCGGCATTGAAAGTCAGCCCTGTTGTTGCTTCTTTTTACTGCAGGAATGCCACTCCACGTCGCAGCGCAGGCTGGTCGCTTCGGGTAGTTGTATGTTTCTATCGGAAACACATGCATGCATATGGGCCAACTAATTATCCTTCGTTATTTATTAATGACGTAATGGTGCCACGTAATCCATGCATGCACGTACTATGTCGCCTAGTTACTCACATGTTTTCTTTTGTGCGTATATATACATTAAATTTAACCTTTATTGAAAACTTTTTCACATATTTTTTTTCCGTTTTATTTTAGTGCAACATAGAGTTTTTCTTTAGTACATACTATAGAGCATTTCTTTATCAAGTATGCATATAAATTTCATATTTAGGGGTATAGCATTAATCTAAAAACTCATCACAACAAATAAGTCAAAATTGTATAAGACCAAAAGAAGTCTCCCATCGGTTTCTGATAGCTTCTATCCGCCGTAGTTTATGCCCACCGGAATCTATAAGCAAGCTTATGCATAAGCACAAAATAAGTCACCCTTACTAATCCTCGAGCAGAGGCTTGCCTATGACGAGATACTAGAGGCAGTTGATGGCGACGATGGGGGTGTATTCTTCGTTGATGGTCCGGGAGGCGGCACTGGGAAGACATACCTTTACAGAGCACTGCTCGCAAGGGTTCATGGACAAGGAAATATCGCGGTTGCTACAGCGACATCCGCTGTCGCCGATTCACTCTAGGTTCAAGATACCACTAAACCTTGAAGAAGGGGTATCATGCAGCTCCACTAAGCAGAGTGGGACCGCCAAACTCCTTGAAAAAACTAAACTCATACTATGGGACGAGTCCACCATGACGAAACGACGTGCGGTTGAGGCATTGGACAAAAGCATGCGCGACATCATGAACCACCCAGACCGACCTTTTAGGGGCAATAGACCTTTTGGGGGAAAGATAGTCGTGTTCGATGGGGACTTCACGCAGGTGCTTCCGGTAGTGAGGAAAGGGTCACGGGGTCAGATAATTGACGCGAGTCTAAGGAGTTCGAAACTGTGGAAGTGCATGCGCCAATTAAGGCTCGTAAAGAACATGAGGGCGCAAAACGACCAGTGGTTCGTAGATTACCTGCTGAGGATAGGTAACGGTACCGAGGAAACTAACGAGGAAGGAAACATCCAGTTTCCGGAAGATATTTGTGTGTCGTCTACGGGCAACAAGGCTGACATAGAGAAGCTAATCGACCATGTGTTTCCTGCCCTAGAACAAAACATGGAAAATCCAAATTACATGACTTCTCGAGCAATCCTCTCCACGAAGAACGACAACGTCGATGGAATAAACATGCGCATGATTGAGCGTTTTCAGGGTGACCAGATGATCTACCATAGCTTTGATAGTGCGGAGGACGATCCGCATGGCTACTATAGTCAAGAGTTTCTTAACTTGCTGACTCCTATTGGGATGCCCCCGCACGCTCTTAAACTAAAGATAAACTGCCCCATTATACTGTTGAGGAACATTGACCTAGCTAACGGGTTGTGTAATGGCACCAGGCTTGTGATCCATGGGTTTCAGAGGAACGCAATCGATGCGGAGATTGTGGTGGCACAACACGCTGGGCAGAGAGTGTTTCTTCCTAGGATGCCTCTCGACATGTTCCGTTCAGATTCAAGAGGAAGCAGTTCCCGATCAGACTGAGCTTCGCCGTGACGATCAACAAGGCGCAAGGACAGACCATCCCAATTGTAGGCGTGTACCTACCGGAGCCGGTATTCTCTCACGGTCAGCTGTACTTCGCGTTGTCTAGAGCCACCGCGAAAAGTAGCATCAAGATCCTTGCCATCAAGGTCAATGAAAAGGACAAGACCAAGAATTCAAAGAAGAGAAAAAGAACGAGTCCTTAGTAACGACGACGATAAACATAGTCTATAAGGAAGTTCTTAGCACTTGAACTCGCAGCACCGGATTTGAGCGGATACCTTGATTATTATTTCTTTCATTCAAAATGTAATGAAACAAAGATTTTTTTTTTGTTATTATATGTAGCATTACTGACGTCTTTAAAGAAATAGTGCTTGCAGATAGATTTAACAATTTAAATATACTACAGGCCTTCCATGTAGTTCAATAGAAATAAAGGAAAACAATAAGCCGAACATCGTTTTACATTGTAATCTGGATCACTGAAGGCAAAGCAAACCAAACTGAAATAAAAAGAAACTACAATAGGACATGGAGAGTGAATATTAGCCATACCTTGTTATGAATAAGCAGGTTGTCATATAATATATTCTCATCCAGAATAACAGCCATGTTGTGGTAGCCAAAGAGTAATCAATAGTTGTGCCACACTTCATAACTTGGCGTGCAGCCACTGAATTTAGTTTCAGACACTTCCAAATCGAAACTGCTGTGCGTCCGACAGTTCCTGCCCGACGGCAGTCCGACGCGGCATTCGATCGGTTTCCTTGCGCAACCAACTCATGCAGACGGTTCCATAGGAGTGTTTTACAGAAATTGGACGATGTATAGCTAGAAAATAACAGTGAAATGAACACCAAAGCAGACCGCATCCAAACTCTAACATGAAGCTCCGATTTTCCAGTAAAATATGTATGTCACAATCTGCATGGATACGAATCAGTTACAAATCTTCCACTATAAGAAAATACTATAAGAGCTTGATGCTTAGTTAATTTTGCTACGGGACATGCATATTTCTATTAAGTAACCGGTGACTTTCACATCCTTCTTTCTCCAACTGCAGACCACACCAAACTAAAGATATTCCACCTTTTAATTCAGCTTTTGTACTAAACAATATAAGCAATGAAATATGAAGTTCATATATAAATCTCATTTCAAAACAGGCGAATAATGTAAAACTGACACAAGCTCGGTCGCAATGGAAATATTTATGCATCCAATTAGCACAATAAATTGTAATATACTAACATAATAAAGTAAACAAACACAATTGTTGGTTATTAAGACTAAATGAGCAGGGGATAATTAAAAAACAAAACAGGGGTAAAATTATGCCTCTAGCCCTCTATCTAAACTAAGTAGTGAAAAAAAGGATATTCTCTATTTGTACATTTCACAAGATGTCATCTCGCCAAAAAAAACTTAATTGTCCGAATAATCGTGAGAAGGGCAAAAGCTGGGAAATAAGATGAGCTATCTATCACCTCATAAACTTGCACATGAACAATCGAGAAGAAGGTTGACATGTTTATTAGTGATGGTGTTGTAGAGAGAGAGAGAGATGCCTTGCGTATTTGTTGCTGCCAAGGAGGAAGGTAAGGCATTCTCTATTTATACACGGGTCAAGGTGATTAAAGATTGTACTGGCCTGAAGTCACTGAACTCATGATGCAAGATTGACAGTTGGGAAGAGAAGATGTGGTCAGGCTAATACGTGTCTGTATCTCGTGTCCATGGAGATGAATCCTACTTTCAAAGAACATGCACAGCGGTTTACGGAGCAGAGAAGCTGTGTGAGGCCAGACTCGACGTTCTCGGTAGTTCACTGGCCTAGAGTGAATAGTTCCCAAGAAGAGGTTCAGATGTAGTACATCAGTTCTGAAGTTCACAAAATCCTGCATCTGTAGTTCATGCCTTTTGATGGATAAGCCCTTGTATTGTGGTCTTTGTGGGGCTGGTCTTTGTACCGGGTGCACATGGTCCTTGAGTCAAGAACTGTCTGTTAAGATAAGGTCAAGGACTGTCTGTTAGGATAAGGTCAAGGACAACATCTTAGACTAGCATCTAGAATATGCTTGGCTGGCTAGCAGCCTATAAATATCTACCCCAACCCCTCAGGTTGGTATGGTATTGTGTGAGAAAAACCAACGAAAATTGCCCCAACTCTCCTAGTGTCATCCACTATCAATGCTCAGGCTGAAACTGCTCTCAAGTGGTATCAGAGCCAAGTTGTCTTGTAGTCTGAGCATCTCCTGCTCACCTCTCTCCCCGGGAGCTGAGCAACCCCAGCCGATAGCACCGGTTACTCCAACTGCCCCTGGTTACTCTCCACCATCCGGACCGTCAAGCAGAAGCTCGTCAGCCTCTACTCCACGCAACAGCCCCCCAGCAGCAAGCCATGTCCGCAAGCCCCTCTAAGCACACGGCTACCTCGAGCACACGGCGTCGGCAGGAGGCCGAGCGCGCCGTGGTAGAGGAGCGTGAGCGAGTGGCTGTAGCAGCCGCTGCGTCGGCAGTAAGGGCATCGAGGCTGGCAGCGGCGGAGCTGGCAGCAGCCAGAGCGGAGTTAGAAACAGCTAGAGCGGAGGTAGAAGCAGCAGCGGCGGCGGAGGCAGCACATGAGGCTACGGCGGAGGCCAAGGCACTCTGCAGCAGCTCCAGCAGCTCTGTCTCGGCTGACGACAACGTCGACGCAGACCGCGACGACACAGCGCGGGAGCGGGCGGCGCAGTGGGCAGCCGAGCAAGCCGGCGCACATCGCGGTGGCGCTCCAAGAGGAGGCGTGCATGGCGACGGTGGCTGGGTCGACCAAGACCGAGGCCTCTACGAGGTCTGGACTGTGGTAAGGGATGTTGGTCCCGGTGTTGGGTGGCCTACCCTCACCAAAACCAAATACGTCGAGTGGGCCGCGATCATGAAGATCAGGCTCCAAGTGCGGCACATGTGGGAGGCCGTCCAGGACGGCGACGTCGACCACCATGAGGATCGACGGGCGTTGGACGTCCTCATCGCCGCAGTCCCGCCCGAGATGCAGTTCTCGCTCTCAAACAAGCGGACTGCCAAGGAGGCTTGGAACGCCATCGCTGCGGCACGCATCGGCAGCGACCGTGCTCGCAAGTCCACACTGCAGGCACTTCGCAAGGAGTGGGAGAACCTGGCCTTCAAGCCAGGTGAAGACGTTGATGACTTTGCTCTCCGTCTCAACACTCTGTTGCAGAAGATGGTGCAGTTCGGCGATCTGACCTACAACGAAGAGAGAGCTGTCGAGAAGCTCTTTCGGTGCATCCCCGAGAAGTACAAGCAGATGGCTCGCTCGATCGAGTCTTTGCTAGACCTCTCCACGATGACGATCCAGGAGGCGATCGGTCGCCTCAAGGTCGTCGACACCGACGAGCCACCGTCTCTCTCGGGGCCCATCGCCACAGGCGGGAAGCTGCTCCTATCTCGGGAGCAGTGGGATGCTGGCCTCGGCGACAGGAAGAAGGGGGAGTCCTCTTCCACGGCTGGCGGCCGCAAGCGCGGCAAGCCGCGCAAGGCGCGAAAAGGCGCCCACAACAAGGCACAAGGACGTGCTGAAGGTTGTTGGGGCGCGTAGAGATAAACGAAAACTTTTCCCTACGCGATACTACCAAGATCTAGCCGAGGTAGAAGGCCACGAGTATTACCACTAGACGCGCAGGTGCGGATTATCGATGTAGCGCGTCGGGTCGGGGCAGTGCAGTCCCACGATCCGGTCCGGCCGATCCAATCCCTCGAACGTCGAAGTGCTGAACGTACAGCACCTCTGCCGGTATCCACACGTACGAGGAGGAGCTCCGACGGCGGACTGCTAGGTCCGGTGCGGCGGCTGGACTGAGTGGGGCTAGGGTTCCCAACGCATGGGAGAGTGGACTAACGTGCCCGCTGGGCAACCTGCGCCCCTCTTTATATAGCGTACGGTAATGGGCTGCACAACACTTATGGCCCATTCCCTCTGTGAGTCCGACTCACTAACTCAGTCCATTTCCGGTTCGGGTCCAACCCAACCAATACTTGCTCCCGCTCTTAAGTGTGCGACCCTGCAGGCTCATGGCGACATGGACACGATTGGAGTCCAACTCCCAATCGATCAATCGGTAGCGGCTCCTAGCAGAACGTGCCGACTCCCAAGTCCCATTGAGTCATGACGACATACCTTTCAATGTGATATTCATCTTAGTCCTTTTTGCCTCACGATATACCTTGTCGAGCTATAGGCGATTTATCGTCATCCCTTAAATAGCTCAACTCTCTTCTCGATTCGTGATATGTGATTCACCTAACTAACACTTAGTCAACAGACACAGTTAACACTTAACTGAGTTGCGCATGGCCATGCTTCCTGAATCATATCACTCGAGAGGGCCCAGAGAATATCTCTCCATTCGGAGGGGCAAAATCCCATCTTGATTATCCACATCACGCAACTTGCTTCTCATTCGACCCGAACTCTGCCTTTATAGTTGCCTTGTCACAGAACAACGTTTGACAGAACCTAAGTCGGTGATCCACAACTCGGATTGTGCGACAACCTCAGGTCTAAGGATTACATTGATTGAGACATGCAAATGACGACTTGATCGTTGCATCTCAATGTGGGTCAGTCCGACTTGCTAAACTCTTTAGCCAAGTCCGTGAACGTTGGAATGGCATCACCATGCCCATGACAAGTGGAACCGTGTCATCAGCCAACACTCACATTAGTCTAGGGTGTGTGTCCAGCACAACCTAAATGACCAAGGACAATCTAGTATGAACAACATGAATATATAGTTCCACAATCGAATCACATATTCAATGACATATATCAGATGTTCAAAACAAGGACAACTTAATAACTTTATGAATACAGTGGGAATTACATCATACATGATTGCCTCTAGGGCATATTCCCAACAGTCTCCCACTTGCACTAGAGTCAATCATCCTGGCATCATATGCCTAGGCATCGAATGCCCATGCCTCTCGTGTGCGCCTCATGCTTAGGCTGTGGTAGCGCCTTTGTCAACGGATCTGCAATGTTTGCATCCGTGTGTACTTTGCATAACTTGATATCACCTTGTTCGACAAACTGGCGAATGAGGTGGTACCGCATGAGTATATGTTTGTTCTTCTGGTGTTGTCTAGGTTCCTTGGCCTGTGCGATAGCACCATTGTTGTCACAATATACGTCCAAAGGATTGGACGCGCCCCGAACCACACCAAGATCAATCAGGAGGTTCCTGATCCAAACAGCTTCCTTTGCCGCCTCTGAGGCAGCAATATACTCAGCCTCTGTTGTAGATGCAGACACCGTATCTTGCTTGGAACTCTTCCAGCTCACAGCTCCTCCGTTCATTACGAACAGGTATCCCGATTGCGAACGAGAATCATCCGAGTCGGTGAGATAACTCGCATCCGTGTAACCCTTTACACTGAATTCCTCATCACCTCCATAAACTAGGAACATTTCCTTAGTATTTCTCAAATACTTAAGGATGTTCTTAACCGCTGCCCAGTGGGCTTCGCCAGGGTCAGCCTGGTATCTGCTCGTAACACTTAGAGCATAGGAAACATCTGGCCTAGTACAAATCATGGCATACATGATGGATCCGATTGCCGAAGCATACGGGATCACACTCATCCGACTTCGCTCATCAGTCGTCGAAGGACACTGAGTCTTGCTAAGTTTTATGCCATGGGACATCGGCAAGAATCCCTTCTTGGACTCTTGCATTTTGAATTTCTTCAAAACTTTGTCCAGATATGTACTCTGACTCAATCCAATGAGCCGCCTTGATCTATCTCTATAGATCCTGATTCCTAATATGTAAGTTGCCTCACCCAAATCTTTCATTGAGAAACTCCTTTCCAATGACTCTTTGGTTTCTTGCAACATCATGACATCATTTCCAATCAGTAATATGTCATCCACATATAAGATTAGAAAGTTTACTTTGCTCCCACTAAACTTCTTGTATAAACAAGAATCGTGATCGCTCTTGATGAAGCCAAACGATTTGACTACCTCATCAAAGCGAATGTTCCAACTCCGAGATGCTTGCTTCAACCCATAAATGGATTTCTGAAGTTTGCATACCTTGTCAGCATTAGCCGGATCGACAAAACCTTCGGGCTGTATCATATACACGTCCTCAGTCAAATTTCCATTAAGGAAAGCCGTCTTGACATCCATCTGCCATATCTCATAGTCGAAATAGGCTGCTATGGCTAACATGATCCGAATTGATTTAAGCATCGCTACAGGCGAGAATGTCTCGTCGTAGTCAACTCCTTGAACCTGTCGGAACCCCTTCGCGACAAGTCGTGCTTTATAGACGGAAATATTTCCATCCATATCAATTTTCTTCTTAAAGACCCATTTGCACTCGACGGGTCTTGCACCGTCAGGCAGATCAACCAAATTCCAAACTTGGTTTTCATCCATGGACTTTAACTCGGATCTCATGGCTCCAAGCCATGACTCGGAATCAGATCCCACCATCGCTTCCGAATAAGTTGCCGGCTCATTACTGTCTAACAGTAAAACATCTCGAGCACTCTGTAATCTAGCAGATCTCCGTGGTTCAGGTGCTGTTACCGGTGTAGGTACCACGACCGGCTCAGCCTCCAAGGCGTTCGCCGACTCGCCCCTAGCCGGTTCCTCTCGAATTTCTTCGAGTTGCACTGTGCTCCCACTGACTTCCCGACCGAGAAACTCTTTCTCAAGGAAGACACCATTCCGAGCGACAAACACTTTGCCCTCTTCCCGGTTGTAGAAGTAGTACCCCAAGGTTTCCCTCGGATACCCCACGAAAATACACTTATCCGACTTGGGCGTGAGCTTGTCCGACTGAAGTCGCTTGACAAATGCTTCACAACCCCAAATCTTTAGAAAAGACAAACTTGGCTTTTTACCAGTCCACATCTCATGTGGTGTCTTCTCTACTGACTTTGATGGTACTCTGTTTAGTGTGAAAGCTGCAGTTTCTAGACAATAACCCCAAAATGATAAAGGTAGATCTGTCCGACTCATCATTGATCGTACCATGTCCAACAAGGTCCGATTTCTCCGTTCCGATACACCGTTTCTCTGCGGTGTACCCGGAGGAGTGAGTTGAGGAACTATTCCACAACTCTTTAGATGGTCATCAAACTCATGGCTCATGTACTCGCCTCCACGGTCCGACCGTAGAAACTTTATTTTCTTGCCGAGCTGATTTTGTACCTCATTCTGGAATTCCTTGAACTTTTCAAAGGCTTCCGACTTGTGTTTCATTAAATAGATATATCCATACCTACTTAAATCATCAGTGAAGGTAATGAAGTACTCATAACCACCTCTGGCTGTCGTGCTCATTGGTCCACATACATCACTATGTATTAGTTCCAACAAGTCAGACGCCCTTTCACAACTCCTTGCAAAAGGTGTCTTGGTCATCTTGCCTAGTAGGCATGATTCGCATGTCTCGAATGACTCTAAGTCAAACGAAGTTAGAAGTCCATCATCATGGAGCTTCTTCATACGCTTCCAACTTATATGACCAAGCCGACAGTGCCAAAAGTAAGTCATATTCAGATCATTTGGTTTCAACCTTTTAACATTTATGTTATAGACCGATTCACTATCAAGATTTAAAATAAATAGCCCGTTCTGAACGGGTGCAAAGCCATGAAACATATCTTTCAAATATAAAGAACAACCATTATTCTTAATATTCGACTCATAACCTTGTCTCATCAAACATGAGGCGGAAATAATGTTTCGACTAAGCGCTGGAACATAATAACAATTATTTAGTTCCAAAATAAATCCTGAAGGTAAATGAAGTTGCATCGTGCCGACTTCCAACGCAGCGACTCTCGCCTTGTTGCCGACCCGAATATCAACCTCTCCTCTTGCCACGCTCCTAGTTCTTACCAGCCCCTGCAACGAGTTGCAAATGTGAATGACTGATCCGGTATCATATACCCAAGAACTATTAGGGGAATCAGCAAGATAAATGTCTATAACATTGCACACAAGTGTACCTGAGTCGGAAGTCATACCTCCACTCTTGGCCTTGTCAGCCAAATACTTGGTGCAGTTCCTCTTCCAGTGGCCATCCTGCTTGCAATAGAAGCAATTGGCTCCGGCTGCAGGAGAAGGCTTAGTCTTTGAGGGAGCACTCTGGACAGGGCCATGGGCGCTACCTCCTGACTTATCCTTCTTCTTCTTAGTCCAAGAACTCTTCTTGAACTTAGCCTTATTCTGCACCATCAACACTTGACTGGTGCCTTTCTTGATATCAGCCTCTGCCGTTTTGAGCATCCCATGTAATTCAGTGATACTCTTATCCATACCATGCATATGATAGTTCGAGATGAACGGACCATACGCACTAGGAAGAGAGTTCAGAATTATATCAGTGGCGATCTCTTCTTTAATTGAGAAGCCCAAGCGATCCAAAGACTGTATGTAACCAATCATCTTGATTACATGCGGACTCAGTGGATCGCCGTCTTTCAGCTTACAGCCAAGCAAAGCTTGAGAGACTTGATACCTCTCAGTCCTTGCTTGAGCCTGGAACATACTTTTGAGGCTTTCGATCATATCGTAGGCCTCAACATTTTCGAACTGCTGCTGCAAGTCCGGTTCCATGTGTGCAAGCATAAGACAGCTAATCTCCGTAGACTCATCTCTAGTCTTACGGTAGGCATTTGTGACAGCGACAGTCGCATCATCATCAGGCTCTTCTGGAAGTGGAGTTTCTAGAACATGTTCTTTCTTGTCATGCTTGAGGACTATCCTCAGATTACGATACCAGTTGGTGAAATTAATTCCATTAAGCTTATCTTTCTCTAGGATTGACCTCAACGCAAAAGTGGACAACTGAGGAAGGTTGCTAGGTGCCATTGATCTACAACAGAAAATACGCAAAAACACTTAAGACATGTATTCATAAAAGAGCAGGCATATTAAACGATTTAATACTTATGCTCCCACTAGAACCAACATCCCTCCGATGGTTGCTAAGTGATTCAAGATCCTAAATAAGCAAGCCGACTAGTGAGCTTTAGCATCACCGCTAGCCGTCAAGTGATCTAGGTAGGCAACACCTTGCCAATCGTATCTCTATACGACTCCTGTTAGTTGGGTGACATCACATGCCCCGGCTCCCAACCTACCTCGCCCCGAGCCCCACAACCGTTGTGATGGACTCGTCTAGATTACCAAGTGCTTCTGCTTGTAAGAGTCCGACTCAAACCCACCTAACCGGAAAGAATTGGTAGCACCTCAATTTTATGAGCCCACTACCAAGAATGTCCGACTTGTGATGGTGCAGCACTGGCGGGGCGACCGACTAGACCTTCTTTGAGGGATTAAAGAATCTACCAACTATCTAAATAGAGGTAAATAGAGACATAACAATAACACAAATAAAGAAATTATAATGTGAAATGGTATGGCTCTCTTCATGGTGATCTCCATCTCCACGAAGCTTGTAAGTCGACTCGTGCCAACTCTTGTCACGTGCCATCTTACTCCATGTAGCCGACTTGTACATCGACTTGCATGCCTTCCGGGTTCTCCAACAAGCTACACTAGCTAAGTAAATGAAATTTACATAGAGAATCCGACACGCAGGCCGGTATACAATAAAATGACAGCACCTAGGCTCCAGCCGGCTGACAAAAAAACATGATACGCAGATCATGTATGGATTACACACATCACATGCACATAAGCCATACCATTCACAACTTCCTGCAAAAACAAGTTATGCATAGATACGATATCTACCGGCGTTGTGAAACTCGCAACGACATCTAAGGCGCTACGACAGGACGACGGCGCTACGACAGGAAAACGCAGATCTCATCTGCATTCCGATCATGGATTTCTTCATCGGATAAAACGATTTTACCCGAATCTGATCCGTATTCCGATTCGACCAAACTCCTTGATCTTCGATCACCGCAACTGGATTTATGTGTCACGGTATACCCCGATGGCGGAAACCGACCGGTAGGGGTAAGTTGTTCCACGACCTTAGCAGTATGATCACGGAAACCAGATCATCCATTAACCCCGAGTACGATTGATCCAATCAACCTTGTACAAAACCGATCTATCTCATAGACCGACCACCAAAACAGCAATTAGATCACATCTAACGCTAACTACATATCACATATGTACGGATCTCGGGCCTAATACCAGAAGCTACCGCTCTGATACCACTGTTGGGGCGCGTAGAGATAAACGAAAACTTTTCCCTACGCGATACTACCAAGATCTAGCCGAGGTAGAAGGCCACGAGTATTACCACTAGACGCGCAGGTGCGGATTATCGATGTAGCGCGTCGGGTCGGGGCAGTGCAGTCCCACGATCCGGTCCGGCCGATCCAATCGCTCGAACGTCGAAGTGCTGAACGTACAGCACCTCTGCCGGTATCCACACGTACGAGGAGGAGCTCCGACGGCGGACTGCTAGGTCCGGTGCGGCGGCTGGACTGAGTGGGGCTAGGGTTCCCAACGCATGGGAGAGTGGACTAACGTGCCCGCTGGGCAACCTGCGCCCCTCTTTATATAGCGTACGGTAATGGGCTGCACAACACTTGTGGCCCATTCCCTCTGTGAGTCCGACTCACTAACTCAGTCCATTTCCGGTTCGGGTCCAACCCAACCAATACTTGCTCCCGCTCTTAAGTGTGCGATCCTGCAGGCTCATGGCGACATGGACACGATTGGAGTCCAACTCCCAATCGATCAATCGGTAGCGGCTCCTAGCAGAACGTGCCGACTCCCAAGTCCCATTGAGTCATGACGACATACCTTTCAATGTGATATTCATCTTAGTCCTTTTTGCCTCACGATATACCTTGTCGAGCTATAGGCGATTTATCGTCATCCCTTAAATAGCTCAACTCTCTTCTCGATTCGTGATATGTGATTCACCTGACTAACACTTAGTCAACAGACACAGTTAACACTTAACTGAGTTGCGCATGGCCATGCTTCCTGAATCATATCACTCGAGAGGGCCCAGAGAATATCTCTCCATTCGGAGGGGCAAAATCCCATCTTGATTATCCACATCACGCAGCTTGCTTCTCATTCGACCCGAACTCTGCCTTTATAGTTGCCTTGTCACAGAACAACGTTTGACAGAACCTAAGTCGGTGATCCACAACTCGGATTGTGCGACAACCTCAGGTCTAAGGATTACATTGATTGAGACATGCAAATGACGACTTGATCGTTGCATCTCAATGTGGGTCAGTCCGACTTGCTAAACTCTTTAGCCAAGTCCGTGAACGTTGGAATGGCATCACCATGCCCATGACAAGTGGAACCGTGTCATCAGCCAACACTCACATTAGTCTAGGGTGTGTGTCCAGCACAACCTAAATGACCAAGGACAATCTAGTATGAACAACATGAATATATAGTTCCACAATCGAATCACATATTCAATGACATATATCAGATGTTCAAAACAAGGACAACTTAATAACTTTATGAATACAGTGGGAATTACATCATACATGATTGCCTCTAGGGCATATTCCCAACAAAGGTGACGCCCGCGAAGGTGCCAGGGACGGCGCCGCTGGCAAGCCCAAGCCGGCACAGGACAGCAGTTGCCACAACTGTGGCCGGCGTGGCCATTGGGCCAATGAGTGTCGACAGCCACGACGCGGCCAGGCCAATGTCGCACAGGCGGAGGAGACGGCTCTCTTCATGGCGCATGCAAGCATCGAGCTACCTCCAGCGGCACAGGCCGCAGCGGCACCAGCCGCAGCGGCTCTCCTCCACCTTGACGAGCCAAAAGCTCACGCCCTTCTTGGCGATGGTTCCGGGAAGGACAAGACTAGCGGGTGGTGCCTCGACACCGGCGCCACCCACCACATGACCGGTCGATGGGAGTTCTTCGCCAAGCTCAACTCCGACGTACGAGGCTCCGTCAAGTTCGGGGATGCCTCTGCCGTGGAGATTAAGGGTGTCGGCTCCGTCATCTTCACCGCCAGGACTGGAGAGCACCGGCTGCTCACCGGTGTCTACTACATCCCCGCGCTGAGGAACTCCATCATCAGCCTGGGACAGCTGGACGAGAATGGCTCGCGCGTGCTGATTGAGAATGGGATCCTACGAATCTGGGATCGCCAATGTCGCCTTCTCGCCAAGGTAACCAGAGGTGAAAACCGTCTCTACGTCCTTGACGTGCAGGTGGCACAACCCCTCTGTCTCGCTGCTCGTCGGGACGACGAGGCATGGCAGTGGCATGAGCGCTTTGGGCATCTTCACTTCGAGGCCCTGAAGCGGCTCGGCGCCATGGAGATGGTGTGAGGCATGCCGTGCCTCGATCATGTGGATCAGTTCTGCGACGTTTGTGTTCTGACAAAGCAGAGGCGACTCCCCTTTCCCCAGCGGACAAGCTTCCGAGCCAAGGAGAGGCTCGAGCTCGTGCACGGGGACTTGTGCGGCCCGGTAACTCCAGCCACACCAGGAGGTCGACGCTATTTCCTGCTGCTCGTCGATGACCTCTCTTGCTACATGTGGGTGATGGTTCTCGGCAGCAAGGGAGAGGCGTGCAAAGGTTGCTGCAGAGGCGGAAAGAGGCCGCAAATTGCGCGTGGTGCGCACCGACAACGGCGGCGAATTCACGGTGACTAAATTCGCGTCATACTGCGCTGATGAGGGCATCCAGCGCCGTACAGCCCGTAGCAGAACGGCGTTGTCGAGCGGCGCAACCAGAGGGTCGTGGGGATGGCTCGGGCTCTCCTCAAGCAGAGAGGGATGCCGGCTGTCTTCTGGGAGAGGCGGTGCTGACGGCTATCTACATCCTCAACCGTTCGCCTACTAAGGCACTCGACAGCAAGACGCCATACGAGGCTTGGCATGGGCGAAAGCCGGCGGTCTCCCACTTGCGGGTCTTTGGCTGTCTGGCATTCGCCAAGGAGCTTGGCCACATCGGCAAGCTTGACGACAGGAGCACTCCGGGACTGTTCATCGGCTACGCGGAGGGTTCGAAGGCCTACCGCGTTCTTGACCCAAAGACACAACGTGTGCACACGGCGCGAGACGTCACGTTCAACGAAGGGCGAGGATGGGCATGGGACAAGGCGGTGGACGACGGCTCGACTCCGACATATGACGACTTCATTGTCGAGCACGTCCACTTCAAGGAAGCTGGGGGAGTAGGCAGTCCTTCATCGAGCAGGCCTACCTTAGTCCCCGAGTCTCCACCGACCCTAGCGTCTACTACACCGGCAGCACCACGCTCTCCGACCACGACCTCAGCTGCGACGAGCCCTTCACCGGCTCCAGTACAGTCGGCGGCGCCACGTACTCCAGCACCGACAGCCACTCCTCCGAGCCCGGTGGATTTTGCTTCCCTGCTCTCTCACGACGAGGAGCGCATCGACGCGTATCATGACGGTGAGCCGCTACGATACCGCACGACGGAGGACCCACTCGGCGACCAGCCAGCACCGGGACTGGTGTCACGCGATCTGGAGGCACAACTGCAACTTGCGTGTGAGGACGGTGAGCCTCGGTCCTTTGTAGAGGCCGAGAGAGACGCGGCTTGGCGTGCCGCGATGCAGTTGGAGATGGATGCGGTCGAGCAGAACGGCACATGCGAGCTCGCTGACCTTCCTCGTGGTCACCGCGCGATCACCCTGAAGTGGGTGTTCAAGCTAAAAAGGGATGAAGCCGGCGCCATCGTCAAGCACAAGGCTCGCTTGGTGGCACGAGGTTTCTTGCAGCAGGAAGGGGGCGACTTCGACGACGCCTTCGCTCCCATGGCGCGGATGTAGTCCGTGCGACTTCTCCTTGCGCTAGCTGCCCAGGAGGGCTGGCGTGTCCATCATATGGATGTCAAGTCGGCGTTCCTCAATGGCGATTTGAAGGAGGAAGTCTACGTGCATCAGCCGCCGGGATTTGCGATCCCTGGCAAGGAGGGCAAGGTACTCCGCCTACGCAAGGCTCTCTATGGCCTACGGCAGGCACCAAGGGCGTGGAATGCCAAGCTGGATTCCACGCTAAAGATGATGGGTTTTGAGCAAAGCCCGCATGAGGCGGCCATCTATCGACGGGGCAGTGGAGGAAATGCCTTGCTGGTGGGCGTCTACATCGACGACTTGGTGATCACCGGTATCAAGGATGCAGAGGTGGCGGCATTCAAGGAAGAAATGACGGCCGCCTTCCAGATGAGTGATCTACGGCTCCTCTCCTTCTACCTAGGGATTGAGGTGCACCAGGATCACTCCGGGATCACGCTTCGACAGTCCGCCTACGCCAAGCGCATCGTTGAGCTGGCTGGGCTCACAGACTGCAACCCAGCTCTCACTCTGATGGAAGAGCGGCTGAAACTGATCCGCGACAGCACGACGGAGGAAGTGGACGCTACACAGTACCGATGCCTTGTGGGGAGCCTTCGCTACCTCGCCCACACACGGTCGGACTTGGCATTCCCCGTCGGCTACGTTAGTCGGTTCATGCAGCGACCGACGACGGAGCACCAGCAGGCTGTGAAGAGAATCATCCACTACGTAGCGGGGACTCTCGACCACGGCCTCCACTATCCTAGGTGCCCCGGGGCGATTCACTTCGTCGGGTACAGCGACAGCGACCACGCCGGCGACATCGACACCAGCAAGAGCACGAGCGGGATCCTCTTCTTCCTCGGCAAGTGTCTTGTGAGCTGGCAGTCGGTCAAGCAGCAGGTGGTGGCCATGTCAAGCTGCGAGGCCGAGTACATAGCAGCCTCCACCGTGTGCACTCAGGCGCTATGGCTTGCTCGACTGCTTGGTGATCTCCTCGTCCGGGACATCGGAGCAGTGCAGCTCATGGTGGACAGCAAGTCCGCTCTGGCCCTGGCGAAGAACCCTGTTTTCCACGAATGGAGCAAGCACATCCGGCTGAGGTACCATTTCATCCGAAGCTTCTTGGAAGAAGGAAGCGTCAAGGCGAGCTACATCAACACCACGGATCAGCTGGCCGACATGCTCACCAAGCCTCTTGGGAGGATCAAGTTCCTCGAACTCTGCTCCAAGATCGGGATGGTTCAACTTCCCCTCAAGACGACGTACAAGACTTAGGGGAAGAATGATGGATAAGCCCTTGTACTGTGGTCTTTGTGGGGCTGGTCTTTGTACTAGGGTGCACATGGTCCTTGTGTCAAGGACTGGTTGTTAGGATAGGGTCAAGGACTGTCTGTTAGGATACGGTCAAGGACTGTCTGTTAGGATAGGGTCAAGCACAACATCTTAGACTAGCATCTAGAATATGCTTGGCTGGCTAGCGGCCTATAAATATGTACCCCCAACCCCTCAGGTTGGTATGGCATTGTGTGAGAAAAACCAACAAAAATTGCCCCAACTCTGCTAGTGTCATCCACTATCAATGCTCAGGCTGAAACTGCTCTCAGCCTTGACGGTCAGGAAGTTCACAAGGCTGGGCGCTATGGGAATTCGCCACTGGTGAATCGCGACGAACACGACCGTGGCGGGGCAAGGGCCATGTCCATCCACGACGCCCGGCACTAGTTGCGCTCGTCCTGACCACCAGCCCCGTCAACGGCGCATGGGTGGAATTGAGAGGGCGGGGGTTACAAGTATTACATGTCTGCTACTCTGCTAATCCAAAGCTAGCAAAAATTTCTCCAAAAAAAATCTTACCTTCACGCCCTCGAGCTGCTTGAGCCAGGCCATAAGCTGCTCTATACTGAACCCATGGACCGGCAGAGCACGTCGGCGTTGGCGGGCGGGACATCGGACCGATGCGTGTCCAAGGCATTGAGGGAGTCCTCGGCAGCATCGTGCAGATAGACCCTAGCAAAGGTGCTCTAATCGACGGCTCGCGGAGGATCCTGCGAGGTGGCTCTCAGGAGATCAACGAGGACCTGACCAGCGGGAGTGACCCTGCCACTTGTGGCCGTACAAGGTGGTGCGGAGTAGCAAAAATCCATGGCGGTGTGAGCTCCACTGAAATTTGTGAAAAATCACCAATCACAAGCATGGCGGACAGACCATGAGCCGCCATCGGCGAGAAATGGCGGCAACAGTGGGGAGAAAGGGGATGGGGTGGTCTCAGGAGGCGTTCGGGTAGCTTCAGTGGGAAGGTGAGCTTCACGCTACTTTGATTCATAGGATAGGAAAAATATAGGAATGGGAATCCTATATGATTGCGATGGCATGCCAACTTGAATCCTATGGGAAGTGTCATTCTCTTTTATTGTGTAAAAGAAATTTTTCATGAGGTTAGCCCTCATGTTAGTTTCCTATAGGATTTGCACTACAGAATTCCTATAGGATGCAATCCTATGAATCAAGGGTCATTTATCGAATTTCCCACAGCGGACCACTACTACCCAGTTTTACCCTTAGCGCCAAATGGTGCTCAGTTTTGCCCCTAGTCTGTGCGCAACTACTATGGAGAGGCCGGAACGGTAAGTTTGGAGTCGATTCTGTTTCGCGAAGTGGGTCCGGAGGAGTCGACTCCATTTTGCGAAGTCGGTCCGGAGCTTCCAGGTGGGACCGCCAAGTTAGTTGAAGCCGTCCAGAGCTTACAGGTGGGATCGCTGAATATTCCACACGTGAGGCTCCCGCCACCACCGTACTGTGCTGCCGCTGTCGTGCGCTGCCGCCCAGTTAGTTGACTCGCCGTCGTGTGCTGCCGCTCTCGCCGCCGCCACCGCCGCATTACCCCCTGCTGCGCCACCAGCACCTGCGGCACCACCACCACCTGAGGCGCCACCACCACCTGCTCCACCGCCACCTGATCCTCAGCCAGCACCCCACCACCACCTGTATCGCAGCCAGCAGCACACATTTGCACCGCCAGCACCACCTGCACCACCGCGGCCGTTCCGCGTGGCCACCTGCTTCACCGTCGTGGCCGTCCTGCGACGACGCTGGTGGGGCGCTCGTTCCACCACTCTGCCCGCCACCTGCTCGACGAAATGGATAGAAATGAAATGGAGAGCAGCGGCGACCTGGGTCGGGAGACACGCCGCGTCCACGATTGGGTTCTCATTGGATAAGTACTGAGATTTGAATTGTCGATTCGACATGGGATGCCATTGATTTGCAGCTGATTGCGTCTATGTTTTCGTGGGTTAGGATGGAGTTGCGGTTTGCTTTCTTGGTGAACGTTAGAAGGAACCGCTACATCGTCGATGCAGACTATAAGAAATACCAAGGAGGTTTCAGTTATTCGGTCCCAATGGATTGTAATTGGAGTTTCTGACAATTTGGGGAGATAATTTGCAGCCCATATCCTTGGGGTTTGCATGATGAAGTGGAATTTAGATACTTTGATGGGGGAAAGATTGGATCCAAATTACTAATGATGAACAACTCGCTGCCATGTTTGCTAAGCATAAGGAGGCAGAGAATTTCCATGTGAAGCTGCAAAATGATGGGGTTGTGCCGGCAGTTGGACAGACGGTGGCAGGTTCATCTTCTGTGGCAGGACCATCACGTCGTACTGCCAACTCTAGCCAGAACAGTTCAAAACCAACTCGACGTGGTGGCTCGACAAGTGTGGGCACTGGGAGAAGGGTTCCTGTTGAAGTGGAGTCTGATGCCTGCATTTCTGCGGATGATAAAGAGAGGCTATATTCTGATGTTATTCAGAATTTAAGACGGACACCTCGGGCTGAAATCCAATATGAGTCTGACAGTGACCATGAAGAGGAGGAAGACCGGACAACTGTTCAATGGGACCTTGAGAACCCTCTTATGGCAGAAGGTTGCATTTTTTTCTTCCATGGCTGAGTGTAGAAATGCACTTGTGACGTACTGCATTAAGGCAGACCGTGCGTTTACAGTTGACAAGAGCGATAAAAGGCGCTACACCGTGCACTGTCTGTCTGAGGATTGTCAATGGAGGATGCACGCATCTAAAATGCGTGGTAGCACCAATGTTCAGGTAAAAGTGAACCCTTTTCCCCACACATGCCAAGAATCAACCCTTAGGAAGCAAACAATCGGTAGAGCCAAGTCAAGATGGGTGGCGGATGTAGTAAAAAGATGGGTGGCAGAAAACCATCAAGTGAGTACAAAGGAATTGCAGAAAAACATCAAAGACAAGTTCAAGATATATTTACCATACATGAGGGTGTTCAGTGGTAAACAAAAAGCATTGGAATCTATCCGTGGTAACTGGATTGAAAATTTTGAATTGTTGTATTCATTCAAAGCTGAAGTGGAGAGGACAAGCCCAGGTAGTATTGTTGAAATTTATCACCACACCGTGGATTACACATTGAAGAAAGTGAGAAGGACCAAGGAATGCTTTAGGAGGGTTTTTGTGAGCTTTGAAGCTTGTCGAATGGGTTTTTTGGTAGGTTACAGGCCTTATTTGGCTATTGATGCTACTTTTCTCACAGGGAGGTTTAAAGCCAGCTAGTAGCAGCTTGTGCAGTTGATGCACACAATTTTATTTTTCCAGTTGCCTACGGTGTGCTGGAGACAGAGTTTGAGGAGAGCTGGACATAGTTTTTCCAGAATCTGCGCCGGGCTATTGCACATCCCAATGGGTTGGTAATTCACAAAGATGCATGCAAAGGTTTAGAAGTTGCCATGGACAATGTGTTCCCAGGAGTAGAGCATAGGGAATGCATGCGTCACCTTGCGGCAAATTTTGTGAAGAAATTCAAAGCAAAGTTTTTTACCGACAATTTATGGCCAGCATATTTGACTTGCGGTGTGAGGAAGCACAACTACCACATGAGGCAGTTGTACACAAATGAGAAAGTGAAGGAATACTTGGAAACACACCACTCGAAGTTATGGGCTAGAAGCCAATTCAGTAATCTGAGCAAAGTTAACTATGTGCACAATAATCTTGCAGAATCTTTCAACTCAACGATCCGAAAACTAAAGGATCTTTATTTGGCAGATTTGCTTGACAGGATAAGGATAGAATACGCCGAGGAATTTCATTTGCATCTTGGAATAGCTAATGCAAAATTCATGGGCCACGTTATTATCCCGGCTGTGATGAAGGTGTTGAAGCAAAATACAGAGGGCTTGAATATGAACATGAGATTTATCTCGGATACCAAATCAGAGGTATCATTCTTTGATAAAGCTAACAAATAATGGAGATATCCAGTGGATTTAGAAGAAAAAACTTGCAGTTGCAGGCAATGGCAGATAACTAGGTTGCCATGCATTCATGCCTTGTTTTTATCACTTCTATCTCAGGTCCAGCAAGGGATATACAACAGTATGTGCATGATTACTACTCTGTTGCAATGTCCAGAGCCACATATGCACATTCTTTGCCTGCTTTGGAGGGAAAACAGCAATGGAATAGAGTGGACCCTGAATTCAAACTTTGTGCTCCAGTTCTAAAGAGAGCTGCAGGTAGATCGAGGAAGAGTCGACACCAACGTCGCAGTGAAGGTGGAGTTGGAGCGAGGGTGCGTGATGTAGCCCACCCAACTCCACCAAGTGCACCGATGACTAGATCACGCGCAAAGGCCATTCAGGATAAGGTGAACTCGCTCCTCTCGCTCCATACTTTCGGTCACGTGGAGGATGGTGCGCTACCTCATGGTTCCACACTTTGCGTGCTCAGGTTCAAACCCACCTCGAAGGCCCCGGAAAGCACCCAAGACGATGCGCGAGAAGGTATCGAGAAGGGCGGAGAAGACATCATCAAATTCGGAGTCCCGGCGGAGAAGATAGGGGGAAAGGAACCCACCCCCCCCGCCCTCAGAACCCGGCCAGGCCGGCCTCCTCCATCTCCAGGTCGGGCACCCAACAGAGGGGGCCGGCCTCCACTCCGGCCTCGGGCCGGCCACCTCCCTCCTCAGGCCGGACCCCCTCCCGAGAGGGCCGGCCTCCACCCCGGCCTCGGGCCGGCCCCTCCAGGCCGGCCGCCCCGCCAGCCCCAGGCTGGCCCCTCCCAGGCCGGCGCGCCTCGTCCACCACGGCCTCAGGCCGGGCTCCAGGCCGGCCCCAGGCCGGCGTGCGCCTGGGGCGCCCCTCTGCCCCCACCCCTGCCCCATGGCCGGCCAGGCCGGGCTCCCAGGCCGGCGTGGGCCAAAAAACACGCAAATGACCCGTTTTCGACCCCGTTTTCACCTGCTTCGACCCCCGGCTATATAAGGACGACCCCGAGCTAGATCTAGGGTTTTAGAGTTGAATTTAGAACATTTGGAGCTCAGCTCTCTTGTATCCCTCTTTGAGGAACTACTCCTACGGTGTGTACCTAGGAACGTATCAAGGCTACTCCTCCGACTTCGTCGAGGATCGTATCAAGGCACATCCCAACTACTTGTCCTCTCCCTTTCGGGTTTCAGTCAAGAGTTGTCCAATCTTCCTCTCGTTCATCCTTGAGGTTCTATTGCGTAGTGGTACCGGCTACGGGTGTGAGACGGTTTGTATCAAGGTGAGTTCAGTTGGATCGATTGTTCCGTAGGCGGCCCTCGGGGCTTAGTTGACAGGAGGTTGGATCTTTTGGTTATTGCGATTTATCCCGATTTGACAGGAGGTTGACAGGAGGTTGGATCTTTTAGTTGATTTTGAAGGAATTTCGAATTTGAGCCAAAATCTCAGAAAATCTCAGCTCTTCGATTTCCGGACAGATTTTGAAACTTGTTTTTCTTTGTCGTTTTTAACCAAATTGAGTGCAACAAAGTGCTACGCGGCGCCCACGACATCACCTACGCTTCCACATCAACGGATCGCCACGACATCGACTTCCCCCCGGCTGCAAGTCCGTGATCATCAATAAGAGAGGTATAACTTGCTTCCACTTGAACCACCCCACCCCATTGTGTTACTTACCTATTCAGACTAGTTCTTTTTACACCGCTTGGCATCGCATTTGTGGCATCGAGAGTGCGAGTTTAGCGCTTGTGAGAGATTAGCTACAAGTAGGCATTGGCACTTTGGAATCCATCAAAAGAGAAAATCAAAAGAAAAGAAACAAGAGAAAATAGAAAAAGAAGCAAAGGATCGGTGCCAATTGATTTCCATTGTAGGAACGTGTAGCATTTTGTTGCAAAAGAGAAAGAGTGACCGATTGCCATGGTGCGAATCTTGTTGCCTTTTCAAATTTGCTAGCGTTCTCCTTTGTCGCACCCGGACTTCTAGAGGATACTCACAGTCCGCTAAACAGTAGAACAAATGGCTTACGGGGCATACCGGCACCCGCATCTCAATATGAGCAGGCCAACACGTAAACGTGTGACAACCATTCTCTACTATCCATCGTCTGCGTAAACCATCCCATAGAAATCCGACTACTTCCGTTGACGTACTTCATAACATACACACATGGTACGTCAACGGCATTTGAACAAGTGATATCACAACATATCTCTAAGACACAAAAGATTGAAATAAGTTGCAAATAGCTCTCACTAGAGCAGAGATAGCAAATACAATCATCCAGAGGACACATGTCCCAACAATTCATCATTACATCACAGCGGAAGCATCCAAAGTGTCTGAGTACAGACAAGATCCAAATAGGCCTAAGAGGCCGGAAACGAAAAGACGGAGCCCATCCACGATGTCTCGGATCCTGCCCGGGTCCGCTATCTACTCGTCAGCAGCCTCGTCATACTCCACGTAGTAGCCACCATGGGGATCCTCGAAAACGTAGTCTGCGGAAACCACAGCCCCAAAGGGGTCAGTACAGACAAGTACTGGCAAGAAAGACTCACAAGATACCAAAGTGTACCCGGCAACACCAAGTACAGATGCTTTGGGTTCAACGGAAGAATAGGTGATACAAAAGTGCGGCAGCAGGCTGCTCTAACCAACTACAGAAACACGCTACAACTTCCGGCTAGAAGAAAGGGATAAGATAGCGTATAGTAACCAACTATAACTAACCTCAAACAAACCCATCCTGGATCTCGCCCCTTATCCAAAGAAGCAGTCCGAGGATAACTCACACAGTTGGATTAATGATGGTTCAAGTTATTGTGTCAATAAAACTATTACTAGTCAAGTTTTCATTAGTTAGGTGTAAGTTGTTCTGATTACTTGTTAGCCAGTACTTTCACCAAGTCATCCATAACCGCGGAAAACACGGCTTCTCGAGAAGATTTAACCCTACAGGGATGCACCAATTTGGCCGTACACGTAAGAATAACCCGCCAGATGGAATGGCCCTTCCACCAAGCGGGGCACTCAACACAACTCAACTCTTCTTCGCATCAAGCCCAAAGAACCCCGTGCAATTGAGCGCACGGCTAATCAAGCCCCACGAAGAAAAGGGGACCCTCATAGCACTCTAAGAACGTGTCTCCCTAAATGCCGACTACAAAAGTTTCCACCCTGGCCTCGGGTTCGTACCTGCATATGCGTGCGGCAAATGGAAAACCCGAACTAAATGAGGCGATTTGGACGAGATGCGAATCGAATCAAATTGAGGGGGGCGCCCATACACGCTTCCCACATGCGGTTAGTGCGCTCATCATGGATCAGTAGACAAGACCCTTTTCCTAATTAGGGTCGACACTAGCAGGCCTCAAAACCACGCCGGGCCTCCTGCCGGTGCCTTATCATCAAATTAGCATTACCTCAACATTAACAGGTTGTTGTTTAACATCGAGCCCCAGAACATAATAAATATGGTACCAGAAATAACGGACAGCAGACTCGAGCAAAAACAACCCTAAGCATGCTATTAAGACACGGGCAACAAGCAACGGGGTCATAGGTGTGGAGGTGAGGCTATATCAGGGTTAAAGGATATCATGTGATAGGATCGGAACACAAGCAACGATTCATAAGGCTAGCAGAATAGAAAATGGAAAGTATCGGTATCCAGTGTGGAGAGGAACACAATGGTTCATGTGAGTGAATACTTGCCTGCAAACTCAGCAGCCTGGTACTGAGCTAACTCCTCAGAAGTAGTGTCGTAAACCTCGTCTGTCTCAACGTCGTCGTCTATTCGAGAAGAAGCAAACAAACAACGCAGAGAGACAACAATCAATAACATGGCATAATGCAAAATCATGGGATGATGCATGGCAATTTAATTGATGCATCAAAATAAGATAGTTGACATGGTAACATAATTAAATGGACCCATATGCAATTTGGATTGCATATGGAAAGCCCATGAATTAAGGTTGACTTAAATGATCTACAATTAACCAACATGTGAAAGTGGATTACCATGATGCATGGATGAGGAAAACAGAAAGAAAACAACAATAGCTTCAATTTGAAATGAAGTTTACCAAGTTTGGAATTTTATTTATTAAGTTATGAAAATTTGCTTCTTAAAGGAGTTACACAAGCATTTGTTGTTTTCACCAATTTTAATTGTTCAAAATAAACAACAAAGTTCATATTTGGAAATAACACAAAATTTTAGGTGGAATACATGTTTCATTTGTTGAAAAAGGAATTAGAATGGATTAATTATGAGTTAAACAAGTTTAAACAAGATTTAAATGAATTTAATTCAAGTTTGAATTTATTTGAATTTTTTATTTTTTCAAAACATTTAATAAAACTCATATTTGAAAAGGTTATATTTTTCTGGTTTGAAAACATATTTTACATGTTCAAAAAGAATTTAATTTGACCAAGTTATGAATTTAGCAATTTTAAATGATTTAAACAAGGTTTAAATTATTTAACCAATTTTAATTATTCAAAACATGAAACAAAGTTTATATTTGAAAAGGTGGTTTAATTTAGCATGGAAAACATATTTTATATGTGCCATTTAAATTAAATTTGAAATAGTTATGAATTTAATCAAATTTGTAATGAGTTGTTTGAATTTGAATTTTACAACAATTTGAAATATTCAAAACAGAAAACAAATGATTCAAACATGTAGAGAATTAAATTTGGGTCAGGATACATATTTTATTTATTTTATTTGAAGTTGAAATTCAAAAGATATTTGTAATTTGAAAACCGGGACTATTCTGTAAATAAAATGGACTAGATTTAAAAAGAGAAAGGGACAGAAAAAGGGTTTCACCCCGCAGTGGCCCAGCCCAGGCCACTGACGAGGGGGCCCTGGGCCACGGTGGCGCCTAGGTGGCGGTGTGTGCGCGCGCGTGTGGCTCAGAGTCGCTGACAAGGGGCCCCGCCTGTCAGCGCTCGTTGGCGAAAAAAGGTGGGGTTTTTCTCCGCGCGGACGGGGTTCGAACCCGCGCCGCGGGCGAGCGGGGAAGTGCGCTGTGCCACTGCGGTGGCTGCTGTTTGCTGACGGATAGGAGGCGTGACTGTTTTTGAGGTTCAGTTCGCGAATAAGCCTGACGAAACTGAACTTGCTTCAGTTATCTGAACCTGTCGACGATGCGGTGGTCGCCGGCGGCGCTCTGGCTCGCTGTGCTGCTGCTTGTGGTTGCTGCGGTGATGCTTGCGTGCGCAACCCGACAGAGATGAGAGAGAGGGGAAAATAGGAGGTGGAGCTCACCGGGAGGGGCAGAAGGAGCAGGTGATCGTGCTCGGTGCAGTGGGGTGGCCGGCGACGCCGAGGTGGACGGCGGCGTCGTTGCAGTGGCTCTCCGTCACCGCGGCGTGGTCGAGGAGGAAGCGGACGGAGAGGGGAGCCGATTCCCGTGGCTAGCCAGCGAGGAGGAGGGGCATAGCGGCGGCGATCACCGGAGGTGGAAGAGGTGGTGCTCGGGGGTGGTTGCAGAGAGGGAACAGAGCAGCGAGGGAGAGAGAGGGGAAGAAAGGTGGCGGCGCTGCGAGGAGAAAGGGGAGGTCGAGGTCTAGGGCACGGGGGGGTGGAGCTAGGCCGATTATAAGGAGAGGGAGGTGGAGCTCGCAGCCGTCCCTGCCTCTGTACCTCGACGTGGACAGCACGGATGTGCTGCCGTACAGAGGTAGGTGACGAGGGGGGGTAGCAGGCCGTGCTGGTGGGCTGGGCTCAGCCCACTAGCCTGTCTGCCCCTCTCTGCGATTTTTTTGTTTTTTTTTTGTTTTATCTGTTCTGTTTTTTTTTTTGCTGAAAGAAAAGGAAGGAAAAGAAGGTTTTCTAGGGGTTAGAAAATTTAGGTGTAAGTTTTTATAGGATAGTTATTATAAAAGCACAGATGTGCAACTTTTGTTTTTTCAAAATTTGAACTTAGTTGCTGTTAGGAATTTTAAGTGAATAATTGAATTAAATGAATAATTGAACTTAAGCAATTTAAAAGTTTTTAATTTCAAGTTTATTTGAAACAAATGATTGGAGTGTTTTGTAATTTCCATAAATTTCAAAATGGTTGTTGTTTGGATATTTAATTGAATTTTGAATGAAATTGAATTAAGTGAATTATTAAGAAGAACAAGTTAATAGTTTGAGCTTTCTATTTTAATGGAAACAATTAGCTGTTTTTATTTGAATATTTTTATTTGAAAATTGTAACAGAACAAGTATGAAACAAAGATTTGAAATTTGATTTGAAAATTCAAATAGAAAACAAGGGAAAACAACAGGAAAACAAATGGAAAAAAATGCCAAAACAAATGCAATGATGATGATGTCATGATGCAAAACATAAATTAACAAAAAGAAAACATTCTAAAGGTTGTTTTCATACTTGGGATGTTACAAAACGCCCCCCCTTGAAGGAATCGCGCCCCGAGATTCCTATGGAGAAGAGAAAAGGTCCGGATACTTCTTGCAAAGATCCTCTTCGGTCTCCCACGTTGCCTCTTTATCGGAATGATGAGACCACTTCACTTTCAAGAACTTGGTGCTCTTGTTGCGAGTCTTACGCTCGGTCTCATCGAGAATACGAATAGGGTGCTCCTCATAAGATAGATCTTCTTGCAGTTCAATGGAATCATGATCAACTGCACGATCTGGATCTTTGAAACACCTCTTGAGCTGTGACACGTGAAACACATCGTGCACCTTGGATAGTTTTTCTAGAAGTTCAAGACGGTAGGCATTTTCGGCACGCCTTGAGAGAATGTTGAAAGGACCAATATATCTTGGTGCAAGCTTTCCTTTCACACCAAAACGATGAGTACCTCTGAGGGGAGTTACACGGAGATATGCTTTGTCACCAGGTGCATAGATCATATCCATGTGCTTGCTGTCATAGTAGCTTTTCTGACGAGACTGAGCAATCTTGAGATTGTCACGGATGATGCGAACTTTCTCTTCGGCTTCCTTAACAATGTCAGGGCCTAAGAGTGAACGTTCACCAGCTCCAGACCAATTGATTGGACTCCTGCATCTGCGGCCATAGAGAGCCTCAAATGGTGCCATGCCTAGGATTGCCTGGAAGCTGTTGTTGTAGGAGAATTCAGCATATGGAAGACATTCCTCCCATTTCATGCCAAAGGAGATACCACATGCTCTGAGCATATCCTCGAGAATCTGATTGACTCTTTCGACTTGCCCTTGAGACTGAGGGTGATAAGCTGTGCTGAACAGAAGTTTGGTGCCCAATGCTTCTTGAAAGCTTTTCCAGAAATGAGAAGTGAATATGCTTCCACGGTCTAAGCTTATTTCCAATGGAACACCATGAAGAGGAACAATCTTTGCTGTATAGAGCTCTGCTAACTGGCTAGCTGAGATTGTTTCTTTGACAGGAAAGAAGTGAGCTACTTTAGTGAGACGATCAATGACAACGAAGATTGCATCGTTGCCCTTCTTGGACTTTGGAAAACCAGTGACGAAGTCCATTTCAATCATGTCCCACTTCCACTCAGGGATTTTTAGAGGTTGGAGAAGACCGGCTGTTTTCTGATGAACTGCCTTAACACGTTGACAAACGTCGCATTTAGAAACGTATTAAGCAATTTCACGTTTCATGCCAGGCCACCAATACAGTGTCTTGAGATCCTGGTACATCTTTGTACTTCCAGGGTGTATGGAGAGAGGAGTTTCATGAGCCTCCTTGAGAATGACATCTTTGAGACTTTGAACTTGAGGAACTGCAATGCGTCCTTCGAAGAACACAGTTCCCTTGTCATCAATTGAGAAGGACTTAAATTTCTCCTTGCCTTCTTTGATGTGTTCTACCATCTTCTTGATTTCAGCATCACGAAGTTGTTCAGAACGAATCTTGTCCTCGAGAGTTGGACTGGCTGTCAAGTTTGCAAGATAGCCTTGAGGACCAAGATCAAGGTTGAGCTTCTGGAATTCTTCATGAAGAGGAGGTTGGCTTTCCATGATCATGATATTATTGCAATATGACTTGCGACTGAGAGCATCGGCCATAACATTAGCCTTGCCTCGAGTGTAATAAATGGTAAGATCAAAGTATTTAATCTTTTCAATCCATCTCCTTTGCCTGAGGTTTAGATCTGGTTGAGTGAAGATGTATTTCAGACTCTTATGATCGGAAAAGATTTCAGTGCGATTACCCAACAAGTATTGTCTCCATTTCTTGAGGGCAAACACAACTGCTGCAAGTTCAAGGTCATGAGTGGGATAATTGAGCTCATGTGCGTTCAACTGACGTGAAGCATAAGCCACAACTTGATGTTCTTGCATAAGAACTGCACCTAGACCTTGGAGAGAAGCATCACAGAATATTTGGAAAGGTTTGGAAGGATCTGGGCCAACCAGAACTGGTGTAGAAGTGAGTTTAGTCTTCAGGAGATTGAAACTTTCATCACATTGTGGAGATCAAACGAACTTCTTGTCCTTCTTTGTGAGATCAGTGAGAGGTTTGGCAATCTTGGAGAAGTTTTGGACGAAACGACGGCAATAGCTAGCCAAGCCAAGAAAACTTCTTACTTGCTTCACCGTCTTTGGAGGTTTCCAATCAACAATTGCTTTAACCTTTTCTGGATCAATGGCTATGCCCTTGGCTGAGATGACATGACCAAGGTAAGAAACTTCTGAAATCCAGAACTCACATTTGGAGAACTTGGCATATAGACGATGCTCGCGAAGCTTCATGAGGGTTAGACGAAGATGTTCTTCGTGCTCTTCCTCGGATTTTGAGTAGACAAGAATGTCATCAAGATATACCACAACGAACTTGTCGAGGTATTCATGGAAGACAGAATTCATGAGTCGAGAGAATGTCGCCGGTGCATTGGTGAGACCAAAGGACATGACGGTGAACTCATATAGACCGTAGCGAGTGGTGAAAGCTGTCTTTGGAATATCCTCTTTTCTGATCTTTATTTGATGGTAACCCATTCTCAAGTCCAACTTGGAGAATATTGAGGCTCCAGCAAGTTGATAAAAAAGATCATCGATATGAGGAATTGGATACTTGTTTTTGATGGTTTTCTCGTTAAGAGGACGATAGTCAACAACGAGTCTCTTTGTGTGATCCTTCTTCTCAACGAACAGAATTGGGCAACCCCAAGCCGAGGAACTAGGTTGAATGTAACCTTTTTCCATGTACATATCAATTTTTTCCTTCAACAACTTCAGCTCGGGAGTTCCTATCTTGTAAGGATGCTTAGAGATTGGAGCAGTACCTGGTTCAAGATCGATCACGAACTCAACTGCTCTGTCCGGAGGCATCCCTGGCAACTCTTCTGGAAAGACGTCAGGGAATTCGCAAACCACCGGAACATTTTCAAGTGAAGGTAGAGGTTTTGCATCGAGGTTGCACAGCTGAAAGGAACTTGATTCATGTGGAGAATAGACTATCTGGCCAGAAGGGTGGAACAGAGTTATTGACTTTTGAGCACAGTCAATCCTTGCTTTATTAGCTTTCAACCAATCCATACCAAGAATGACATCGATGTCAGAACTTCCCAGCAACATGAGTGAAGCAAGGAATATGTGGCCTCCAATTAGGATTTGATTATCCTTACTTATCTTGGAAGTCAACATTTGAGATACCGGGGAGTGAACAGTGATCTGATTGCTTAGTGGAACCACAATTAGGTTGTTTGTTGTGGCAAAAATCTTTGACACAAAAGAATGTGATGCTCCGGTATCAAACAACACTTTAGCTGGAAAAGAGTTTACGGGTAATATACCGAGAACGACGTCAGGAGCTTCCTCAGCTTTGTCGATCTTGACATGATTCACCCTTGCGGTCCTCCCGACAGGCCTGTTGTTGGAGTTGAAGGCCTTAGGCGGGGGAGCGCGCACCATTGCCTGGTTTGTGTTGGGACGAGGTGGTGGTGGAGGTAGCTGCCTCTGCGTGCACTTGTCAGCGTAGTGCCCCGTCTGCTTGCACTTGTAGCAAGTGACGACACGAGGAGGCCCTGGCCTTGGCTGCCCCATCGAAGCCCTCTGATCATGCATCTGAGCAGGGTTGGGTGGGCGGGGAGCGAAGCCTCGAGAAGCTTGGGCGTATGGAGCCCGAGTGACATCACCATTTGGCACCCAGATGCGGCGCTTCTGTGGAGGGGTGGTCATGTTGGAGGAGGAACCACCCTCACGCGAGTGCTTGCGAGACTCCTCGAACGCCTTGCGCCCATTTTCTTCATTGAGCGCGGTGTTAACGAGCTCCTCGAAGCTGTTGGCCTTGATGTTGGTGAGGGAATACTTGAGTTCCGGGTTAAAACCTCTGCGGAACCTTGCCATCTTCTTAGCCTCAGTGGACACCTCATCACCAGCGTAACGAGCGAGGCGATTGAACTCACTCTGATAGCCGATGACGTCCAACTTGCCCTGCTTGAGTGAGCAAAACTCTTCACGCATCCTTTCCATGAGACCATCTGGAATGTGGTGCTTCGGGAAGGCTTCCTTGAAACAATTCCAGTTGATTGGAAAGCCAGCTCTCATGGCTTGGTAGTTTTCCCACCAAGTAGCTGCCTGACCCTTCAGCAGATAGGAGGCATACTTGACCTTGTCTTCCTCAGCAACGTGAGCAATCTCCAGAGCCTTAGCTATCGCACGGATCCAGTCATCAGCGTCCAGAGGCTCGCGTGTGGCCACGAAAGCTCTCGGACCCAGACTGAGAAACTCCTTGATGCTGACTCGTGGAGCATTCTGGTTGTTGTGCTGGTTAGTCTGAAACTGGGCCATCTGCGCCATGACTTGGGTCATCTGAGTCAACAGCTCCGTGATTGGCGGTGGCTCAGGCGGGTTTTCCTTGTTGGCGGCATCCTGAATGGAAATGCATTTTAGCACAACAATAGAAAATGATAGACTTGGAAACCGAAAGAGAGATTATTCCGACGCATGAATACATAACCAACAGGTACATCATCACATGTTCAAATACATCAGAATATCCAACACCCCACAAATGGTTCGAATGCCAAAGGATAACTAAACATAGCTAAGAACGGATACATCGATACTCCCATGCTCATCACGCAGGACGGCGACTAGGAGTACGGCGAGAGGTACGGTGAGGAGCACGCCCACGAAAGTAGGTAGAACGATGATCCACGTAGATCTGACGTGGTCTGAGAGCGACTCTAGGTGTGGTGAAGTACATAGCGTCTACTCCCTGTGCTCCAAAGCGTGGAATCCCAGTGTAACCAACACCAAGGTTGAGGAGTGGACCTCTGATCGGCTCGTAACCTCCAGCATCTGGCAGACGACGACCAACTGGCTGATCGAAACGTGCAAAGCGCTCGTCTCCAACAAAGTCTGTGGTGTAAGTCGCCAGACGAGTCAAAGCAAGGTAGAGCTGCTCTCTGACTGAAGCCAACTCCTGAGATAGTGTGCTGGCAACTGCGTCACTGTGCCTCACAAACTGAGCGGTGGTGTGCAGCCTGGAGTTATCATGCTTGTAGACATCCAAGTTGTCGTAGAGAGTGAAGTGAGCTCCCTCCGAAGTGATGTAACCACGGGGAATGTGGCGATAGATAGAATCGTCAAATCCCCAGTAGTCAGCACGAAGGACGGTGAGACTCACATAAGCTGCCTGCTGCACAGCCATATCCACTGTGGAACCTACTGCATCGTAGCGGTGGACTACGCTCATGCCATCATCTGACAGAATGTAGACGATAGCCTGGTAGTAGGTCTGGTCAAACTCTCGCTGTTGCTCGTAGACCTGGTACTCTGGTGCCCAACGGAACCCCAGATAAATGACCATGTCTCTCAGCATCTCCGGATAACCGGCAGTGCTCTCGCAACGAGTCATACGAACCACCTGCGGGTAGAACCTGAGATCCATCTGCAGATGACCGGGGAAGTTGTGATTAGACGCCGGTAGAAGAACTGAAGTGGCAAGCAACAACAAGGTTTCAACGGACGAAAAGGATGTTGAGAAGAACAGGATATCGAAGCAACATTGGGGAAACACGAGACCAAACACTCCTGAGGTACTACGGAAAACCCATCCGGGCTTCTAAAGGATCAATATCTACTGCTTAAGGAATAGAGGATCTGCTTCCGGGGCTTACACGCCTCCGTTCTCAATCATGAGTAGGCAACATGATAAATCATGTCACAACCACCTCCATTCCTATGGTCTAGTAGATATAACTATCCTAGAGAAACCAGGATACGTGAAACCCTAACTTGAAAGTTTAGGTGAGGAGAGAAAACAACGTTGCACTTCCTTACCAGAAAAAAAGGGAGGGTGGGTGGGGAAAGAAATAAAAGAACATAATTCCTACTCTCACGTTTCATTTTTCCTATATAGCTACAAAATAGTTTCTAGACTCAACTGCGACGAGTAAAAGGGATCCTACAGGCAGACAGGCTCTGATACCATTTGTCGCACCCGGACTTCTAGAGGATACTCACAGTCCGCTAAACAGTAGAACAAATGGCTTACGGGTCATACCGGCACCCGCATCTCAATATGAGCAGGCCAACACGTAAATGTGTGACAACCATTCTCTACTATCCATCGTCTGCGTAAACCATCCCATAGAAATCCGACTACTTCCGTTGACGTACTTCATAACATACACACATGGTACGTCAACGGCATTTGAACAAGTGATATTACAACATATCTCTAAGACACAAAAGATTGAAATAAGTTGCAAATAGCTCTCACTAGAGCAGAGATAGCAAATACAATCATCCAGAGGACACATGTCCCAACAATTCATCATTACATCACAGCGGAAGCATCCAAAGTGTCTAAGTATAGACAAGATCCAAATAGGCCTAAGAGGCCGAAAACGAAAAGACGGAGCCCATCCACGATGTCTCGGATCCTGCCCGGGTCTGCTATCTACTCGTCAGCAGCCTCGTCATACTCCACGTAGTAGCCACCATGGGGATCCTCGGAAACGTAGTCTGCGGAAACCACAGCCCCAAAGGGGTCAGTACAGACAAGTACTGGCAAGAAAGATTCACAAGATACCAAAGTGTACCCGGCAACACCAAGTACAGATGCTTTGGGTTCAACGGAAGAATAGGTGATACAAAAGTGCGGCAGCAGGCTGCTCTAACCAACTACAGAAACACGCTACAACTTCCGGCTAAAAGAAAGGGATAAGATAGCGTATCGTAACCAACTATAACTAACCTCAAACAAACCCATCCTGGATCTCGCCCCTTATCCAAAGAAGCAGTCCGAGGATAACTCACACAGTTGGATTAATGATGGTTCAAGTTATTGTGTCAATAAAACTATTACTAGTCAAGTTTTCATTAGTTAGGTGTAAGTTGTTCTGATTACTTGTTAGCCAGTACTTTCACCAAGTCATCCATAACCCCGGAAAACACGGCTTGTCGAGAAGATTTAACCCTGCAGGGATGCACCAATTTGGCCGTACACGTAAGAATAACCCGCCAGATGGAATGGCCCTTCCACCAAGCGGGGCACTCAACACAACTCAACTCTTCTTCGCATCAAGCCCAAAGAACCCCGTGCAATTGAGCGCACGGCTAATCAAGCCCCACGAAGAAAAGGGGACCCTCATAGCACTCTAAGAACGTGTCACCCTAAATGCCGACTACAAAAGTTTCCACCCTGTCCTTGGGTTCGTACCTGCATATGCGTGCGGCAAATGGAAAACCCGAACTAAATGAGGCGATTTAGACGAGATGCGAATCGAATGAAATTGAGGGGGCGCCCATACACGCTTCCCACATGCGGTTAGTGCGCTCATCATGGATCAGTAGACATTAGGGTCGACACTAGCAGGCCTCAAAACCACGCCGGGCCTCCTGCCGGTGCCTTATCATCAAATTAGCATTACCTCAACATTAACAGGTTGTTGTTTAACATCGAGCCCCAGAACATAATAAATATGGTAACAGAAATAACGGACAGCAGACTCGAGCAAAAACAACCCTAAGCATGCTATTAAGACACGGGCAACAAGCAACGGGGTCATATGTGTGGAGGTGAGGCTATATCAGGGTTAAAGGATATCATGTGATAGGATCGGAACACAAGCAACGATTCATAAGGCTAGCAGAATAGACAACGGAAAGTATCGGTATCCAGTGTGGAGAGGAACACAATGGTTCATGTGAGTGAATACTTGTCTGCAAACTCAGCAGCCTGGTACTGAGCTAACTCCTCAGAAGTAGTGTCGTAAACCTCGTATGTCTCAACGTCGTCGTCTATTCGAGAAGAAGCAAACAAACAACGCAGAGAGACAACAATCAATAACATGGCATAATGCAAAATCATGGGATGATGCATGGCAATTTAATTGATGCATCAAAATAAGATAGTTGACATGGTAACATAATTAAATGGACCCATATGCAATTTGGATTGCATATGGAAAGCCCATGAATTAAGGTTGACTTAAATGATCTACAATTAACCAACATGTGAAAGTGGATTAGCATGATGCATGGATGAGGAAAACAGAAAGAAAACAACAATAGCTTCAATTTGAAATGAAGTTTACCAAGTTTGGAATTTTATTTATTAAGTTATGAAAATTTGCTTCTTAAAGGAGTTACACAAGCATTTGTTGTTTTCACCAATTTTAATTGTTCAAAATAAACAACAAAGTTCATATTTGGAAAGAACACAAAATTTTAGGTGGAATACATGTTTCATTTGTTGAAAAAGGAATTAGAATGGATTAATTATGAGTTAAACAAGTTTAAACAAGATTTAAATGAATTTAATTCAAGTTTGAATTTATTTGAATTTTTATTTGTTCAAAACATTTAATAAAACTCATATTTGAAAAGGTTATATTTTTCTGGTTTGAAAACATATTTTACATGTTCAAAAAGAATTTAATTTGACCAAGTTATGAATTTAGCAATTTTAAATGATTTAAACAAGGTTTAAATTATTTAACCAATTTTAATTATTCAAAACATGAAACAAAGTTTATATTTAAAAAGGTGGTTTAATTTAGCATGGAAAACATATTTTATATGTGCCATTTAAATTAAATTTGAAATAGTTATGAATTTAATCAAATTTGTAATGAGTTGTTTGAATTTGAATTTTACAACAATTTGAAATGTTCAAAACAGAAAACAAATGATTCAAACAGGTAGAGAATTAAATTTGGGTCAGGATACATATTTTATTTATTTTATTTGAAGTTGAAATTCAAAAGATATTTGTAATTTGAAAACCGGGACTATTCTGTAAATAAAATGGACTGGATTTAAAAAGAGAAAGCGACAGAAAAAGGGTTTCACCCCGCAGTGGCCCAGCCCAGGCCACTGACGACGGGGCCCTGGGCCACGGTGGCGCCTAGGTGGCGGTGTGTGCGCGCGCGTGTGGCTGAGAGTCACTGAGAGGGGGCCCCGCCTGTCAGCGCTCGTTGGCGAAAAAGGTGGGGTTTTTCTCCGCGCGGACGGGGTTCGAACCCGCGCCGCGGGCGAGCGGGGCAGTGCGCTGTGCCACTGCGGTGGCTGCTGTTTGCTGACAGATAGGAGGCGTGACTGTTTTTGAGGTTCAGTTCGCGAATAAGCCTGACGAAACTGAACTTGCTTCAGTTATCTTAACCTGTCGACGATGCGGTGGTCGCCGGCGGCGCTCTGGCTCGCTGTGCTGCTGCTTGTGGTTGCTGCGGTGATGCTTGCGTGCGCAACCCGACAGAGATGAGAGAGATGGGAAAATAGGAGGTGGAGCTCACCGGGAGGGGCAGAAGGAGCAGGTGATCGTGCTCGGTGCAGGGGGGTGGCCGGGGATGCCGAGGTGGACGGCGGCGTCGCTGCAGTGGCTCTCCGTCACCGCGGCGTGGTCGAGGAGGAAGCGGACGGAGAGGGGAGCCGATTCCCGTGGCTAGCCAGCGAGGAGGAGGGGCATAGCGGCGGCGATCACCGGAGGTGGAAGAGGTGGTGCTCGGGGGTGGCTGCAGAGAGGGAACAGAGCAGCGAGGGAGAGAGAGGGGAAGAAAGGTGGCGGCGCTGCGAGGAGAAAGGGGAGGTGGAGGTCTAGGGCACGGGGGGGGGGGTGGAGCTAGGCCGATTATAAGGAGAGGGAGGTGGAGCTCGCAGCCGTCCCTGCCTCTGTACCTCGACGTGGACAACACGGATGTGCTGCCGTACAGAGGTAGGTGACGAGGGGGTAGCAGGCCATGCTGGTGGGCTGGGCTCAGCCCACTGCCCTGTCTGCCCCTCTCTGCGATTTTTTTTTGTTTTTTTTTTGTTTTATCTGTTCTGTTTTTTTTGCTGAAAGAAAAGGAAGGAAAAGAAGGTTTTCTAGGGGTTAGAAAATTTAGGTGTAATTTTTTATAGGTTAGTTATTATAAAAGCACAGATGTGCAACTTTTGTTTTTTCAAAATTTGAACTTAGTTGTTGTTAGGAATTTTAAGTGAATAATTGAATTAAATGAATAATTGAACTTAAGCAATTTAAAAGTTTTTAATTTCAAGTTTATTTGAAACAAATGATTGGAGTGTTTTGTAATTTCCATAAATTTCAAAATGGTTGCTGTTTGGATATTTAATTGAATTTTGAATGAAATTGAATTAAGTGAATTATTAAAAAGAACAAGTTAATAGTTTGAGCTTTCTATTTTAATGGAAACAATTGTGTTCCCCTGTCAATTTCGTTTTATTTTTCCTCAATTTTCAGCCGATTTGGGTTTTCATCCGATTCGGGTTTTCGTATTTGCAGGATTTTCTTCCATGTGACCATTTCGAGTGGCTTGAGGATTACATAAAGAGGATTCAAAAGGAGGACAAAAAAAAAGGTGCCCAATTTGCTACCGACGATGAAGCAATTGAGATCTGCTACGGTGCACAATGGGGTGCTGAAGGACAAGCTGAAGAAGATGGCCAAACAGCTGGAGAACCTTGTCGATCTTAAGAAGCAGAGCAATATGCTGGCTGCAATTTTTTATTTATGTGCAATTGTTTTTGGAGTTGTGTATTTGCTGATCATTAGTCAAAAATAATTTAGTTAGTGTTGTAGTTAGCTTGACATTGTCAATTTGTGTATGGCTAAGACATGGAATAAATGCGTCAGGAATCCAGTCCTGATTTGGTTTGTTTTAGTTCGTATGTTCAGTTCAGTGTTCAGTACAGGTTGAGTGTTCAGTGTTCAGTTCAGTTCAGGTTCGGATAGGCCCATCTAAAATCTTGACAGACCCAATGTTAAATGAGCCCCAATGTATACTAGCACGGACAAACAGTGGACAAAAATTATTTAAACATTGGACAAATATAATTTAAACATTTGGACAAATATAATTTAAATATTTGGACAAAAATAATTTAAACATTCGGACAAATCTATACTTTTTATAAAGCAAAACCCCACTAACATGCATTAATGATTTTTCTATCTCAACATGCAAACTATCCACATCATCCATTCTTCTAGCAAATCAATTGTCCATGTCATCTCCACTTATATTTATTAATCACTACATGCAGACTACACATTATCCATTTATTAAACCATCAAATTATTCATATTAATAATATAAAATATATACTATGATCAACTGAAATTTGTAGATTATCTTAGAAAACATAATGCATCACATCTCTTATAATTTTTTTTTACAATGTGCAGATTTTAAAGCGATCACTGCAGCAACACGCGAGGTATCTTCTAAACATTGGGTACATTTGGACAAATATAATTAAATATAACTTTATATATATATTAGAAAGGATAATTGGCCCCACTTTACATATATTCAGTGGGGCCCGACGGACATTACATTTAATTTAAAAATAAAAAAGGCCTAGCCCTAACTGCCCCCGCTCTGCATGCGGGAGCCCTTCCCGCCCTCCGCCGCCGTACTTCCTCCACTCCGCCGCCCTGGTCGCCGTCTCCTGCTTGGCCCGGGCCCGGCGATTCTCCTCCCGCGTCCTCTCCTCTGAGCTCTCACGGGCCCGCGTGATGCGGCCCCGGAGAGCGTTCGCCTCCGCCTTCTCCTCCTTCTTCTCCTCCGCCTGCAACTCCTTCTTCTCCAGCCGCATCTCCTTCTTGAGACGGCGGTTCTTTGCGCGCTCGACGCGGACGGTGTCGGGGTGGTGGATAAAGGGAGCCGACGGCGATCGCTCCCGTTTGGGAGATTCGACGGGCATTTTGCCCGTCTCCTCCGGCGTCCAATCAGCCTCGTACCAAGACCGATCCTTGGGGTGGTTGTCCTCGTCGCTGACAGACTCGGGGCTTGAAGGGAGAGAGTAGGAAGACATGGTGGATGGTGCTCGGGGCTGATTGACTCGGGGATTGAAGGGAGAGAAGGCAAAGGGGCTGGAGAGGGATGAGAAGATGGAGGACGAGTGAAACGGGCTATTTAAAGACACGATGAGATGTGAATTAATTGGGGTAGATGAAGCAAATGTGTGAGAACGTTGGATGCAGTGTAGAACAGGCGATGCATGGTCAAAGCGGTGCGTGCATTAGGCGTAGGCGTAGGACAGCTAGGCGTAGGTGTACAAGCGTGCATTAGGCAGCGAAAGTGATGCGACGTTGCATGCGTGTATTAAAGAGGTGAAGAGATGAAATCCAAAGTCTCACGCCAAATCCTGCCTCGCTGCGTGCATTAATGCGTATTTTCTGAAAACGAGGCGTGGAGGGTTGCAAATGCGACGCAACTCGTGTTTCTGAAACGAGGCGTGCAGGGCTGCAAATGTGACGCGACGTTGTTTACTCTTTTCTTCTTCTGCGACATTGTTTACTCTGAAAAAATGAGGTCTGTAGGGCTGCGTCGAGGTCTGCATGCACCGAGCTGGTGAACGGGGCCCCACTAGACAATGTCCGTTGTTGCATGCAGTTACATTGAGATAAAACACCCAGTCCATGCACCGCGTCATTTTCAATAGTTTGATCATAAGGAACGGTGCAGATCGAGTCCATGCATGCAAACTACGGCGGCAACGGCCTGCAGACGCTGAGACCAGCGCTTCTCTGTGCGGGAACGGGACCCTCTGACGTCACTGACAAATGGAACCCATCACACACCAGACCCACGTGTCATGGGGAGAAAGTCAGATAACGTAAGGTGGGCAAAGTAAGAGGATCTGGTTGCCTCTGTTTTTAGGGCATGTACAATAGTGTAGAGGGTGCTGTCTGCACTACTCGGCCATGTCATTTCTAGACAGCTTTAGAGATAGTTGGTATAGTGCGGTGACCCCCTAGCTTGTGTTGGGATCCAGATGCTCCATAGCCCCCCTCCGGTTAAACCCTAGACCCGCTGGAGAAATACCGGATTTATACGGAAACACGCGGTAACGGTGTCGAAAGGGGGTAGAAATGTGGAACTATTTGCTTGGTTGTGTTAGGATAGCCCATAGGAATACAAAACAAAAAGGTAAAACCCACCTCTTGGGAAGATTCCCGATGTTTCGTCCGATACGGGAGTTTCACCCTATAAGCGCATGTACACTCACGAGAGAGAAGTGGATGCTGGTGAAGCGGGTCACACCACAGAGTGCAATCTTTGACATCCAAAGCACACAACACACCTATACTAAAATGTTATGACACCCCCTAGCTTGTGTTGGGATACAGACGCTCCGTAGCCCCCCTTCCGGTGAAATCGTAGACCCGCTGGAGAAATACCGGACTTATACGGAAACACGCGGTAACAGCGTCGAAAGGGGTAGCAATGTGGAAATATTTGCTTGGTTGTGTTAGGATAGCCCATAGGAACACAAAACAAAAATTTAGAACCCACCTCTTCGGAAGATTCCTGATGTTTCGTCCGATACGGGACTTTCACCCTATACGCGCATGTAAACTCACGAGAGAGAAGTGGATGCTGGTGAAGCGGGTCACACCCCGGAGTGTAATCTTTGACATCCAAAGCACACAACACACCTATACTAACATGTTATGGCACCCCCTATCTTGTGTTGGGATCTAGACGCTAAGTATCCCCCCTCCCGGTGAAACCCTAGACCCGCTGGAGAAATACAGGACTTATACGGAAACACGCGGTAATGGCGTCGAAAAGGGGTAGCAATGTGGAACTATTTGCTTGGGTTTGTTAGGATAGCCCATAGGAACACAAAACAAAAAGTTATAACCCACCTCTTCGGAAGATTCACAATGTTTTGTCCGATATAGGAGTTTCACCCTATAAGCGCATGTAAACTCACAAGAGAGAAGTGGATGCCGGTGAAGCGGGTCACACCTCGGAGAGAAATATTTGACATCAAAAGAACACAACACACCTATACTAACATGGTATGGCACCCCCTAGCTTGTTTTGGGATCCAGACGCTCCGTAGCCCCCTCCCGGTGAAACCCTAGACCCGTTGGAGAAATACAAGACTTATACGGAAACACGCGGTAACGGCGTGGAAAGGGGGTAGAAATGTGGAACTTTTTGCGTGGTTGTGTTATTATAGCCCATAGGAACACAAAACAAAAAGGTACAACCCAACTCTTCAGAAGATTCCCGATGTTTCGTCCGATACGGGAGTTTCACCCTATAAGCGTGTAACACCTGGGGTGTTACCTGTTTGTTTTTTTTGCTTGCATCATATGCATCACATTGCATTGCACCATGTTTGCATCACAACTGAAAATTTCAAAACAATTTAAACTTTCACCCTTGCTCAAAATTTCCAATTTCAAAATTTCAAACTAAACCACTCAATTGTTTTTTCACTGGTTGAATCTGTTTGATCAACTTGCTTGTTAATAAAATGTTCCCTGTTATTAAAACCCTAGTGGCTAATTCAAAAATTCAAATCAAATCACTCATTTAAATTGTTGGTTTTAATCAAACCATTAATTCAATCAATTAATTAAATCACCTTCAAATTCATATCAATTATTTTCAAACAAAACCAATTTGGAAACTATAAAAATAATAACCAAAACTTTCTCTCATTACTTGTTTCCCAATTATTTCCTTTGGGTCACCTTATTAAAAGGTTGATCTCATTAATCATTTCAAATCTTCAAAAAATCATCTAAATTGATTTATTTTCCAAACAGCAGGTAACAATTTGAAATTTCAAAAACTAACTTGCCAACTGATAGGTTTTGAGCTGACAAGTCCCCATGATTTTTTCCTCAAAATTTTTAAAGCCTAAAACCCTAACATCTCCTTCCAATTTCCCTTGCTACAAAAAAAAACAGAAAAGAAAAATAAAAATAAAGTGAGCAGCAGCTAAACCTACCCCAGCCCATTAATTCCCTTTCCTCCCCCCAGCCCACCAACTCTTTCTGGCCCACCCCACTTCCTGTCGCTGTCTTCAACCTGATGTCATCCCTGTACGAACACAGAAAGAACCGCAGGATCAACTCTCCCCCTGGATGCCATGTCGTACTGGCCCCCTTTCTCCTTAAGTAGCTAACCATCCCCCCCTCTGCTGCAAACCCTAAAGCCCCCTCCTTCCCATCGCCGCCATTCTCCTCTCTGCTAGCTCTTCCTCCTCTGAACCCTGCACCCACACCACCGCACCTCCACCCAACCACCGTGAGAACCACCGCCGCCTTCCCATCTCTGTTCGCCTCGAGGGACACCTGAGGAGGAAAATGGAGCCGCGGCACCCTCCTGCGTCCCCCCGTGCCCACGCCGTCTGCTGGGATGGACCACGGCGGCCGCGCCGTCGCCGGAGAGAGGCCCTCTGCCACTGCCTGTCGGCAGTCGTCATCGACAGAACAACGAGGTGATCGCCCCACCCCTTTCCCCTCTCCCTCTGTTCCCTCGAGGCCACTCGCACAACCGCACGGCACCCCACGGCCACCACCCGCTCGCAGCGGCAGCCCACTAGCGCCACCGCGGTCCGTTCCGTCACCAGCGGCGAGCGTTCGTGGACAGGTTCAGACAACGGTTGATGTTCAGTTCGTCAGGTTGTTCTCGCTTAACTGAAACTTATCCTCTTTTCGCTAGCTATACCTGACAAAGATTCAGAAGCACCGTAGTGGTTCTGTTCCAGCCGCGCGAGCAGCGCGTCCCGGGGTCGAATCCCGCGGGCGCAATTTCCCCCCGCCCTTTTTGCAATTCCACCGCGCGCGCGCAGGCCCACTGGGCAGTCACCCCCTGTGCCACCTCACCTCCTAACTGTGCCACGCTGGCCAGTGGCCCACAGTCAGTGGCTGCGGTTGGGTCAACACGCGGTAACAAAAACTTTTCTGCACATTTCTTTTAAAATCTAAGTCCCTAAAAATAACAAATTGGTCCTCTATTTTAATCTGCTAATAACTTTTAAAATATGAATCCAAATCAAAAACTCTAAAGATGTTTATTGCTCCAAATTAAATTCTCTATCTAATGGTGCCATTTGTTTACTGCTTTGAAATTCCAAAATGCAATTTAAATTTGAATTCAAACAAATCAATTGCAAATTTCAAAAATCAATAACTAATTCATTATTAATCCAATAAATGCAAATAAAATATGTTTTCCATGCCATTTCAAATAACCTTTTCAAATATAACTTTTGTTTCCTGTTTTGAAATTTCAAAATGCATTTAAAATTCAAATTTGAATAATTCAAATGTGATTTGCAATAATTCATAAATAATTCATACTAATTCCAAATAAGACAAATAAAATATGTTTATCATACCATTTTGAATATCCTATTCAATAAAAAATTTGTTTCATTGTTTGAATAATTTAAATTGCCTAAATAACTTAATACTTGTTTAATCCAATTAAAATTGCTAAAAATCATAACTTGCTTAATATAAAATATTTTGAACATGCAAAATATGTTTTCAAACCATCAAAGTGTGAACTTTTCAAATATGAATTTGAATTTATGTTTTGAATAAATAAAATTCAAATAATATTCAAACTTGTTTTAAATTCAATTAAAACCTGCTTAATATTGTTTAATTCATAATTAAATTATCCTAATTCCAATTTCAATATTTGAAACATGTAATCCAACTAAAATTTGATGTTCTTTTCAGATATAAACTTTGCTATCTGTTTTGAAACAACAATTGCTTGTGTGACACCCTTAAGGAACCAAAATTTTCTAACTTAATAAATAACTTTCGAAATGGGTAAACCTTATTTCCAATTGATTCTATTGTTGTTATTTTGTTGTTTTCCTCATCCATGCATCATGCTAATCCACTTTCACCTGTTGATTAGTTGGAAAACAATTGTTTCAACCATAATTCATGGGCTGTTCATATGCAACTCAAATTGCATGTGGGTCCATTTAAATCTGTTTATCTTGTCAACTAGTTTACCTTGATGCATCTTTAAACCTGTCATGCATCCATATCTTGATCATGCTGGATCTTTTGCCGTAGTAGTAATTGTTGCATCCGGTGTTTGTTCGAGGTTCATTGCTTCTTCCCGGATAGGACGTTGAGATGATGTGAGCAACGACAAGTTCTGCTACCTTGCGGGATCTCAGGCAAGTATACCCACTTGCTGCCATATGGCTGCCTTTCATCACTTGTTACCGATTCTTTCCGTTGTTCTTTTCTGCTAGCCTTAGTAGTAGTTGTTTCTGTTACGAACCCATCACATGAATCCCTTAACCTTGATATTGCCTCACCTCCATACCTATAACCATTGCTCGTTGCCCGTGTCTTACTAGCATGCTTAGGGTTGTTTTGCTCGAGTCTGTTACCCGTTGCTTTCTGTTACTACTCTATTATGTTCTGGGGGCTCGATGTTTAATCAATCAATCATGCTACTTTTATTGTTTAATAATAAATTGGATGATAAGGCACCGGCAGGAGGCCCTTGTGGTTTTGAGGCCTGCTAGTGTCGACCCTAATAGGAAAAGGGTCTTGTCTACTGAACCATGATGAGCGCACTACCCGCATGTGGGAAGCGAGTATGGGCGCCCCCCTCAATTTGACTCGATTCGCATCTCGTCCAAATCGCCTCATTTAGTTCGGGCTTTCCATTTGCTGCATGCATGTTCTTGCGAGCCCTTGGATCCCGGGTGGAACTTTCGTAGTCGGCATATAGGAGGACACGTTCTTAGAGTGCTATGAGGGTCCATTTTCTTCTGGGCTCGATTAGCCGTGCGCCTAAGGTGCTTTGGGCTTCATGCGAAGAAGAGTTGAGTTGTGTAGAGTACCCCGCTTGGTGGAAGTGCATTTCCATCTGGCGGGATATTCTTGCGTGTACGGCCAAATTGGTGCAACCCTGCAGGGATAATCTTCTCGAGAAGCCGTGTTTTCCGCGGTTATGGATTACTTGGTGAAAGTACTGGCTAACAAGTACGCAGGACAACTTAAACATAATGATCAACCATGTTACACCCAATGATTAACAACTTGACTAGTAACAGGTTTATTCACACAATAACTTGATTCACCGCTAATACAACTGTGTGAGTTATCCTCGGATTGCTTCTTCGGATAAGGGGCGAGATCCAGGATGGGTTTGTCTGAAGTTATCTTTCCGTTGGTTACCACACTCGATCTTATCTTCTTTCTGTTAGCCGGAAGTTGTAGTATCTCTCTGTAGTTGGTTAGTGCAGCCTGCTGTCGCTTATTTGCAATAACCCCTTCCTTTCCGTCGATCCTAAAGTATTTGTATCTTGTGATGAATGGCTACGCCGGTATCTTTTGAGTATGGGTTTATCCACTTGCCAGTACTTAACCGTACTGACCCACGAATCTCTTTCGTGGCTGCATATTCAACATTGCAGTCAACAGGTTTGAAGTCTGACGACGTTAGCTTGGGAATCCCTCCGGCTTGGCCTGGGCAGGGATTGGACGCTCTCGGTTATCTTCAGGACTCTTAGTCCAATTTGGATCTTGTCCGTAGACGGACGATGTGTTGTTTCTTCCGCTGTTATTTGGATCTTTGTATTGTAACAGTTGTATCCCTGGCTCGTCTGATTCATCTTGTATCTATCTGTTTCTGTTGTAATTGTGGAATATTCGTGAACTATTGTAATGTTATCACCAGTGGCAACCTGGAATCGGTTATTATGTGGATTTTGGCGGGAATGCTGAAATCTGCATAATGCCCGATCTCGGGGCGTCACAAATGGTATCAGAGCCTTGGTTCCGATTCCCGATATTGTTTCGATACGAATGGTTATCGAAGCAACGGGTTCGCAAAGCCTGTAGGATAACCTAGCTAACGGTCGTTGTTTCTAGAATGTCAAAAACTAATTCTGCTAAACTATTTTGGAAATAATCTCAATAGGATTCTTGTTTTTCTCCTTATCCCTATTCTATTTCCCCTCCCATCCTATTTGCTTTGGAGTCTCCCCCTCTTGTCTACCTTTCAAAGTGTTAGGATCCTACGTGGGTGGACGTTTTCTGAGCCTTAACCTAATAGGTTCGATCATCGGAAGATTCCTGGTGGAAGAACATCGTCGTCAGCCCTAGCAAGAATCTCTTGTTAGTGGTGTCGAGGAGATCAATTGGAAGCACGAAGAATCGATAGTCGAACTTCTTTCCCCTCCCGGGTTAGCAGGTGGATTGCGAGGGCGCAATCCCTTGTTAGTGGTGTCGTCTGTAACACCTGGGGTGTTACCTGTTTGTTTTTTTTGCTTGCATCATATGCATCACATTGCATTGCACCATGTTTGCATCACAACTGAAAATTTCAAAACAATTTAAACTTTCACCCTTGCTCAAAATTTCCAATTTCAAAATTTCAAACTAAACCACTCAATTGTTTTTTCACTGGTTGAATCTGTTTGATCAACTTGCTTGTTAATAAAATGTTCCCTGTTATTAAAACCCTAGTGGCTAATTCAAAAATTCAAATCAAATCACTCATTTAAATTGTTGGTTTTAATCAAACCATTAATTCAATCAATTAATTAAATCACCTTCAAATTCATATCAATTATTTTCAAACAAAACCAATTTGGAAACTATAAAAATAATAACCAAAACTTTCTCTCATTACTTGTTTCCCAATTATTTCCTTTGGGTCACCTTATTAAAAGGTTGATCTCATTAATCATTTCAAATCTTCAAAAAATCATCTAAATTGATTTATTTTCCAAACAGCAGGTAACAATTTGAAATTTCAAAAACTAACTTGCCAACTGATAGGTTTTGAGCTGACAAGTCCCCATGATTTTTTTCTCAAAATTTTTAAAGCCTAAAACCCTAACATCTCCTTCCAATTTCCCTTGCTACAAAAAAAAAACAGAAAAGAAAAATAAAAATAAAGTGAGCAGCAGCTAAACCTACCCCAGCCCATTAATTCCCTTTCCTCCCCCCAGCCCACCAACTCTTTCTGGCCCACCCCACTTCCTGTCGCTGTCTTCAACCTGATGTCATCCCTGTACGAACACAGAAACAACCGCAGGATCAACTCTCCCCCCTGGATGCCATGCCGTACTGGCCCCCTTTCTCCTTAAGTAGCTAACCATCCCCCCCTCTGCTGCAAACCCTAAAGCCCCCTCCTTCCCATCGCCGCCATTCTCCTCTCTGCTAGCTCTTCCTCCTCCGAACCCTGCACCCACACCACCGCACCTCCACCCAACCACCGTGAGAACCACCGCCGCCTTCCCATCTCTGTTCGCCTCGAGGGACACCTGAGGAGGAAAATGGAGCCGCGGCACCCTCCTGCGTCCCCCCGTGCCCACGCCGTCTGCTGGGATGGACCATGGCGGCCGCGCCGTCGCCGGAGAGAGGCCCTCTGCCACTGCCTGTCGGCAGTCGTCGTCGACAGAACAACGAGGTGATCGCCCCACCCCTTTCCCCTCTCCCTCTGTTCCCTCGAGGCCACTCGCACAACCGCACGGCACCCCACGGCCACCACCCGCTCGCGGCGGCAGCCCACTAGCGCCACCGCGGTCCGTTCCGTCACCAGCGGCGAGCGTTCGTGGACAGGTTCAGACAACGGTTGATGTTCAGTTCGTCAGGTTGTTCTCTCTTAACTGAAACTTATCCTCTTTTCGCTAGCTATACCTGACAAAGATTCAGAAGCACCGTAGTGGTTCTGTTCCAGCCGCGCGAGCAGCGCGTCCCGGGGTCGAATCCCGCGGGCGCAATCCCCCCCCCCCCCTTTTTGCAATTCCACCGCGCGCGCGCAGGCCCACTGGGCAGTCACCCCCTGTGCCACCTCACCTCCTAACTGTGCCACGCTGGCCAGTGGCGCACAGTCAGTGGCTGCGGTTGGGTCAACACGCGGTAACAAAAACTTTTCTGCACATTTCTTTTAAAATCTAAGTCCCTAAAAATAACAAATTGGTCCTCTATTTTAATCTGCTAATAACTTTTAAAATATGAATCCAAATCAAAAACTCTAAACATGTTTATTGCTCCAAATTAAATTCTCTATCTAATGGTGCCATTTGTTTACTGCTTTGAAATTCCAAAATGCAATTTAAATTTGAATTCAAACAAATCAATTGCAAATTTCAAAAATCAATAACTAATTCATTATTAATCCAATAAATGCAAATAAAATATGTTTTCCATGCCATTTCAAATAACCTTTTCAAATATAACTTTTGTTTCCTGTTTTGAAATTTCAAAATGCATTTAAAATTCAAATTTGAATAATTCAAATGTGATTTGCAATAATTCATAAATAATTCATACTAATTCCAAATAAGACAAATAAAATATGTTTATCATACCATTTTGAATATCCTATTCAAATATAAAATTTGTTTCATTGTTTGAATAATTTAAATTGCCTAAATAACTTAATACTTGTTTAATCCAATTAAAATTGCTAAAAATCATAACTTGCTTAATATAAAATATTTTGAACATGCAAAATATGTTTTCAAACCATCAAAGTGTGAACTTTTCAAATATGAATTTGAATTTATGTTTTGAACAAATAAAATTCAAATAATATTCAAACTTGTTTTAAATTCAATTAAAACCTGTTTAATATTGTTTAATTCATAATTAAATTATCCTAATTCCAATTTCAATATTTGAAACATGTAATCCAACTAAAATTTGATGTTCTTTTCAGATATAAACTTTTCTATCTGTTTTGAACAATTAAACTTGATGAAAACAACAATTGCTTGTGTGACACCCTTAAGGAACCAAAATTTTCTAACTTAATAAATAACTTTCGAAATGGGTAAACCTTATTTCCAATTGATTCTATTGTTGTTATTTTGTTGTTTTCCTCATCCATGCATCATGCTAATCCACTTTCACCTGTTGATTAGTTGGAAAACAATTGTTTCAACCATAATTCATGGGCTGTTCATATGCAACTCAAATTGCATGTGGGTCCATTTAAATCTGTTTATCTTGTCAACTAGTTTACCTTGATGCATCTTTAAACCTGTCATGCATCCATATCTTGATCATGCTGGATCTTTTGCCGTAGTAGTAATTGTTGCATCCGTTGTTTGTTCGAGGTTCATTGCTTCTTCCCGGATAGGACGTTGAGATGATGTGAGCAACGACAAGTTCTGCTACCTTGCGGGATCTCAGGCAAGTATACCCACTTGCTGCCATATGGCTGCCTTTCATCACTTGTTACCGATTCTTTCCGTTGTTCTTTTCTGCTAGCCTTAGTAGTAGTTGTTTCTGTTACGAACCCATCACATGAATCCCTTAACCTTGATATTGCCTCACCTCCATACCTATAACCATTGCTCGTTGCCCGTGTCTTACTAGCATGCTTAGGGTTGTTTTGCTCGAGTCTGTTACCCGTTGCTTTCTGTTACTACTCTATTATGTTCTGGGGGCTCGATGTTTAATCAATCAATCATGCTACTTTTATTGTTTAATAATAAATTGGATGATAAGGCACCGGCAGGAGGCCCTTGTGGTTTTGAGGCCTGCTAGTGTCGACCCTAATAGGAAAAGGGTCTTGTCTACTGAACCATGATGAGCGCACTACCCGCATGTGGGAAGCGAGTATGGGCGCCCCCCTCAATTTGACTCGATTCGCATCTCGTCCAAATCGCCTCATTTAGTTCGGGCTTTCCATTTGCTGCATGCATGTTCTTGCGAGCCCTTGGATCCCGGGTGGAACTTTCGTAGTCGGCATATAGGAGGACACGTTCTTAGAGTGCTATGAGGGTCCATTTTCTTCTGGGCTCGATTAGCCGTGCGCCTAAGGTGCTTTGGGCTTCATGCGAAGAAGAGTTGAGTTGTGTAGAGTACCCCGCTTGGTGGAAGTGCATTTCCATCTGGCGGGATATTCTTGCGTGTACGGCCAAATTGGTGCAACCCTGCAGGGATAATCTTCTCGAGAAGCCGTGTTTTCCGCGGTTATGGATTACTTGGTGAAAGTACTGGCTAACAAGTACTCAGGACAACTTAAACATAATGATCAACCATGTTACACCCAATGATTAACAACTTGACTAGTAACAGGTTTATTCACACAATAACTTGATTCACCGCTAATACAACTGTGTGAGTTATCCTCGGATTGCTTCTTCGGATAAGGGGCGAGATCCAGGATGGGTTTGTCTGAAGTTATCTTTCAGTTGGTTACCACACTCGATCTTATCTTCTTTCTGTTAGCCGGAAGTTGTAGTATCTCTCTGTAGTTGGTTAGTGTAGCCTGCTGTCGCTTATTTGCAATAACCCCTTCCTTTCCGTCGATCCTAAAGTATTTGTATCTTGTGATGAATGGCTACGCCGGTATCTTGTGAGTATGGGTTTATCCACTTGCTAGTACTTAACCGTACTGACCCACGAATCTCTTTCGTGGCTGCATATTCAACATTGCAGTCAACAGGTTTGAAGTCTGACGACGTTAGCTTGGGAATCCCTCCGGCTTGGCCTGGGCAGGGATTGGACGCTCTCGGTTATCTTCAGGACTCTTAGTCCAATTTGGATCTTGTCCGTAGACGGACGATGTGTTGTTTCTTCCGCTGTTATTTGGATCTTTGTATTGTAACAGTTGTATCCCTGGCTCGTCTGAGTCATCTTGTATCTATCTGTTTCTGTTGTAATTGTGGAATATTCGTGAACTATTGTAATGTTATCACGAGTGGCAACCTGGAATCGGTTATTATGTGGATTTTGGCGGGAATGCTGAAATCTGCACAATGCCCGATCTCGGGGCGTCACAAAGCGCATGTAAACTCACGAGAGAGAAGTGGATGCCGGTGAAGCGGGTCACACCCCGGAGAGCAATATTTGGCATCCAAAGCATACAACACACCTGTAATAACATGGTATGGCACCCCCTAGCTTGTGTTGGGATCCAGACGCTCCGTAGCTCCCCTCCCGGTGAAACCCTAGACCCGCTGGAGAAATACAAGACTTATACGGAAACACGCGGTAATGGCGTCGAAAGGGGTAGCAATGTGGAACTATTTGATTGGTTGTGTTAGGATAGCCCATAGGAATACAAAACAAAAAGGTAGAACCCACCTCTTCGGAAGATTCACAATGTTACGTCCGATACAGGAGTTCCACTCTATAAGCGCATGTAAACTCACGAGAGAGAAGTGGATGCCGGTGAAGCGGGTCACACCCCGGAGAGAAATCATTGACACCCAAAGCACACAACACACCTATACTAACATGGTATGGCACCCCCTAGCTTGTGTTGGGATCCAGACGCTCCGTAGCCCCCTCCCGGTGAAACCCTAGACCCGCTGGAGAAATACAAGACTTATACGGAAACACGCGGTAACGGCGTCGAAAGGGGGTAGCAACTTGGAACTATTTACTTGGTTGTGTTAGGATAGCCCATAGGAACACAAAACAAAAAGTTAGAACCCACCTCTTCGAAAGATTCACAATGTTTCCACCTCATATTCTTTGAAATCTCTACTACTCTATTCGAGCAATCACGTTTTAGTGAAGGCTTTCGTTCTACTGTTTATAAATCCTATTTATATTTTTCCTAGACTTGTATTTGATCTATATAATGTAATTACGAAGCCTCACAATTATTGGATGAATATTCGTATTATTTATTTTCTTTTGAATAATAATGGTTTTAATCGAAAATCGTAAATAAAACAAGTTTAAAACTTCAAAATGAAAAAATAACTTTGGATCTTTCTTAGTCACTCCAAAATGAAGCTTTGGTGAGTTTTTGACCTTTTTCCATTTCCAAAGTTTTGAAACTCACCTCATCTTCCTTGAAATCTCTACTACTATGTTCGAGGTATCACATATTAGACAAGGCTTTTTCGTTCCATTCTTTATAAGACAAGTTTATATTTTTTTCTCGTTACTATATGACATAACAATACTATGTGCGTCGGTTTTATATTTTTTTCGATTTTTTTTAATTATGTATGCTCATTTCAAGTTTGGTCAACCCTCACAAAGCCTTGTTGACCCAGCCGAAAAGCTTCTAGAAGGACACCCAGAGATTCGACCTGGGATGTTGGATCGACGCCTTCTAGAAGGAATCTTGCATCGGACGGATGCGCTCGCCGCCACAGCGATCCGCGAGACGCTCGTTCTGAGCTCGGATTGGTTGGTCCGTTGGCCACACGGATCGATGGTTTTTATCTGTTCTACATATGATTTCTTTTCTATTAAGTATTAAACCATGTTATTTAAATAAAAAAAATAAAAAATAGAAGAATTATCCAAAACATAATGAAACTTCTGATTTACTAGAGCGATGATTTTTATCTGTTTTACATATGATTTTTCTATTAAACCATGTTATTTAAATAAAAAATAAAAAATAGAAGAATTATTCAAAACATAATGAAACTTCAGATTTACACTATATATGTAGAATAGATGTCTAGGAAATTAATTTGGCTGATTTAGACAAGATGCTAAAAAATGTTGAAACAAAAATGGGGGTATTTACCCTAGCTTCGGACCTCATTTGAAGCACATTTCTCATGAGAATAGAGCGATGGTTTCAAATAAGCATAAATAATTCAAAAAAAAAATCAAAATGACATGAATCCAACGCACAATGTTGTTATATGTGATATAGTTGATCCTCAAATTTATTTGGATAATTTTTACAAGGTCGAATTTTTCATGAAATTACAAACGGGGGTGTCTACCCTAGCTTCAGACCTCATTTGAAGCACATTTCTCATGAAAATAGAGCGATTGTTTCAAATGAGCATTAATAATTCAAAAAAAATCAAAATGACATGAATCCAACGCACAATGTTGTTATATGTGATATAGTTGCTCCTCAAATTTATTTGGATAATTTTTACAAGATCGAATTTTTCATGAAATTACAAATGGGGGTGTCTACCCTAGCTTCAGACCTTATTTGAAGCACATTTGTCTAAAATTTTGGAATGACTTGGTTCAACATCATCCAATATTATTCAAACATCATCCAAACTATGTTCTAACTTAGATACATCACCAGTCAACATAAATACAATATTATTCAACAGAAATACAACACCAACTTAGTCTAAATAGCGTCAGGGCTTCTTTGTGATCCTTGGCTGTTTTGGTGGCAGTTTGCTCCTTGTGCTCATCTTGCTCACAACTTCTTGTCTTCTCCTCTTGGTAGTCGGTACCTTAACCTTCTTCTTTGAAACTACACCAGATCTGTACAAAACATAAAGGATCATGATAAATGATAAATGAAAACTGGTGAGATCATGGCAGGATTTACATACCCATCTGAAAATGAAACTGGTGAGATCATGGCAGAATCATCGAATGGAGCACCCAATGAAACTGGTGAGATCATGGCAGGATCGTCTACTGGAGCATCCAGCGGATCATCAGCTGGAGCATTTGGAGCATCTAGTGGATCATCGATTGGAGCATCCAGCGTATCATCGACTGGAGCATCCAGCGTATCATCGACTGGAGCATCATGGACTTGATAATAATTTGAATAATCATTTGGATCATGGACTGGATATTCAAATGCTGCATCATCTGGATCACTTGACTGCTGATCATCATTTTCAAATGTTGCATCCGGCTGCTGATCATCATTTTCAAATGCTACATCCGGCTGCTGACAATCATTTTCATCAGGAATACTCTCTCCAAACCCTGGATCTACTGCGTTATCATAATATTTGCCGAAATGACCAGTCCCACCACATCTTGTGCACTTACACACTGATATGGAGTTGGACTCCTAGATTGGTCCGATCTTCACGAATCGACGAAGAACGAACGAGGAACACGAAGAACACAAGATGGGGAATCGAGGGGGAACATGGGGGAATCGCGGGGAAACACACAAATCGGGATAAATCGCAAGAACCAAAAGATCCAACCTCCTGTCAACTAAGCCCCGAGGGACGCCTACGGAACAATCGATCCAACTGAACTCACCTTGATACAAACCGTCTCACACCTGTAGCCGGTACCACTACGCCAATAGAACCTCAAGGATGAACGAGAGGAAGATTGGACAACTCTTGACTGAAACCCGAAAGGGAGAGGACAAGTAGTTGGGATGTGCCTTGATACGATCCTCGACGACGTCGGAGGAGTAGCCTTGATACGTTCCTAGGTACACACCGTAGGAGTAGTTCCTCAAAGAGGGATACAAGAGAGCTGAGCTCCAAAGGTTCTAAATTCAACTCTAAAACCCTAGATCTAGCTCGGGGTCGTCCTTATATAGCCGGGGGTCGAAGCAGGTGAAAACGGGGTCGAAAACGGGTCATTTGCGTGTATTTTGGCCCACGCCGGCCTGGGAGCCCGGCCTGGCCGGCCATGGGGCCGGGGTGGGGGCAGAGGGGCGCCCCAGGCGCACGCCGGCCTGGGCCGGCCTGGAGCCCGGCCTGAGGCCGTGGTGGGCGAGGCGCGCCGGCTTGGGAGGGGCCGGCCTAGGGCTGGCGGGACGGCCGGCCCGAGGCCGGGGTGGAGGCCGGCCCTCTCGGGAGGGGGTCCGGCATGAGGAGGGAGGTGGCCGGCCCGAGGCCGCGGTGGAGGCCGGCCCCCTTTGTTGGGTGCCCGACCTGGAGGTGGAGGAGGCCGGCCTGGCCGGGTTCTGAGGCCGGGGGGGTTCCTTTCCCCCTATCTTCTCCGCCGGGACTCCGAATTCGATACCGTCTTCTCCGCCCTTCTCGATACCTTCTCGCGCATCGTCTTGGGTGCTTTCCGGGGCCTCCGTGGTGGGTTTGAACCTGAGCACGCATAGTGTGGAACCATGAGGTAGCGCACCATCCTCCACGTGACCGAAAGTATGGAGCGAGAGGAGCAAGTTCACCTTATCCTGAATGGCCTTTGCGCGTGATCTAGTCATCGGTGCACTTGGTGTAGTTGGGTGGGCTACATCATCTCCCCCCTCTAGATAAAGAGTCGACCTCGACTCGGCGTCGTCTTTATCACTTGGGTATCCATGGAAGGGAGATAGGTCCTTGACATTTAAGGAGTTGTGGACGAGGTACTTGGATTGCGGTAAGTCGAGCTTGTAGGCGTTGTTGTTGATGCGTTTGATGACCTTGAAGGGGTCGTCGCCTCTTGGCTTGAGCTTGGAGTTGCGCTCTTCGGGGAACCGGTCCTTGCGCAAGTGTAGCCACACGAGGTCAACATCTTGGAACACCATGGGTTTCTTGTTCTTGCTCATGATAGAGGATCGGTGCTCGGAATTCTTCTCAAGCGTAGCTCTTGCAGAGTCATGTAGCTTCTTGATGTAGTCGGTGCGCTTGTCGATGTCCATGTTTGCTCGCTCGCGTAGAGGCAAAGGAAGTATGTCGAGGGCGGTGTTGGGGTTGAAGCCATAGATGATCTCGAAGTTTCTCTTCTTGGTAGCTTGATGTAGAGCACGGTTGTAGGCGAACTCGGCGTGTGGGATGCATTCCTCCCAATTCTTCAAGTTGGGCTTGATCAATGCTCGAAGTAGTGAAGAGAGTGTGCGGTTGACGACCTCGGTTTGTCCATCCGTTTGTGGGTGATAGGCGGTGGAGAAGAGTAGCTTGACGCCGAGCTTGGCCATCAACGTCTTCAAAAAGTAGGAGGTGAACTTGACGTCGCGGTCCGAGACAATGGAAGTAGGTACACCATGTAGACGCACAATTTCCCTGAAAAACAAAGTGGCAACATGTGAAGCATCGTCGGTTCGGTTGCAAGGAATTAAATGTGCCATCTTAGAGAAACGATCCACAACTACAAAAATTGAATCCATGTTGGTTTTAGTTCGTGGGAGGCCTAACACAAAATCCATGCTAATATCACTCCAAGGTTCATGTGGGATAGGCAATGGCATGTAAATACCATGGGGGTTGGAAGTAGACTTAGCTCGGAGGCATGTAGAACATCTCTTGACGTGCCTCTCAACTTGATGCTTCATCTTGGGCCAATAGTAGTGGTTGGAGAGCATGGCATAGGTCTTGTCGCGTCCAAAGTGTCCCATGAGACCTCCTTCATGTGATTCCTTCAATAACAACAAACGAAGAGAGGACTCGGGAATACACAATTTGTTAGCCTTAAACAAGAAACCTTTGTGAAGATAGTAGTCATCAAAACCTTGGTTAGGCAAGCATTTCTCAAAGATAGGGCCAAAGAAAGTATCGGAAGCATATAAGTCTTTGATCTCATCCAAACCAATCACATTGATGTCAAGACATGTAAGAAGACACTCTTTTCTAGACAAGGCATCGGCTACCACATTCTCTTTACCTTTCTTGTACTTAATGACATAAGGAAAAGATTCAATGAATTCAACCCACTTAGCATGCCTCTTGTTCAAGTTGGTTTGGCTTTTCAAGTATTTCAATGATTCGTGATCGGAATGAATGACAAATTCTTTAGGCCAAAGGTAGTGTTGCCAAACTTCTAGCACTCTAGCCAAAGAAAAAAGTTCCTTATCATAGATTGGGTAATTGAGTTTAGCGCCATCAAGTTTTTCACTATCGTATGCTACGGGGCGTCCGTTTTGCATGAGAACGCCACCAATTCCTATACCACTAGCATCACATTCAATCTCACAAGTTTTCTCAAAATCCGGTAAGACAAGCAAAGGAGCTTCGGTTAAACATCTCTTAAGTGTGTCGAAAGCTTTTTGTTGCGCGTTGCCCCAAACAAAAGGAACATTCTTTTTGGTAAGTTCATTCAAAGGGCAAGCAATAGTTGAAAAATCTTTGACAAGGCGACGATAGAAACCGGCAAGGCCATGAAAACGCCTTATCTCACCCACGGAAGTAGGGTTGGGCCAATTCCTAATTGCCTCAATCTTCTTGTTATCTACTTCAATACCATCGGAAGAGATCACAAAACCCAAGAAAACAAGCTTGTTGGTGCAAAAATTTCATTTGGAAAGATTGGCGAAAAGTTTTGCTTTGCGAAGAGCCAACAATACTTGTGAAACATGGTCAAGATCATCTTCTAAAGACTTGCTATAAATGAGAATGTCGTCGAAGTAAACCACAACAATTTTGCCAATGAAAGGACGCAAAACTTCATTCATGAGGCGCATGAAGGTAGATGGGGCATTCGAAAGACCAAAGGGCATAACAAGCCATTCGTACAAACCAAGTTTTGTTTTGAAAGCCGTTTTCCACTCATCACCTATACTCATACGAATTTGATGGTAACCACTTTTAAGATCAATTTTGGAAAAGATAGTAGCACCACTCAATTCATCAAGCATGTCATCGAGCCTAGGAATAGGATGTCTATATCTAACGGTGATAGAATTGATAGGTCGACAATCCATACACATACGGGAAGTGGAATCTTGCTTTGGAACAAGGATAACCGGTATGGCACAAGGGCTAAGAGATTCGCGAATAAAACCTTCGTCGAGTAGTTCTTGGATTTGTCGCTCAATCTCCTTAGTCTCCTCGGGGTTGGTGCGGTAAGGAGCGCGGTTGGGGAGGGGCGCGTCCGGAATGAGGTCAATGCGGTGCTCGATTCCTCGTAGAGGAGGATGGCCCGGAGGGAGTTCATCGGGAAAGACGTCTTCAAATTCCTGCAACAAAGGCAACAAAGATGGAGGAAAATTTGTCATGTCGTTAGTTTCAAGTGCTTCCCCTTTGCACAATAGGACAAAGTATAATATGGTTGGGTCATCTCGTAGCTCTCGCATCTCTCTTTTGGTGGCAAGTAAGGCAAAGCCTTTGGAATCACTCAGAATTTTTCCACTCATATTTGGCTTGTGGCTCTCACTCTCTTTTAGGTGGATCACTCTCTCACCACTCATCTCACGAGACTTGAGCTCTTCTTGTTTACGTGCAAGAGTCTTGGCGTTGTCAGCGATCACTTGGCTAGGAGACATGGGACGAAGCACAAATGTCTTGTTATTCCACTTGAAGCTATAGTCATTGGTACGCCCATCATGAATAGCACTCTTGTCGTATTGCCAAGGTCGACCAAGAAAAAGATGACACACGGTCATAGGAACAACGTCACACTCCACCGTGTCTTCATAGGGACCAATCTTGAAATGCACGGAGACCATGTGTTGAATCTTGAAGGTGCCGGAGTCACTAAGCCATTAGATATGGTATGGATGAGGATGTTGCTTGTAAGTCAATTGGAGTTTGTTGCAAAGCTCTTTGCTAGCCAAGTTGTGGAAACTTCCACCATCGATGATGACCTTGATTAACTTGCCATCAATACCGGCTCTAGTTTGAAAGAGATTGCACCGTTGATCATGCTTATCTTGAGGAGAAGTAGTAAGGACTCTTGTGACCACTAGCGATGGATTCTTGTCCTCATCGCAATACACACTTTCTTCATCATCATTGGGTACGTCCAAAGAGTTGAGAGCAACTTGATGCAAGGCATAGTATTCTCCTTCACTCATAGAATCACGTTCACCGTCTTGGTTGACAATCATGATCATCTTGTTGGAAGACTCAAAGGACTTGTGTCCACTACCACCACACTTGAAGCAAGTAATAGTGCTTGACTTGACTTGAGGAGCACTTGAAGAGGAGGTGGAAGGCACTTGCTTATTGAATGGTTGGGAAGACTTGTTGGGAGCACTAGAGGCTCGAGTGTTGCTCTTGTTGGTAGTTGGTGGAGGAACTTGGGTCATTGGAGACGAGGATGATGGTCTTGAGTTGAAGAAAGCCTTTTTCTTGTTATGCTTGAGATCTTCCGCAATTTGGCGTTCCGCCTTGAGAGCTTGGTGGACAAGGGCCACAATGTTGTCATACGGTTGATACTCGACGATCTTCCTTATAGGATAGTTGAGGCCATTGAGGAAGCGGGCCATTTTTTGCTCTTGAGATTCCATCACATGAGCTCGAATCAAGGATGTCTCCATTTCCTTGTAATACTCATCAACGGACTTCACACCTTGATGAAGTTCTTGGAGCTTCTTGAAGAGGTCACGCTTGTAGTGTGGAGGAACGAATCGAGCATGCATGAATTCTTCATCTCAATCCAAGTGGCAATAGGAGCAATGCGGTTGCGGACTCTTTCGGCTTGTAGACAATCCCACCATAAGAGTGCATAGCCTTCGAATTCCAAATATGCTAGAGCAACCATCTTCTTGTCGGTGAAGTTGTGAATGCCTAAGATCTTTTCTACTTTGAGATCCCAAGAAAGATATTCTTCGGGATCATTCTCACCATTGAACTTGGGGACATTGAAACGAAGAGCACTCATGTTGTTGTCTTCTTGTTGACGATGGGGACGCTCATGGTGGCGCTCATGGGGGGTCTTCATCATAAATGGGAGGTGAATCATCATAGGGGTCATCCTCATTGTCTTGGCGGTGGCGATAATGATGGGGAGGATGACGCCGGTGGTCATTAGGCGGTTGTTGTTAGCGATGACGGAGCCTCGCTTCACGGCGTTCGCTATCATCATTGCCATTGTGTTGTTGTCGAGGACGTTCTTGTTCTTGGCGAGGGTGTTGCGGAAGCACTTGTTCATCTCGAGGGTGTTGAGGATGATCATGTTCTTGGCGGTCATTGTTGCTGGGACGCGCATGGCGCCTAGGTGGCCTTCGATGTTGACGAGCATCTTCCACGAAATCATTGTGGCCATAGTCTTGAGCGTGGCCTTGTGGAGGTGGAGGATGATGGTGTTGTCGAAGGTCCGGGCGTTGCGGTTGTTGAAGAGGGTCACCACGGCCTTGGCGATGTCGAGGAGGTGGTGATGGCGAGCTATCCTCATACCAATTTCGTCGCGGAGCTTGTTGAGGTTGGGGAGGAGGTGGCTGTGGTTGTTGAGGTTGTCCACCCTCCTCCAAGGTATTGGCGATCATGGCGATCATGGCGGTCATGGCGACGAGATTGGTGAAGATCTTGATTGTGGTGGCTTGAGCGACGAGACCTTGAGGACGATGATGAATGACGGCGATTGGCAAGATTAGCCAAGTTGATGTTGATGCGTGCCATTTGATCATTCAATCGAGCCTCTTGCTCTTGGAGTCAACGCTGATAGCGTTGCAACCCGTCCTTGACGAGTTCACGGAGTTGAAAGTGGTCATTGTGGGTGACGAAGTTGGCATAAGCATTGTCGTTGTAGAATGGATTGCCTTCATCTTCCGAACTCGGACTTGTGAATACTCCTTCCCTAGCCATCTCAAAAACACACACAAGGGTGATATTGAAGAAATGGAGGCCTCACTTACCCAACGTTACCTTTTTTTGGTCGTATTGAGGCTAGTGGACGATACTAGGTGTAGTGCGGTATGTCAAGAGCGAATCCAAAAAGATCGAAAGAAACCGAAAACGACAACACACACACTTTATATGGAAGGCAAATAGGTTAGGAAAGTGGCGAGGAAAAATCGAAAAAACCGAATAAAAGTTTGTTGTCAAACGTGGAGAAGGATCAAAGAAAAGTTAGCACAAAAACCAAACCTATAGGATGGAAATATGGTGGAACACACACACGCAAGGGATGAATGGGGTTAGTGCGACCAATGGGCGAGCGAAGACGAAATGGACCTAACGTAGACTAATGCTCAATGCCACACTAACACAAGGATGTAACATCCCAAGTATGAAAACAACCTTTAGAATGTTTTCTTTTTGTTAATTTATGTTTTGCATCATGACATCATCATCATTGCATTTGTTTTGGAATTTGTTTTCCATTTGTTTTCATTTGTTTTCCTTTTGTTTTCCCTTGTTTTCTATTTGAATTTTCAAATCAAATTTCAAATCTTTGTTTCATACTTGTTCTGTTACAATTTTCAAATAAAAATATTCAAATAAAAACAGCTAATATCTCACCTCCCCAAGCTGTTTTTTGCTCTCGCATTTCACATACTCTCGCCCGCGGTTGCCGTTCTTGTCGCTCGCGGTGACCCGCCGCTGCAGGGACGCCGTCCGTGGGCAGCCAGGGCATCTTCCCAGCGGAACTGGCCCGAAGCGCGGCAATTTAGACTGGGATTCGGAAGCAGAGGTCGACGACATACTCACCGCCGACGCGCTCCGCCGCTTTTAAACCGCCGGCCGCAAGCAACGGTCAACAGCTGGGGTCCACAAGCCGCGCCAACGGTCAACAGCTGGGGCCCACAAGCCGCGCCAACGCTCAACAACTGGGGCCCACAGGCCGCGCCAACGGTTCTACGATGGGTCCCACAGGTCAGCATACTAACGGGGACAGAAAGTTACGGTGGGAGCAGCGAAACGAGTCCTTACGCACAGACTAGGGGCAAAACTGAGCACGATTCAGCGCTAGGGGAAAAACTAAGGTCGTGGTACCAGCTGAGGGTAGCCTGATAAATAACCCATAAATCAAACAAGCTCTAAATAAAAAAATCCTATAGGATTATATACTACAAAAATCATATGCTATTCCTTAGAATCAAAGGGGCCCTCAGTGGGGGAGAAAGACGATTCCTCCATCTTTTAAATTGTTTTTAGTCCAAAAGGTTTGTGCATGAGACAACCGAGCTGGCTACAGCCTACACATAAATCGTTCAGATCGTTTTTTTAGATAGAAGGCATCACTGCCCTGCCTTAAATTAATAAGACAACAAGTTCACCAATTCATTACAACACCAAACAGAATGCTGCGGCCAACAGCTTGCCAAATAAACAAACAGTGGGAGAGTTCAGATCAGGCCGACGCAGCGGCAAATAAAGGACGAAAGCTAAACAGCGCTGGTGGGGGCCTGGCGAGACGGGACGAGCTCCTGGAAGATCTCCCTAAGACCTTGCGCCAGAAGGCGCAGCTGCTCGCGGTCTGGCTCCTTCGCGAGAGTTGCCCAAACCTGCAAGAATGACACCATTTTGAATAGAATGTGCGCCGGCTGGTTAGGGATAACAGCCTCCATAGTCAATTTGTTACGACAGGTCCAAAGGGACCAACATAGCGCAGCGAATAGCACCCACCTAGTCCTGCGCTGTGTGCCCAAGAGGGCCTGCTGCAGCACAAAGAACTGCGGAAAGTTTGCCGGGCACCACGAACAGCCCAGAATACGGCGGATGGCTCCCCAACCAAGCTTAGCAAGGGCGCAAGAGAAAAAGATATGCGAGGCGTCTTCCACCTGGCCGCAAAGTGCGCACGAACCGTCCGAGGGGCCGAACCTGTCGGCGAGGTTCTTACTAGAGGGGAGACGGTTGAGGGCGAGTTGCCAGAGGAAGATCTTTATTTTGAAAGGGAGTTTGGCAGACCAAATCTCCTTGCTGTGGGCCCATTCCGCCCCCTGCGAGAGTTTGAGGTAGGCCGAGGCCACCGAGAACCTACCCGAAGGTTCAAGTGCCCAGCGGACTGTGTCAGCGCCGTCAGTCAACCCCACCGACATAAGTTCAGTGCACAAGCCCTCCCATTGGGCCAGGGCCTCCGGCGAGAAGGAACGTCTAAATCGAACTCCGTCCACCGCGAACGCCTCGGAGACCAACAGAGTCTCTTTCTCGCAGATAGCAAAAAGCCGGGGGAAACGGTCCTTAAGGGGCCCCTCCCCGGACCACCAATCTGACCAGAAGAAAGTGCGGGCCCCGTCCCTAACAGAGAATTTGGCGCCTAGCTTGAACAGGTGTTTAATTTTGTGCAAGCTTCGCCAGAAAGGCGACCCCCCTTGGGTCTGCCCGGCGAAGATGTTCGAGGCTTCCTGGTACTTGGCAAGGATTAACTGCTTCCAAATGGACGATTCTTCCTCATAGAGCTTCCAAACCCATTTCAACATAAGGGCCTCGTTCATGGTCTTGGTGTTGGTGAGACCGAGACCCCCACAGGCTCGAGGGCGACAGACGGCGGGCCAGTTGACCCAGTGGAATTTACGGTTAGGGCCCGACCCTTCCCAAAAGAACCGGGCTCTCACCGTGTTAAACTTTGCGTGGACCCCGTCAGGGAGGAGGAAGAGGCCCATGGCGAAGGTTGGGAGGGCCTCCAGACACGAGTTGGACAGGATAAGGCGACCTCCCGAAGATAGTAATCTGCCCATCCATGCCTCCACCTTGGAGGCAAGTTTAGAAACCAGGAAGGACCATTGTTCAATCGTCAGCTTACGGTCAGAGATAGGGAGGCCCAGATACATGAACGGCATCGCCCCAAGCTTGCAGTTCAGCATGTTGGCCACCCGAGTCTGATCGACTAGCGGCCTATCCAGGACGAAAACCTCGCTCTTGTGGAAGTTAATTTTTAAGCCCGACATATTTTCGAAGAAAAGGAGCAGGAACTTCAGGTTTGTAATGCTCAGGTCGTCGTTCTGGATCAGGATAAGCGTGTCATCTGCATACTGCAGGTGAGAGATGCCTCCTGGAAACAGGTGTGGGACCACTCCCTTGATGTGACCCGCACCGCTGGCTGAAGCAAGCATGGCAGCGAGCGCCTCAGCCACGAAGTTGAATAAAAGAGGGGAAAGAGGGTCCCCTTGACGCACTCCCCTCTGGTTCCTAAAATATGGGCCGATCTCCCCGTTGATAGATATAGCCGTGTGGCCCCCAGAAATAAGCTGGTCCACGCGGTGAACGTATCCTGAGTCGAAACCTTTCCGACGCAGGACTTCCAAGAGGAAGGACCAGTTTACCCTATCGTAGGCCTTCTCGAAGTCGAGTTTAAGCAAGATCCCGCCTAGCTTTTTCGAGTGGAGCTCGTGAACAATCTCGAGCAGAGCCAGCGGGGCCGTCCAGGATGTTTCTGCCCTTGATGAAAGCCGTCTGGGAGGGGCTGATCACCTTGTTGGCCACCGGATCCAGACGGGAGGCAAAGGCCTTCGAAATGATCTTAAAGATCACGTTGATGAGAGCTATGGGGCGGAACTGCGTGATCCGGTCCGCCCCCGGAACCTTGGGGATTAGGGAAAGCACTCCGTAGTTTAACCGCGAGACATCGATCCTCCCTAGGATGAAGTCGTTGAGGGTATGCAGGACTCCTAGTTTACAGAGCGGCCAGAATCTCTTGCAGAAAGAAACAGGGAAGCCGTCCGGGCCCGGCGCCGTGTTGACACGCATGTCCCAGACGACCGCTTCGAGTTCAGCTTCCGAGAACGTACGCATGAGTGTCTCGTTGTCCGCAGCCGAGACACAGGAAAGGGCGGGCCAGATGTTAGGAGCGAGACCAAGGTGTCTGTTGGCCACCGAGCCTAACAGCTCCCGGTAGAAAGAGTAGATGTGGTCCTGAATTAACGGAGGCGACGAGATCGGGCCGGTATCAGATAGGAGCGTGGAGATAAGACACTTCCGGCGCCGGCCGTTGGCCACGGCGTGGAAATACGCCGTGTTGGCGTCGCCCTGGAGGGCCCAGCGGGCGCGGCCTCGTTGCCGCCAATGATCCTCTTCCAGGCGGTAAATCTGAAGCAACTGATCTTCGAGATGGTATCGGAATAACCATTCCTCTTCATCGAGTCCCTCGGAGTCCGCCTTGGAGTCTAAGTCCTGGATTTGAGACAGAAGAGTGAGCTTGCAGGCCTTGGCCTCCTTGCCCAAGTTGGCACTCCACCCGCGGAGGAATTGCCGCAAGCCCACACTTTGATGGTTCCACCAATCAACTATGTCGCGGCCCCTAGCCGTCGACATCAGCTCGAGCCATCTAGAGGCAACCAACTCCGAGAACCCCTCAATGTTAAACCAGCCAAGCTCAAAGTAGAAACGATTGCTCTTGGGTGGGGGCCCTCCACCCGAGTCTAAGAGTAGCGGCGTATGATCCGAGCCCAGGGCTGTTTCAGCCCGAACCACGGCCAGCGGGAAGACCGCTTCTAATTCCGGGGCGAGGAACACGCGATCCAGCACACAGCGAACTGGGTTACGTTGTTTATTTGACCAGGTATACCTTGCGCCCGAGCGAGGAATGTCGATTAGAGCCCACTCCGCAATGCACTCATTAAACATCTCGACACGGGGCTAGTTAATGCGGTCATTGTTTCTATCTGCTGCGCCCCGGATCAAGTTAAAGTCCCCCCCCCCATGAGGACGGGGAACCGAGAAGCCGCTACCTTGGCTGAGATTTCGTCTAAGAACAAACGGGACGAAGCGTGGTCAGCTGGTCCATAAACCCCAATGACCGTCATAGTGCGTTGGAGGGCTCGGTGGTAGCAGTTAGCGCTAAGAAAGAACCGACCCCTGTCGGTGCTTTCGATGTCGAAAGTGCTGTCCCGCAGGCCTATGAGCATCCCGCCCGATCTCCCTGTCGCAGGGAGCCAGTACCAGTAAAACTTCTCGTCGGCCTCAAGGCCTTGCAGTTCTGCATCCGAGAACTCGTGTTTAAGTGTCTCTTGGAGAACAACTATGTCGATGTGGTTATTGCGAAGGTACTCTCTAAGTAGGGTTCGGCGACCCTTACGGCCGAACCCTCGGATATTCCAGAAAAGTATCCGCATTACAACACTAATCCCTCGGCCCGTGCTTGGCGGGTCACTGGGCATCGCCCCTGCGGCGCCGCAGATTTGGAGCGGCGTGGTCGTTTGGAAGGGGCCGGAGACAACACGGTCCGAACAAGGGTGGCATCAGGTGCCGCTCCCCCCTGGGAGTTGGGCTCGGAAGTGGTGGGCTCGGTCGAGGCGGCCGCAGGAGCACCGCGCTCGGTTGCGGCCTGGGCTGCTAAGGACTGGGCTTCCAGCTCTGCTCTAGCCCTGGCTTGAGCCAGGGAAGCCTGCGCAAGCTCGTTGGCTCGTAAAAGGGTTAGCGTCTCTTCAGGAGGGCCCGCGGCCGAGAGGAAGGAGACGCCGCAATCAGCCGCCACGGAAAGAAGATGCGCGTCTGGAATGTCTTGCAGAATGGCAAAGATAGGGTCAGGGGGGTACCTGAGGTGATCTTGGAAGAGGAAGAAGCGTTCTTGTCAGCTGTGCGCCGCACCGCGCGGTCAGCCACCTGGCCTTCAGTCTCGTCGCCCCCCCGGACGCTCCTGCGCAACACTTCCACGGGCGTGGCCTTGGAGCGGAGCCCGCGAGCCACCGGCGCGGTCAGCTCCGGGACGATCGGCGCCGTCAGGAAGCCACCCAGCGCAGATGAGGGCGATGGAGCCTGCCTTGGACTTTCAGAGTCGGCCATCGAGTCCTGAACCAGGGCCTCGCCCAGCACCCGTGCAGGGCGGTCGTGGTTCGCCTTGCTGCAGCGTTCCCGCGAGTTGGCAGCCGCCAGCGCGTCCATGGAGCCTGCATCCTCCAGCGCCTCGAAGCAGAGCTTCCTTGCCTTGTTGGTACCTCCGTCACCTGAGAATACCGCAGAGGAGGTATCCCCACCCAGGCCCGGCGAGAGGAGGCTCGAGTCACTGAGGCTGGGAGGCGCATCCGAGGAGACCAACACCTGCGCCGCAGCCACGCACGCGCCCAAGGTCTTGAAGACGTCGCCATCTTGGGTGAGGTTGGAGCCATACTGCGTGAACATGGTCGCTGGCAGGGCCGGAGGGGGGGGGGTAGCAATGACAGAGGCGGCCACCGCCACCCGCTGGGCGACACTCGGCGCTAGAGCCTCCACAACAGGCTGGACCGAGGCCCCCTTGGCCTCCTTGGAGCGCGGATGCTCAATGGACGGGCCCTCCGGAAGCGGTTGGGACAGCGACTTGGATTTGGCGCGGTCGCGAGCCTTGCGGCTGTCCCAGTCCTCCCCTTCGTCCTCCGAGCTCGAGGAGTGGTCCACATCGTCATCAGCGCCACCATCAGACGGACTCGGCGGCAGCGAGGGGCTCTTAGAGGCCTTGGCAGCATCCTCGCGGATCACGCGGATAGGGTACCCCTGAAGGTTGACGAAGATCCAGATAGGGCTCTTCAGGCGCACGGGCGAGCGGCAGCCCACCTTGAGCCTGACAGGGGCGCGCGGGTCAACAAGGGACTCAGCGTCCACCTCCAAAGGCGAACCCAGCTCAAGGGTGGAGGCCAGAAGCAGTCGGGCATCGCGCAGGGGCGCCGGGACGTCCAGAAGATGGACCCAAACCACCTCGAGCACTTCCGCCGCCAGGGGGTCGCCCACGAGCTCTGAGACGATGGCGCGGAATTCGGTCAAAGGCAGCGTCAGCCCGCCCCCTCGGCAGGCCATGCGGAGAAGCTCCTTCGACGGGAAGACAAGGGCAAATTCAGTAGGGCCCAGTTGCCGCACCTGCCAGTCCCAGGCATCATCCGCGAGTTCCTTAAATTCTTGTTCAACCTCGTCCACGGAGAAGTTCCCCTTTTCAATCACCACACGCGCAGAATTGGAGGCCGGCTTGGCGAGTTTGTCCTCAGGGAGAGAGAGGTGAAAGAAACCCTGTCCCTCCGTGCCGAAACCCACCCACACTGGAAGCTTCGAAGAAGAGCCTGGACACATAGCCGACAGGTGACCTTTGGATTCACATTTCCAGCAGAAGGGCTCACCCTCGCAATCGGCTTGAACATGGCCGGTTCCGCCGCACTTGTAACAAGTGATTCTTGATGAAGAAGCACCCCCTGGTGGAGCCCCCCCCCATCAGGTTGGAGATGTAGGGCGGCCCTCCCGCACGATTCAGGCGTCCTCCCTCACCCGGCCCCGTGCGCCCTCGCAGAGGGGGGGAGGGAGTTGGATCTGGGAGCGCAGCCGGTCTTCCTCGCGGCGGTCTTCCTCACGGCGAGCATCCTCGCGCCGGCGAGCTTCCTCACGCTCCCGTTGCTGGCGGCGGCCGGGATCCCCATCCCGACCCAGTCTCTGTCTCAGATCTCCCCCGCGGGGCCGGTCCTCGCCGCGGCCCCCGTCGTCGAAGCTTCTCTTTCCCCGTCGATCCCCGCGGTCACGGTCCATGGGCACTAGGAGCGGGTGGCCGTCGGCGGAGGGGAAGAGGAGACGCTTGGCTTTGCGGTGGTGGTGGCGGATGTCCTCACGGGAGGCAGGAAAACCTAAACCTAAATGGGAGTTTAGGGTTTGGGAGGGCAGCCACCAGAAGCTTTGTAGTGCCCGCATATGGGCCAGCGAAGATGGGCCGGGGATGGGCCTCGCGCCCCTGTCCTGGACAGACAAAGACCCACCCTGACGTGAAGCGGTAAGGGGCAAATGCGGCTCAAGCGGAAAGCCCAGCTGGCGCGGCCCATCTTGCAGCCCCTGGCCCACCTCCGCAGAAGCCGTGCTCGGGACCAACCCTAGATCCAGAGCAACCTTCCTCACCGGCGACGGCGGCGGCGGCCCGTCCGCCACCAGCCGCACCGGGACTTCGACCAAACCAACGCAGAAGGAATCAGCCCCTGGACGGACCACCTCCCCTTCGCCCGCAACCCAACTCAGCGCGCACGGAGATGGGAGTGGGGGGAACTCCCGGAGCGAATCCAGCCACGCCGCCGTCCCCGGGGCCGGAGAGCTTGGCGCCGGCACGGCTACCACCGCACGCGGGGGCACCACGCCCGACGCTGCCGGCAGGGCGCCCAGAGCCTCCTCCATGAAATCGCCCAGCGAGAACGCACCGCGCTCCACCGAACAGGAACCCCCATGATTCCCATCGGCCTCCGAGGCGTCGCGGCTAGGGGCCAAGCTCGCTCCCTCCCCCTTGGAGGAAGACGAGGGGGCCCGACGGTGACGCACCTTCCGCCTGCGCGTCGAGCGCCCGGACCTCACCGGAGAGAGCCCCTCGCCCGCGGCGCTGCGCGGATCGCCTCGCGGGTCGCCACAGACCACGGGACGGCGCTGGGTCAAACACATCACGTTTCGCGCTTTGTTACATCAGCTAACTGTATTCACCGGGAAGGACGATGGTCGATGCTTCCAATCGTTCAGCTCGTTGCTGCTTCTTTTTGCTCAAGCACGTCGACCAAATAGTACGCCTGCTAGCTGATTCCATACTTCTATTTTCTGCTAAAGAACGTCGACGGATGTGTGAATATTATTGCTGTTTTTTCTAATTTAACTGATTACTGTGCTCATTTCTTGTGTATAACATATTTCACTTCTATCACCACAAGAGGACAAAAGATAATTAAATAAAAAGTCCAAAAGAAAAAAACAGCTACCGTTTCATACTTGGTTTACAACATATATAATACAAAATATTAAGATTGTAATGTATACTACCTCCATTCCAAAATATAAAGCAAATGTTGTTCCTTTTGACTGAGACTTTGACCAAGATTTACTCATTTCATATGAAACTTTTGTGATAGAACTCATAATCATAAGAAAGTACTTTTGAGTAGGAATACAATGATATCACTTATATGTCGCATAAATCGTATATTGATAGATTAATTGTTGGTCAAAGGGTCGGTCAAAACAAATGAAATATGCCTTATATTATGGAATTGAGGTAGTATTAGTAGAGTGGAAACCTAAATCTAAGTCTCTACAACGGACAATAGCGATGCGCTGTTTTCTTCCTTCACGGCTTCGTCTTTAGAGCAAATCATTTCGCCTCGCGCACCTCCTCACCATCAAACGAAACCAAGACAACTAACTGTATTGACGCGCGCGTGTTCTCCATCTCTTTTGGAGCCACTATCGACAAATCTTTTCTATGTCCTTCGGCCATGGACATGATGATGACCGCTGATATCTCGATCCCATCGCCGAACCCGACGCACAAAGCTTGGGCAGCTCGGTAAAGGGCTATCCTCTCGGCGGTCCAATGTGTTGGAATTTATGGGCTGCACCATGTGGCCCAACTAAGCCCAATAAATTCTAAAATTGCCATGGCTCATTCATGAATAATACAAGTGGGGAGTGTTGGGAATATACCCTAGAGGCAATCATAAATGATGTAATTCCCAATGTATTCATAAAGTTATTAAGTTGTCCTTTGGTTTGAACATCTGATATATGTCATTGAATATGTGATTCGATTGTGGAACTATGTATTCATGTTGTTCATACTAATTGTCCTTGGTCGTTAAGGTTGTGCTGGACACACACCCTAGACTAATGTGAGTGTTGGCTGATGACACGGTTCCACTTGTCATGGGCATGGTGATGCCATTCCAACGTTCACGGACTTGGCTAAAGAGTTTAGCAAGTCGGACTGACCCACATTGAGATGCAACGATCAAGTCGGCATTTGCATGTCTCAATCAATGTAATCCTTAGACCTGAGGTTGTCGCACAATCCGAGTTGTGGATCACCGACTTAGGTTCTGTCAAACGTTGTTCTGTGACAAGGCAACTATAAAGGCAGAGTTCGGGTCGAATGAGAAGCAAGCTGCGTGATGTGGATAATCAAGATGGGATTTTGCCCCTCCTAATGGAGAGATATTCTCTAGGCCCTCTCGAGTGATATGATTCAGGAAGCATGGCCATGCGCGACTCAGTTAAGTGTTAACTGTGTCGGTTGACTAAGAGTTAGTCAGATGAATCGCATATCACGGATCGAGAAGAGAGTTGAACTATTTAAGGGATGACGATAAATCGCCTATAGTTCGACAAGGTATATCGTGAGGCAAAAAGGACTAAGATGAATATCACATTGAAAGGTATGTCGTCATGACTCAATGGAACTTGGGAGTCGGCACGTTCTGCTAGGAGCCGCTACCGATTGATCGATTGAGAGTCGGACTCTAATCGTGTCCAAGTCGCCATGAGCCTGCAGGGTCACACACTTAAGAGCGGGAGCAAATATTGGTTGGGTTGGACCCGAACCGGAAATGGACTGAGTTAGTGAGTCGGACTCACAGAGGGAATGGGCCACAAGTGTTGTGCAGCCCATTACCATACGCTATATAAAGAGGGGCGCAGGTTGCCCAACGGGCACGTTAGTCCACTCTCCCATGCGTTGGGAACCCTAGCCCCACTCAGTCCAGCCGCCGCACCGGACCTAGCAGTCCGCCGTCGGAGCTCCTCCTCGTACGTGTGGATACCGGCAGAGGTGTTGTACGTTCAGCACTTCGACGTTCGAGGGATTGGATCGGCCGGATCGGATCGTGGGACTGCACTGCCCCGACGCGCTGCATCGATAATCCGCACCTGCGCGTCTAGTGGTAATACTCGTGGTCTTCTACCTCGGCTAGATCTTGGGAGTACCGCGTAGGAAAAGTTTTCGTTTATCTCTACGCGCCCCAACAGTGGTATCAGAGCGGTAGCTTCTGGTATTAGGCCCGAGACCCGTACATATGTGATATGTAGTTAGCGTTAGATGTGATCTAATTGCTGTTTTGGTGGTCGTTCTATGAGATAGATCGGTTTTGTACAAGGTTGATTGGATCAATCGTACTCGGGGTTAATGGATGATCAGGTTTCCGTGATCATACTGCTAAGGTCGTGGAACAACTTACCCCTACCGGTCGGTTTCCGCCATCGGGGACCGCCGGCTTCGCCCTGTCGTAGCGCCTTAGATGTCGTTGCGAGTTTCACAACGCCGGTAGATATCGTATCTATGCATAACTTGTTTTTGCAGGAAGTTGTGAATGGTATGGCTTATGTGCATGTGATGTGTGTAATCCATACATGATCTGCGTATCATGTTTATGTCAGCCGGCTGGAGCCTAGGTGCTGTCATTTTATTGTATACCGGCCTGCGTGTCGGATTCTCTATGTAAATTTTCATTTACTAGCTAGTGTAGCTTGTTGGAGAACCCGGTGGCATGCAAGTCGATGTACAAGTCGGCTACATGGAGTAAGATGGCACGTGACAAAAGTTGGCACGAGTCGACTTACAAGCTTTGTGGAGATGGAGATCACCATGAAGAGAGCCATACCATTTCACATTATAATTGCTTTATTTGTGTTATTGTTATGTCTCTATTTACCTCTATTTAGATAGTTGGTAGATTCTTTAATCCCTCAAAGAAGGTATAGTCGGTCGCCCCGCCAGTGTTGCACCATCACAAGTCGGACATTCTTGGTAGTGGGCTCATGAAATTGAGGTGCTACCAATTCTTTCCGGTTAGGTGGGTTTGAGTCGGACTCTTACAAGCAGAAGCACTTGGTAATCTAGACGAGTCCATCACAACGGTTGTGGTGCTCGGGGCGAGGTAGGTTGGGAGCCGGGGCATGTGATGTCACCCAACTAATAGGAGTCGTATAGAGATACGATTGGCAAGGTGTTGCCTACCTAGATCACTTGACGGCTAGCGGTGATGCTAAAGCTCACTAGTCGGCTTGCTTATTTGGGATCTTGAATCACTTAGCAACCATCGGAGGGATGTTGGTTCTAGTGGGAGCATAAGTATTAAAGCGTTTAATATTCCTGCTCTTTTATGAATACATGTCTTAAGTGTTTTTGCGTATTTTCTGTTGTAGATCAATGGCACCTAGCAACCTTCCTCAGTTGTCCGCGTTTGCGTTGAGGTCAATCCTAGAGAAAGATAAGCTTAATGGAACTAATTTCACCAACTGGTATCGTAATCTGAGGATAGTCCTCAAGCATGACAAGAAAGAACATGTTCTAGAAACTCCACTTCCAGATGAGCCTGATGACGATGCGACTGTCGCTGTCATGAATGCCTACCGTAAGGCTAGAGATGAGTCTACGGAAATCAGTTGTCTTATGCTTGCACACATGGAACCGGACTTGCAGCAGCAGTTCGAGAATGTTGAGGCCTACGATATGATCGAAAGCCTCAAAAGTATGTTCCAGGCTCAAGCAAAGACTGAGAGGTATCAAGTCTCTCAAGCTTTGCTTGGCTGTAAGCTGAAAGACGGCGATCCACTGAGTCCGCATGTAATCAAGATGATTGGTTACATACAGTCTTTGGATCGGCTGGGATTCCCAATTAACGAAGAGTTCGCTACTGATATAATTCTGAACTCTCTTCCTAGTGCCTATGGTCCGTTCATCTCGAACTACCATATGCATGGTATGGATAAGAGTATCACTGAATTACATGGGATGCTCAAAACGGCAGAGGCTGATATCAAGAAAGGCACCAGTCAAGTGTTGATGGTGCAGAATAAGGCTAAGTTCAAGAAGAGTTCTTGGACTAAGAAGAAGAAGGATAGGTCAGGAGGTAGCACCCATGGCCCTGTCCAGAGTGCTCCCTCAAAGACTAAACCTTCTCCTACAGCCGGAGCCAACTGCTTCTATTGCAAGCAAGATGGCCACTGGAAGAGGAACTGCACCAAGTATTTGGCTGACAGAGCCAAGAGTGGAGGTGTGACTTCCAACTCAGGTACGCTTGTGTGCAATGTTATAGACATTTATCTTCCTGATGCGCCTAATAGTTCTTGGGTATATGATACCGGATCAGTTATTCACATATGCAACTCGTTGCAGGGACTGGTAAGAACTAGGAGCGTGGCAAGAGGAGAGGTTGACATTCGGGTCGGCAACAAGGCGAGAGTCGCTGCGTTGGAAGTCGGCACGATGCAACTTCATTTACCTTCAGGATTTATTTTGGAACTAAATAATTGTTATTATGTTCCAGCGCTTAGTTGAAACATTATTTCCGCCTCATGTTTGATGAGACAAGGTTATGAGTCGAATATTAAGAATAATGGTTGTTCTTTATATTTGAAAGATATGTTTCATGGCTTTGCACCCGTTCAGAACGGGTTATTCATTTTAAATCTTGATAGTGAATCAGTCTATAACATAAATGTTAAAAGGTTGAAACCAAATGATCTGAATATGACTTACTTTTAGCACTGTCGGCTTGGTCATATAAGTTGGAAGCGCATGAAGAAGCTCCATGATGATGGACTTCTAACTTCGTTTGACTTAGAGTCATTCGAGACATGTGAATCATGCCTACTAGGCAAGATGACCAAGACACCTTTTGCAAGGAGTTGTGAAAGGGCGACCGACTTGTTGGAACTAATACATAGTGATGTATGTGGACCAATGAGCACGACAGCTAGAGGTGGTTATGAGTACTGCATTACCTTCACTGATGATTTAAGTAGGTATGGATATATCTATTTAATGAAACACAAGTCGGAAGCCTTTGAAAAGTTCAAGGAATTCCAGAGTGAGGTACAAAATCAACTCGGCAAGAAAATAAAGTTTCTACGGTCTGACCGTGGAGGCGAGTACATGAGCCATGAGTTTGATGACCATCTAAAGAGTTGTGGAATAGTTCCTCAACTCACTCCGCCGGGTACACCGCAAAGAATTGGTGTATCGGAACGGAGAAATCGGACCTTGTTGGACATGGTACGATCAATGATGAGTCGGACAGATCTACCTTTATCATTTTGGGGTTATTGTCTAGAAACTGCAGCTTTCACACTAAACAGAGTACCATCAAAGTCAGTAGAGAAGACACCACATGAGATGTGGACGGGCAAAAAGCCAAGTTTGTCTTTTCTTAAGATTTGGGGTTGTGAAGCATTTGTCAAGCGACTTCAGTCGGACAAGCTCACGCCCAAGTCGGATAAGTGTATTTTCGTGGGGTATCCGAGGGAAACCTTGGGGTACTACTTCTACAACCGGGAAGAGGGCAAAGTGTTTGTCGCTCGGAATGGTGTCTTCCTTGAGAAAGAGTTTCTCGGTCGGGAAGTCAGTGGGAGCACAGTGCAACTCGAAGAAATTCGAGAGGAACCGGCTAGGGGCGAATCGGCGAACGCCTTAGAGGCGGAGCCGGTCGTGGTACCTACACCGGTTACAGCACCTGAACCACGGAGATCTGCCAGATTACAGAGTGCTCGAGATGTTTTACTGTTAGACAGTAATGAGCCGGCAACTTATTCGGAAGCGATGGTGGGATCTGATTCCGAGTCATGGCTTGGAGCCATGAGATCCGAGTTAAAGTCCATGGATGAAAACCAAGTTTGGAATTTGGTTGATCTGCCTGACGGTGCAAGACCCGTCGAGTGCAAATGGGTCTTTAAGAAGAAAATTGATATGGATGGAAATATTTCCGTCTATAAAGCACGACTTGTCGCGAAGGGGTTCCGACAGGTTCAAGGAGTTGACTACGACGAGACCTTCTCGCCCGTAGCGATGCTTAAATCAATTCGGATCATGTTAGCCATAGCAGCCTATTTCGACTATGAGATATGGCAGATGGATGTCAAGACGGCTTTCCTTAATGGAAATTTAACTGAGGACGTGTATATGATACAGCCCGAAGGTTTTGTCGATCCAGCTAACGCTGACAAGGTATGCAAACTTCAGAAATCCATTTATGGGTTGAAGCAAGCATCTCGGAGTTGGAACATTCGCTTTGATGAGGTAGTCAAATCGTTTGGCTTCATCAAGAGCGATCATGATTCTTGTTTATACAAGAAGTTTAGTGGGAGCAAAGTAAATTTTCTAATCTTATATGTGGATGACATATTACTGATTGGAAATGATGTCATGATGTTGCAAGAAACCAAAGAGTCATTGGAAAGGAGTTTCTCAATGAAGGATTTGGGTGAGGCAACTTACATATTAGGAATCAGGATCTATAGAGATAGATCAAGGCGACTCATTGGATTGAGTCAGAATACTTATCTGGACAAGGTTTTGAAGAAATTCAAAATGGAAGAGTCCAAGAAGGGATTCTTACCGATGTCCCATGGCATAAAACTTAGCAAGACTCAGTGTCCTTCGACGGCTGATGAGCGAAGTCAGATGAGTGTGATTCCGTATGCTTCGGCAATCGGATCCATCATGTATGCCATGATTTGTACTAGGCCAGATGTTTCCTATGCTCTAAGTGTTACGAGCAGATACCAGGCTGACCCTGGCAAAGCCCACTGGGCAGCGGTTAAAAACATTCTTAAGTATTTGAGAAATACTAAGGAAATGTTCCTAGTTTATGGAGGTGATGAGGAATTCAGTGTAAAGGGTTACACGGATGCGAGTTATCTCACCGACTCGGATGATTCTCGTTCGCAATCTGGATACGTGTTCGTGATGAACGGAGGGGCTGTGAGCTGGAAGAGTTCCAAGCAAGATACGGTGTCTGCATCTACAACAGAGGCTGAGTATATTGCTGCCTCAGAGGCGGCAAAGGAAGCTGTTTGGATCAGGAACCTCCTGATTGATCTTGGTGTGGTTCAGGGCGCGTCCAATCCTTTGGACGTATATTGTGACAACAATGGTGCTATCGCACAGGCCAAGGAACCTAGACAACACCAGAAGAACAAACATATACTCATGCGGTACCACCTCATTCGCCAGTTTGTCGAACAAGGTGATATCAAGTTATGCAAAGTACACACGGATGCAAACATTGCAGATCCGTTGACAAAGGCGCTACCACAGCCTAAGCATGAGGCGCACACGAGAGGTATGGGCATTAGATGCCTAGGCATATGATTCCAAGATGATTGACTCTAGTGCAAGTGGGAGACTGTTGGGAATATACCCTAGAGGCAATCATAAATGATGTAATTCCCAATGTATTCATAAAGTTATTAAGTTGTCCTTTGGTTTGAACATCTGATATATGTCATTGAATATGTGATTCGATTGTGGAACTATGTATTCATGTAGTTCATACTAATTGTCCTTGGTCATTAAGGTTGTGCTGGACACACACCCTAGACTAATGTGAGTGTTGGCTGATGACACGGTTCCACTTGTCATGGGCATGGTGATGCCATTCCAACGTTCACGGACTTGGCTAAAGAGTTTAGCAAGTCGGACTGACCCACATTGAGATGCAACGATCAAGTCTTCATTTGCATGTCTCAATCAATGTAATCCTTAGACCTGAGGTTGTCGCACAATCCGAGTTGTGGATCACCGACTTAGGTTCTGTCAAACGTTGTTCTGTGACAAGGCAACTATAAAGGCAGAGTTCGGGTCGAATGAGAAGCAAGCTGCGTGATGTGGATAATCAAGATGGGATTTTGCCCCTCCTAATGGAGAGATATTCTCTGGGCCCTCTCGAGTGATATGATTCAGGAAGCATGGCCATGCGCGACTCAGTTAAGTGTTAACTGTGTCAGTTGACTAAGAGTTAGTCAGATGAATCGCATATCACGGATCGAGAAGAGAGTTGAACTATTTAAGGGATGACGATAAATCGCCTATAGTTCGACAAGGTATATCGTGAGGCAAAAAGGACTAAGATGAATATCACATTGAAAGGTATGTCGTCATGACTCAATGGAACTTGGGAGTCGGCACGTTCTGCTAGGAGCCGCTACCGATTGATCGATTGAGAGTCGGACTCTAATCGTGTCTAAGTCGCCATGAGCCTGCAGGGTCACACACTTAAGAGCGGGAGCAAATATTGGTTGGGTTGGACCCGAACCGGAAATGGACTGAGTTAGTGAGTCGGACTCACAGAGGGAATGGGCCACAAGTGTTGTGCAGCCCATTACCATACGCTATATAAAGAGGGGCGCAGGTTGCCCAACGGGCACGTTAGTCCACTCTCCCATGCGTTGGGAACCCTAGCCCCACTCAGTCCAGCCGCCGCACCGGACCTAGCAGTCCGCCGTCGGAGCTCCTCCTCGTACGTGTGGATACCGGCAGAGGTGCTGTACGTTCAGCACTTCGACGTTCGAGGGATTGGATCGGCCGGATCGGATCGTGGGACTGCACTGCCCCGACGCGCTGCATCGATAATCCGCACCTGCGCGTCTAGTGGTAATACTCGTGGTCTTCTACCTCGGCTAGATCTTGGGAGTATCGCGTAGGAAAAGTTTTCGTTTATCTCTACGCGCCCCAACAGAGAGTGGGACTAAACTTTTGTCCCATACTGCTAGTTTGGAGAGAGTGAAACCACCTTATAAGGTGAGCCATTCTAACTCATGTATGAGTTGGTAAGGCAAGAGGAGAGGTGTGCCACACGCGCGCTCCTCCTCCGCCGCCCGCCTTGCCACGCCTCGGCTCGCCTCGTCACGACGCGCCGCGCCGCAGGTTGCGGGAATGAGCCGAGCCGAGAGCGTTTATTTTGTCGCTTGGGAAAACTTAATGAGTCATTAACTTGGTAATTAACGGACGCGTTAATTCCTAAACCGTTTCCGTTTCCTTTCTGGATCGTGGAACCGAACCGACTCAGATGTGGAGTTACGCCCATATCTCTCCCAGCCCGCATACAAATACGTGCATACGGTAAACCCTAGCTACCACTTCAACATATGGTTTCACACCGTTCCAAAGCACTGCGCTGCCAATCAAGTCTTCTCCATCCCTTCTTTCGGCGTGCACCGCGAGGAGGGACAGCAGGCCTCCGGAACCCCGCCTCTTGTGATCCTGTACGGGAGAGGGGCGATCAGGTTTTGGGGGAGCGCACTCGCGCGACTGCTGACGGCGACTACTTTCCCAACGACGACTGGTTTCCAGATCTCGGCAACCTCTTCATCGACGACGACATGGCCGACAACGACAACATGGACAACAACAACGGCGGTGACGCTGCCGCTGCATCGTACGTATATCTATTCCATCTGTATGAGATATTACTGGAATTCATATGTCTAGTTCTTGCTATAGATTGGACCGGTCTATCTACTGTAGTTGATTTAGATATTTGCATGATTAGTATAATTGCTGCTATCATGATTTACTTCATGTTATTTCGGATTAAATCATATGCTAAATTGCTTATATATTCAACAATCCAAAAATCTGATTATAGGCAATTTACTGCACCTGCACCGTCTATTATTGCGGCGACAAGGCCAAACCCTTTTAAGGGTGTGGACTATAAGAGGTGGCGCACGAGAGCAGTGCTATGGTTTCAAACCTTGCGCTGCTATGCGGCCACCAAGGGAAAGCCTGAGGGCGATCTCAATCCAGCACAGCTGGAGGCTTTTGAGAATATGGACACTATGTTTAAAAGTGCCCTCCTCGGTATAATTGATGATTCCATTGTGGATCCTTATATGTCGTTTGACAACGGCAAGGATATGTGGGCTGCGCTCGAGGCCAAATTTGGGGCCTCGGATGCTGGCAGCGAGCTGTATGTCATGGAGCAATTCTATGACTACAGGATGACTGATGAGCGCTCTGTTGTTCAACAGGCTCATTAGATACAGTCACTCGCTAAAAAAATTGAGCACTTTAAGTGTATGTTACCAGACAAGTTTGTGACCGGAGGCATTATTGCCAAGCTTCCATCTTCATGGAGCACCTTTGCTACTTCTCTAAAACACAGGAGACATGAGTTTTCTGTTTTGGACCTCATTGAATCTCTTGATGTGGAAGAGAAGGCGAGAGAAAAGGATACACGTGCTTGGGTTGCTGAGGTAGGTTCTGCTGCCCATGTGGTACAGAAGAAACACTACCCGCCCAACAAGTCTAAATATAACAAAAAGAAATCTGAGTTTAAAGGCAAACCCGATGGCAAGTTTAAGCCTTCGTACTCTACCAACTTTAAGAAGAAGAAGGGTTTTGCCATGTGTGTGATGACCTGACTCACTAGGCTCCAAGGTGTCCTAAGCGACATGAGCTGCAGCAGCTGGAGAATAGCGGCAAGATTGCTAACATTGTCATTGTTGACACTGAGATGAAGGATACTGGGTACGGCACAATTCGTACTATTCTTTCAGTTTGTCATTCACCTGAATGGTTAATTGATACAGGTGCCAATGTACATGTTTGTGCTTATGCTTCCATGTTCTCTTCTTATCAGGTCACAGGGACTTCCCCCGTGCTGATGGGGAACGGGTCGCATGCTACTGTTCGTGGTGTTGGTACGGTCGATCTGAAGTTTACTTCGGGGAAGATCGTGCGACTGAAGAACGTTCATCATGTGCCCTCTATCAGCGGCTCACGTTTATGTCGAGATCGTTTTAAGTTGGTTTTCGAGTCCAATAAAATTGTAATTTCCAAATATGGACAATTTAATGGAAAAGGCTATGATTGCGGAGGCTTGTTCCGCTTATCCTTGTCAGATATTTGCACCAAAGTTATTAATAATGTTTGCCACGATAATGATTGTGATGTTTGGCATTCACGACTCTGTCATATTAATTTTGGTTGCATGACGCGATTAGAAAATATGAGTTTAATTCCGAAATTCAGTACTAAAGGTTCCAAATGTCAAGTGTGTGTTCAAGCTAAGCAACCTCGCAAATTTCATAAGACTGCGGAGGCGAGAGACTTGGCACCACTAGAACTTATACATTCTGATCTTTGTTAGATGAATGGCGTATTGATAAAAGATGGAAAGAAATATTTCATGACCTTATTGATGACTCCACTAGATATTGTTATGTGTATCTTCTGAAATCTAAAGATGAAGGTTTAACTTATTTCAAGAACTATAAGGCCGAAACTGAGAACCAACTTGATCGTAAAATTAAATGGCTTAGCTCTGATCGTGGTGGAGAGTATTTTTCCAACGAGTTTAATTATTTTTGTGCTGAACACGGTATTATTCACGAGAGGGCGCCTCCCTACTCACCTCAGTCAAATGGGGTGGCTGAAAGAAAGAACCGAACGCTGTCTGATTTGGTTAACGCCATGTTAGATACTTTGGGTCTCTCCAAGACATGGTGGGGGGAGGCGCTAATGACTGCGTGTCATGTCCTAAACCGAGTTCCCACAAAGAATAAAACCATTACTCCATTTGAGGAATGGGAAAGGAAAATGTTGAAACTCTCCTACCTACGTACTTGGGGTTGTTTGGCGAAAGTCAATATACCAATTCCCAAGAAGCGCAAGCTTGGACCAAAAACCGTAGATTGTGTTCTTCTGGGCTATGCTTTTAATAGCATTGGTTATAGATTCTTGATAGTAAAATCTGAGGTATCCGACATGCATGTTGGTACGATTATGGAGTCGAACGATGCGATTTTCTTTGAGAACATATTTCCTATGAAGGTTATGTCTAGCTCATCAAATCAGGAGAAACTTGTTTCATCTAGTCAGGAATTAGCTGAGATTCCTGAACCCACCATTTCGATAGAACACGTTGAGAATCCCGAGGAGGATGACAATGAAGTTCCTGTAAGGAGCAAGAGACAGAGGACTGCAAAGTCGTTTGGTAATGATTTCATTGTGTACCTCGTGGATGACACACCCAGGACCATTTCAGAAGCCTATGCATCTCTTGATGCTGACTACTGGAAGGAGGCTATCCGTTGCGAGATGGATTCCATCTTGGCTAACGGAACCTAGGAAATCACAGATCGTGCTTATGGGTGTAAACCTGTAGGATGTAAGTGGGTGTTCAAGATAAAGTTTAGGCTTGATGGTACAATTCAGAAGTACAAGGCAAGGCTTGTGGCCAAGGTTATACCCAGAAAGAAGGTGAAGACTTCTTTGATACTTACTCACCTGTGGCTAGATTGACCACTATTCGTGTGCTACTTTCATTGGCTGCCTCGCACGGTCTTCTCGTTCACCAAATGGACGTTAAGACGAATTTCCTTAATGGAGAGTTGGACGAGGAAATTTATATGGAGCAGCCATATGGTTTTGTAGTACCCGGTCAAGAAGGCAAGGTGTGCAAATTATTGAAGTCATTATACGGCCTCAAGCAAGCACCTAAGCAATGGCATGAAAAGTTCGAAAGGACTTTGACTGCTGAAGGCCTTGTTGTAAATGAAGTTGACAAGTGTGTATACTATCGCCATGGTGGGGGCGAGGGAGTTATTCTATGTCTATATGTTGATGACATATTGATCTTTGGGACCAATCTTGATTTAATCAAGGAAGTTAAGGATTTCTTAGCTCGTTGTTTTGAGATGAACGATCTAGGAGTAGCTGATGTTATCTTGAACATCAAGCTGCTGAGAGATGATAATGGTGGGATCACACTACTTCAATCTCACTATGTGGAAAAGGTCTTGAGTCGCTTCGGGTATAGTGACTGCAAGGCTTCTTCAACTCCATATGATGCTAGTGTGTTGCTTCGAAAGAATCAACGGATTACTAGAGATCAACTGAGATATTCTCAGATTATAGGCTCGCTTATGTATTTGGCGAGTGCCACGAGGCCTGACATCTCTTTTGCTGTGAGCAAATTGAGCCGGTTTGTTTCCAATCAGGGAGATGATCATTGACGTGCGCTTGAGAGAGTTATGCGCTATTTAAAAGGCACTACGAGCTATGGAATTCACTATACCGGAAACCCGAGGGTTCTAGAAGGATATAGTGATTCTAATTGGATATCTGATGTTGATGAGCTTAAGGCCACTAGTGGTTATGTTTTTACAGTTGGTGGTGGCGCTGTTTCCTGGAAGTCTTGCAAGCAGACCATGTTAACGAGGTCAACTATGGAAGCAGAACTCGCAGCATTAGACACAGCCACTGTTGAAGCAGAGTGGCTTCGTTAGCTCTTGAAGGACTTGTATGTGGTTGAAAAACCAATACCCGCAATCCTAATAAACTGTGATAATCAAACTGTGATCATCAAAGTAAACAGTTCTAAGGATAATGCGAAGTCATCAAGACATGTGAAGAGGAGGTTAAAATCTGTCAGAAAACTGAAGAACTACGGAGTTACTGCGTTGGATTATATCCAAACATCTATGAACTTGGCAGATCCCTTCACAAAGGGTTTATCACGGAATATGATAGATAATGCATCGAGGGAGATGGGTTTGAGACCCACGGTATGAGTTGCCCACAGTGGTAACCCACTCTATGTGATCGGAGATCCCATGAATTAGAAGTGGGAGACAAGCTGTTGGTCGGCTGACAGGAGAGTATCCTTATACTTTATTCCACTCCATGAAGATGCAATACTCTCCTGATCTATATGGTAGGTCGAATTTTGTCTTAATGTGTTCCAAGTGGCTTATTTATATAAGTCAGAGATGTGTCCTGCAGAACATCTCCCGAGGAACTCACCTATATGAGTCTGATTGTTAAACGTCGCAGTCTATGAGAATCGGGTGATATATAATAAACTCATGAAAGGCCTTCGGAGTATGACGCATACGCTCCAAACCGCGGGGAAGCCTTGCGGCAGCCTAGTATCGGTTCAGACGTTGTGTGAAACTGGTATCACAACAAACTTGTAGTTCAAAGCGTAGTCCACTATTCAAGTTGTGAACTAGTGTAGCATGATGTTCTAAGTGGAAGTTCAACTTAACAGTCTCCACTAAACACCGGTATATAAACATTGTTTTGGAACTGAGATTATGAGATGTGCTAATGACACTTTGTGGGGGATTGTTGGAATTTATGGGCTGCACCATGTGGCCCAACTAAGCCCAATAAATCCTGAAATTGTCATGGCCCATTCATGAATAATACAAGTGGGGAGTGGGACTAAAGTTTAGTCTCATACTGTTAGTTTGGAGAAAGTGGAACCACCTTATAAGGTGAGCCATTCTAGCTCATGTATGAGTTGGTAAGACAAGAGGAGAGGTGTGCCACACGTGCGCTCCTCCTCCGCCGCCCGCCTCGCCTCGCCTCATCACGACACGTCACGACGCGCCGCGCCGCGGGTTGCGGGAATAAGCCGAGCCGAGAGCGTTTATTTTGTCGCATGGGAAAACTTAATGAGTCATTAACTTGGTAATTAACGGACGCGTTAATTCCTAAACCGTTTCCGTTTCCTTTCTGGATCGTGCAACCGAACCGACTCAGACATGGAGTTACGCCCACGTCTCTCCCAGCCCGCATATAAATACGCGCATACGGTAAGCCCTAGCTACCACTTCAACATATGGTTTCGCACCGTTGCAAAGCACTGCGCTGCCAATCAAGTCTTCTCCATCCCTTATTTCGGCGTGCACCGCGAGGAGGGACAGCAGGCCTCCGGAACCCCGCCTCTTGTGATCCTGTACGGGAGAGAGGCGATCAGGTTTTTGGGGAGCGCACTCGAGCGACTGCTGACGGCGACTACTTCCCCAACGACGACTGATTTCCAGATCTCGGCAACCTCTTCATCGACGACGACATGGCCGACAACGGCAACTTGGACAACAACAACGGCGGTGCCGCTGCCGCTGCATCGTATATATCTTTATTCCATCCGTATGAGATATTACTGAAATATATATGTCTAGTTCTTGCTATAGATTGGATCGGTCTGTCTACTGTAGTAGATTTAGATATTTGCATGATTAGTATAATTGCTGCTATCATGATTTACTTCATGTTATTTCGGATTAAATCATATGCTAAATTGCTTATATATTCAACACAATGGTGATTGTTCGAGGGGGTAGTTGGCATCATTCTCTCGAGGGGTACCCTGGCCTCAAGAGTCGGCAGCTGCGTTGATCCAGAAGGTCAAGGCATGACGATGAGGCTCGTAGACAACCTCCTCGAAAAATAGTGCAAAGTTATTTCACCTGTTCCTATATACTAATTGCTAAAGAAAAAATTATTTGATCGAGATAGCCCGTAGGAACGTACGGGCATTTCAACTAGTCATGGTAAATCGACCGAATCCACCAGCTCTTCATCTCCCTCCTTCACGTACACCTTCACCTTCACGTGAACAGTTCTTCGTCCCCCCCCCCCTCCCCTCCCCCCTCCTCCTCCATATTCATGGAGTTTATTTTCTCAGCCAACGGACCAATCTACAGCCCGCATCAAAAAGGGAAAAAATAGCCACGTACATGTCCGTCTCCTACCTCCAGCCGAGGACCACGACCGCGTACACACGGAAACGGCCGAAAGTTTCGCCGACAGTCCCGAGCAGTTAAGACAATTAAACTACGCATCGAAGCCACCCCTTAAATCCTCCTCCCGTCCGCTCCATTTTTTCAGCACGCGCGCTATAATCATGCCGCTAGGATGCCCAAATCGGGATTGCATCTCCACCCAGCCGCCACTGTCTACATGATATTCTGATGAGCTCCATCGACGCCCCACCTTCTCCCTTTTACCATTGGTATCATCATGCTCTTGCGTACATCCCTGACATCATTACATGGGCATAGGTACACTTCAGAGACGAGGGCGACCTCGACCCGAGCCGCTGCCGCTCTGCCGTTCGGAAATCATCGCCGGCGTCGCCGTTCACCATCGATCCCGGTGAGCACCGAGTACCTCTCTCCCTCTAGTTTTCATCACCGAGACTGCCTCGACACAGCACACCTTGCTGACACCAACTTGTGGCCGCAGGAGCACCACGGCGACCACGTCATCCACGACCCGAAGGTGGGACCGCCGCCGTTCATCATCGTCCCCGGTGAGATACCTCATTCCATGCCCTTATGTTTGGTACCATCAGACTAACCTCGACGAGGCGCATCTCACTGACATGTTTTCCATCTCCCGCGCACACCCGACAGTCCGTGTCGTCCTCACCCGAAGCTCGCTGCTGTACTTAACCCTGGCGAGCAGTTTTAGGAGGAGCACACCGTCCCCGTCGGTGCCGTACACGCGTGTTGGCAACCTGGAATCCTCCTGCCGGTAAACTATAGATGCCCTTTCTTATGAACCGTCAAGACCAAACACATGCAAATTTTGGTTTTTGGTTTCAGTCTAGGAGGACAACTAGTGCGTACACTAAAACGTGGGTTTGAGCTGTACCAATCGATACAAACTGTTTAAGCTCCTCCTATAGCTTTGCAACCCAAAACGCCTTCAAATGTTTTTGTTAATCGGTAATAGACTTTTTTTTTTTTTGAAGTAATCGGTAATAGACTTTAGTATGGCTGGAACAAAACGTGGCTTAGACCCAACCCAAAGTCAGTACTGATATCACGACCTAATCATCTTATTTAGTCAGCATATACGTCCTACCACGCGTTCCCAACAAGCTGTAACACAGTACTGTTTGCAACTCGTGACACTCTTTTTTCTTGGCAAAAACCGGTACAAGTATTTTTCAATGGTCAAGATGGCGCAACTAATTTCAGGAATTTTAGAATAATGCACCACTATTAAATAAAAAAATAAACGTACAGGAACAAATAACTTATTAGACGAAGGGTACCAGATCCAGCCAATAGATGTGTCCACCTATTTATCCATTTTCGGATTTCTATCTATTTTAGATAGAAGACCTCCAAAGTTCATAACTTTTATTCCATTCATCCACATTTTGTAAATAAGATATCCCTGAAATCGTTGGAACAAGTAAAGCACTTATACATCTTTAGTTTCCATGTTTGCCTAATTTAAATTACTCGATTATTATTTGAGGAGTTTCAGTAATTATTTATATAACTTTAAATCCATAAATCCAAAGTTTGCAAACAAAAGGTTTCCAGGAATATCAGAATATTTATACCCTGTTGGAAATAATTTCTAAACATTAATAAAGTGATATAAAATTTAGATACTCTAATTCGATATTTTGCTATAGTTAAATTCTATTAATCATGTAAAACGGTTCTTTTACGACATATCACCAAATCATACTTCCCCGACCAAGAAAAAAACAAAACCAAGCTTTATTAAATTCAAGGGATTCACAAACATTGAAATTTTGACTCCAAATTGTAAATGATTTAATCTGGAATCCATAGTTGTTAAATCCCTTTAACCATAAAGGACAAACCACAAATCTAATTATCATAATTCTTTATGTATATTTAATTATGTGTCAAGCCTTGACCATAAAAGAATTAATATAACCCATTTTTAAGGAGGGAGACATTATTGTGCTTGTTTGATTTTTGTCTTGCTATGTGAATTGCTTGTTTATTGTTATTGTTCTTCAGTGTATAGATTGTACGGAGAGCATCGATGTTTTGTGAAGAGTGTGATTTCTTCACCAACTTCAACAAGGCAAGTAACACACCATTCAACTACCCATTATTTTCGATATGCACTGTTAGAGTTTTGAGTAGTATGCATTGATAGAAAATTTTACTAAGTTATATTATGCTATGCTATATCCTAGTAGTGTGTAGCCACCCTTATACCTTGTTACTTTTGAAGCCTTGTTACTTAATAGATGCACCTAGGTGAAATTTGGATGTGAATGGTTTATGTTGAGTGGCTCCCTAGGGTCATTTCTATGGGGGTTTTCACCGAAGGAGTACACTTGCGGATGGCCACCCGGGAACAAAGAGATTACTATGTACTTCTAAGTTTAGTAGCTTCCCGTGCAGCCTTTAGTCATATGGGCTCTGTCTTGATCAACTAAGTTGAATGAACTAACCAGACTTACAAACAGATGTAGCATAATTATAGGTGGAACGGGTAAGCCAAACAGTGGTGGAATTTCTTCTGAAAGATCTCGTCTCGATCTTCTCCTTTCCTTGATGCACTCAGGGTGTATATGATATTTGGGTTGATTTGATTCTGAAGGTGAAAGTGCACAAACTCTGCAGAGTCAACAAACTGAGATCTTAGCCGTGTCCTCGGTTATGGACAACTATGAGCAGCTGGATAGAATGACGGAAGAATCTCAACACTATTTTCAATAAGTAAAATTTCGACTAAGTCAACAGTAGTTATGGTGCTTGGATTTCAATCCAACGTTGCCACCCTTTGGAAAGAAAAGATTGTTTTACAAAAGAGATAGGAGAAAACTGGCTTTATGCAAACTTAGCCAAAACTCCACTCAACCAAACAAGCATGTAAATATAGTCTAGCCATTTTATATCCACCATAGTGTTACTTGCCATTACATTAAACTGTATTGACCCCTTGTGTCTGCATATTCCATCCTGAAAAAAAATCTAAAGACGAGTGGGGATTTTGTTTAGGATCTCGACTCTACCGCCAACATGTTTTGCCTGTGGCACATGAAGAAGTTGGGCTCAATGTTATACTATGTTTTCCGATGTAATACTTTGTTTTATGCTAGTCTTGTAAGACTATGCATGTTGTAATGTTATTTTGTAAAGACTGGATTATGCGATGTAATAGATTTGACGCATTTGCATGATATTTCATTTTGTATTGTGGTGCTAGCAATTGTTCAAGGGACTAGCACAATAACACAAGTGTTCTTGCATTATTTAAATGTGGGTACGCTACACCGATGGGTCCCACATGTCAGAGTTTTATTTATTTCATAATTATTTTAAAAGAATAAAAGGACTGACATGGCTGGTCCATGCTGACGTCAGTGTGACGTCAGCAATGGTCACAACGGCCAACGGGATGGCGCCCCACTCGATTTGGCCCAAATTGGCCAGAGTTGATGGTTCCACTCAACAGAGGGGAGTGAAGGGAACCATATAGAGGCCTCGCCGCCAGGATATGGTCACCGGAATGAGCTCGACGGCGAGCAACCCGCGGAGGCGGTGTGGGAGCTCATGTCGGCGACGCTACAGAGGGGGGAGGAAGCACGGGAAAGGGTCCATGAGGACCTTCAGCTCACCATGAGCTTGATAGACATGTCGAGGAAGGATGGTGAAGCTTCAATTGATGGCAATGGCGCAGAGACGGCGGTGGCCAGGGAAGAAGAAGACGGTGCAATTCAAGGAGCTCGTGCCTTCCCTGAAACCTAGCTTTCTCGAGGCGAGATAGAATACGACGACGGAGCTTCTGGGAGGTTCAAATCGAGGAGGGGCGGCGTGTGTCGACGGTAGCGACAGATCGGAGGTGGAGCTAGGGTTCGGTTGTGTCGGGCAGTACAAAGAGAGGGATGAAGTGAGGGGCAAGCGAGCGACACAGAGCGGAGGGAAACAGTGCACGACACCCTCCTGTGTCGTATTATCCGCGCGAGGAGAACGATAAGGTGGCGGCCTCGCCGACGTCGTGCCTGCCTGTCCGTCCAGGAAGAAGACAAGACGACATTAGCAAGAAAAACCTGGCCTTTTCAGAAATTACAAACGGGCCCTTCTGCATTTAAAAACAACATTGCAATACTTGTCTTCAGGGTCTTTTTGCAAAGGTAAAAAAACATTGGCAAACTAGTTTTTGGAATCCTCACAAAATTTCCAACCTCGCCATGTTTTGCTTTTCCAAAATTCAAATTGTTTTGAATTCAAAATTTGGATGACCACTTTAAGTGATTTTTTGTCAAATTCTTATTAAATTCAAATTCAAATATGAATCAAAATTTTCATGCATGATATGACATGAGCATAGCACCACAAACCCTATTGTAGCAACATTGGGATGTTACATCTCTTTTATTTAATAACTTTTGATCTTAAAATCCAATTGACCTGAAATAAATTTCTGAAAATTTTGAAATTAAAATATCTTTCAACGAAGAACATTTTTGGGAAACTTTGGACACATTTTAAATTTTGAAATTTGAATTTTCAAAATATGAATGAATTTAAAATAGTTATAAAATGTTATTTAAAAATAGAAATTTTCAAAATTTCGAATTAGGCATTTCTAAAAAATTAAGAAAAATTCTGAAATCCAATTATTGAGTTTATAAACGAGAATAACTTATTTTGAGCCCAAATAAAATCTTGTAAACTCATTTTAAGATTTGAATCATTGATAAATCATTTAAAACAAAATAATAGATTTTGAGTTTTAATATTAATTATTAATTATCATCAAGGTTCATAGTCCTAAAGTTTTCAGATGGAAAAATAATATTTCCAAAGAAAAATTATAATTTCAATCATTTTTGGATTTAAAAAAAATCCTGAAATAGCTTTGTCTCTTTGCAAAATATTTTATTCTAACAAACCCAAGGTTTATAAAATAGAGGCATTATTTGGATTAACAATTCCAATTACATTGGAATAAGATATAATTTTTCTTTTGTATTATGTTTTTTTTGTTGACTTTCTTTTAGCAAGCAACAAAAGTTTTAAATTTTTGAAAATTTTGAATTCTTCCAAAAATCGGGGATGTTACATTCAGCACCATGCTTGCCACCTTGGTGATACGTGATGAGTTCATCCTTCGACTACAGGTCCATAACAATAGCTATATGATGATTTCTTCTCCTTGTGCTATCATGCCATGGTCTTGTGAGCTGCCTAACATTATCAAGATCGTTCTCTGTTAGTTTTTGTATTAGAAAGTGTTTGGAACTCTCTTATGGAGTTGTTTCAAATAAATTATGTTTTGTTGGTTGAACAGAAATGTTTCATGCATGTGCTAGTGGTACAAAGAGAAGCTTGCTTACAATGTGGTTTTGCTTTGACTTGTCGTGTTGATTAGCTATTTTAATAATGTTTCTTAGTAGTTCATGTTGTCCTATGACTAGTCTCAAATAGCTGAGAGTGCATAATGTGTTATTGAAAAGTCAACATGTGTTTTTTCCCATTATGTGGTATGGTATTGTGCTACCCTCCTCTAAAGAATTTATTTGGATTGACCTGCCACATGCTTACAACATGTTAAGAATATAAAGAAAGTCTATCTAGCCTTGATGATATTTAAATTTGCCATCGAGGAGACCTCCCGGATTCTGACCTTGGTGCACAAGAAGCTTTCTGCAGGGCGAGAGGTTCCTTCGACTGTGGATGGCCTACTGCAGGCTTTTCTTGGTGGAGATGATCCCTTTCGCGAATATTCGCTCGCTCGGACTGAGTGTGGTGCGAAGACGGCGACTCATATAGCCTTGGAGAATGGCATCTAAGGAGACTTGGAGAAGATCTACTCGGAAGCCCCCAGGGACAGCGCGGGCAAAAAGGTAGCTATTAAACCTTTTGCCGCTTGCGCTGAGAAGCTAGCTAGCATGTTGTCGGAGTTAAAGGCACGTGGCCGCAGCGCGAAACCTGCTGCGAGTGAGGCCGTTTCTGGCAAATCATTAGTCCCTTAGGGCAGAGGGAACTTTTCTTCTGCCGTTTTGCTTGTAATGAACCTGAGTTTGGCTAAGTACTTTGTCTCCTTCTCGAAGTGCAAATATTTGTTTTGTTGGTCGATTCTGTTTCTTTTTATTTGTCTTGTATGCTCCCGATGGGAGTAGCCCCCAGGCACTCAAAAGTTTTCGTGATACAAATGTCAAGTGCTTTTGAGCCATGTGACTCAGCAGTTTTCACGTTTTTCCTCTTTTGCCAGGTTGTTGTAGGTGGCCCTGGTCCTTCGAGTGCTCCTAGGGTTTCTGCTATGGCTTCACCAGCCGATGCAAGTGTAACCGCTATACTGCGTAGTCGTAATTTTGATGGTGAACAAAGGTTGAAGGCTTTGTAGGGCGTTGCAGATGTGGCAAGGACAAAGCAAAAGCTTGCAGCTGCACGCGAACAGTTTCTCATGGAAGAATTGGCGAGTGTTGTGAGGGATTTGCTTTGTAACTACTCCAAGCCCATGAGTGAATTCGTTTCTGTTCCTTTGCTTGACGTCTTCCTTTGTGTCGCAGGCATTGAACTTGATACGAGTCCAGAAGGGCAGTGGGTGAACAATCGGATTATTTCTGAATCCGGAAGTTCGAATACCCACGCCTGTAACTTCTAGTCTAACAGAAGCAGGGGCTTTGTGATGGCAGATCTCCAGTATCTTCTGCGGCAGGTTCGATCTTTTGTCGAGTCATGCCGGGAGGCGCTCTCTTCGGTGTACAAGACTATGTATCCGTTGGATGCTGCTCTCGAACGTCTGAGCGCGTTGCTCCGGAAGTTTCGTCATGTCGAAGATGTTCGAGAATGCGTGTGTTAGCAATTGGTCAGTGGGGCTCAGGTTAGCCTTCTTGCGGTTTTGGCATCCTTCCTTGAATTTTAATGTTGTTGCTCGGTTGCCTCCTTCACAAGGGCACTCGGTAGAATTTGGTCTTCATTATGAAGCAATGCGAGTTGTCGTCGAGCGTATTATTTCATTGACAACGGCTGAGGCGGAGCGATTACTCCGAGAGGGTGCGAGTCGCCATTAGTTTACTTTTTCCATTTGTAAATGTAAGGTATGTATACCTTTTGCTTGTAAGGCGAGTAAACCTTGTAAATTTGTAAGTGCGCTTTGTTTGTGCCTTGTTGGTGTGTTATGCTAGTTTGGCGTAGCCCTGGTTTGTTAGGGTGAGACCTTTTTTAGCATGTCGCAGGGTAATCGACAAAAAATAATGAAGCGAGGAATTGATGGTTCTTGATTATGATGGATGAAAACCCATGTATTTGTTCGAGTTACACTCATGGCTGAAATAGCCTTATTTACGAAAAGAAAGACAATCTCCTAAGGGTAGAATTTGCGCAGGTGCGCGATATTCCACGGGTTTGAGTAGACGATCCCAGTCTCCGGGTCTTTCAAGAGATATGCGCCTCCCATGATGACTTCGTGTATTATATAAGGTCCTTCCCAAGGGGGAGAGGTTATGGTGACTTTATTGCTTGAGTCGCAACACCAGGTCTCTTTGGACGAAGGATCTGCTACAAACTCGGCAACTATGGCAGTTGCACACGGCCTGATGATAGACAGCAGATATGGCGTTCGCAAAGTCCCGTGCTTTCTCAAGTGAATCCATGTCTTGATTGATTGTTGTGTTGGAAGATTCTTAGTTGTAGGTGACTACTCTTGGTGCGCTAAATCAAATATCTTCGGGAAACACTGCTTCTGCACCGTAAACCATGAAGAATGGTGTGTATTGTGTCGATCGGTTTGGAGTTGCTCTCAGGCTCCATAAAACTTATGGAAATTCCTATGCCCAGTGTCCAGCTGTGCTATCCAGTTAGGTCAATAGAAGTTTCTTGAGGCCGCCTGAGACTAATCCGTTAGCTCTTTTGACTTGACCGTTCGTCTTTGGATGGGCCACAGATGCGTAGCTGAGTGTTATTCCTTTTTCCTTGTAGTAAGCTTGAGTTTCTTTCACCGTGAAGTTGGATCCATTGTTTGTGATGATGTTGTGAGGAACACCGAATCTATAGACGATGGAGTCGAGAAACTTTATGGCGCACTTGGCGAATTGAGATGTTACTGGCACCGGCAAATGAGTGTATTCTCCCGGTGTTGCCTTGCGGAATGGTCCAACCATGTCGACCCCCCATTGAGCAAAGGGCCAAGACAGAGGGGCCATAATTAGTTCTGTTGCTGTCATGTGTGGCTTTGGTGCAAACATCTGGAAGGCTTCACGTCTTTTAACTAGGTCCTCGGCGTCTCTGCCTGTTGTAAGCTAGTAAAATCATGCTCGATAGGATTTTTCTACAATGGCCCTCCTTGGGGCAATGCTGTCGAATCGATTATCTGGTTTATCCGAGGCAGCAGAAAATTATCCTTGGGGCAATGCTTGTTGATTGACCTGTAGTCAATGCATGTGTGAAGGATGTCAGTGTTTTTCTTTGGGACGAGCACCGGGTTTGCTAACCAGGTGGAGATTTTAATTTCTTGTATGAAGTTTGTTGCGAGTAGCCGATTGATCTCTTCTCCGAGTGCTAGGTGTTTCGGCTCCGAAAAGCGGCGGGTGGTTTGCTTCACAAACTTTGCATCTTTGTATACTTCTAAAGAGTGCTTGGCGAATTCCCTGGGGATCCCTGGCATGTCTGATGGCTGCGAGGCAAAAATTTCCCAGTACTCATGGAGGAATTCGACAAGCGTGATTTCTTATGTGGGTGGAAGGCTAGTCGAGACCATCGCCGTCTTCGTCAGATCTATCGTGTGGACCTGATGCTTTTGAGTGTCATTGCTGGAGTTGAACTCGAGATCTAGGGTGATCTTCTTCGTAAGCGGGAGCATAGAGTTATGTGTGGTTTTTGTGAGTTCTTCCAGCTCTTCTTGCATCCCGAACGATTTTGTGATCTCGTGGAAGTCTGCGTCGCACTTGTCTGACTTTTGGAAGTCTCCTTTCACTGTGATTGTTAGGATCCTGGGAGCTTCAACTTGAGCTACCGCGCAATGTGGTACTGCCAAGAATCTTACGAACGCGGTTCGGCCATGAATGACGTGGTACTGCGATGGACAGTCGACCACCTCGAAGTCGAAGAATTTCTGTCTGTAATTTCCGGGTCTCCGGGTATAACTTCCAAATTAATCGAGCCCAATGGTCGGAGTGGTTTGGATGGCACTATGCCGTGCAACGAGGTTTTTGATTCTGCGAGTCCTTCCAGGTTCTTGTTTATTTTGCGGAGTGTATCCGCGTATATGATGTTAATTCCACTGCCTCCGTCCATGAATACTCTGTTTAGGTTGTAGTTGACTATCTGTGCATGGATGACGAGTGTTGCGTGTCCTGGGCAATATACTCAAGGTGGGTGAACCTCTTTGGGGAAAGTAATGGGTTGTTTATACCCTTTGAGATATTATGTTATGACCGGTGGCGCTTGCACTACCATGTTAACCTGGCAAGTGTTTTTCTACTGGACGCGTCTAGATGGACATACTTTCAGTATCAAGCCCAAGGTTTCACGGGCGGTCGGGTACGTATCGACTGGCGGGCTATCGCTGCGTCACGATCGCTAAGGTGGGCTGAGCCAGTGGAGGTGGTGGCGGTGGCGCGTTGTACGCGACTGCGCCGCCTCCAGGCGCGAGTGGGTATCCTTGGCTGGTGGCACTCCGATGTTTCTTCAGGTACTCCTTGTGGAGGTTTAGGAATTTTCTGCAGTCTTTGAGGAGGTGAGTGGCTTTGAGTTTGCTCGTTTGCTTGTCTGTGAAGAGATGCAGGAAGCAGTAACCATCTAAAGCCTCTTCGGGTGGCCTATCTTCTATCTTTGGAATCCACTCGCGATTTCCGCGAGATCCTCCGTCGCGGTTACTAATGAACTCTGCCACGACATATTCCGCCTGATCGTATGGGTGGTTCCTTCTCTTCCTGCGGTGGTCGCCACTGCGGTCATCGTCGTGCGCTGGTGAGATAGCTCTTTCGTTGCGCAGGTAATCTTCTCGCTTTGCCCATATGTTGGCTATTGTCATTAGTTCGCCAATATTTTTGGGCAGGCAATGTCCTAGCTCCTCCATGAAGGTTGTTCTCCGTACGACTCTTGAAAATGCTTCGACCCCTGCCTCCTCTGATATGTCTTCTGCTATATTTCTGAGTGTTGGCCATCTCTAGATATACTCGAGAGTCGTCTTGCCTCTTTTTTGCTTGCAGGCTCATAGCTCCTCGACGGATGTGGTCCTTTTGTATGTTGCTTGGAAATTCTTCTCAATGTCGCGAGTGAGATCATCCCAATATTTGTAACACCCGCGAGGTTTATTCTCGACCCATCTTTGGGCGGAGCCAGTGAGGTGAAGTTCAGATACTGCATGGTTGTCACCTTGTTGCCTCTGTGGCACTTAACGACGGTCATGTAGTGTGACAGCCAGGTCTTGGGTTCCTGGGAATCGTCGTATTTGGGCACCTCCGGGGTGAGCTTGAATTTCTTAGGCATCCTCATCATCGGATTCAGACGTTGAGTACGCCTGGCTTCTATGTGCTCGAGCTCTATTGACCTTGTGCTAGGCGATATTGCTTCGGGCGTCATGCACTCCCCGATCGCGATTGTCGTCGTATCGCGGCTCCTTGCTGCGGCATCATGAGCCTCGACTATCGCGTCGCAGCTCCTCGTTGCGCTGTCGTGGCTCCTTGCTGCGACGTCGCGGCTCCTCGCTACGCTGTCGTTGTTCCTCATCGCGGTGTCGTGGGTGATCGTCGCGGTGTCGAGAGTTTTCATCACGATGTTCTGGGTCCCTGCTCTGGTGTCATCGAGGAGATCCTTCATCCCTCCTCCTTGGGGAGGTGTTCTCATGACAGTGAGGGGATTTTTCTACTCGTGGTATAGTAGTGTCTGGCGCGGCGGTTTTCTTGTGTGCCCTGGTTGCGAGCGATTCTCCGACCATACACAATCCTCTGATCGCTTGACGATGTTGTTCTGCGTGAGGGTCACCTTCTGGTGGCTAGGTGACCCGCAAGAATGTTGTAGCCACGAGGACTGCAGCTACAGGAGTCTTGGGCAGTACGTTGCCATCTTCGTCGACGATCATGAACGAGGATTCCAGCCTTCATTTGGTTCCGCTAAGCGACTCCTGGTCCATGTGTGCATTCCTTGAAACGTACTTCCTGTTTCTTTTTTACGGGGGTCCCGTTGATCCGCCAGTCGCGGCTGATAGCTCCGCTCTGCGCTGACTCGACTCATCTGCCAGGTGTTGCGTTCGTCGAGTGCTCGGCTTGGCCGTATCATTTCCTAGTTTTTCTTAGATAGGAAGAAGTCATAGGACGTCAGATCCTCTTGATTAGCACCCGGTTCTAGTGTGGTATTGGTTCGCACAGCTTCTTGGCCTTGTTCCATGCTTCTTGCAAAACATGGATCGTCCGCCGTTCTGCGCTTTCTGTCGGCTCGGTTGGCTCGGTCGGGTTGGCCATGTAGACATGGGTTAGGTAAGGTTCGCGACTCTCCAGGATGAATCGATCGTCATCCTCGAGATCAGAAAACTCTTCAGCTTCTATCGAGTGGAGGTCGAGGTCGTTGAGGTAGACCTATGGAAGGTTCGACTCTGAGCAATGATCAGAGTCGGCGATTGGCAATGTCGGAGTCGCCACACATGGGACCAATGCAGATTCAAATTCTGCGGGTGCCGGGGAGTCGGGAAAGCGCAATATTCCCTCCTTGATGGCCTCCTGGAGAACGCTGAACGCCAAGCGGAAGGCCGACGAGTGAGGCATGTAGCTGAACGACCCGAAGCAGATCGATTCCGACGGAGTCAATGATCCGGAGCTCAGATTGGAACTCGATGCAAATGAGACCGGTGAGGCCATAGATCCAGCGCTTGTCGTTCCCACAGACGGCGCCGAATGTCGTTTCTCCATATCAATATATCCTTCGAGTGACATACTTGGAGTTAGATAATAGGAGACAGATGAGAGCTGGTGGACTCGACGGTTAACAGGGGTATAGTTTACCCAGGTTTGGGGCCCTCGGGGAGGTAAAACCTTACTCCTGCTTGTCTGGATTATATTGATGGTGTGTTACAATGGCGGGTGCCCTAGTCGCGAGAGATATATTGAATCTTGAGCGAGGCAGAGCCTATGGTGGAATAATGATCAGATACCCTACCCGAGGGTTCTCCCAGCATTTATATAGGAGGCTGGGTTCTGAATCGGGACCCGGGTAGGTTTACAAAACCCTAACTTAATGTCGTTTGCACCTCCGATCCTTGAACCACAAGTCTTGCGGGTGGGCCGTAGCTGGGTCTTCTAGATGATTAGGATGGCTTCACATGTTGGGCTTCTGCGTATAATTACACCAGGTAAGCCTGTTAGGAGGACTCGGGAAGTATCCCCACGTCAATACCTACCTACCAAGGCATTTCCATGGTCGCTCCGAGATATATTGCTATGCAACATCCATCTGCATTATGTTACTTGATGACGTGCTTCATTGTTATATTTAATTTGATACATCATAGAGATTTCATTATGAGTTATGAGTACTACAAGTGAGATGTAACATTGTAATATAGAATGTTTCCCCTACCGGTGAGGATTTAAAAGAGTCCAAAGAGACCACCAAAAGATCCCAAAGAGGCTAAAAAGAAAGATCACAAAGAGGACAAGTGAGATAAAATATAAAAGAGCGACGAAGGCCACCAAAAAATAAAAATATCTAAAAGAGAGAGGGGGAGCACTACTATCCTTTATTCCACACTTGTGCTTATGTTTAGCACATATACTTCAGTTTGGAGAGATCTTTCATATTATGACGTATATAACAATGTGGGGATCCTTACATTATAGAACTTGGCTTGTATATTCCAATGGTGAGCCTCCTCAAAAGTTCTCTAGGTCTTCGCGAGCAAGCAAGTTGGATGCACCCCCACTAGTTTCAATGGAGAACATTCATTTACTTATAGCTCTATGTGCATCCGTTGTGTGGCAATCACTACTCCTTGCATAGCTTCGATTATAAGACTTCCTCTTGTCTAATGATCACCTTCAGCTGTGTGAGAATTTCTTCCATTGACCATCCACCCCCACCCCCCCCATAATGTTCTTTCAGCCATCATATCATGGTGCCATGAACCAATTCTAAATGCTTGATCGTTTTTAGTGCACAAATAACAGGATGATCTGGATGATTATATTATTGTTATCACTTGACTTAATCGTGACAAAAATTATTGTGGGTGTTTGATGCTATGGATTATATTATTGTGCTTGATGCTTAAATCATCTTTAATATACCTCGCACAGTTGATGACATTTTTAGTATTGATTCAATGAAAGTTTTTACTTTATTGTTCCAAATAGTTTAGACATTATTCATTTGGTGTCAACTATAAATTTCAGCTCTTATTCATTTGATCCTAGTTTACATGCTTTACATTTCTACTTGATCAAGATTGTGTTGGTAGCATGTCACCTCAAAAATTACTTTGTTATCACTTACCTACAAGAGGATGATCATGAGTTAAGCTTGGGGATGCTGATACGTCCCAAACGTATCTATAATTTTTTATGCTCCATGCTTGTTTTCTCTATGCTCTTGCATGTTTTTTACATGTTTTACTTTGTTTTCCAGATGATTTCATGGACTAACCTATTAACAAGATGCCCAGAGCCAGTTTTTTTCTGTTGTTTTTGTATTTCAGAAAATCTCTAAAAAAATATTCGCCAGATGTCCTGAACATTTACAGGATTTATTTTGTGCATGGAACGAAGATAGAGTACAAAGGAGATCCAGAGGGGAAACAGGGGACACTATGGGGGTACAAGGCACGGGTCCCCCCTAGGCCACACCTGGTGGGCCCCTCATGGCCCTACCACCGCCTCATGCCACCTCTTCGCATATAAATCACCTTTAACCCTAAAAACTTCAGAGACGGATTAAGTTTCCATGAAAAAGATACATGAAGGGTTCATTGCATAGAAAAAAAATTCCTACATGAGAGACACCCAAAGGGCCAAGATCTAATCTTCGAGATGTAAGCAACGGGCATAGAGAAAGTCTTAAGGAGAACATACCCTCAAAGACTCTAAGCGTTACGAGATCAAATCTCGTTGTTGATGTAGTCGTACTCACGCCGATCTCAAGACCGAGAAGATGTGCACCGCAATCCGATGGTGCCTCCGTGATCGGTCACACGTACGGCTTGATAACAACCTACGTTCCCTCGATCCAGCGAGGCAGCGGAAGTAGAGTATCCCCCGGAACTCCAGTAGCACGACGGCGTGGTGTGGTGAAGAATCCCACGGTCAGCGCTTCGCCAAGCAAACGACCATGGAATGGAGCAGCGGGTGGAGAGAAAAGAGGTGGGACAAGTGTGTGGAGGAGGGAGAGCTCTCACCCTCCTTTTATAGGGGAGGGGAGGTAGCCCAAGGGCGGGTGCAGCCAGCCCATGGTGGTGCCCCCACCTCTTCCCTCTTCATGTGAGTGGACTCTCCACTCACACCCACTCATGCTCAACTTAATCTCCACTCAAAAATCTCAAAGGTTTTTCTTTAATAAATTAATAAAACATTTATATATTTTTATTTTAGCATTTGTTAATTCTATTAACAAACATTTGCATCTAGCACCTCGAATCATTTGTTAATTCTATTAATAACCATTCGATGGAAAATCCCTTGAACTATTTCAAATTTACCCGAAACAATTCCGGTGTTGTCCAAACTATTCTTCGATATTCCGTATCCTCCCAAATGCGTCATCGAACCTTAAGTGTGTCACCCTATGGTTCGCGAATAATACAGACATGATCGATACACCTCTCCGAAAAATAATCAACAGAGGGATCTGGAGATCCGTGATGACTCCTATATATTCAACGATGAATCTTGTGATCGTGTGAACCATCAACGTCGTAACCAATTCCCTTTGTCTCGCGATATTTTACTTGTCCTAGATCCGATCATCGGCATCAACCATACCTTGTTCGATCTCGTTACCGATAAGTACTCTTTTACTCGTTCTGAGATATGACATTCTTGTGACCTAGTCACATGCTTGCAAGTGGTGTCAATGTGATATCATCGAGAGGGCCCTGAGTATATCTCTCCATCATTTTGGATGGACAAATCCCACTCTTGATCCATGAGACTCAAATAACACTTTCCGAATACCTAACACCACTTTTGTAGTCACCCTGTTACGGTGTGATGTTTGATGTCATCAAAGTACTCTTTCGGTATTAGTGATTGACATGATCTCATGGTCTAAGGAGTAAGGTTCCTTCGAATGCAAGATATAAAAATATAAACTAAATGACTTGATCATATAGTTATACTTAGTTTGGGTCTATGTTCATCACATCATTCTCATAATGACATGACCTCGTTATTAACAACGTCCAATGTTCATGGTCAGGAAACCTGGATCATTTGTTAATCAACGAGCTAGTTAAAAGAGAGGCTTTACTAGGAACCATTATTTGTTTATTAAACACACATGTATCAACGTTTCTGGTTAATACAATCCTAGCATGAGAAATAAACATTTATCATAAACAAGGAATAAGATAATAATCACTTTATTATTACCTATCGGGTATATTCCCTTCGGTCTCCCACTTGCACTAGGGTCAATAATCTAGTCTATAAGCACTTAACACATATGGCGTTCCAGTGTTATTACCATGCTTCACATGGGTAAACCTCATCAAAAGATCTGACATGTTCATTGTATTTACATGTCTTTGTGTCTACACGCATCACTCATTCTATAATAAGATGGCTTTGTATATATTTGGTCAACTGGTGAGACTTTAATTCCTCAGATTAAACTAACGTTACTAACATTGTGAAAATGTAGCTTCATAGTGTCAGCATTCTTGGAAATTCACCAAGTTCAATAAAGAACTCTTTGACAAAAAATACTCCTATTATTTGTTATCAACACAACGATATACTTAGCCTTTGTTGTAGTATCCGTCATAATACTTTAATTCTGAAACTCATTCAAATCGAGCTTGGAACTTTCTTCCAGCCTATTGTGCCACCCTTCATCACTTATTTTAATTGAGATAAATTGTTTGAATAGATGACAATACTATTAGTGTAACATATTACAACAAATATTTTGTCATTACTATATAGGAAAACATATCCTTAGCATTTCTAAAATTGGCATAAGGATCTCTCCCTATGTTGTCTAATCATCATATGAATTATCCTGCTATAACATTCTATAGCACATGACTCATCTAGTTGTGTATATAGCATGGAACCCATGACTTAGAAATCTCAATTTCAATTATTCTCATCATGTGTCAAAACACTTGAATATTGCTCAATTCTTTTCCATGTGGTAAGAACTCTTTGTTATTTCGATCTTGACTTACTTCAATATTTCATCTATGTAATTTGGCTCAACCATATCAGGCGCTTCAATCCATCTCTTATAGATATCGATGTCGAATATATCCTAAGCCTTTCATCAATATGAAAATCTTAGCCGTGTTAATTTAAAATACATATTTTCCAATCAGCCATATGTCATCTACATAAAGTATTAGAAATATGTATTAGCGCTCCCACTTAATTTTTTGTAACTCTACAAGCATCTTTACCGTTCATGATGGAACCAAACTCTTTTGATAACTTCATTAAGGTAAAGATTCCAACTTCATTATGCTCACTTCAACCATTGAAGTTTGCATACCTTTTCGGCAACCTTTTGACTTTTACAAAACTCTCAGACTGTATCAAGTACACATCCTCGATCAAACTTCCTAGAGAGGAGAGTTGGTTTTGTTATTCAACTGTCATATGATAATATATAACTTTTGCTAGAACTATCCGCAAAGACTAAAGTATCACTACAGAAGATCTAAATCTTGTAGTAGTCAAATCTTTGAACTTTGTCGAAAACATCTTTTCCACAAGCACAACTTGCAAAGGATGTAAATATCCATGTCTGTGTTGCTATATAGACATGTTCGCTATCGTTAGGCATCATGCCTAGCGAAAGGACTACCAAGTCACATACTTGATATTCCTATATGGATACTATCGCGGATATAATGACTCATAGCCAATTTTACGAACTCAATGCTCATCATTTGCTTCCTTTGTAGGTTTCAGGTCCTTTGTTGTCCAAACAGCACTTCACTCTTGTTAGGACCCTATTATCTCTAGATTACCAATACTGTTGCTTTAGGGCTTAAGTTACCTTATTTTCCTTACATCTTGGTCCTTGTAAGTGACTGCATTCAGCCTAGGGGCTATTCTGTAATAATCTTGGCCTACCTTTCAATATAAAAGGTAGGAGTCGGAGGTTGGGAGGACCAAGCTAATACCAAAACCCTATTTTCATTTATCAATTTACCTTTCCTTACATGTTCTTAGTAGTAGATCTTAGCACTGGCTCCTCCTTCCTTGCCTCATCGTCGATCAACCCATGTTAGAGACCACCGCGTCCTAAAATCATGGTATCAGAGCGAGCTCGATCGCCCCTCTCTACCCTCCCTCCCACCCTTCTCCCGAGGTTACTCGAGCACCGCCACTGAGCCATAAAATCCCTCCCAACACCCTCTCCCACGTATCGATCATGGCCGGGAGCTGCCGCTCTCGCTCGTCGTCCCGTGACAAGACCGTAGCAGCAGAACAAAGCGCTGGAAGCATGCCTGTGGCGCATTCAAAGGGGAGGTCGTCTCTTTTGAAGATGAAAGCTTCGATCAACGTCTGGCAGAGCAGAATTCTCGCGAGATCTTCGCCATGCGACAAGACATGCTCCAGAATCAAGTGGAGTCCAGCGTGTCGATCACCGCGCTACAGGGTGAGATCTCGAAACTGTCATCCATGCTGCTTTCCTTGAATTCTTCTTGGTTGACTCAGTGTGAGGGCGAGCAATCCGCTTGAGCAAGCTCGTCCGCCGACGATGGCGCTCACCGCACCTTCCATACCCCGCCACCGCTATCAAGTCACCAACTTTCTCCCATCCCCGAGAAACCTACCCCTTCCACGCACTCGCCCACCACCAACACCAACTCCACCCTTTCCCCCAACATGGGCAATCTCACACCAGAACAACTACCGCTCCCTCTGTTAACGACCAACGTACCACCTGTTTGCTCAAATGCCCAACCAGTTTTTACCACAACACCTCCCATCACCACGACCACCTTCGCCCAACCGATCCAACATACATCCCAATTTACCACACCAAACACCCAGCCCCAATTTTACAACCAAAACCCTGCCTACAACACAACATACACCATGTTTCCTCCCCAACAGCCGCAAAAAATTTCACCTTTCCCAGTCCACCAGTCCTACTACCATCCCCCTTTCGCAATGATACCACATCCTAGCCAGTACACGCAACACATGATCCAAATGCCTAATCCTACATACATCCAGCCGCCATAACAACCACCACCTCCACCCCCTCCTCCGCGAAAAGAAGAACATGTCAGACAGTTGCATGACACTCAACAGCAAGCTCACGAAGTGCAGATGCGCACCCCACACATTGAGTTGCCTGCCTTTAGTGGCCATGCGCCGAGACCCTGGGTTATGGAAAGTGAAGACATTTTTGGCTTAGTGGCTATTCCTCCAGAACAACAAACCAGGTGGGGTCTTGCTCATATCAGAGGACAAGCGAAAACATGGCTCAACAGTTCAGGATTGCGGCTGGACACAATCACTTGTCCAGAACTCTGTAGAGTCTTAAATGATCGATTCCCTGACGTCCAGGCAACAGGCCCAATGGATCAGTTGCAACGTCTTAAGCAGGTAGCAACAGTGGACCAGTATATCAATGCTTATGAAGATTACATGCAAGTAATGAAGAGAGACAAACCTTATCTGACGGCGGGATTCTTTGTTGATAGATTCATCAGTGGCTTGTGAGACAACATCAAGCACATGGTCGAGTGCCAAAAACCAGACACATTGCTCTCTACATACTGATATGGAAGACAATATGAGAAATCTCAGTTATCCACAGTACACAGGGCAGCAATACAGCCTGTAGGCGCACAATTTGCAAACAGAGCAATACCTCCCAGAGAGAACAGGAATAGAGTTTTAGTTGAAAAACCCAGGGAACCGAGGAAATGTTTGTATTGTCCTGACAATTGGTCCCTTGGACATAAATTCAAACCAATGCAAATAGCCCTCAATGCAATGAAGATGCAGGGGCACCTAGAAGAAGATCACAGTGAAGACACTGAATAGAACTTGGACTCACAAATCATTGGGCTGGCAGATCTAGAAACCACTATGGATTCTTGTAATAAAATGCTTATTTCAGCTGCTACTTATAGTGGTACTCCAAATGATTCAACAATCTCCCTGGTATTGAAATTTGGGAATGCCAAAGCTATTGCACTGGCTGATACTAGTAGCACAAATACATTCATGGACTATGCTTTTGCAGTTACTCATAACATTCCTATGACAATAGCTAAGAAAAGAATAGTGAATGTAGCTGGAGGAGGGGAGCTCACATCCGAAGCAGTGGCTCATAAGTGTGCCTGTTCCATGCAAGGCCAAAAATTTACTTCTGATTTCAGGATACTGAAGTTACCTGGCTCAGAAGTGATATTCGGAGTTAATTGGTTTAAGCATCATAACCCTGTCACATTCTATTGTATCAACAGGACATTGTCCCTCAACATTCAGGGCTCCACTCACACATTCCATGATCATCTCCTGCCATACAATAAGTTGCTCATCTCAGCTAATGAGTGTACTCAATTACTAGAACAAGGAGCTTCTTGTAACATCCTCTACAATCCCAATGAAGGTGGCAGTGATGAGCAAGAAGCACTGAAAAATGTACCAAAATTAATTGGGGACCTCCTGCATCAGTTTCAGGATATATTCCAAGAACCAACAGGATTACCTCCTCACACGAAGGCTGATCACAGAATACCACTACTCCCTAGGGCAAAACCACCAAACTTGAGTCCCTACAGAATGTCCCCAAAGTACAAAACTACAGTGGAGACCCTTATCATAGAAATGCTCAAGAATAAAGAGATTAGAGCAAATACCAGTACATATTCCTCCCCAATCATCGTAGTGAAAAAAGGATAAGTCTTGGCGATTGTGTGTCGACTTTCGATGCCTTAATGACATGACAATCAAAAATAGGTTCCCCATCCCAGTCATTGAGGACTTGTTGGATGAACTGTATGGAGCTCATTATTTCTCTAAATTGGACCTTAGATCTGGATACCACCAAATACGAATGAACAATAATGACATTGAAAAGACAGCCTTTACTACACACATGGGACACTATGAATACCTCGTGATGCCTTTTGGACTCAGTAATTCCCCTGCCACCTTCCAAGACCTCATGAACACTGTCTTTTCTCAATATCTCAGGAAATTCGTCCTAGTATTCTTTAATGATATCTTAGTTTAGAGCAAGACTATGGATGACCATGTGGCCCATCTCAAGGAAGTCCTCATGACATTAAGGAAGCACCAACTCAAGGAAAAAACTTTCTAAATGTTTTTTTGGCCAGGAGAAAGTGGAATACTTGGGTCACATCATCTCTGCAGGAGGTGTATCCACTGATCCATCAAAGCTGGAAGCAATCACTAATTGGCAAATTCCTTCCACCATCAAAAAATTGAGGGGATTCTTGGGTCTTACTGGATACTACAGAAGATTCATCAAGAATTATTCCAACATTTGTCAGCCATTGTATTCTGCTCTGAAAAAGGACGACTTCCAACGGGACCACAGCAACAACAGTAACGACAACTCCTCATATGCTCTGCTTGCCCAACTTTTCACAGCCTTTTGTGCTAGAAACTGATGCTTGTCAGAATGGATTTGGAGCAGTGCTTATATAGAACAACAAACTCTTGGCCTATTTTAGCAAGCTCATGGGACCAAGAGCCCAAACTCATTCAATCTATGAAAAGGAAGCATTGGCCATCTTATGGGCTCTCAAGCAATGGAGACATTACTTCCTACGAAACCAAGTCACTATCAAAACTGATCAAAAAAGCCTTAAATATCTGGAGTGTCAAAAGTTGGTAGAGGGCATACAACACAAACTAATGCTCAAGTTGTTAGAGTTTGATTACATTATAGAATATAAGAAATGGGCAGAGAATGATGCTGCTGATGCCCTGTCCAGGAAGTTTGCTGAACAAGACTCATGCACTGCTATTTCTCACACCATTCCTTCGTGGATTACTGAGGTTACTGCCTCTTATGCAACTGATACCAATTGCATTAAACTCATCTAGGAACTGACAATAAATCCTAGGACTCACAAGGACTACAACTTGCAATTTGGAATATTGAGGTATAAGGGAAAAATATACATTGGATCATCTACACAGCTAAGGGACAAGATATTTGCTAGTTTCCACTCATCTCCAATGGGAGGATATTCTGGTACAATAGTTACACTTCACAAAATGCAGCAAGTCTTCTGTTGGCCAAAATTCAAGAAAACAATTGCTAAATTGATAGCAGAATGCCCTGTTTGCCAAATAACTAAGAGTGAAAGAGTTCAATATCCAAGAAAGTTGAATCCATTGCCTATTCCAAAAGGGAAATGGTCTGACATTAGTCTGGACTCTGTGGAAGGATTACCAAAATCAAGAGGGAAGAATGTTGTGTTGTTGTGGTTCACAGGCTCACTAAATATGCCCATTTCCTTCCATTGTCACACCCCTTCATAGTCAAAACAGTAGCTGATCTTCTTATGGATAATATCCTCAAACTTCATGGTCCCCCATCCAGCATTGTGAGTGATAGAGATAGAATTTTTACCACCCATTTCTAGAAAGAAATCTTCTCTGCATTCAAAACTACACTCAACTACAACTCCGCACACCACCTTGAGTCTGATGGGCAGATAGAAAGGATTAACCAATGCCTGGATCAATACCTTCAATGTGTGGCTTTCCAGGAACCAAAGAAGTGGGTGGACTGGATCCCAACTGCAGAATTTTGGTACAATACTTCCTACCACACTGCTATCAAAATGTCTCCTTTTGAAGCACTCTATGAATACCCACCTCCACTGTTCAATGAAATGTCCATTCCATGTAATGCATCTGACGAGGCACACCTGACCCTATCTACCAAAGACCACATGTTGAAAACCCTCCACAGAAACCTGACTCAAGCCTAGGAGAGGATGAAAAAGTATGCTTGAATAGAACTGGGAGGACTTTTCAAATTGGGGACATGTTTACCTCAAGATGCAACCTTACAGATAAAATGCCTTGGGATTGAGGAACTCCTTGAAACTGACTTCAAAATGATATGGTCCATAAAGAGTGATGCAAAAGATTGGGCAGGTAGCCTATGAGCTTTAACTTCCTCCTGGTACTCAAATACACAATGTCTTCCATGTCAACCAATTAAAGAAGCACCTTGGACCCAAAGCAGTACCTAATGCCAACTTACCCCTGGTCACAGTTGATGGAAAGATCAAAATACACCTCTGTCTCTTTTGCAGCAGAGACACCTAGAGAGGAAGACTGGCTCGACTACAACTCTTTTGTTACAATGGTTAGTCCACTAGGAGAATATGCTGCCAAAATATGCTACCTGGGAAGATCATACCTTCATGCAAGCAACCTTTCCAATGTTCAATCCTTGAAGTCTTGTCTCTAGGGGGGGCACTGTTAGGACCCTATTCTCTCTAGATCACCAATATTGTTGCTTTAGGGCTTAAGTTACCTTATTTTCCTTACATCTTGGTCCTTGTAAGTGACTGCATTCAGCCTAGGGGCTATTCTGTAACAATCTTGGACTACCTTTCGATATAAAAGTAGGAGTGGGAGGTTGGGAGGACCAAGCTAATACTAAAATCCTATTTTCATTTATCAATTTTCCTTTCCTTACATGTTCCTAGTAGTAGATCTGAGCACCGGCTCCTCCTTCCTTGCCTCTTCGTTGATCAACCCATGTTAGAGTCCACCGGGTCCTAACAACTCTCAAACCACAAGTTGGTCTAAGTACAAAGTTTTAGGACTTTTGTGGTTCAGTTTGCAAACTCATTCGAAGTATCTACAATACATATAGTGTCTTCTACTTAGTCAAAATAAGAAACCCCAGAACAACTTCCAGTGCTGCGCTACTCTTTACATAATAACAAAGATTCTCTAATCTCGTCGAGTTTCTACTATCCTCCCACTCACTTGTTTCGCAAGAACTACTTTCTCGAGAAATCAACCCTTTATGACAAACAACATTTGTCTTTGGTTCGGTGATAGGAGAAATACCCAGTGTTTTCTTTGGGATAACCTTATAAACATATATTTATCCTATTTTGGTTGTAAACATTTTAGACATGCTATGCATACCAAAATTTAAGAAAAAGACAATTCGGGTCACTACCCAAGCCATAACTTATATGGTGTCAATTTCAACGGATCATGATGGCGCTCTTTTTAGTGTAAAAGTGGTTGTCTCTAATGTATAAACTACAAAATTATAATGGAATTTTTATTTATCTTACCATGTCAAACAAGGTTTGATTTTGTCTTTCGAACACTCCAAACTAATGTGGGGGTATTCGAGAAGTATAAGTTGTAGAACAATTCTACAACTTCTCAGATGTTTTGCTAAACTTGTAACTCAAACTTTATCCTTTATGATCCAATCATAAATACTTGATTATCTCATTATGATGATTTTTACTTCATACTAACAATAGTTTGAACCAATTCAAAAATGTAAAACTCCGTTCTCTTAAAATAGATATACTCATATATATACTCAAATCATCAACGGAATTTTATGAAGGGAAAATTAATCCACCACACATGACTATACATAATGGACTATATACATCAGTATGCACAATCTCCATTTAATTAGTCGTCCATTCTACTTTGTCCTATGAACGGAATTCTAGTCATATTTTGGAAGAGCTCTTGCAAGCGTCAATTTATTCAAAAATAAAATGACTCTGGAAGTCCATTAACATGGAGGTCCTTTCATGTTTTCCTTTCCGATATGAACTAAAAAGGTGGTATCACAATTTAAGTGACATTCTTTTACGTCTTGCAACGTTTAGCATTTAGTCTTATGGATGTTTACTTTACCAACACGATTTATATTAACTCATCCATCAATTATGGAATATGGTCATAGTTTGAAAAATAACATTTGTTCTCAAAAAAGACCAGAACAAAATAACAACTTATTAAGTTCTTAAAATAAATCTTAAATGTTTGTTTCGATACGACAATGAACACAATAGCACTTTATTTCTGTTCTTTTCATGATCGATCTCACATATACTACTAGTTCCTTTTAGGCCCTTGTATTTCTTGCATTGTGTTGCTTTGTATGACAACTCATACAAACCAATTTGGCATCAAAATACCCCAAAAAAAACTTTGTTAACTAGTAATACATCTATAACTTGTATATCAAGCATATACTCTTGAGCTTTCCTGTTATCTTCTTTTCTGCCATATACCTTTTTGTAATTCTATTTTCAATATTCCCTTTTCTTTACAGAAGAATATTTCAACATCAAATAATGCTAGTCATACTAGCACATTTTCCTTGGCATGTTAGGCATATACTATCACCCATTGAGTCATACTTTGAGTTTGATTGTTCTACTAATATCACCATATTAATAGCAATCTTCCGAATCCCACTCTTAGCAATCCTCAAGCAAGGTAAATGATTTTACCCGTACTTTTAATCCATCTCATCATAACAATTTTGTGATGAAGCTACTAAAGCTCGAAGGAAGGAATTTAGAGGATAATATTAGCGCCCAACTTCTTGGAAGATTCAAGCGCCTAGTGTCTTCAATCATTGCATACATTCAAATAATATAAGCATACATTGTCACACTAAATTACACTCGGTCATGTTGCCAAAAATAAGTTTCTAGATATCAATATATCGTCCACTAGATTGTTTCTAAAAACAGTTCTTTTCAGTTCCTAAATCACCTTGATCAACAAAACATTCTTTTGAAGATAAAGTATTATGGAAGCAATCATGACATTGGATTCTAAGTACGAATTATTTGCTCTCTAGATCAATAAATAATTAATCATATGGAGCTAGGTAGGTTATACCGAAAATCTACAATAGAACTCAATTTTAAATTTCACTATTATGGTACCAAGCTTAAATGGTTTTACCAGATCATAATAGTTATATCTCAATTAACAATCTAAGTGTAAGGTAGTTTGTGGATGCCAATGAATACTACAATTTATGCAGATTCACTTTGATTGGTTGTTCATGATAAAATAAGTTCAAGTTAATTCAAATTACTACGTGAACTCCCACTCAAAAACAACATCCCTTTAGTCGTTTTAGTGATTACACAAACCAAATTCACTACACCAAAAACGATTATCACGTGAGATGATGTAGTTGCAAAGGCGAACATAGACATGTTCATCATATCATCCATATGACTCATGCTTTACCTTTCGGATACGTGTTCTGAGGCTATGTTTGTACATGCTAGGCTCGCCAAGTAGAACTGTAGTATTGTTTGTGTTTCGAGGCCATGTCTGTACATGCTAGGCTCGTCAGCACCCGTGGTATGCGAACGTTGAGTCTTTCACACCCGATCATCACGTGGTGTCTCAAAATGACGAACTTTCTTAACGGTGCATACTAAGAAAGAACACATTATTATCTTGATATTAAGTGAGAGAGATCATCTTATAATGCTACCGTCACGATCTAAGCAAAATAAGATGCATAAAAGAATTAACATCATATGCATGGATAATGTGATATGATATGGTCCTTCTTGCACTTGATCTCCATCTTGTGCATCATGGTATTATCTCCATCATTCCATCGGTGTGGCACCAAGTTCAATGGCACCTCCATCTTGATTGTCCATCAAAATTACAACATATCACATTGATATGATATACAACATGAAGTCCATAAATAATAAGACAACCATATGGCTCCTGCCGGTAGGTCAATAATTTACAAAAGATATCATCTCATACATCAAATTTGTAACATTGACCATATCACATCACATGCCCTGCAAAAACAAGTTAGACGTCTCTAATTTACTTTTGCATGTTTTACGTGGCTTGGGCTTTCGAGGATAGAACCGTTCATACCTACGAACATGAACCACAACGTTGATAAACATATTTTGAACAACCCTTCGTAGATTATATCTTAACTATAGTAGGATAAACAGACACCTGCAAGCCACTTATGCAATACAAGTTGCATGTCAGTTGTGGAACAAGTCTCATGTACGTGGACATGTAAGGTTAGTTCGGGCCGCTTCATCCTACTATGCCACTAAGATCATAAAATACTCAAAGAGGAAATAACATGATCATAAACGCCCACATACACCTATGTGTTCTACCCATACAAATCATCTACGCATAGATCCGGCTCTGATACAACTCAAGGGTTCGTTGCATAGAAAACAATAAATTTCCTACGCAAGAGACACCAAAAGGGCCGAGATCTAATCTAGGAGATGTAAGCAACGGGCATAGAGAAAGTCTTAAGGATAACATACCCTCGAAGACTCTAAGCGTTACGAGATCAAATCCCGTTGTTGATTTATTCGTACTCACGCCGATCTCAAGACCGAGAAGATGTGCACCACAATCCGGCGGTGCCTCCATGATCGGTCACACGTACATCTTGATGACGACCTCCGTTCCCTCGATCCAGCGGGGCAGCGGAAGTAGAGGATCCCCCGAAACTCCAGCAGCACACCGACGTGATGTGGTTTAAGAATCACACGGTCAGCGCTTCGCCAAGAAAACGACCATGGAATGGAGCAGCGGGTGGAGAGAAAAGACGTGGGACAAGTGTGTTGAGGAGCGAGAGCTCTCACCCTCCTTTTTTTGAAACATTTTCTACTGCAGGGGAGTCCCCCACAGCCCTTTATTGCCATCAAAAGAGTTTACAAATATTTACAAATGTACAGAGAAGGATAGACTAAGATAATCTATCACAACTAAGGTAAGGTGTTAAGCCATGATGATAAATCCGCAGCCAAAGAAGCACTCAACCTATGCTTAAGCAAAGTGAGATCCAACTTGAAGCCAACTTTCCAACCCTTGAAGGAATGCCTCTCAGACTTGAAGATAACTCCATTCCTCTGTTTCCAGATGTTCCAACAGGCAAGAATCACTATCTCAGTGAAACAAGGACCTTTGAAATTCTTTTTAGCATTGGATAGATTAGTCAAAATAGTGTTATCACTCCAGGAAATTTGCAGGTAGTTCCAGATCCTGGAGCTGAAAACACACTGGAAGAACAAATGTGTCCAATCCTCAAGACAAAGTTTTTTGCAAAGGACACAAAACTCAGCCCCATCAATCTTCCAATTCCTTCTCTTAATCATATCCTTGGTATTAATCCTATCATTTAGGATCAGCCATGCAAAAAAAATTATGCTTTGACATGCATTTGGATATTTAGATCCACTTGGCTGGATTATCATCAGTCAACTGAGAAAACAGTAACTGATAGAATTTACTGGATGTATATACCCCTTTATTGAAATTACAGGACCAGACATCCTTATTATTATTCACTTGAACATCTCCCAGGATGCCTTGAAGATCAACAAATTCTTAAAAAGCTTCATTCGAAAGAGGCAAATGAAAAGCATCAGAAAGATCATCCATCACTTTCAAATCTCTAACTGAGGCCATCTGATCCTTAGCAAACGAGAACAGTCTTGGAAATTTCAGTGAGAGAACATGTCCCAGCCAAGAATCTTTCCAAAATAAAATAGAATATCCATTCCCCACTGTGCAAGATGATAATGAACACCAAGTATCAGATAATTGCATAATACCTTTCCACCAGAAGGATCCACAAGAGGTAACTGCATGGGGAACCGACTGAAAGTAGTATGCATTCTTGACCAGATTTACCGAAGGAATATCCACAGAGTTGTAAAATTTTGCTAGAAATTTGAGCAACAGAGCTGTGTTTTGGATCTGAAGATTAATTACCCCCAAACCACCTTTACATTTGGGTTTACACACCATATCCCAAGCAGCCAAAGAGTTCACTCTTTTCTTGTTTTTCTCTTTCTCCATAAACATCTTCTCCTTGCTTTATCAATAATATCAATGACTCCTTTAGGTATCACCAATGTGCACATATAATATGTGGGCAAAGAGGAAAGAACTGAGTTCACAAGCACCAAGTTGTCACCATATGAGAGAAAAGATACTATTGCAGAAAGTCTCCTCTCAATTCTGTCAATGAGTGGAGCAAAATCCTTAATTGATGGTTTAGTGGTGCCCATAGGCAAGCCTAGATAGGTAAATGGCATAGAAGCCACCTTACAATCCAAAACATCAGCCAAATCAATAGTCTCCTGCTGAGAGATATTAATTGGTATCATGGATGACTTGTTGAAATTCACCTTTAGTCCCGTGATCTGAGCGTAAAGGTTTAGCAGATTCTTGAATACCAACAATTGATCAGGATCAGCAGGTAAGATCACTAATGTATCATCAGCATACTGAACAATAGGATGATCTCCTCCAATACGAATTGGTAAACGAAGGCTTCCCTCCCTGAGAGCCAAATTTACAATACTTTGAAGCAAATCGCCGCCCAGAACATACAGAATGGGTGATAAAGGATCACCCTGCCTGACCCCTCTTCTGCAAACAAAAGGTTTACCAGGGACACCATTTAAAAGAACAGAAGAGGAGCCTGAAGAGAGAATTTCTTTCACCCATTTGATGACTAGAGGTGGGAACCCCTTAGAACTCAAAATCTGAAGGATGGCACTGTGTTCAATAGTATCCAAAGCTTTCTCAAAATCAATCTTGAAAACCACCACTTTCTGCTTAGAATGTTTACACTGGAAAATGTATTCAAAACGCCATGCCAGGCAATCTTGAATTGTTCTGGATTTAATGAAATCATATTGATTATCATGGATGCAACCAAAGATTTTATCTTGGAATCTATTAGCCAGAATCTTGGTGATAAACTTCAGACAAGTGTTTGTAAGGGAAATTCGACTAAAATCGTCTCAGGAGATTGTGATTTTGGAATGAGAGTAATAAAAGAACCATTAATACTCTCCAAAGAGATCCTTGCACTATGGAATTCAATTGCAAAGTTTGATAAAATCATCTTTTATAATACCCCAACAATGCTTAATGAATAAACCAGTGAAACTATCAGGACCAGGAGCACGATCAGGTTTGAGATGTTTAACCACACCCTCCACTTCCTCAACAAAAAAAGGATTTGCAAGATCCTCTAAACCATCCACCACAGGCAAGAATTGAGATAAATCGATATTAACAGTAGGTGGGCAAAAGACACCCATTCTGTTTTTGAAACATGACCAAAATGCAGCAGCTTTCTCCTGGTGATCCACCAGTATATTCCCTGAAGCGTCTGAAATGGAAGGAATTGCATTTTTCCTATACCTCTCAGTAGCTCTGGCATGAAAATATTTAGTATTTTCACCAGAAAGCTTAGCCCAACGAATTGTGCACCTCTATTTCCAATAATCAGACTGCAAAGATATTAACTTCTTTATATGCTCCTTAACAATCAGTCTGAAATTGAACTCAGGAACACTCAGAGATCTCTCATCTTCCAACTGATCAAAAAACAGAATCACCTTACTACTCATCTCAATAAGTAATTTCAATTGAGAGAGGTTCCTTCCCCAATCCTGTAGGGCATATCTAAGATTTTTCATTTTTGTTGTGATTCTGGTGGTGCTAGATTTGGCCATGACAGGGGTATTCCAAATTTTGGTCACAAGGTCCAAGAAACCAGGTTGTTTGATCCAGTGATTTTCAAATCTAAAAATATTTGCCTTTGGAATGCTTGTTCCAATTTTGATAGTACAAGGCAAGTGATCAGCAGTAATCTTGGACATGGGCATTACCAAGGTATTAGGAAAATCCAACATCCATTGACAGGATGTAAAAAACCAGTCCAGCTGAACAAGCAAAGGATCCTTTTGCATATTAGACCAAGTATATTTTCTACCCTTAACAGGCAATTCCAATAGACCCAAGTGGCTAATGAAATCGTTAAAAATGAAGATATCATTTAGGTCGGCCCCTGGCTTATTTCTATTATCCAAGGATCTAATAAAATTGAAATCCCCAAGAATCAACCAATTTTGATGTAATGGAATGGAAAGGTTGTATAACCAGTTGACAAACTCATCTCTTTCTACCCCCTTGCAAGGACCATAAACATTCACTAGAAACCAAGTAAGGGAATTATGAACCGAGGTAAATTTTAAGTGAATGGCAGAGCGATGCACTTCCAATAAATATCCTTTGAAAATGGAACTATTCCATAGCACAATTAAACCCCCAGAAGCTCCAACAGAGGGAGAGAAAACAAATTGATCAAACCTCTTAGGACAGAAGGATCTAATAAAAGAATGATCAAAATCCTGGCATTTAGTTTCTTGGAGACAGATCACGGAGGCATGGCTTTTCTCAATTTTATTATAAACATCACTCTTTTAGATTTATCATTTAAACCTCTAACATTCCAGTCAAAAACAATCCAATCCAAATGCATTGAAGATGTACTATCCATTGAAGACTGATAATGATAATAAACCAGGCTGGCCAACATAAATGACTAACAGAAAATAAACCAGATAGTAGCAACCTTGACCATATATCAATACATGATAAATCCAGGATATAAAACAATATATAATAACAGGGTCCAAGACACACTCCAGTGGCCAACAAGGCCCAAAAAGAGAATAAGGCCTACTAATCATCGGAACTTGATGGGCTTGTGGGCTTCTTCGGACCAGCTTCAAGCTTCTCCATCGTCAGCTCAGAATCATCAATCTGAAGCATTTTTCCCGTCCTCCTCAGAACGGCAACAGGCGTGATTGGTGGCACACCATCATCAGAATCCTGAGGGCGTGAAGACTTGGCCTTCTTCCTCCGTTCAGGTTTGTCAGTTCCAGGCAGAACTCGAAAGCCTGCATTCTTGGCCAAACTCCTCGTCACACGACGGTCCTCAATGACCAAAGGAGTTGCAGCCTTGTAACATCCCAAGTATGAAAAACCCCTAGTTGCTTTATTTCTTGTTGTTTAATTTAAGCAATGCATCATGGCATCATCCTCATTTTATTTCTGTTGCATTGTTTTCTTAATGAAATTCAAACTTAATCAACAGTTGTTTTCATACTTGTCTGTTACAATCTTTTCAAATAAAGAAATGCAAAACAAAACCTCCCTTGTTTCCAAATAATTCATTAAGGTTCACTTATTAAATTGTTGCTTAATTCAATCAATCAATTTAATCAATTAATTCCAAATCATTTCCAAAGTCAAACCAATTCTCAAAAACAGTACTCTGGTGAATCCATAAAGTTCACCACAACTTTGTATTCTTAAAATCATTTTAAACCCTAGGGGAAACCCTATTGAAATTGCTTTGTTGTTCTAATATTAATCAATATTGGAAATTTCAATCAATTTGGTTTAATTTTCAAACAGCAAGCAAATGTTAAAAATTTTGAAAACAAAAGCCACCAAGTGTTTGCTTTTGGCCTAAGAAAACTCCCCAATTTTTTTTCAAATTTTTCTATAAACTAAAACCTATCATTTTCTTCCAAAAGCAAAACTACAAAAAAAATAAAACAGAAAAAATAAAAAAGAGCAGAAAACTGCAGCGCGCGCGGCAGCTAACAGCAGCCCAGCCCACCTAGCCTAGCGCGCGCGCGACCCAGCCCGCTCTACTCCCTAACTTACCGCTTTGATTATCGTGCACTCCAACTGTTTGGCGTACGGCTGGCAATCGGCCGGTGCCACCGCGACCGCGCGCGACTCCGGCGGCCATCCGAGCCCTGCCGCGCCTATAAAGCAAGCCCAGGGCCCCGAAGACCTAACCCTAGATCCCCTAGGTCCTATCCCCTCTCCGCCGCCGTCGTCTGCCTTCTTCCCCGTCGAATTCCTCCTCTGCTCCACCTCACCGGCGACAGCCCCTCTGAAAACCCCGATGGCGCCGCCACCTCCCACTCCTACCTAGCCACCCACCTACTGGAATCGCGTCGCCACTTCTTCCTCTACGCAGTGGACACCGGAGGGAGCCAGGAGATCGACTACATCGACGGCGCCGTCCTCAACTTCGCCGCGGCTGCCGTCGTCACCGTACGTCAGAGGGCCTCTGCTACCTCGACTCCGGTGGTGAGCCGCCGTCTCACTCACCCCTCTCCCTCCTGTTGCATCCGCACACTCCCGTGCACGTCCTGCACACACCCACGCCTCCAAATCGCGAGCACACCTGTGCAGATCGCCGTCGGCGAGTGTTCTGTCAGTCGAGCAACACTTTGCTCGTCAGTTTCGTCAGATAACACTTTGGTTCTGAAACTCAACCTTTCTGCGTCGCGTATTCAGATAACAAACGAGCAGCAGCGCAGTTGGTTCAGTCTTGCGCGCAGCAGTGGGGGGTCGCGGGTTCGATCCCTCGCTGCCCCGGGGGAAAAATCCCACCTTTTTGCTCCTTTCGCTGACAGGGAGGGCCCCCTGTCAGCCTCTGACGCTGCCACGCACACACACAGTGCCCACGGGACCCCCTGGCAGCGTGTGGGTACGCTTCCAGTGCGGTAACAATAGGATTTAAAACCAATCTGTTTTATTTCTATTTCTTTTAATTGGCAGAATAAAGCACTAACTTTAAAAATCAATAACTTTTAATCTAAAATTCCAATAAATAAAAGTTGTATATGTTTTCTGTTCAAAATTTTATTGTCTATCCAATTATTCCAATTGTGTTCTGTTTTGAGTTTTCCAAATGCATTTAAAATTCAAATTTGAATAATTCAAATGTAATTTGCAATAATTCACAACTAATTCATACTAATTCCAAATAAGGCAAATCAATTATGTTTTTCACACCATTTTGAATATCCTATTCAAATATAAAATTTGTTTCATTGTTTGAATAATTTAAATTGCCTAAATAATTTAATACTTGTTTAATTCAATTAAATTTGATAAAATCATAACTTGCTTAATATAAAATATTTTTGAACATGCAAAATATGTTTTCAAACCATCAAAGTGTGAACTTTTCAAATGTGAACTTGAATTTATGATTTGAACAAATAAAATTCAAATAATATTTAAGCTTGTTTTAAATTCAATTAAAACTTGTTTAATATTGTTTAATTCATAATTAAATTATCCTAACCCCTATTTCAACATGTGAAACATGTAATCCAACTAAAATTTGATGTTCTTTTCAAATATAAATTTTGTTAATTGTTTTGCACACTTTAACTTGATGAAAACAATATTTGTTTGTGTGACGTGTTTAAGTAACCAAATTTTCCAAACTTAATAAATAATTTCCAAACTTGTTTTATTCCTTTTCCTTTTGCATCTATCATTGTTATTTGTTGTTATGTTTGCTATTGCCATCATGCATGCATCATGATAACAACTATCACCTAATAAATAATTGTAAATCATTTGTTTCCAATTTCTTCAATGGATCTTTTCCATATGCAATCCAATTGCATATGGGTCCATTTAAATTGTGTTATCATGTTAGCTAGCTTATTTTGATGCAACCATTAACTTGCCATGCATCATCTTGATTGTGCACAATGCCATGATAATGATTGTTTACATTCCTGTTTTGTTTGTTTGCTTTTTCTCGAATAGACGACGACGTTGAGGCAGACGACCTTTACAGCACCCCTTCTGAGGATCTAGCTCAGTACCCGGCTGTTGAGTTTGCAGGCAAGTTATCACTCACATGAACCATTGTGTTCCTTTCAACCCTGGTTACCGATACTTTCCGTTGTCTATACTTGCTAGCCTTAGTGGTAGATGTTTCTGTTACGAACCTATCACATGAATCCTTTAACCCTGAATATTGCCTCACCACCCCTCCTACAACCCTATTGATTGAGCCAGTGTCTTACTAGCATGCTTAGGTTGTTTTGCTCGAGTCTGTTACCCGTTACTTTCAGTTACTATATTTCATTATGTTCTGGGGGCTCGATGTTTAATCAATCAATCAATCAATCATGCTAATGTTATTAATGTTAATAATAATTTGATGATAAGGCACCGGCAGGAGGCCCTGTGTGGTTTTGAGGCCTGCTAGTGTCGACCCTAATAGGAAAAGGGTCTTGTCTACTGATCCATGATGAGCGCACTACCCGCATGTGGGAAGCGAGTATGGGCGCCCCCCTCAATTTGATTCGATTCGCATCTCGTCCAAATCATCTCATTTAGTTCGTGCTTTCTATTTGCCGCATGCATGTTTTTGCGAGCCCAGCGTAGGGTGGAACTTTTGTAGTCGGCATATAGGGGGACACGGTCTTAGAGTGCTATGATGGTCCCTTTTCTTCGGGGCTTGATTAGCCGTGCGCCCAAGGTGCTTTGGGCTTGATGCGGAGAAGAGTTGAGTTGTGTTGAGTGCCCCGCTTGGTGGGAGGCATTCCATCTGGCGGATTATTCATACGTGTACGGCCAAATTGGTGCAACCCTGCAGGGATAATCTTCTCGAGAAGCCGTGTTTTCCGCAGTTATGGATTACTTGGTGAAAGTACTGGCTAACAAGTACTCAGGACAACTTAAACCTAATGATTCATAATTTCATACCCCATGATTATCAATTTGACTAGTAATAGGATTATTGTCACAATAACTTGAAGCATCTTTAATCCAACTGTGTGAGTTATCCTCGGATTGCTTCTTTGGATAAGGGGCGAGATCCAGGATGGGTTTGTTTGACGTTATCTTTCAGTTGGTTACAACCCTCGATCTTATCCCCTTTTCTGATAGTTGGAAGTGATAGAACCTCTGTAGTTGGTTAGCGCAGCCAGTTGCAGCATCTTATGTACCCCTTCTTTCCGTTGAACCCAAGTCATCTGTGCTTGTGTTGACGGGCTATACTTTGGTGAATTATGAGTCTTGCTTGCCAGTACTTGGATGTACTGACCCCGTTGGGGCTGTGGTTTACGCAGACTACGACTACGGCTACGATGACCACCAGGATGGCTACTTCGTGGAGTTTGACGATACTACAGACGAGTAGTTAGCTGGACCAGGGCAGGATCCAGAACCTACGTGGATGGGCTTTGTCTTCTTTATTTTCTCCGGCTTCTTAAGCCTGTTGGATTTGTCTGTACCCAGACACCTTTGATTGCTTCCGCTGATGTAATGAATGCTATGTTGGGACATGTGTCCTCTGGATGATTGTATTTGCTATTTCTGCCTTAGTGAAGGCCAATTGCAACCTTATTTCAATCTTTTGTGTCTTAGAGATAAGTTGTGATCATCATTCGTTCAAAGCTGTTGACGTACCGTGCGTGATTGATATGAAGTACGTCGACAGTAGTGCCTATGACTTCTAGTGGATAGTTTACATCGACGGTGGAATAGCAGGGCTTGTGTTGTCGCGCATAAGCGCAGGCCTACCAGGAAGCTGGGACGTGGGAGCAGTTATGCCCCATAATCCAAGCACCTGCTATCCAGTTCGTCCGATGAGTATCCCTTAGAAGCCAGGGTGCGACAAATGGTATCAGAGCCTGTCTGCCTGTAGGATCCCTTTTTACTGGTCGCAGTTGAGTCTAGAAACTATTTTGTAGCTATATAGGAAAAATGAAACGTGAGAGTAGGAATTCTGCCATTTTTCTTCTTTCCCCACCCACCCACCCTTTTCTGGTAAGGAAGTGCAACGTTGTTTTCTGTTCTCACCTAAACTTTCAAGTTAGGATTTCACGTGTTTTGGGTTCTCTGTAGTACCTCAGGAGTTTTTGGTCTCGAGTTTCCCGATGTTGCTTCGATATCCTGTTCTTCTAAAGAACCTTTCGTCCGTTCAAACCTTGTTGTTGTTTTCCACATCCTTTTTCTTCTACCGGAGTCTAATCAAAACTTCCCCGATCATCTGCAGATGGATCTCAGGTTCTACCCGCAGGTGGTTCGGATGACTCGCTGTGAGAGCACCACCGGTTATCCGGAAATGCTGAGAGACATGGTTACCTATCTGGGGTTCCATTGGGCACCAGAGTACCAGGTCTACGAGCAGCAGCGAGAGTTTGACCAGACCTGCTACCGGGCTATCGTCTACATTCTGTCAGATGATGGCAGGAGCATTGTCCACCGCTACGAGGCAGTAGGTTCCACAGTGGATATGGCCGTGCAGCAGGAAGCGTACGTGAGTCTCACCGTCCTCCGTGCTGACTACTGGGGGTTTGATGATTCCATCTATCGTCACATCCCCCGTGGTTACATCACGGCAGCGGGAGTTCACTTCACCCTCCACAGCAACCTGGATACCTACGAGTCTGATAGCTCCAGGCTGCACACCACTGCTCAGTTCGTGAGGCACAGTGACGCAGTTGCTTCCGCACTGTCTCAGGAGTTGGCCTCCGTCTGGGAGCAGCTCTATCTGGCGTTGACTCGTCTGGCTACGTACACCACAGACTTTGTTGGAGACGAGCGCTTTGCACGTTTCACTCAACCAGCTGGGTTTCCGCTGCCAGATGCTGGAGGTTACGAGCCGATCAGAGGTCCACTTCTCGACCTTGGACCTGGTTACACTGGGATTCCCCGCTTTGGAGCACAGGGAGACGACGCTTTCTACTTCACCACACCGAGAGTTGCTCTCAGGGCAGTCCCGCTCTACGTGGATCGTCGTCATACTTACTTCCGTGGGATTCCTCCTCACCGTATCTCTCGTCGTACTACTCACCGCCGTCCTGCGTGCTGAGCATGGGAGTACCGATGTATCCATTCCTAGCTATGTTTAGTTATCCTTGTATTTCGAACCATATGTTGGTCTGTTGGATATTCTGATGTATTTGAACATGTGATGATGTACCTGTTGGTTATCTATTCATGCGTCGGAATAATCTATCTTTCGGTTACCAAGTCTATCCTGTTCTATTGTTGTGCTAAAATGCATTTCTGTTCAGGATGCCTCCAACCAGGAACAACCCGCCTCCGCCACCACCAATGGGGGAACTGTTAGCTCAGATGACCCAAGTGGTGACACAGATGGCCCATATCCAGGCTAACCAGCACAACAACCAGAATGCTCCGCGAGTCAGCATTAAGGAGTTTCTGAGCATGGGGCCGAGAGCTTTCGTGGCAACACGTGAGCCTCTGGATGCTGATGACTGGATCAGGGAGATGAACAGGGCTCTGGAGATAGCTCATGTTGCTGAGGAAGATAAGGTCAAGTATGCCACCTACCTACTGAAGGGTCAGGCAGCTACTTGGTGGGAGAACTACCAGACCATGAGAGCTGGCTATCCTATCACCTGGGGATGTTTCAAGGATGCCTTCCTGAAGCACCACATCCCAGATGGTCTCATGGAAAGGATGCGTGATGAATTCTGCTCTCTCAAACAGGGCAAGCTGGACGTCCTCGGCTACCAGAACGAGTTCAATCGTCTCGCTCGGTACGCTGGTGATGAAGTGTCCACTGAAGCCAAGAAGATGGCAAGGTTCCGCCGAGGTTTTAACCCAGAACTGAAGTACGCTCTCACCAACATCAAGTGCAAGGACTTCGTGGAGCTCGTGAACACCGCGCTCAATGAGGAGAATGGGCGCAAAGCGTTCGAAGAGTCCCGCAAGCACTCGCGTGAGGGTGGTTCCTCCTCCAACATGACCACCCCTCCGCAGAAGCGCCGCATCTGGGTGCCAAATGGTGCTGTCACTCGGGCTCCAAATGCCCAAGCTTCTCCAGGCTTTGGTCCCCGCCCACCCAACCCATCTCAGATGCAGGGTCAGAGGATTCCAATGGGACAGCCAAGGCCAGGTCCTCCTCGTGTCGTCACTTGCTTCAAGTGCAAGGAGACTGGACACTACGCTGATAAGTGCACTCAGAGGCAGCTACCTCCACCACCTCCTCGCCCCAACACCAACCAGGCAATGGTTCGTGCTCCCCCGGCTAAAGCCTTCAACTCCAACAACAGGCCTGTCGGGAGGAACGCGAGGGTGAACCATATCAAGGCCGACAAAGCTGAGGAAGCTGCTGACGTCGTTCTCGGTATATTACCCGTAAACTCTTTTCCAGCTAAAGTGTTGTTTGATACTGGAGCATCGCATTCGTTCGTGTCAAAGATCTTTGCTACAACGTACAATTTAGCTCTGGTTCCACTAAGCAATCAAATCTATGTGCACTCTCCGGGAACTAAAATGATTACTTCCAAGATAAGCATGGACAATCAGATCCTAATTGGAGGTCGCATATTCCTTGCTTCACTCATGTTGCTGGGAAATTCTGACATTGATGTCATTCTGGGTATGGATTGGTTGAAGACCCACAAGGCAAAAATTGACTGTGCTAACAAGTCAATAACTCTCTCCCACACTTCAGGCCAGATAGTCTATTCTCCATATGGATCAAGTTCTGTTCAGCTGTTCAACCTCGATGCTAAACCCCTTCCTGCAATTGAAAATGTTCCGTTGGTTTGTGAATTCCCTGACGTCTTTCCAGAAGAGTTGCCAGGGATGCCCCCGGACAGAGCAGTTGAGTTCGTGATCGAGCTTGAGCCAGGTACTGCTCCAATCTCTAAGCATCCATACAAGATAGCTCCTCCTGAACTGAAATTGTTGAAGGAGCAAATCGATATGTACATGGAGAAAGGTTACATTCAGCCTAGTTCCTCCGCTTGGGGTTGCCCAACTCTGTTTGTTGCCAAGAAGGATCAAACAAAAAGACTCGTGGTTGACTATCGTCCTCTCAACGAGAAAACTATCAAGAACAAGTATCCAATTCCTCGTATCGATGATCTTTTTGATCAACTTGCTGGAGCCTCAATATTCTCAAAGTTGGACTTGAGGATGGGGTACCATCAGATAAAGATCAGAAAGGAAGATATTCCTAAGACAGCTTTCACCACTCGTTACGGTCTATATGAATACACCGTCATGTCATTTGGTCTCACCAATGCACCGGCAACGTTCTCAAGACTCATGAATTCTGTCTTCCATGAATACCTCGACAAGTTCGTTGTGGTATATCTTGATGACATTCTAGTCTACTCAAAATCCGAGGAAGAGCATGGAGAACACCTTCGTCTCACTCTCATGAAACTTCGCGAGCATCGTCTGTATGCCAAGTTTTCCAAATGTGAGTTCTGGATTCCAGAAGTTGCATATCTTGGTCATATCATCTCTGCCAAAGGCATTGCCATTGATCCTGAAAAGGTTAAGGCAATTGTTGATTGGAAACCCCCTAAGACGGTGAAGCAAGTCAGAAGTTTTCTTGGCTTGGCTAGCTATTGCCGTCGTTTCGTCCAAAACTTCTCCAAGATTGCCAAACCTCTCACTGATCTCACAAAGAAGGACAAAAAGTTCGTTTGGACTCCATAATGTGATGAGAGTTTCAACCTCCTGAAGACTAAACTCACTTCCACCCCAGTCCTGGTTGGCCCCGATACTACCAAACCTTTCCAGATATTCTGTGATGCATCTCTCCAAGGCCTAGGAGCAGTTCTTATGCAAGAACGTCAAGTTGTGGCTTATGCTTCACGTCAGTTGAACCCACATGAGCAAAACTATCCCACACATGATCTAGAACTTGCAGCAGTTGTGTTTGCCCTCAAGAAATGGAGACAATACTTGTTGGGTAACAAAACTGAAATCTTTTCCAATCATAAGAGTCTGAAATACATCTTCACTCAGCCAGATCTGAACCTCAGGCAGAGGAGATGGATTGAGAAGATTAAAGACTTTGATCTCACCATTTCTTACACTCCAGGCAAGGCTAATGTTATGGCAGATGCTCTCACTCGCAAATCCTATTGCAATAATCTCATGATCATGGAAAGCCAACCTCCACTTCATGAAGAATTCCAGAAGCTGAACCTTGGTCTTGTCCCTGAAGGATACCTTGCTAGCTTGACAGCCAGTCCAACTCTCGAGGACAAGATTCGTTCTGAACAACTTCGTGATAATGAAATCAAGAAGATTGTAGAGCACATCAAAGAGGGCAGTGATAAATTCAAGTCCTTCTCAATTGATGACAAGGGAACTGTGTTCTTCGAAGGACGCATTGCAGTTCCTCAGATTCAAAGTCTCAAGGATATCATTCTCAAGGAGGCTCATGAAACTCCTCTATCCATTCACCCTGGAAGTACAAAGATGTACCAGGATCTCAAGACTCTGTATTGGTGGTCTGGCATGAAACGTGAAATTGCTCAATACGTTTCTGAATGCGACGTTTGTCAACGTGTTAAAGCAGTCCATCAGAAAACAGCAGGTCTACTCCAACCTCTGAAAATTCCTGACTGGAAGTGGGACATGATTGAAATGGACTTCGTTACTGGGTTTCCCAAGTCCAAAAAGGGCAACGATGCAATCTTCGTTGTTATTGATCGTCTCACTAAGGTTGCTCACTTCTTTGCTGTCAAGGAAACTATCTCAGCTAGCCAGTTAGCAGAGCTCTACACAGCAAAGATCGTTCCTCTTCATGGTGTTCCTTTGGAAATAAGCTCAGACCGTGGAAGTATTTTCACTTCTCATTTCTGGAAGAGTTTTCAAGAAGCATTGGGCACCAAACTTCTGTTCAGCACAGCTTATCACCCTCAGTCTCAGGGGCAAGTCGAAAGAGTCAATCAGATTCTCGAGGATATGCTCAGAGCATGTGGTCTCTCCTTTGGCATGAAATGGGAGGATTGCCTTCCATATGCTGAATTCTCCTACAACAACAGCTACCAGGCAAGCCTAGGCATGGCACCATTTGAGGCACTGTATGGTCGCAGATACAGGAGTCCAATCAATTGGTCTGGAGCTGGTGAACGTTCACTCTTAGGCCCTGACATTGTTAAGGAAGCCGAGGAGAAAGTTCGTATCATTCGTGACAATCTCAGGATTGCTCAGTCTCGTCAGAAGAGCTATTATGATAGCAAGCACAGGGATATGATCTATGCACCTGGTGACAAGGCATATCTCCGTGTAACTCCCCTCAGAGGCACTCATCGTTTTGGTGTGAAAGGAAATCTTGCACCAAGATACATTGGTCCCTTCAACATTCTATCAAGGCGTGCAGAAAATGCTTATCGTCTCGAACTTCCAGAAAAACTATCCAAGGTGCACGATGTGTTCCACGTGTCACAGCTCAAGAAGTGTTTCAAAGACCCAGATCGTGCAGTTGATCATGATTCCATTGAACTGCAAGATGATCTATCTTATGAGGAGCACCCTATCCAAATTCTCGATGAGACCGTTCGTAAGACTCGCAACAAGAGCACCAAGTTCTTGAAAGTGCAATGGTCGCATCATTCCGATAAAGAGGCAACGTGGGAGACCGAAGAGGATCTTCGCAAGAAGTATCCGGACCTTTTCACATCTCAGTAAGGAATCTCGGGGCGCGATTCCTTCAAGGGGGGGCGTTTTGTAACATCCCAAGTATGAAAAACCCCTAGTTGCTTTATTTCTTGTTGTTTAATTTAAGCAATGCATCATGGCATCATCCTCATTTTATTTCTGTTGCATTGTTTTCTTAATGAAATTCAAACTTAATCAACAGTTGTTTTCATACTTGTCTGTTACAATCTTTTCAAATAAAGAAATGCAAAACAAAACCTCCCTTGTTTCCAAATAATTCATTAAGGTTCACTTATTAAATTGTTGCTTAATTCAATCAATCAATTTAATCAATTAATTCCAAATCATTTCCAAAGTCAAACCAATTCTCAAAAACAGTACTCTGGTGAATCCATAAAGTTCACCACAACTTTGTATTCTTAAAATCATTTTAAACCCTAGGGGAAACCCTATTGAAATTGCTTTGTTGTTCTAATATTAATCAATATTGGAAATTTCAATCAATTTGGTTTAATTTTCAAACAGCAAGCAAATGTTAAAATTTTTGAAAACAAAAGCCACCAAGTGTTTGCTTTTGGCCTAAGAAAACTCCCCAATTTTTTTCAAATTTTTCTATAAACTAAAACCTATCATTTTCTTCCAAAAGCAAAACTACAAAAAAAATAAAACAGAAAAAATAAAAAAGAGCAGAAAACTGCAGCGCGCGCGGCAGCTAACAGCAGCCCAGCCCACCTAGCCTAGCGCGCGCGCGACCCAGCCCTCTCTACTCCCTAACTTACCGCTTTGATTATCATGCACTCCATCTGTTTGGCGTACGGCAGGCAATCGGCCGGTGCCACCGCGACCGCGCGCGACTCCGGCGGCCATCCGAGCCCTGCCGCGCCTATAAAGCAAGCCCAGGGCCCCGAAGACCTAACCCTAGATCCCCTAGGTCCTATCCCCTCTCCGCCGCCGTCGTCTGCCTTCTTCCCCGTCGAATTCCTCCTCTGCTCCACCTCACCGGCGACAGCCCCTCTGAAAACCCCGATGGCGCCGCCACCTCCCACTCCTACCTAGCCACCCACCTACTGGAATCGCGTCGCCACTTCTTCCTCTACGCAGTGAACACCGGAGGGAGCCAGGAGATCGACTACATCGACGGCGCCGTCCTCGACTTCGCCGCGGCTGCCGTCGTCACCGTACGTCACAGGGCCTCTGCTACCTCGACTCCGGTGGTGAGCCGCCGTCTCACTCACCCCTCTCCCTCCTGTTGCATCCGCACACTCCCGTGCACGTCCTGCACACACCCACGCCTCCAAATCGCGAGCACACCCGTGCAGATCGCCGCCGGCGAGTGTTCTGTCAGTCGAGCAACACTTTGCTCGTCAGTTTCGTCAGATAACACTTTGGTTCTGAAACTCAACCTTTCTGCGTCGCGTATTCAGATAACAAACGAGCAACAGCGCAGTTGGTTCAGTCTTGCGCGCAGCAGTGGGGGGTCGCGTGTTCGATCCCACGCTGCCCCGGGAGAAAAATCCCACCTTTTTGCTCCTTTCGCTGACAGGGAGGGCCCCCTGTCAGCCTCTCACGCTGCCACGCACACACACAGTGCCCACGGGACCCCCTGGCAGCGTGTGGGTACGCTTCCAGTGCGGTAACAATAGGATTTAAAACCAATCTGTTTTATTTCTATTTCTTTTAATTGGCAGAATAAAGCACTAACTTTAAAAATCAATAACTTTTAATCTAAAATTCCAATAAATAAAAGTTGTATATGTTTTCTGTTCAAAATTTTATTGTCTATCCAATTATTCCAATTGTGTTCTGTTTTGAGTTTTCCAAATGCATTTAAAATTCAAATTTGAATAATTCAAATGTAATTTGCAATAATTCACAACTAATTCATACTAATTCCAAATAAGGCAAATCAATTATGTTTTTCACATCATTTTGAATATCCTATTCAAATATAAAATTTGTTTCATTGTTTGAATAATTTAAATTGCCTAAATAATTTAATACTTGTTTAATTCAATTAAATTTGATAAAATCATAACTTGCTTAATATAAAATATTTTTGAACATGCAAAATATGTTTTCAAACCGTCAAAGTGTGAACTTTTCAAATGTGAACTTGAATTTATGATTTGAACAAATAAAATTCAAATAATATTTAAGCTTGTTTTAAATTCTATTAAAACTTGTTTAATATTGTTTAATTCATAATTAAATTATCCTAACCCCTATTTCAACATGTGAAACATGTAATCCAACTAAAATTTGATGTTCTTTTCAAATATAAATTTTGTTAATTGTTTTGCACACTTTAACTTGATGAAAACAATATTTGTTTGTGTGACATGTTTAAGTAACCAAATTTTCCAAACTTAATAAATAATTTCCAAACTTGTTTTATTCCTTTTCCTTTTGCATCTATCATTGTTATTTGTTGTTATTTTTGCTATTGCCATCATGCATGCATCATGATAACAACTATCACCTAATAAATAATTGTAAATCATTTGTTTCCAATTTCTTCAATGGATCTTTTCCATATGCAATCCAATTGCATATGGGTCCATTTAAATTGTGTTATCATGTTAGCTAGCTTATTTTGATGCAACCATTAACTTGCCATGCATCATCTTGATTGTGCACAATGCCATGATAATGATTGTTTACATTCCTGTTTTGTTTGTTTGCTTTTTCTTGAATAGACGACGACGTTGAGGCAGACGACCTTTACAGCACCCCTTCTGAGGATCTAGCTCAGTACCCGGCTGTTGAGTTTGCAGGCAAGTTATCACTCACATGAACCATTGTGTTCCTTTCAACCCTGGTTACCGATACTTTCCGTTGTCTATACTTGCTAGCCTTAGTGGTAGATGTTTCTGTTACGAACCTATCACATGAATCCTTTAACCCTGAATATTGCCTCACCACCCCTCTTACAACCCTATTGATTGAGCCAGTGTCTTACTAGCATGCTTAGGTTGTTTTGCTCGAGTCTGTTACCCGTTACTTTCAGTTACTATATTTCATTATGTTCTGGGGGCTCGATGTTTAATCAATCAATCAATCAATCATGCTAATGTTATTACTGTTAATAATAATTTGATGATAAGGCACCGGCAGGAGGCCCTGTGTGGTTTTGAGGCCTGCTAGTGTCGACCCTAATAGGAAAAGGGTCTTGTCTACTGATCCATGATGAGCGCACTACCCGCATGTGGGAAGCGAGTATGGGCGCCCCCCTCAATTTGATTCGATTCACATCTCGTCCAAATCATCTCATTTAGTTCATGCTTTCTATTTGCCGCATGCATGTTTTTGCGAGCCCAGCGCAGGGTGGAACTTTTGTAGTCGGCATATAGGGGGACACGGTCTTAGAGTGCTATGATGGTCCCTTTTCTTCGGGGCTTGATTAGCCGTGCGCCCAAGGTGCTTTGGGCTTGATGCGGAGAAGAGTTGAGTTGTGTTGAGTGCCCCGCTTGGTGGGAGGCATCCCATCTGGCGGGTTATTCATACGTGTACGGCCAAATTGGTGCAACCCTGCAGGGATAATCTTCTCGAGAAGCCGTGTTTTCCGCGGTTATGGATTACTTGGTGAAAGTACTGGCTAACAAGTACTCAGGACAACTTAAACCTAATGATTCATAATTTCACACCCCATGATTATCAATTTGACTAGTAATAGGATTATTGTCACAATAACTTGAAGCATCTTTAATCCAACTGTGTGAGTTATCCTCGGATTGCTTCTTTGGATAAGGGGCGAGATCCAGGATGGGTTTGTTTGACGTTATCTTTCAGTTGGTTACAACCCTCGATCTTATCCCCTTTTCTGATAGTTGGAAGTGATAGAACCTCTGTAGTTGGTTAGCGCAGCCAGTTGCAGCATCTTATGTACCCCTTCTTTCCGTTGAACCCAAGTCATCTGTGCTTGTGTTGACGGGCTATACTTTGGTGAATTATGAGTCTTGCTTGCCAGTACTTGGATGTACTGACCCCGTTGGGGCTGTGGTTTACGCAGACTACGACTACGGCTACGATGACCACCAGGATGGCTACTTCGTGGAGTTTGACGATACTGCAGACGAGTAGTTAGCTGGACCAGGGCAGGATCCAGAACCTACGTGGATGGGCTTCGTCTTCTTTATTTTCTCCGGCTTCTTAAGCCTGTTGGATTTGTCTGTACCCAGACACCTTTGATTGCTTCCGCTGATGTAATGAATGCTATGTTGGGACATGTGTCCTCTAGATGATTGTATTTGCTATTTCTGCCTTAGTGAAGGCCAACTGCAACCTTATTTCAATCTTTTGTGTCTTAGAGATAAGTTGTGATCATCATTCGTTCAAAGCTGTTGACGTACCGTGCGTGATTGATATGAAGTACGTCGACAGTAGTGCCTATGACTTCTAGTGGATAGTTTACATCGACGGTGGAATAGCAGGGCTTGTGTTGTCGCGCATAAGCGCAGGCCTACCAGGAAGCTGGGACGTGGGAGCAGTTATGCCCCATAATCCAAGCACCTGCTATCCAGTTCGTCCGATGAGTATCCCTTAGAAGCCAGGGTGCGACAAGCCTTGCGTGTCCTCTTCTTGGAAGCAGAAGGCACAGGTGTAATAGGATGATTCTCCAGCAGCAAGGGTGCAGTCACAACTGGGATCTCCAAGGGGAGCAGGGCAGACAGAAATTCAAACCTCTTGTCAAAAATGAACCTGGCTTTGTGTTCCTGAAAATATCTGGACCACTCCACAACAGGATCAGGCAGAAGCACTCTCAAAATCTTGACCTCGTCCTTCTGCACCACAGCATCCACCTGCACTGGTGGAACAAAAGGAACAATGGCCAGCTGATTCTGCTCCACTTGCTGCTGCAGCTCAATAAAATGTTCAGGACCTTCCGCCCTGACAGCATTTACCGAGTCGACCGTCGCACCTGAAAACTGAATAGTTACAGATGATTGCACTTGTTCAGGTTCTGGTGGCTGATCAACAGGGCCTCCCTGCCCATCATTCTCGCCATGTGCCTCTATATTCCAATTGCCCCACCCTTCCTCTTGTTGCTCGGGGACAAACGGAGGCACCCATGCGTCATCAACAGGAGCTACAGGTGCACCAAAAGCTGGGTGTGGATTACCATCACCAGGAATAGGGGACTCATCCCCAGGCAGATTTTCAGCTGCATCATTGTCCAGAATATAAACAGGACAAGTCCAAGAAACAACATGTCCCCCGTATCGCTGCACCTCACGAATAACAACTGATCTCGGGATATCAGCTGCTCCTCCATAAGTAATTTTAAGGAGAGTGCGACAAGGAGAAGCATCCTCCCGCCACCAAGACCTCAGCTTTCCAGATTTGGATACCATCTCCCGAAGGAAATCATCAGTGCGGTAATCCATATGCAGATTCAGAATCATGATCCCCCCCAGTCCTAGTGTAGACAGTTGCCCTTAAATTTTTCCCCTCATCATGCCTAGCGAAAGAAAGAATTCTACCACCGGCAAAGGGATTCGCAATCGAACTGACCAAGATATCTCTGGCCACCTGATCTGCCATGCGAAACAATCCAACTCCAACCGCACTTTCCGAGAAGGAGATTACCTGCAAGTTATGTTCTTGGAAGATGTGATCGACGCTCATTTGTAGGGCATCATCAATCTCTTCAACAGGTGGTCGGGCATCGAGCTGAGAAATAGCCCAAGATTCGTGGCGTCTGACAGGGGCCGATGAAGAAGTGATGTGGACTCGAGTGGGGCGTTCCTCGGCCGCCCAAGGTTCCAGGATGTGCATCCCCGCCGGGAGGAACCTGGTAGGATCACAAGGGAAGTTTGCCATCGACAATGGTGGTTCCGATTCGAGCAGAGACTCCGGCGGGGCTTTTCGTGGAATAGTAGCAGAGGCAGGGGATAGAACAGAGAGAGGGGACACCTTGTTTCTGACTGCCGCCGCTTTAACTACCCATCGATGAGTTCCATTAAGTCCCGGGCAGTTTTTGCGGATATGGATCGAACGTGAGCAAGACCAGCACCGAATCCGGCCCGTACAAGCTTATGTTGCATGTTTAGCTGAGAGACAGTTAGAACAGGGCCACACATGGGCCGCCATCTTATCAATTAATTTGGCAAAACCATCATCGACGGTAGTGGAAACAGAAGCAGGAACCACAGGAGGAGGTTCCTTTATAGATTTAGCAACAGAAAATCCTGGCTCAAAAGAAACAAACTTAATAGCAGGCAGAACAGAATCAATATCCTTAACCACAACATCCGTAGAAGAAACATCCGACACCTTGGTCTGATTAATAATTGGTTTATGAATAACTAAATGATTCTGTGGGATGTACCGGTTATTAATTACCTTTTTCTTTTTCCTCGAGACCAAAGTCCACTCCTTATCCTGGTCATCATTCCACTTCTTTAATTCAGAAATCCAATTAGGCCCGCCAAAGCTCCATAGATGAAAATAACACTTGAAGTGGAAGCATTTAAACCATTTAATTTTCATGATGTGAAAACCAACCTCCTTGGAGGATACCTCAAAAGAGAAGACCCGATCATGAAGGCATTTAACATTGAGTGAACCATAATAACCACCAATAGCTGCCTCGAGAGCCAATGCAACAGTGTCTTCATCAATCTTAAAAGAAGCACGTCCAAAAGAGACCACCAATTTGAAAGCACCGTACTTCTTAGAGGCATGAACATCCGATCCGAAAAGCAATCGGACTTCTTTAGCCAATGCTAGACCTCTAGAAAAATCCAGGTCTAAAACCCTAGCAGCATGAACCATACCCACAGAAGGGTCAATTGGATTCCGATCCAACACCGGGACCAATGAGTTGGCATCCAATATTGGGACAATAACATTAGAATGATCCAAAAGAGAACCATTGCGAGGAACCAAGTGATCCTGAACCTTGGCACGATGACACGCAAAATAGATCTCAGATCCCGGATGAACATTTTCACGTACCTTGAGGAAATGTTGATCAAGCACAAAACCTACTTGATCGACAAGTTGAATCTTCTTGTCTTTCGGATCCAAAAGAATAAATCCCACGTAGATGGGATTGAATTTCAGATCCAAATCAGCGGAAAAGAGAGCCCTCCAACGCCAACATGAAGGAGAGAAGAGAGACTTGGCCTTGGACATTGTCAAGGAGAGGTGGTCGACAGTGCCGGAGTGACAATTGTCGAAAGAGAGAGGCTAAAACCCTAGATCGCCATGGGATCGCCATGAGCGCCGCCTAGGGAGAGAGTCACCATCAAGAGCGCCTAGGGTTGTTACTTCCGTACTAAGCTTCCGAAAGAAAGACCCACCCTCCTTTTATAGGGGAGGGGGAGGCAGCCCAAGGGGGTGCGGCCAGCCCATGGTGGTGCCTCCACCTCTTCCCTCTTCATGTGAGTCGACTCTCCACTCATACCCACTCTGCTCCACTTCCACTCAAAAATCTCAAACGTTTTTCTTTCATAAATAAATAAAACATTTTTATTTCTTTATTTCATCATTTGTTAATTCTATTAACAAACATTTGCATATAGCACATCGAATCATTTGTTAATTCTATTAACAACCATTCTATGGAAAACCCCTTGAACAATTTCAAATTTACCCGAAAAAATTCCGGTACTGTCCAAACTATCCTCCGATATTCCGTATCCTCCCAAATGCGTCTTCAAACCTTAACCGTGTCACCCTACGGTTCGCGAATAATATAGACATGATCGAGACACCTCTCCGATCAATAATTAACAGCGGGATATGGAGATACATGATGACTCCTATATATTCAACGATGAATCTTGTGATTGTGTGAACCATCAACGTCGTAACTGATTCCCTTTGTCTTGCGATATATTACTTGTCCGAGATCCGATCATCGGTATCAACCATACCTTGTTCGATCTCGTTACCGATAAGTACTCTTTTACTCATTCTGTGATATGGCATTCTTGTGACCTAGTCACATGCTTGCAAACGGTGTCAATGTGATATCACCGAGAGGGCCCAGAGTATATCTCTCCGTCATTTTGGATTGAAAAACCCCACTCTTGATCCATGAGCCTCAACTAACACTTTCTGAATACCTAACGCCACCTTTATAGTCACCCTGTTACGGCGTGACATTTGATGACATCAAAGTACTCTTTCAGTATTAGTGATTGATATGATCTCATGGTCTAAGGAATAAGGTTACTTCGAATGCAAGATATAACAATATAAACTAAATGACTTGATCATATTGTTATACTTAGTTTAGGTCTATGTTCATCACATCATTCTCCTAATGACATGACCCCGTTATTGACAATATCCAATGTTCATGATCTAGAAAACCTTGATCATTTGTTAATCAACGAGCTAGTTAAAAAGAGTGGCTTTACTAGGAACCATTGTTTATTTATTAAACACACATGTATCAACGTTTCCGGTTAATACAATTCTAGCATGAGAAATAAACATTTATCATAAACAAGGAATAAGATAATAACCACTTTATTATTGCCTCTCGGGCATATTCCCTTCAATACAGAGGCGTTGTCACCTCGAAAGTCCAATCTAGGGCTTCTGGAGTCCTGCTCTGGCACCCTGCCAGAGAAGGGGATCGTCATCGGAGGCCTCTACATCGCCATGATTGCCTCCGGAAAGATGCTTGAGTAGTTCATCCTGGGACTACGGGTCCATAGCAGTAGCTAGATGGTGTTCTCTCCCCCTTGTGCTACTATGTTTAGATCTTGTGAGCTTTTTTACATGATCAAGATTACTATTATGCAATTGCTAAATGTTGTGTTTCCTGTGATCCGATGAACCATGAAATTATGATTACTTTGTTCATGTCTTTCTGAGTGCTTCACTTATATCTTTAGAGTGATTTAATCTTGTTTTGCAATGCTCTCCGATGTTTATGATTTACTTGGCCAAGTTATTGTGTGCACCTCCAGGAGAGGGTTTATAAGCTAGATAGTGGGTTCATGCCTCCTTTGACGTCCACCCGAGTGACAAAAACGTGCGGGAGGGGGATGTTTTGTTGCTAGTAGGGAGAAAATAGTGATGTTCTTGTCTATGGATGGGAAATATTCCTTACATTATGTATTGTTCTTATTGCATTTGTCTATTGCACACAAGCAATCACTTCGTTGATGCAACTTAATACCAGCAAGATTTGATGGAATTTTGTCTCAAGGTGGAATTTTGGTAATAGATGTTCTCGGATGGCGGTCTATTTACCTTGACGTAACGCCTACAATGTTAGAACTCGTGAACTATATTTCTCCATAATGGTATTGTTATACGCTCATGATTTGTCAATTTTCTAGGTGTAATTTGTTCACCCAACATGTTTATTGTTCTAAGGAGAGACACCACTAGTGAAACTATGGCCCCCGGTCCTATTTTCCTCATTGATTACAATCTCGTTTACTAGCTTTTATCACCGCTTGCCTTTTGTTTCGTTTTCATTTAATATTCTCCAACCATTCGATACAATTAATTCTCTATTTTCAGCAAGACGGGAAGATTGATAACCTTCTCAGAAAGTTGGGAGTAATAGAGGGTTTGTGTGTGTGTGCAGGTCCATGCTTGTTGAAGCGCCAGACAACAAGCAACCTACTGAGAGACTTCAAAGTCCTACTAGATTGATAACTGGGGGGAAATACTACTACATTGCATCATACCTTCCTCTTGGAGTTTCCCAACGGGTGTGTGATCACGCCAAGTAGCAAGCATTCAGGCGTTGAACGTAGCCAAACATTTTGACCACTTGCTCACTCATACTGTTGTCCTCTTCCATCTTTTCCGAGAAGAATAGCTCTGAAGCTTCATACCTATCATCCTTGGACTATGGTGCATAGACTGCCTTGAGATCATTTATTATATCATAAGCACTCATCTTCTCAAAGTGCTTTTGCAAGTCAGACTCCATGCCATAGAGCATGCCACTCTGGACAAGAGCGGAGTCATCCACCTTAGTCTGATAAACACTCTTTTCATCCTGGGTGGCGGTATCTGTAGGGGCGTCACCTATTACATTCTCAAGAACGTATCCCATCTTGTACGGAGCGAGGAGAATCCTCTGTGTGCGGAACCAGGACATGAATTTTGTTCCATTGGTCTTAAGTTTCCCTTTCTCAAGGAACAGGCTTAGTTTGAAGGTGGGGCGAGACATCTATAATGGTATTTGCAAATTACATTAAAACTTTGTTCATAATAACTGGTTTCATGATATATAAATAATATAAACTACACGAACTCCCACTCAAAAGGATATACCTCACTTTGTTTCAGTGATTACATGATCCCCATCCACTACACCAGCCTCAGTCGTCACAGCCAGTTGTATAGCTTCAAAGGTAGACATCTCTATGTTCAATCACATCGTACATGTGACTCATTCTTAACCTTTTGGTCACTTCTGTTCCGAGGCCATGTCTGTACATGCTAGGCTTGCCAGATTCCCCTTTAACATATAATGCAGTGCAAAACATGGATTACACTTGCCGTATGCGGACGCAGAAGGAAGCACCCGATCGTCAGCGCCCACTTCACTACTGGGAACTTTCTTGGCGGTGCATGCTAAAGGGAGAACACTAATGCTGGAATTAATTGGCGGATCATCTTATATAACTACAGCCATATACAGTATATACACAATATAATATACACAATCTATAAGATGCATAGAAAAACATTCATAATGTAATGCAATGTGATATGGTCTTCGCGTCTCCACATCGACAGTTATAATAAACTTACCATGACCACATCACATGCCATGCAATATAAAGTTAGACGCCTCTACTTTATATTTTTCATATTTTACGTGGGTTAGGGGCTTTCTGAAAAGAACGTTTTCTACTTACGAACTTGTAACCACAACACCGAGCAGATAATTGTCTGTTACATATCCATTTAAGGCCTCCCACTAAAAACATCATGCCATCTATTGTAAGAGATACAAACACCCTGCTAGCCACATACACGGTACAAGCCGTATGTCAGTTCTAGAACCAGTCTCGCGTAACCGTTCGCGTAAAGTCGGTCCAGGGCCACTTCATCAAACAATGCCAACAACATGAGCAAGTGCACGTGAGGAGGTGGCTTCGCGGTGTGTATAGGGTGCATAAAACCTCGACTCTAGCACAACTCCAAAATGGGAACCACATGGGATGAGAGTAGGAAGAGATAAAATTGATGCCAAAAGGGAGAGGGGTGCCTCCCTTTATATAGGAGGAGGAGGGGAGGCATTCCCCTTGGCTTAGCCATGTGGGAATAATGCCCACATGGCTGGCCGGCCAAGGGGAGCAATCTGCACCCCCCATGGGCCTCTTAAGGCCCATTGGAGTTGGTGCTCCCTCCTCCCTCCATTTCTCCTTTTCCCTTATTTGGCCTCTTTTGCCACTAAGGCCTATTGAGGGAAAATGGCTTTATAAATTAAAAAAAATAATTATTAACAATTAATTAGTAATAAATACATATTATTTAACTCATTTCAACACCGAAACATCTTTTGTTGTGACATCAGCGACCACCCCAAGTCCACAAGGACCATGGGGATCCTGCCCCTGTCTGCACCCCCGCCATCTACAACATCGTCGTGAACAAGACGCTGCTCGACGGGGGTGCAGGCATCAACGTTATCTAGGTGCCTACGTTCGAGTGGCTCCAGGTTCCCTACGAGCACCTCGCCCCCACGAGGCCGTTCACCGGCGTCACCGACGGCACCACGGTCCCCCTGGGACAGGTGCGCCTCGTCGTCACGCTCGGCACTCGCCAGAACTACCGCACTGAGACTCTCGACTTCGACGTCGCATACATCGCCCTCCCCTACAATGTCACCCTCGGGTACCCAGCTCTTGCGAAGTTCATGGTCGTGATGCAACACGCGTACAACCTCGCCAAGCTGCCTGAGCCTGCTGGCACCATCACCATCCATGGAGAGGTGGAGGAGGCGACACGCTCAGTCGAGCGAGCCTACAAGGAGGTGGCTATCTCCCACCCGGCTGATGAAGACGACGTGGGACACCTCGACGAGGCTCCTGAGAAGAGGCTGCTTGCTTCTCGCGAAGGAGCAGCCACCCAGAAGACCCCCCAGAGCGCTGCAGGCTCGGGGGCTGCCACACAGAAGACCCCCCCAGAGCGCTTGAGGCTCGGGGGCTGCCACTGCTTTACATGCGAGCGCGCCTCCATACTAGGGAGGAGCGCTCACCACATTCTCGTTCCATGGCCCCCCCAAGGCCATGGAGACGCACCCTCGAGGGGACCCCGTGACGCCACTGTAAAAACAACGCCAGGACTCCCTCCGTGGGGGTCTTATGGAGCTCTCTCCAGGCGGACCACAAGGCCGTGGGAGCTTCTACCCACACAAGTGGGAGCCTCGCTCCGGCGGGGAAATCTTTTGTTACTCAAGGGCGCCACAAGGCCACTACATCCTCGAGCTGTGCACCTGAACTCGCGCGAGTATCGGGCCCATGACGATGGGAGTTCCGTGTACGCACGGTGATGTCAAGTGCTTGAAAGCTCATGATCCCTCTAATGATTTTGGTGATGATGATAACACGGGTATCATCTATCTAACAGTGTTGTTTTAGTCTGTGCAGCTCTTATCTCAGATACTTATTGTTATATTCTTGACGGAAGATCAAAGAGAAGGACTACATTCTGGTTTCTATGCCACCGGATTTTTCAGTATGCACACCGGAATTTCCGGTGCCTATGGGGCGGAATATCCGGCCCCAGCACCGGAATATCCCGGCCCTCTTCTGGCATCTCTGAAACGACTAAGTGTTTTCACTGCCCGCGCACAGAAGCCAGGGCGGAAATTTTCCCCGGAAATTTCCGGTGCAAAAATCCGGCCCTCTGGGACTTAGAAGAAATTGGAGCACTCTCAGCTGCCCGCGCACAGAGATGGGGGCGGAAATTCTGTCAGGAAATTTCCGGGCCCGGACATTTCAATTTTCCGCCCCCCGGATATTTCAATATTCCGGCGTTCTGGTCCTTAGCCGTTTTTCAACAATTGGCTGCTGCCCGCGCACAGAAGCTGGGGCGGAAATTTGCCCCGGAAATTTCCGGTGCAAATATCCGGCCCCTGGTCCTTAGCCATTTTTCGTCAACGAGCTGGTGCCCGCGCGCAAAGAGGAGGGCGGAGTATTGGGGCGGAAATTTCCGCCCCCGGATATTTCAAATATCCGCCCCCCGGACTATTCAAATTCCGGCCCAGGCAGACCAGAAATTTTCGGTGCTTACACCGGAATATTCCGGTCCTACAGGACTGCAACGGTCAGAAATTGGAGGAGCATATAAATAGCTGTCTTCTTCCTCTAGATAGGTAGCTCGTCCATTCCTCTCTCTCCTCCATTGTTGTAGAGCTCAAAACGCCCCGATCTCCCTCCTCCTCCAACCAAACTCGATGCCCTTCAAGGATCTCATGGAGGAGGACTAGATCTACCTTTCCACCAAGCCAAAACGTGTGTACCCACACCACAACTCTTGGGATCTTGTAATCTCTTGGTTGCTTTGTCATCCAAGGGAAACCCTAGTGCTTGTAGCTTCCACCTTGTAGCAAGAAGCTTCGATTGTTGAGAGCCTCCATCTCACTTGTGGAGTAGCCTCAACCCCTTGTAAAGGTTTGGTCAACGCCTTCAAGTCGACCTCATAGTGGAAACGAGAATCTCCCTCACCGGAGAAGCTCAAGGAGAACAAGGTGTGCACATCCGTGCTATTGAGGAGCGCCTAGGTGGCTCCCCACCTCTCCAACGTAGACGTACTTCTTTTAAGAAGGAACTAAGGGAAACATATCCTTGTCTTTTTCACTTGTTGTTATCTTGTACCGTTCCTTTATTTCCGCTGCTACTTGCTCCGTACCACCTAGGGTATTCACTTAGTTGCACATTTAGGTAATCAAGCATTGACTTTCTTAAAGCCCCCATTAAAAGTAAAAAAGAAGTAAAATTTGTAGGTCACCTATTCACCCCCCCCCCCTCTAGTTGACCATATTGCACTTTCAATTGGTATCAGAGCCTCGGCTCTTTTATCGGGCTTAACCGCCTAAGAGTAATCATGGTCAACGGAGATGATCCCGAATCTTCTAAGGAGGAGCTATCCAAATTGGCCGACACTATAGCCAACCTAGAGACAACGGTTTGTACCATTCAAACCCAATTGTCCAAGGTTAGCTCTAGTGTGGGCTCGGAGGTTTCCTCCATCAAGAAGATGTTGGAGAACATGATGGGTAGAACCAAGGGGCCGTCTCACTCTCCCCATGTCACCGATGAGGATAGTTCGGATGAGGAAACAAATCCGGATATTTCCGAAATCGAAGAGAACATTGCCAAAGCTAAGGCTAAAGCCGCACAAAAGGCTAAAGCCAAAGCTAAGGAGAGTGACGGTGGCTCCAAGTCTCAAACGGCTAATGGTTCGGGGTCCAATTCAAAAGTTCCACCACCACAAAACTATGATTCTATCCACCCAATCGTTTCCATGCCACACATCCTTAATGTTGGAGTTCCACCCATCCTTAACACTAACGAATTTTCCTCTTGGAAATTTGAAATGGAATCTCACATTTCAGGATCGTGTACCGCATTGTGGAGAAGCGTGATCCATGGATTTCATCCTCATGACCCAAGCAACTTGACTCCAAGGGAGGATGTTGAATCTCAACTCAACAAAACTGCTCTCGTTATTATCCAGAAGGCTCTCCCAAGGGAGCATCTCACTCACATCCGCGGTTGCAAGACCGCCAAGGAAGCTTGGGACAAACTTGACACCTTGTTTCAAGGAAATGCTAGCATTCAGTCTTCCAAGTATGATGTGGCCATTGACAACTCCGAGAACTTTGTTATGCAAGAGGATGAGACTCCTAAAGAGCTCTATAGAAGAGTTGTCACTCTCGCCAATCAACTGAGAGACTTTGGCAAGGAAGAGATCACCGATGAGTGGATAAAGAGGAAATTTGTCAAGGCTATCACACCCTTCGAGAAGAATCTCGCCACTAGTATCCGGACAAGAGCGGACTACAACACTCTCAACTCCATTGGTATTCTTAGTGAGTTCATCGCAATCTCTCTCTCACACAAGAGTGCGGATGATGCTCTAGCTCGCTCTAGAGGGATAGGAAAGTCTCCCAACCTTGCATTGAAGTCAAAGGCAATGGCTCGGGTTGATGAAAGTGAAGAAGATGATGATGATCAGGAAGACTATGAAGATACTTACACGGGAGCTCACAAGTGCATTGCCCTTGCTATGCATGGATATTGGAAGAGATGGGAAGCTCACAAGGCCGGATCTCCAAGGCCTCCACGAAACAAGAACTACAAGAATAAGGGGGAGCGACCAAGGACATGCTACAATTGTGGTAGCGCTAACCACTTCGTGAAGGAGTGCCCCTTTGAGCCAAGAGAAGAAAACGAAGGCAAGCTCGTTCGCAAGAACAAGACCAAGCCTCCTCAAAACAAGAACTTTGCAAGGAAGGTGCCAAGGGCTCTCTACGTTCAAGAAGGGGCGGTTCTTGAGACCTACATCTCCGGAGATGAAGGAGAATATGAGGTAGTTGGAGTTGCTCACATCGCCAAGGCCACCGCATCCTCACCTTCGATCTCCCTATTCGAATCCCCCAATGAGAATGTGGCTACCCGACCTACATGTATTATGGCAAAAGCCACTTCGGTATGCTCTCCCAACTCCAAGACCATTGTCACTAACCCTCCTTCGTTGTTGGATTGTGTTGAAAATGCTTGTGAGGAGGATAGTGAGTCTAATGAGTTAAGCATATGGCTATCTAGCCTTAAAGGTGAGACTAAGGAAAAGGTGAACTCCCTTTTGAGGCAACTTGATGAGGCTAACTCTCTTGTTGATGAAAAGGAGGAGATCATCATGGCCTTAGAAAGCCATGGAGATCACACTTGCAATGAGCAAGAGCTTGAAAAAGCACTTGATAATGAGCGTTCCATTCGTGCCTCACTTGAGGAGAAATTGTCTTGTCTTGAAGAAAACTTTGCCATAAGTGTCTCTAAGCTTAGGAAGGAAAATGCTCAATCTCTTGCTTTAATTAAAACTCTTGAACATGAAGAATTGAAGCTAGGAATTGCTCACGGGGAACTTGGCACTCGTCATGAAAAACTTGAAAAGGAGTTCATGTCTCTTAAGGAAATTCATGACAAGTTAACCAAATCTCGTGACAATCTTCTAGCCCAACTTTCAAACAAGCAAGTTGTATCCACTTCACCTTCTAGCTTGAATGTCTTGCCTAGCAATGCTTGTAGTACAACTAATCTTGTAGGAAATTAGAAGAATCCCCATGAGATTGCTTCTCAACGTGCCAACAATGGAAAGGAGGGACTTGGCTATATAGCCAAGTCAAAGAAGAAGTACAAGAAGAAGAACAAGAAGAGAGTCACCTCCCCCTCACAAGGAGTAAGATTTGTGAAAGAGGGAGAGGTGACCAAAAGGAAGGAGACCAACACCATTGTTGGTGGTGAGACCTCTAGGGGGAGCACCACTCACAATAACTTTGCCGGGAAATATAATCCATCTTATGTTCTTATGAAGTCTAGAGATGGTCATGTATATGCTAAATATGTTGGTACTTCTTATGGTGACGATTATCATTGGAGTATTTGGGTTCCCAAGACCCTTGTCGCTAACATGAGAGGACCCATTCAAAGATGGGTCCCTAAATCAAGAAACTAATCTATTGTAGGGAAGTGCTTCCGGTTCGAGCAAATGGACGGTGTATAGTGGTGCATCCCAACATATGACCGGAAGCAATGACGCAATGAGTGATATTCATCCTCCACTACCTCATCTCAATTGCGTTACTATTGGTGACAACTCCGAACTAAAGGTATTGGGACGAGGCAAGGTAGCAATCTCAAATGACTTGTCAATTGAGAATGTTCTTCTTGTTGAGTCCCTTGGCTACAATCTCATCTCGATTCTTCAACTTGCTAAAAGTGTTTTTACCTCTTTCTTTAATAAGGAGAATGTGATTGTCACGTGGGAAACGACTCTTAAAGTAGCCTTTGTTGGGCATGTCGAGAACGGCATGTATGTAGTGGACTTCTCCAAAGGAGACACGTGTGCCGCGACATGCCTAATGGCTAAAGTTGATGTGGGTTGGCTATGGCATCGCCGGTTAGCCCACACCAATATGAGGACGTTGCATGACCTTCAAAGTGGCAATCACGTTCTAGGACTAACAAATGCTAAGTTTGCCAAAGATCGTGTGTGTAGCTCTTGCATTCTAGGAAAGCAACATGGAGAAGCACATCCCACCAAGACGGACATCACCACATCAAGAATCCTTGAGCTCATTCACTTGGACCTCTTTGGTCCTCTATCATATGATAGTCTTGGAGGCAAGAAGTATTGCTTGGTGATTGTGGATGATTACTCACGATATTGTTGGGTGTACTTCTTCAAGAGAAAGAGTGAGACTCAAAAGCGGATCATCGAGTTCATCACTTTGGTGGAAAGACAACATAATACAAGCATCATGGCTATCCGAAGTGATAATGGCTCCGAGTTCAAGAACTACACCGTAGAGGGATTTCTTAGTGAGGAAGGCATTGCTCATCAATATTCCACTCCCTACACTCCTCAACAAAATGGTGTGGTGGAGAGAAAGAATCGGACTCTTATGGATGCGGCTCGAACCATGATTGCGGAGTTCTCTTCTCCTTATAATTTTTGGGCCGAGGCCGTCTCCACCGCTTGTCACGCTAGCAACCGATTATATCTCCGCAAGATCTTGAACAAGACCCCGTATGAGATTCTCACGGGCAAGAAGCCGGACGTTTCATACTTCAAGTTCTTTGGATGCAAATGCTTCATTCGCAAGAGAGGGAAACGCTTGTCAAATTTCGAGACTAAATCCTATGAGGGTATCTTTGTTGGCTATGCCTCAAACGCTCATGCTTATAGAGTCTATAACAAGTCCATCGGACAAGTTGAAGAAGCTATAGACGTGGTATTTGATGAGGATAATGGGTCCCAAGGGGACCGTATAAATCATGGTATTGTAGGAGATGCAATTCCTCCCATCGTCATAAGAAGAATGGGGATTGGTGAAATAATCCCCATTGAGGGTTACCGGATGACGGAGGGAGAAGGACTATGCCCCACTCAAGTGGAGCCATTGACTACATCCATTGATAACCAAGCTACCCAACAAGATGCACCAAGCCCTCACGCTTCACCACAAGGCCAAGCTAACAATCAAGGTCAAGCTCATGATGAAGGCCAAGCTCACAATGAGGAACAAGATACACATGGTGATGATACAACTCGGAACATAAGGGATCCACCTCCCGTTGATGATCAAGATCAAGGTGGTCATGTCTCCGATGATGAAGGTGATGATCAAGTACTATCCAAGGAAACTTTGGAGGAGATGCTAGCTCGTAGGGCAAAGAGAAGACTAGATAATCTTGCTCGTGCCGGTCACACGGAGGACATGATTCTTGGACAAGTTCGTGGAAGGGTCGTCACAATGAGGCAACTAGCGGATTTTAGCAAAGCGCATGCATTCGTCTCTCACATTGAGCCAAATAAGGTCTATGAAGCTCTTGAAGATCAATATTGGCTTGAAGCTATGCATGAAGAACTCAACAATTTCGAGCACAACAAGGTGTGGAAATTGGTGCCAAGGCCCAAAGATTGCAAGAACGTCATCGGCACTAAGTGGATCTTCAAGAACAAACAAGACAAGGACGGCATCGTCATCCGCAACAAGGCTAGATTGGTTGCTAAAGGTTTCTCTCAAGTCGAAGGTGTCGATTTCGGTGAAACATTCGCTCCCGTTGCTCGTCTTGAATCTATTCGCATCTTACTTGCATATGCCTCTCATCACAACTTTAAATTTCAACAAATGGATGTTAAAAGTGCATTTTTGAATGGTCCCATCCACGAGTTGGTTTATGTCAAGCAACCTCCGGGTTTCGAAGATCCCAACCACCCCGATCATGTCTACAAACTCGATAAGGCGCTATATGGGCTTAAACAAGCTCCACGTGCGTGGTACGAGCACCTTAAAGAGTTTTTGGTAGATCGTGGGTTCAATGTTGGTTTAATCGATCCCACCCTTTTCACCAAAAAGGTTGGAGGTGACTTGTTCATATGCCAACTCTATGTGGATGATATCATCTTTGGTTCTACTAACGTCGCATTCAGTGATGAGTTTTGCAAGCTTATGACGGATAAATTCGAGATGTCAATGATGGGAGAATTAGAGTATTTTCTTGGCTTTGAGATCAAGCAACATCCCGAAGGCACATTCATCAAGCAAGCCAAGTATACTCAAGACATGCTCAAGCTCTTCAACATGCATGATGCCAAACCTATGAAGACTCCCATGTCCACGACTATTGACTTGAAACCCGACCCGAATGGTAAAGAGGTAGATCAAAAGGTATACCGCTCCATGATTGGCTCTTTGCTCTACCTTTGTGCATCTAGACCCGATATTATGTATAGCGTTGGTAAATGTTCACGGTTTCAAGCCTCCCCGAGACAAAGTCATTTTGAAGCGGTTAAGCGTATCTTTCGATATTTAGTTCATACCCCAAACTTTGGTCTTTGGTATCCCAAGGGTTCAAGCTTTCAGCTCATTGGGTATTCGGATGCGGACTATGCGGGAGAGAAGACGGATAGGAAATCTACATCCGGAAGTTGTCAATTTCTTGGCCGCTCATTGGTATGTTGGTCTTCCAAGAAGCAAAACTGCATTGCACTCTCCACCACTGAGGCCGAATACATCTCCGCGGCGAGTTGTTGTGCTCAATTACTTTGGATGCGGCAAACATTGAGAGATTATGGCATCATCTTGGACAACGTTCCTCTCTTGTGCGACAATGAGAGTGCCATCAAGATCGCCTACAATCCCGTTCTTCACTCCAAGACGAAGCACATTGAGATACGGCATCACTTTATTCGGGATCATGTTGAGAAGGGTGATATTGACCTCTCCTATGTTGCGACCAAGGATCAACTCGCGGATATCTTCACGAAGGACCTTGATGAACCAAGATTTCGGGGTTTGAGGAATGAACTAAATGTGATCGATGCGTCTAACTTCTCTTGAACCCTTGCACGAGTACCTTCACTATATGTGCTATCTAGTCTAGATGTAGGCATGGACATAGGGGGAGCGTAGTTCAACTCATGAACAAACACTCCACCTATCATGCGTAAAACAATCACAACGTCATGCATAACTAGTCAATTTGTGACTTATTGTGCTTAAAACGTGAGTTATACTTCTGAGTCCAAGATACATCTTCGCGGCTCCTTGGTATCACTCAAACACGGTGGCTTCGGCCACCAACTTTTTCCTTTGAGTTTGTATTTTGATGTTTTCCTCGTGTTCGTGCGTTTGTTTGTGTTTTTCGTTTTTTGAGGCTCACGACTTGTTCCATCTTCCACAAAAACTCGGATGGCGTGGGAACACCGGAAATTCCGGCCTAGGGCCCGGAATATTCCGGCCCTCAGACATTTGTCCCAGAAATTTCGCCCATTTCCGATGTGCCCGCTCGCAGAAGGCACACCGGAAAATTGGAGCGGAAATTTCCGGGGTAAATTTCCGGGGCCCGGAATATTCCGTGCCTTAAGCCCCGGAAATTTCCGGGGTTCGAAAATGGACTCGAATAATCCCCCAAATATCCCGCGTGCCCGCTCGCAGAGGGAACACCGGATATTTGGGCGGAATATTCCGGCCCAAATTTCCGGGCCCCGGAATATCCGGCCTTAATACCGGAAATTTCCGGTGTGGTTGGTCTGGGGCTATATAAGGACGACGGGAGGGAGCAGTTCCAGATTGCTTCCCTCCCCTCGCCTCCACTCGCCTCCAGCCGCCGCCGCCGCCTCCGAGACTTCCGGGAGGCCCCTTCGCCTCCCCTCCTCGTCCTCTACTCACCTTTTGTGGATCAAGAGACCGCACGTCCGTTCCTGTTCATGGATCCCGGTATGTGTACGTTTTCTCCGCAATTTTGGGTTGATTAGATGCGTTGTTCTCCTATCTAGTGTTCCTCATGGTATAGCACGGTTCTTCGTTCACACACGTATCACCTATTCTCCAGGATTCATCTTTATACTAGATTCCTCATTCTAGATTCGTTCCAGGCCCAGATTCAGATCTGGATTCGAAAATTTCGCAGACCGAAAATTTCCGCCACAGGACCGGAATTTCCGCACCCCGGAAATTTCCCTGAGGCCGGAATTTCCGCCCTGCGGAGTTTCCGCACCCACGACCGGAATTTCCGGCCTGTACTGAATCTCGAACAGACATCTACTTGCTTCATTTTCTCAAGTCGTGAGCCCCCGTTTTTTATTCTTGTTTGGTTTTCTTTGCATCTGATCTGCTTTCCTCGCAGATGGTTCAAGCTCTAGGCCCGGCAAGCTGCTCAGTACCCGCAAGCGCCTCCGTCACCTGACAGAAAATGAAGAGGGGACTTATGTTGAGGATAATGAGACTCGCCGGCGTGCGAGGGATGCTGAGAGAGAGTATGAGCGTCAACGTGATGCTGACAGGGCTGCCCGCAAGGCCGGCAGACAGCAAGGCAAGGCCACTCTCAACGTGGGCACCATGTCCATTCTGGAGTTCAAGGCATGGAGGGCCAAGGCATGGTACACAGAGGGTCCTCAGGACCCCACCATTGATTCGTGCTTTTGGCATGTTGAGCAGGAGACCCTATTCAAGCAGGTGTACACTATGATGAGCAAGCCCGTGTGCCCCATGAAGGTGATCAACTTTGCTCATCTGGCTGCCAACCCCTCCTACTTCAACAACTCTGTTCAGCTAGCTGAGGTACTTGGTCTGCGTCCGCTTATGGAGACTAGATGCTCCTACAATACCACATTCATTCAGCAGTTCTGTGCCACACTTGTCATTGATGATTCTGAAGAGATTGGGATGTCCTGGATGTCTGGCCCTCATTTGCTCACCGCCAACTTCCATGACTTTGCTTCTGAGCTTGGGTATCCTTTTTCTGGCCTCAACACTCCCCAGGGTCACCGCATGCATATTCACGGGGTTGAGTATGAGAAGAACAGGCTGGCTGAGTTGTATGGCTCCACAGGTGTGATTGGCTTGGCCAAAGGGCTGTATCCCATATATGACATCCTGCTGCGCATGTTCCGGGAGTCTATTGCCCCAAGTGGTGGCAATAATAATGCTATTCGTGGTGGCTTGGTCAACCTCATGTACCACGCCTTCTTGACCTTCACTGAGAGCGACATGACTGACATGGAGGCCCACAAGATTGATGTGATGGATTTCATCTTCAATGAGATCCACTTTGCTCTCTTCCACCGCAAAGTGCCTCCATATGCTCCCTATATTATGAAGCTCATCAAGGCCCGCTATCCCGAAGCACTCCGTGAGGACCTGGAGCTTGACTGTGAGGAGCACAAGGACGTCACCCTGTACAAGAAGGCTGCCCACACTCAGCAGGCTGCACATGATGTGGGTGCCACAGGTCAAGGCCACCGTGATCCTTGCATGCGTCCTCCTCCCCCTGGCAAGAAGAAGCGCTCTTGGCTTGTTCGCGCAGTTGAGAAGGTGATGTGCATGAATGTGTGCCTCCACAAGGAGAACTACAACGCCTATGTGGAGCGCCGCATCCTCCTCGAGAACAAGCATCACATCATGACTGCTCTTGGTGTTCCCAATGTGCCACCACTTCCTCCTCCCAGGATTGCCTACAAGAACTGGAACAACCGCGACGTTGACTGGGATATTGGTGTGGATGATGATGAGGACATGGAGGATGTCACCGAGGATGAAGCAGAAGAGGAAGAAGAGGACACCCAGGCCTAGAGTTTGCTCCATGGGACGTAGCTCTCTCTTTTCTCTTTTTGGTATCCTGATGCCAAAGGGGGAGAAGATCTAGATGATCGCGGGCATTTGCTTGGGAGGGTTTCGTTCTTCATTTGCCTTTTTTATCATTTCGTGCGTCTTTTCGAACTTCGTTCTATCGTACTCGTTATTCGTTGGTGAACTATTATTATTAGGAGGCATGTCTCCTATATATGCTATCTGTGATGTTTTCATATCGTGCACTGTTAGTTTATTTCCCTGCAAATACCCGTGTTGTCATCATTCACCAAAAAGGGGGAGATTGAAAGCTCATGATCCCTCTAATGATTTTGGTGATGATGATAACACGGGTATCATCTATCTAACAGTGTTGTTTTAGTCTGTGCAGCTCTTATCTCAGATACTTATTGTTATATTCTTGACGGAAGATCAAAGAGAAGGACTACATTCTGGTTTCTATGCCACCGGATTTTTCAGTATGCACACCGGAATTTCCGGTGCCTATTGGGCGGAATATCCGGCCCCAGCACCGGAATATTCCGGCCCTCTTCTGGCATCTCTGAAACGACTAAGTGTTTTCACTGCCCGCGCACAGAAGCCAGGGCGGAAATTTGCCCCGGAAATTTCCGGTGCAAAAATCCGGCCCTCTGGGACTTAGAAGAAATTGGAGCACTCTCAGCTCCCCGCGCACAGAGATGGGGGCGGAAATTCTGTCCGGAAATTTCCGGGCCCGTACATTTCAATTTTCCGCCCCCCCCCCCCCCCCCCGGATATTTCAATATTCCGGCGTTCTGGTCCTTAGCCGTTTTTCAACAATTGGCTGCTGCCCGCGCACAGAAGCTGGGGCGGAAATTTGCCCCGGAAATTTCCGGTGCAAATATCCGGCCCCTGGTCCTTAGCCATTTTTCGTCAACGAGCTGGTGCCCGCGCAGAGAGGAGGGCGGAGTATTGGGGCAGAAATTTCCGCCCCCGGATATTTCAAATATCCGCCCCCCGGACTATTCAAAATTCCGGCCCAGGCAGACCAGAAATTTCCGGTGCTTACACCGGAATATTCCGGTCCTACAGGACTGCAACGGTCAGAAATTGGAGGAGCCTACAAAAAGTTGTCTTCTTCCTCTAGATAGGTAGCTCGTCCATTCCTCTCTCTCCTCCATTGTTGTAGAGCTCAAAACGCCCCGATCTCCCTCCTCCTCCAACCAAACTCGATGCCCTTCAAGGATCTCATGGAGGAGGACTAGATCTACCTTTCCACCAAGCCAAAACGTGTGTACCCACACCACAACTCTTGGGATCTTGTAATCTCTTGGTTGCTTTGTCATCCAAGGGAAAACCTAGTGCTTGTAGCTTCCACCTTGTAGCAAGAAGCTTCGATTGTTGAGAGCCTCCATCTCACTTGTGGAGTAGCCTCAACCCCTTGTAAAGGTTTGGTCAACACCTTCAAGTCGACCTCATAGTGGAAACGAGAATCTCCCTCACCGGAGAAGCTCAAGGAGAACAAGGTGTGCACATCCGTGCTATTGAGGAGCGCCTAGGTGGCTCCCCACCTCTCCAACGTAGACGTACTTCTTTTAAGAAGGAACTACGGGAAACATATCCTTATCTCCGTCTTTTTCACTTGTTGTTATCTTGTACCGTTCCTTTATTTCCGCTGCTACTTTCTCCGTACCACCTAGGGTATTCACTTAGTTGCACATTTAGGTAATCAAGCATTTACTTTCTTAAAGCCCCCATTAAAAGTAAAAAAGAAGTAAAATTTGTAGGTCACCTATTCACCCCCCCCCCCTCTAGTTGACCATATTGCACTTTCAGTGCTTCTTGGGGACCACAAGGTCACGACATCCCCAAGTGTTTTGTAACAGAACAATGCCTCACCCTAGCAGTAAAATCTTGTTGCTTTCACAAAGCAATACCATCTTTCCTTGCATGCCTGCATTTTGCATCCAACAAAGATCATACGCATTCATCCAAGCATGCATCCTTCCTCTCTCCAAAGAGGCGCGCGAAGACCTTTGTCTTCTCGAGAGAATCCCATGAGCGGGGGCTGGAACAATGTATGTGCACGGGTCGCTACCGCACAGAAAAACTTCGCCAAGTCCCTCGATGTTTTTCTCCTCGCGATATGCTCACGAAGGAACAACCAAGTGCGCACTTCTCCGGAGGCACAAACTGCATGATGAGGATATAATAGGGGTCTGTGGTGACTATACATGCTTAAGTTGGAAGGAAATGTTGAGCCTCACTTATGTTCATTATATGGTGAATTCCTTCCTAGTAATAAATATTGTTTGTGTTTATAAGAATGTTATACTACCTAAGCCTATGCATATGTATTAGCATGGTTATTGATAAGATAAACATGAATGGAGGAAGATCTCAAGACATACTGGAAAACAAGATGGAGATGCTGGAAAACAATTATTCAAGTAGTGAAAACAAATGTGCAAGTGTGGAAAACAACTCCAGGAATGTTCTTCCACACTAAAAATGGTGAAAACAAGAGGAGGGTGCCCCATTGAAGATCAATGCTCCATATAGAAGTCCTAATTCAATTAGGAATGGCATGTATGCCATAATGGCCGAACCCCCTAAAGTTGGGTCGGTTTGTATCCCTTCCTAGTCCAAGTAGGAGTCCTAGTAGAATCCTCCTCGTTCAAGTAGGAGTCCTAGTTGAGTCCTAGTCCTAGTAGGAGAGGTGTTGGTGCAAGGAGCCCTCCACCTATATATACTCCCCACCTGCGTGTGGAAAAAGGGGGGAACAAGTTTAAACCAAAGAAACCAAAAACCACTAGCCTCTAGATTGTATTGCTGCTAAGCATTCATCTTGAAGTATACCTGCAAAGTTGCGTGATATCTTGTTATTCCATTGGGAATAGGGGGATACAGGACCAGTCATGATCTTTGATTACGTGTGCAAGAGTGTGTAGTTGATAATATCCAAAGGGATTGATTGCTGTTGCATTGGCAACATGGCTTATCCAAGTGAGAGGTCTTAGTGTAGCACTAGTTATCAGAAAATCCACAAAACATCCACAAAAATAGAGAGAGCTCAACGAAAAGATCGGGACACCACATATCACTACAGGTAGCAGCGGCAACCTCACTCCAAGGAACAAGTGCACAGCACGCAATCCCTCACACGAAGCCCAGAAGGATCGTCCACAAGGAGCAACTGGAGGATCACCATGAAGGACGCAAACAAGGTGTCTCGAAGAACACCACCACGGAAAAGCTAAGTATTATTGTTCAAAGAGCACCCAGAAGTAGAGTAAAAGATAGGAGTACAATAAGCAACAAAGTGCAGAATTTATCCTTACAAGACATTTAAAAATAGATCACAGGGAAGGCCCGCACATACAAAGGGACACTAAGCAGAAGGACCCTTTGGTTCCAGCGCTAGGAGTCAGGGCCTCGTCGACAGGAGGGGTCGGCTTGAAGGCCTTCACAAAAGAAGCAATGGCATCGAGCGCTCAACTTGAAGCTTGGCTGGACCATCAAGAGCTTGGAGAACAAGTGTGTTGTGGCCTCCGACAGGAACTAGCAGCACTCCGCATCGAGAATCGCGTCCACACTTGGGGCGTCCTCCTACGGCGAGTCCAGTAGGCCGACGAAGAAGTGAAGAGCATGTATTGCGTTGTACCTGGCGATGGGAGAAGGCAGCTCGAGGTCCAATCGTTCGCCAACCACCTGGGCTGACAGGACGACACGCTGGAACAACTCCTCAAGTTAACGTTGAAGTTCTAGTGCTAGCACGGCTCACTCCGCCCGCTCAGGCACCCCCTCTGCGAGAGGAGCCAGCCGCTATCGCAGGGCAAACAAGTCCGACTGGAACCCCGCGGACGCAGCGACGACACGCTCCCTGGCACTACTCTCCTCGGCAAGCTGCGCGCGAAGCTGACCAAGCTCAGCCGAGAGCCTATCGACCTACAAGGATAGTGCTCGCTCGGCCGTGGCCTCCATAGGCGGTTGTTTCCCAACCAGGTCTACCTCGAGCTCTCTACGGTACGCTTCGCACCCCGCCTGGATCCCTTGCTCCACTTGCTGCCGTTGTCTCTCCTGTTCCTCTTTCAGGTCACTCTCCAGCTTCTCGAGGCGCTCGCGCTCCTCGCTCACCTTGCCCACAAGGCGGGTGATCTCCGCCTCGCGTTTCTTGACGTCCTCCTCGAGGCCATGGACCTTGTCCTCCCTGAGGAAGACGGCGGATTCATAGAAAGAGACGTCCGCCTCGCGGCGCACCAGAGCCTCCTCGCGTAGGACGAGAGCCTTCTCTCACTCTGCGCCACCAAGGTTCCACTTGTCCACCGCCGAACGGTGCTCCTCCTTCTCCAAACGGAGCCAGGCCTGTAGATCACGGGCAGCATCCAGCATGCGCTTGGCCTCCTCGAGAAGTGCCTCTGCCTCGTGAGTTGAGGCCTCGCACTTGCGTGTGGCCTCGCTGAGCTTCTGACGGTGCACCACCCTTGTTGCGTTCTCCCTCTCGCGGCAGGTGAACATTGCGTGGCAGAACCAGACGCCCAGGTTCTCTAGGCGCTCCCTGTCCTTGATAAGGAGGTGGGAGTGCGACCTCGCCCTGACCCGGAGCGCCTCCACGAAGTCCTTAGCGATATCGAGTAGGGGTCCCTCTGAGTAGAGCTTGTGGGGAGCGCCGAAGCGGATGCGGGAAGACCAACCATCCTCCGTCATCAAGTCACGGAAGAAGTCGTCAGGGAGGAACGAGCCATCCGGACCCTCAGGAGGGGTGTCCCGGAGCCACTTCTCTACCGCGTCGTTGAAGTACTGTTGCGACGCGCCCTGGAAGGGGATGCAGGAGGAGCTCAGCACTCCCCTTGCCAACGAGAAAGAAATACCCACGCCAACCCCTCGATTGGTGGGGGCGACCTTTCCTTCTCCAACACCCTCTACGACATAGGTCACCCCAACCACATCACTCGGGGGATGGCCCTAAGCCAGCAGCGCTAGGGGATGCAATCAGAGGCGACGCCGAACGGGCCACAAAACCGCCCTCGGTCAGGACGTCTGGCTTGGGCCACGGGGCATCATTAACAGAAGAGCCACCACACGGCTCCTTCATCCCTGCTCCGCCTACCAACAGAAGGGTGACGGGGTTCAAAAGCTCCTCGGCCGCCAGGGATCGCGGAGGTACCCACCTTTTCTCGGGAGCAATGGAGCAAACCACCCCCTTTGAGGATTGAGGGTTGGGCGTCTGTGACATCCTCGCCCTCTTTGGGGATCTACAAAATGAACAAAGTCAGCACCAAGGCTGCTTGAAGAATGAATGACTTATACGACAAGAGACTTACTCCTCCTGGTACTCCCAATCTCCGGGAAAACGTTTCTCACCGCGGGGAAGTGTCGCGGCGATCATTGTCGCTGAAGAGCCCCCCGCGCCTGTGTCGACCCTCGTGGGGCAAGGCTTCTCCACGTTCGCTACCGCGCCAGGAGCCGGCGGACGCGCGGGAGGCGGGGGAAGGGGTTCTCGAGTCAGTCGATGACTCGCTGCCCACTTCCCGTACCTAGGCGGACGCGATCTCCTCTAGAGGGCGCTTCTTCAACACACGCCTCAGAGTTGGGTCCGTTGGGGCGGAGTCCTCTGTCTCAGCTGGCTTTGCATCGCTCCCGTCGAGGGGACACGGAAGGAAGGGATTCTACCTGCAGGACGTCTCGCCCTCGGCCAGGAGTCCCCACCGATCAAAGTGAGGCATGGCTTCGACCACGGCAGCGCGCTCCGCTTCTTCAAGGTTGTAGAGGGGGACTACAGAAGGCGGAAGAGGCGGCAGGACGTTCTTGCCAAGAAGGGTCTACATCATCCCCTTGAGCTCCCTGCCCTCGAGAAGAACGCTCCTGAGCCTCATGTTATCCTATGTGTCGCCACAATAACACATGAGGTGCTCGTGCTCCTTAAGAGGCGCCAGCCTCTTGCGAACGAACTCACGGACGAGCATGGGCGCCTCAAGCCCGCTCTCGTGCTGCTCCTCCATCCGCTGCACAAGGGGAGCCATGTCCGGGCCTTCAAGGACTTCCTGAGCCCAACCAGCATGCTTCCTGGGTCTATCGGTGGACACCTCAAGAAGAACCACGGAGGCGCGAGCATCCATGAACACCCAGCGGCTAACGATGTAGTCCACTTTCTTCTTGTGGTCCAGATGGGGGAACAAGGCTCCCCTACCTAGACCAATGCGGAAGGAGGCGCACCCGGCGTAGCGACTGCGGCCCGTCACAGGGAGGCTGAAGAAGGAACGGAAGAAGGCCACCGAGGGCCTGACGCCGAGGAGGGCCTCGCACCAGAATGCGAAGATGGCCAGGTTCCGAATGGAGTTGGGATGAAGGTGAAGAGCATGGACATGGTACCACTCCAAGATCCACTCGACGTAGCGACCGCGTCCCGTCACAGGGAGGCTGAAGAAGGAACAAAAGAAGGCCACCGAGGGCCTGACACCGAGGAGGGCCTTGCACCAGAATGCGAAGATGGCCAGGTTCAGAATGGAGTTGGGATGAAGGTGAAGAGCATGGATCTGGTACCACTCCAAGATGGACAGAAAGAAGGTGGAGAAAGGAGGAATCAGGCCGATGAAGAGGGTGTGGAAGAAGAAAGCATAGGCGGTCGCCGAGAGGGAGTTGAGCCGCGCTGACCCCGCATAGAGCGAGGTGGCCCCATGATTTTTGGTGTAGGAGGCAACCGTCGGGCGCACCCTCTCAAGCAAAGACCCCGCGTGGATGCGGGACGACTCCAGGATCGAGTGTGGCCGCGACGCGAAGGTTTTGCCACGACGATTTGCTCTCCTTTCGCCACGGAAGCAGCTTTCTTGCAGGCCATCTTGGAGAGAGGATCTCGAAGGAAACTGGGGGATCTGGAGGATGAGCGGTTTCCAGGTGGCAGAGAGTAAAGTGGGAGAATGGAGTCTCGGTCGATCTGCCACCTTTATGAGCGGGGCCCCCCACATCGCATGGAGTTGTTGCCTCGGGAAGTTCGTGGGTCATGGACACGTGCCAAGGTCTGGCCCGCAGTAGTTGGCCCTACATCTTCTCTCATCCTAAGGACACGTGTGCTACGCCAGCCCGGGGGCTACTGTCGGGCCTCTGGATACCAGGGTATCTTGAGGCGACGGCTGCGGCCCAGCCCAGTATGCGACACTAGGACCAAGGGACCCGTCCGCGGCTAATGCTTGGGCCTGCCTTCTAGGTGGGCCCGAACTGACGGGAACTCGTGCCCTGGGAAGGAGCGCTACTTCGACATTGCTCCTCTCCCTGGGCATATCCTTTCAAGAAGGGACAACCCATGTGCCTCTGACGATCGCCCCTTTGAATGGTGACAGAGGCGCCGCAGAACCTCTTTGACCACAGTTGTCAATCTCGTGTATAAAGGAAGGGCAAGCGCTATGGGCGCCGAAGAGGTTCCCAAAGATTGCCCCTTTGGTGCAAGAAGACCAAGACCACGCTAAAAGACGAAGGCAGCGTCACCGAGCTCCCCCACCGTGACGCCATGGACGGTGGAGTTGTCCCCCAGCGACCAGGACCGCACAGAAGGCGCAGAAGTACGGGACGCTCCTCCCTTTGGCACTTTGTTGGAACCCTTTCCCGCCAAATGAGCGGGAAGGAGGTCCAAACGTCAGTATAAGAAGGGCACCACCAGCCCTTGGAGAAAGGGAGATCGAACCATCATAGAGACCAAGTAGTATGTTCCGAGCACAAGCTCGCATTTGTACTGTAACCACCGCAGTGCAATCCATGAGACAAGTAGGAGTAGGATTTTACACCACACTGGTGGCCTGAACCTGGGTAAACTTTCTATGTTGCCATTGTTGTCGTGCTTAAGCTTCTCTCTCGAAGCCTCCTCTGGAAGCTAAGTAAGTGTGTTTAGCCCCCAGTGTTCGAACCGCTGAGAGCTATCCTGTCTAGGATAGACGAGCTCTCTCCAACACAGGACGCCAGTGGGTAGAGGCCTCCAGCTGGCGAGGCTGCCGCTGAACATGGCGGTAGTAGCTGCAACAACACAGGCGGCCTCCCGAACGGAGGCCCGAGTGGGAAATGCATCGGGGATGCCCCACAGCCTCCTCCTCGGTCGCAACGGTCAGGCGCCCCCGACGCGGGACAGCATCCGCCGTCGATGGCGGGAGAAAGGCGCTCTGCATCTGCTTCCCGCCCGTCGAGGCCGCAACTATCAGGTGTGCAAACTCACGCGGAGGCGCTGGCTATGGCCAACGCCCTGCTAGAATACCCACCACCGCAAAACTCCCCCGAGTACGACACCTCGATTGTGCGAGTCCTGAGCCTTCCGCCTTTCGCCCGCAGGTGTGATGAATCTGCGTGTGTGCGATCCCAGTCTTAGGTACGGCCCAGCGCACCCCTCAGACTGGAGCCCCACGCCCGGGATCAGTTCCCTCTAGGGCAGTGAGAGCCAACGGCCCTCCGGGGTCACGGGACCGCATGTCGGTCGGGTCTTAGAACCCCATCCCGTTGTAGGACGGCCATCCTTGCCAGAAGAACCATGGGGAAGGTACCCACACTTGTGGGCAGCATCACGATCCATCCCATGGGGAAGAGAGTGACATCGTCCGCCCTCAAGAAGCAGGACAGGCTACCGTCCAATATGGAGGGGATGCCTGGATTTTACCCTAGAGCTCCGACGAGTGGACTGGCCTGACAAGTTTCTTTTCTACACACTTGCGACGTATGATGGGACCACAGATCCAAGGGAATTATTACGTATCTTCTCCACGGTTATGGTGGCCGCTCGGGCGGGTGAGAGGTCATGGCCAATTGGTTCCCACTGGCCATGTTTTACTCCACCTGTCCCTGGCTTATGCACCTGCCAAGGAACTCGGTTGCCTCATAGGAGGATCTGTGCGAGCAGCTTGTGGTAGCATTCCAAGGGGGATATAAGCGCCCACGGACACTCAATGATTTGCAGCACGTCCCGAGAAGCCTAGAAAAATGCTCCGATCTTTCATCGTGTGTTTCTGCAACTATGATCATCGCTTTCCCCAGTGCACCAGAGCCAGCGATGGTTATGGCATTTCAGCACAATGTGCATGACGTCAGGCTACGAGAGGAGCTAGCCTACCATGAGCCTATGACCACTAAGGAGTTGTATGCTATTGCCAACAAATGTGAGAAGACGGAAGTGGGACGTCGGGCCCCCGAATTGGGCTGAAAGCCCAGGAGAAGGCCGATCTCCCAAAGAAGAAGAAGCGCAAGCGGGAGGACTAGCTGGTCCTCACAGTGGGGAAAAGGGAGGTCCCAATCCCCCAGCATCCACCACCAGGACAGGTCGCCGCGAGGCCACGCGGCCCGTTCCATGAGTCGAATGACCATGACGCCCGCAACTGTCGGTCTTTGTAGGAAATCGTGGAGGCACGGAAGCGGCGCTTCACCGAGCGAGGCATTATCCCGGGGAACTGCTTGAATTGTGGGACCTCGGGATACATTACATGAGAGTGCCCCGCCCCGTGCGGTGGAGGCAGCCGGGGGAAAACCCGCGAAGGAGCATGCCCGGGGACCGACCTAGGCCGTTGGCGCTCCCTTGACAGTCAAGGCCAGGGCATGCGGGTTGGCAATACCGCTCATGCCTACCAGGAGAACGTTGGTGTAGAGATCCCCGAGGGAGCCTATCTTGAGGCCCGAGATGTGGCATACATCCATGGTGGAGCTTATACCCCTTCGTCACACGGAGAGGTGAAAAGTCTCACCTAAGAGGTGTGTGCCACACTTCCGAGCGTGGGTTCATAGGCCTCCCTTAGGTGGTCCCACGTGTCCATCACCTTCCACCAAGAAGATCACCCTGACCACAACTCAGGGGTGGGCACACGGCCTTTGGTAGATTTTCCCATCATCAAGAATGTCGTGGTCAGCAAGATTTTGATCGACGGAGGTTCGAGCATCAACCTCATCTCCACCAAGCTCATGACCAAGCTACATGTCACGGAGGAAAGTGTCGGGTCTCTGGATACCAGGGTACCCTGGGGCGACAGCTGCGGCCCAGCCCAACGCTTAGCTCCAAGGCCAAGAGTTCTATCCACACCAGGTGGGGTTTCCTTTCCTAGGCCCACCCACCAGGTGGGCCTAGCCCACTGTGTTTCTTGCCCTGGAGAGGGGTTCTACTTCGCCTTAGCCGCCTCCTTGAGCACCTCCCTTCAAGAGGAGGCAGCCCACGTGCCTCTGACGACCGCTTCTCTGAGCGGTGACGGAAACGCCGCAGAGCCACTTTGTCCCCAGTTGCCATTCTGGTGTATAAAGGCCAGGGGACAACTGCGGCCGCCAAAGGGGTTCCCAAAGACTTCCTCTTTGGTGCAAGAAGACCAAGACCACACTACGAGACGAAGGCAGCACCGGTTCCCCTATCGTGACGCCATGGATGGTGGAGTTATCCCCCCAGCAATCAGGACCGTGCAGGAAGCGCAGGAGTACGGGACGCTCCTCCCTTTGGCACCTTGTGGTAACCCTTTCCCTACAAGTAAGCGGGAAGGAGGTCCAAACACCAGTATAAAAAGGGCACCACCAGCCCTTGGAAAAAGGGAGCTCGATTCATGGTAGATCACAAGTAGTCTGTTCCGACCACAAGCTCGCCTTTGTAATGTAATCAGACAAATAGGAGTAGGGTTTTACACCACACTGGTGGCCTGAACCTCGGTAAACTCTGTGTCGCCATCGTTATCGTGCTCAAGCTTCCCTCTCGAAGCCTCCTCTTGAAGTGAAGGAAGCGCGTTTAGCCCCCAATATTCAAACATTTGGAGCGCCAGGTAGGAGGCTAAGGCGTTCCTTCGTTTCTTCACCGCCATGGCACCTGCCGCCCGGACCAGCCCGCGCCTCACCCGCTCCGAGCATGCTCGTCGTCGGTGGCAAGTCGATCCAACTGTCAACGACAACGACGCGCCACAGCGCAACACCGCTGGCATGGGGGCGAACACGGCGCCGAGGAGAAAGCTTCCTCCCACACGCCGCAGCAAGACGCACCTGCATTTCAGCATCCGTCCCCACCATCGTCGGGAACGCAGGGGGTGCCAGGAGCAGTCTACCCCCGCAGCAGCTTTCCTGCTGGTTCGGGAGCTTCTTACGCACCCGCCCGCACATGAAAGACATGCCGCATGGCTTGCCCGACTCTAGGAGCTTGCCACCGCCGCAAACGTCCCCTCGCGGGAGACACGGGAAGGCGACGTCGGCCAGCGTAGGAGTGCGGCAGCTCATGACGTGCCGCCCCCTTCTCACGATGTAACCTCCCCGGTGCAAGGCGACCCCCGCGCCAAGTTCCCTGACAAGGCACCACCACTAAGGTGCCTGAGAAGAGCAGCAATAGCTGTCAGATCCTGCGCACCCCGCTGGATGCGCGCGTTCAAATCGAGCGTTGCCATGAACGCGAGCGCCACACCATCCGCGACCTCGCCGAGGCTGGCCGGGCCAACCGCCCGGTTGACCTCACGCGGGCAACCGTCTACGTCGGCGGCTCCCTCGCATTCACCAAGCAGTTTCGCACGGTCTCCTGGCCGCCGAAGTTCAACCCCACGCTGCCATCTTGCTACGACGGCACTACCCCTCCCCTCGACTTTCTGCAGCTCTATTGCCTCAGCGTAGGAGCTGCAAAGGGGGACGACAAGTGCATGGCGAACTGGTTTCCCATGGCCCTCAAGGGTCCAGCCCTCGTCTAGCTCCTGAATCTACAAGAAGACTTCATCGAGTCGTTCGAGGAGTTGTGCCTCCGCTTCTTCGCCAACTTCAAAGGCTCCTAAGAGCGCCCCTCTCATACAACAACCTCCACGGCATACGCCAGCAGCCCGGCAAAACACTTTGCCAATACGTACAGTGCTTCAGCCAGACGTGCAACAAGATTGCCCGCATCACCGACGCAAACGTCATATCCGCCTTCAGGGAAGGGGTCACCAACGAGCGCATGCTCAAGGAGCTCGACATCAGGGATGACCTCACCTCTGCCGTCGAGCTCGTGGACACGGCCGACAGGTGCGCTAAGGCTAAGGAGGGATGCATCTTCAGGCACAGCATGCCTGCCGGAGAGTCCAAGCCAGTGGCCCCGAAGACAAAGACAAAGGCTCGTGGCGACGATGCGGACGCCAAACGGAAAGCTCCGGCCCTTCTGGCCGCCGAGCCAGAACGCAAGTAAGGCCAGAGCAACGATGCACCCGTGGCGGACAACCGCCCTTACTTTTAGTTTCACTGTATGCACTCACACGCCACAAGGGACTGCTTCTAGCTGGAGAGGATGCGGGGAGGACGCCTCAAGAGGGGTGGCCAGGAGGGCTACTCTCGAGGCGGCGGCAGCTGGCGCAGTCCTGGGCGAGGGGGAGACCGCACTGGAGGGAGATGGGAGGAGTGTGGCCCGAACCAGTACAATGGGTACGGAAACTACAACACCGGCGGCTACAACAACGAAAGCTACCAGACGCCCACGCAGCAGCCACCCCACAGCAGCTGCAGCGTCCCAACCCACCCGCGCCTCAGGTGAACGCTGCCACACAGTCACACGCTGAGGGCAACCAGGGAAGGGGCGATGAACACTGCGGGGGCTACCAAGAACCAACAGGCTACATGGCCTGCATTCTTGACGGAGAACAAGCTCCACTCTCCAACTGCCACTTCAAGAAGATCTCGCACAAGATCGCCGCCGTCTACTCAGGCATAGCCGCGGCGAAGTTACTCAAGTGGTCAGACCACAAGGTCTCCTTCGACATCAACGACCACCCCAAGTCCACAAGGACCATGGGGATCCTGCCCTTGGTCTGCACCCCCACCATCAACAACATCATCGTCAACAAGACACTGCTTGACGGGGGTGCAAGCCTCAACATCATCTCGGTGCATACATTCGAGCGGCTCCAGGTACCCTACGAGCACCTGGCCCCCACGAGGCCGTTCACCGGCGTCACCAACGGCACCACGGTCTCCCTGGGACAGGTGTGCCTCGCTGTCACGCTCGGCACTTGCCAAACTACCGCACCGAGACTCTAAACTTCGACGTCGCGCTCATCGCCCTCCCCTACAATGCTATCCTCGGGTACCCGGCTCTTGCAAAGTTCATGGTTGTGATGCACCACGCGTACAACCTCGCCAAGCCCGAGCCAGCTGACACCATCACCATCCACGGAGAAGTGGAGGAGGCGATGCGCTCAATCGAACGAGCCTACAAGGAGGTGGCCATCTCCCACCCGGCTGATGAAGACGACGTGGGACACCTTGATGAGGCTCCGAAGAAGAGGCTGCTCGCTTTGCATGAAGGAGAAGCCACCAAGAAGACCCTCCCCCCCCCCCCCCCCAGAGCGCTAGAGGCTCGGGGGCTATCACCCAGAAGACCCCCCAGAGCGCTGGAAGCTCGGGGGCTGTCACTGCTCTCCATGCGAGCGCGCCTCTCTCCTAGGGAGGAGCGCTCACCACATGCTCGTTCCATGGCCCCCACAAGTCCATGGAGACGCACCCTCGAGGGGACCCCGTGACGCCACGGTAAAAACGATGCGAGGACCTCTCTCTGTGAGGGTCTCATGGAGCTCTCTCTAGGCGGACCACAAGGCCGCAGGAGCTTCTACCCACACAAGTGGGAGCCTCGCTCCGGCGGGGCAATATTTTGTTACTCGAGGGCGCCACAAGGCCACTACATCCTTGAGCTGTGCACCTGAGCTCGCACGAGTCTCAGCCCCATGACGATGACAGGACGTCAAGTCCTTCTTGGGGGACCACAGGGTCATGACATCCCCACGCATTTTGTAAGAGAACAATGCCTCGCCTTAGCAGTAAAATCTTGTTGCTTTCACAAAGCAATCTCCCCTTGCATGCTGGCATGCCTGCATCCTGCATCCAACAAAACATCACGTGCATTCATCCGCGCATGCATTATTCCCCTCTCCAGAGAGGCGTGCAAAGGCCTTTTTCCTCTCGAAAGCATCCGGTGAGCAGGGGTTGGAACAGTATATGTGAGCTGGTCACTACTGTACACAAACACTCCGCCAAATCCCTTGGCTTTTCTCCTCGCGAGATGCTCACGAAGGGACAACCAAGAGCGCACCTCTCTAGAGGCAAAAACTGCAGGTAATGGTGGCAACCTCGCTCCAAGGAACAAGAAAGCAACACCAAACCCCCGCACAAAGCTCAAAGAGTATCCTCCGCAAGGAGCAGCTGGAGGATCACCACGAAGGACACAAACAGAACATCTCAAAGGATGTCACCACGGAAAAGCTAAGTACTTTCGAAAGCAGAACAAAAGATAGGAGTGACGAGTTTATCCTTACAAGACATCTAAAATAGTTCACAGGCAAGCGCAAAAAATATGAAGAAACACAAGACGGAAGGACCCTCGGTTCCAGCGCCAGGAGCTAGGGCTTTATCAGTAGGAGGACCTAGCATGAAGGCTTTCACGAAAGCAGCGATGGCGTCCTTCACAAGAGCAGAGAGACAGGCAGCACGGTTGGGGGGAACCTCCCCCGCTAGAGTGCTCAGCTTGAAGTCCGGCTGAACCATCAAAAGCCGGGAGAACAAGTGTGTCTCCCCCTCCAGCAGGAGCTGGCGGCACTCCGCGTCAAGGATCGCGTCCACGCTCTCGGAGTCCTCCTGCAGCGAGTCTAGCAGGCCGGCGAAGAAATGAAGAGCATGCACGACATCGTACCTGGCATGCAGAGGAGGCAGCTCGACGTCCAGTCGTTCATCGACCACCTGGGCCGACAGGACGGTGTGCTGGAACACCCCCTCAAGTTGGCGCTGAAGCTCCAGCACCGTCGCGGCCAGCTCCACCCGCTCAGGCACCTCCTCCACGAGTCGGGCCATTCGCTCTTGCAGGGCAAACAAGTCCGACTGGAACCCCGCAGACGCGGCAGCACTGCGTTCCCGAGCACTGCTTTCCTCGACAAGCTACACACAAAGCCGGCCCAGCTCAGCCGAGAGCCTATCAACCTCCGAGGGTAGTGCTCGCACAGCCATGACCTCAACAGACGGCTGTTTCCCAGCTAGTCCTGCCTCGAGCTCCTTGTGGTACGCTTCACACCTTGCATGGATCTCTTTCTCTACATGCTGTCGTTGCCTCTCCTGCTCTCCTTTCAGGTTGCTCTCCAGTTTCTCGAGGCGCTCGCGCTCCTCGGTCACCTCACCCACGAGGCGGGTGACCTCCGCCTCGCGTCTCTTGATGTCTTCCTCGAGGCCACGGACCTTATTGATATGGGGTGGCCCAATCTTCTCAATGAGCTTCTCTCTCTTTTTGTAATTTTCTGATATGTGGATAACTAGTGCTACACTGAGACCTCTCACTTAGCAGACCCCTGTTGCCAGATGCAACAACAATCAAGCTCTTTGGATATTCTCAACTACACACTCTTGCACAAGTAATCAAATATCACAAGTGGTCCTGTATCTCCCTATTCCCAGATGGAATAACAAGATATCACGCAACTTTGCAATTGGTAAACTTCAAGATGAATGCTTAGTAGCAATACAATCTAGAGGCTAGGGTTGTTGGTTTTTGGTTTAAACTGGTTCTACCCTAAACCACACGTGTCGCACCCGGACTTCTAGGGGATACTCACAGTCCGCTAAACAGTAGATAAATGGCTTACGGGGCATACCAGCACCCGCATCTCAATATGAGCAGGCCAACACGTAAACGTGTGACAGCCATTCTCTTACTATTCATCGTCTGCGCAAACCATCCCGTAGAAATCCAGATACTTCCATTGACGTACTTCAAAACATACACACATGGTACGTCAACGGCAGTGGAACAAGTGATATCACAACAGATCTCTACGACACAAAAGATTGAAATAAGTTGCAAATAGCTCTCACTAGAGCAGAGATAGCAAATACAATCATCCAGAGGACACATGTCCCAACAATTCATCATTACATCACAGCGGAAGCATTCAACATGTCTGAGTACAGACAAGAACCAAATAGGCCTAAGAGGCCGGGAACGAAAAGACGGAGCCCATCCACGAAGTCCCGGATCCTGCCCGGGTCCGCTATCTACTCGTCAGCAGCCTCGTCATACTCCACGTAGTAGCCACCATGGGGATCCTCGGAAACGTAGTCTGCGGAAACCACAGCCCCAAAGGGGTCAGTACATAAACGTACTGGCAAGCAAGACTCACAGTTCACCAAAGTGTAACCCGTCAACACCAAGCACAGATGCTTTGAGTTCAACGGAAGAAAGGGGGATACAAAAGATGCGGCAGCTGGCTGCTTAACCAACTACAGAAACATGCTACAACTTCCGACTATCAGAAAAAGGATAAGATAGCGTATCGTAACCAACTATAACTAACCACCAAACAAACCCATCCTGGATCTCGCCCCTTATCCAAAGAAGCAATCCGAGGATAACTCACACAGTTGGATTAATGATGGATCAAGTTATTGTGTCAATAATCCTATTACTATTCAAGTTATCATTAGTTAGGTGTAAGTTGTTCTGAGTACTTGTTAGCCATTACTTTCACCAAGTAATCCATAACCGCGGAAAACACGGCTTCTCGAGAAGATTTAACCCTGCAGGGATGCACCAATTTGGCCGTACACGTAAGAATGACCCGCCAGGCGGGGAGCTAACCCACCAAGCGAGGCACTCAACACAACTCAACTCTTCTTCGCATCAAGCCCAAAGAACCACATGCTGTGCGTGCGCGGCTAATCGAGCCCCACGAAGAAAAGGGGACCCTCATAGCACTCTAAGACCACGCCGCCCTAAATGCCGACTACAAAAGTTCCACCCTGGCGCCAAGGGTTCGCACCTGCACATGCATGCATCAAATGGAAAGCCCGAACTAAGTGTGGCGATTTGGACGAGATGCGAATCGAATCAAATTGAGGGGGGCGCCCATACTCGCTTCCCACATGCGGTTAGTGCGCTCATCATGGATCAGTAGACAAGACCCTTTTCCTATTAGGGTCGACACTAGCAGGCCTCAAAACCACGCCGGGCCTCCTGCCGCTGCCTTATCATCAAATTATTATTACCTCAAACATTAACAGGTTGATTGTTTAACATCGAGCCCCAGAACATAATAGAGTAGTAACAGAAAATAACGGGCAACAGACTCGAGCAAAAACAACCCTAAGCATGCTAGTAAGACACGGGCACAAGCAAAGGGGTTATAGGTGGGGGAGGTGAGGCAATATCATGGTTAAAGGATAACATGTGATAGGTTCGTAACAGAAGCAACGATTCATAGGGCTAGCAGAATAGTCAACGGAAAGTATCGGTATCCAATGTTGAAAGGAACACAATGGTTCATGTGAGTGAATAGTTGCCTGCAAACTCAGCAGCCTGGTACTGAGCTAGATCCTTAGAAGGGGTGTCGTAAGTATCGTCGGTCTCAGCGTCGTCGTTTATCCGAGAAGAAGCAAATAAACAACACAGAGATATAAACAATCAATAACATGGCATAATGCACAATCATGGGATGATGCATGACCATTTAATTGATGCATCAAAATAAACTAGTTGACATGATAACATGTTTAAATGGACCCATATGCAATTGGATTGCATATGGAAAGCCCATGAATTATGGTTGAATTAATTGTTTTACAACTAAGCAACATGTGAAAGTGGATTAGCATGATGCATGGATGAGGAAAACAGCAAAATAACAACAATAAAATCAATTAGAAATAAGGTTTACCAAGTTTAGAAATTTATTTATTAAGTTAGGGAATTTTTGGTTTCTTAAAGGTGTTACACAAGCATTTGTTGTTTTCATCATGTTAAATTGGTCAAAACAGATAACAAAGTTCATATTTGAGTAGAACACCAAATTTTAGTTGGAATACATGTTTTACTTATTGAAAAAGGATTTACAATAATTTACTTATGAATTAAGCAAGTTTAAACAAGGATTAGATGAATTAATTCAAGTATGAAATTATTTGAAGTTTTATTTGTTCAAAACATCAAACCAAATTCATATTTGAAAAGTTTATACTTTTAGGGTTGGAAAACATATTTTATATGTCCCAAAAGAATTTAATTTGATCAAGTTATGAATTTAACAATATTAAATGACTTAAACAAGGTTTAAATTATTTAACCAATTTTAATGATTCAAAACATGAAACAAAATTTATATTTGGAAAGGTGGTTTAATTTTGCATGGAAAACATATTTCATTTGTTGAAATTGGATTTAAAATGAGCAAGTTATTATTTTGGCAATTTTAAATGCAATAATTAAGAAACAGTTGTTTTCAGCAATTTAAATTATTCAAAACAGCAAACAAAATTTATATTTGGAAAGTACATGAACAATTTATTGGAAAACATATTTAGTTTGTGGAATTTGGAATTTTTATGCCCAAGTTATGAATTTTGCAAATTTGAGTGAATTGAACAAGAATTCAAATATTTCACCAATTTAAAATATTCAAAACAGTAAACAAATTTTATATTTGGATAGAGCATTCAATTTGGTACAGGAAACATATTTAAAAAGTTAAATTTGGAGTTAAGATGAATTAGTTATGCAATTTACAAGTTTAAGGTGTAATTCTGCCATTTTTAATTCACTAGGGACTTAGAAATATTTTACAGGGACTAGAAAAATAGTAGCAAGGACCTGTGTGTGATTTCTTGGAAGGTGCTGTGCCAAAAAAATTAGAAATAAAAAGTTGGTTTTTTGATGCGGGAGGGGGACTCGAACCCGGGACCTCCCGCTGGCGCGCAAGGGACAGGAACCAGTAGGGTAGTGCTACGAGTTGTGATAGGAGGGGGGTCAGGGTGAGGATAAGGTGTAGATCTGGCGCGATTTTTAACTGAACCTTAAGGTTCAGTTATTGAACCTGGGCGCAGCCAGATCGCTGACGGCGAGGGGGGTACCGCGGCCATGCTGCTGCGTGGTGCGGCGTTGTGTGCGTGCGGGGGCGTGGGGTGCTCGTGGCGCTCGCGGACGGAAGGGAGAGGAGGAGGGGTAGCGAGAGGGGAGGGATGCGCTCACCTTATGAAGACCTGCAGGCGCTCAGGGCGGATGGCCGGCGGCCGGCGACAAGACGCAGATGGCGGTGGCGCATCGGGTTCTCCCGGCCCGAGCCGAGGGGGTGGAGAGGAAGAGGGGCGTGGGGGAACCCATTCCCGCCATCGCCATGGCTGGAGGGAGAGTCTAGTGGCGGCGATCACCGGCGGAAGTGGAGGAAAAGGTGGGCTCGGTGAGGTTCAGGTACAGAGATGGTGCAGAGAGCAGAGAGAAGAGAGATGGGAGGAGAGGAAGAGGATGGCGGCGTTGGAGGATGAGTAGGGCTAGGGCACGCAGAGAGGAGGTAGTTTTATGGGGAGTGAGCTCGGTACGGCAGTGAATCGGGAGGGGGGGAGGAGGATCAAGCGGTGCAGAGGAGGTTCGTACACAGTGACGACAACGAGGAGGAAGATGCCCTCGACGAAACGGTATCGGGCCAGAGAGGGAAGTGGGCTTGGGTCACTAGGTGGGCTGGGAAAAAGGAAAAAGGGCTGGGGCTGGCCTCTCTCCTCCTATGAGAGTTTTCCTGTTTTATTTATTTGTTCTATTTATTAATTTTTTGCAGAAAATGAAATAGGAAGAAAAGAAGGGTTTTGGAGTTAGGAAAAAAAATTAGGGATAAATTTTTATTGATTGATTATTGCCACAGCAACAATATGCAAGTTTTTGTTTTCTGTTTGGTATTTGATTTGAATTTGAATGAAAATTGAGGTTAATTGATTTATTAAAACAAGAATTCAATAGGGTGAACTTTAATGTTTAATTTGAAACAAATGATTAAAATTGTTGTGTAATTTTCATAAGTTCAACATGGTGGTTGTTTTGGACAATGTGATTTGAATTTTTGAATGCAAATTTAATTAAGTGAACTATTGAAAACAACATTTAAATAGGGTGAACCCTAAAGTTTAATTGAAACAAAAGTATTAGCATTGTGTTGTAATTCTCATAAGTTCAATTGGGTGCTGTTTGTAAAAAGTGATTTGAATTTGAAAGCAATTTGAATTAAGTGAGTTATTAAAAGCCAATTTTAATTGTTTGGACCTTATGGTTTGATGGAAACAATGATGGAAGGGTTTTGTCATTTTCATAATTTTCAAAAGGGGTTGTTGTTTTGGAAATTAATTGAATTTGCAAAGGGTTTGGTATTAAATGAATTTTTGATAGAAACAAAACAACAGTTTTGAAATCACAACTTTAATGGAAACAAATGATTGTTTTGATTTGAAATATCATTTTGGAAATTGTAACATCACAAGTATGAAACAAAAGGTTTGAAATTTGGTTTGAAATTCAAATAGAAAACAAAGGAAAACAAAGGAAAACAGTTGGAAAACAAAGCAAAACAGAGGAAAACAAATGGAAAACAAGCAAAACAAATGCAATGAACATGATGCCATGATGCAAAACATAAAATAACAGAGAGCAAACATTCTAATGGCTATTTTTCATACTTGGGATGTTACAAAACGCCCCCCCTTGAAGGAATCGCGCCCCGAGATTCCTACTCAGAAAAGAAAAGGTCCGGATACTTCTTGGGAAGATCCTCTTGAGTTGTGACACGTGAAACCCATCGTGCACCTTGGATAGTTTTTCTGGAAGTTCAAAACGATAGGCATTCCCGGCAACTCTTCTGGAAAGACGTCAGGGAATTTGCAAACCACCGGAACATTTTAAAATAGAGGAAGGGGTTTTGCATCGAGGGTGTATAGCTGGATAGAATTTGATTCATTTGGAGAATAGACTATCTGGCGAGAATGGTGGAACAGAGTTATTGATTAGACGCCGGTAGCAGAACTGAAGTGGGAAGCAACAACAAGGTTTGAACGGACGAAAAGGATGTTGAGAAGAACAGGATATCAACATCGGGAAAACACGAGATCAAAACACTCCTGAGGTACTACGGAAAAACCCATCCGGGCTTCTAGAGGATCAATATCTACTGCTTAAGGAATAGAGGATCTGCTTCCGGGGCTTACACGCCTCCGTTCTCAATCGTGAGTAGGCAACATGATAAATCATGTCACAACCACCTCCATTCCTATGGTCTAGTAGATATAACCATCCTAGAGAAACCAGAATACGTGAAATCCTAACTTGAAAGTTTAGATGAGAAGGGAAAACAACGTTGCACTTCCTTACCAGAAAAGGTAGGGTGGGTGGGGAAAGAAGAAAAAGAACAGAATTCCTACTCTCACGTTTCATTTTTCCTATATAGCTACAAAATAGTTTCTAGACTCAACTGCGGCCAGTAAAAAGGGATCCTACAGGCAGACAGGCTCTGATACCATTTGTCACACCCGGACTTCTAGGGGATACTCACAGTCCGCTAAACAGTAGATAAATGGCTTACGGGGCATACCGGCACCCGCATCTCAATATGAGCAGGCCAACACGTAAACGTGTGACAACCATTCTCTTACTATTCATCGTCTGCGCAAACCATCCCGTAGAAATCCAGATACTTCCATTGACGTACTTCAAAACATACACACATGGTACGTCAACGGCAGTGGAACAAGTGATATCACAACAGATCTCTACGACACAAAAGATTGAAATAAGTTGCAAATAGCTCTCACTAGAGCAGAGATAGCAAATACAATCATCCAGAGGACACATGTCCCAACAATTCATCATTATATCATAGCGGAAGCATTCAACATGTCTGAGTACAGACAAGAACCAAATAGGCCTAAGAGGCCGGGAACGAAAAGACGGAGCCCATCCACGAAGTCTCGGATCCTGCCCGGGTCCGCTATCTACTCGTCAGCAGCCTCGTCATACTCCACGTAGTAGCCACCATGGGGATCCTCGGAAACGTAGTCTGCGGAAACCACAGCCCCAAAGGGGTCAGTACATAAACGTACTGGCAAGCAAGACTCACAGTTCACCAAAGTGTAACCCGTCAACACCAAGCACAGATGCTTTGGGTTCAACGGAAGAAAGGGGGATACAAAAGATGCGGCAGCTGGCTGCTCTAACCAACTACAGAAACATGCTACAACTTCCGACTATCAGAAAAAGGATAAGATAGCGTATCGTAACCAACTATAACTAACCACCAAACAAACCCATCCTGGATCTCGCCCCTTATCCAAAGAAGCAATCTGAGGATAACTCACACAGTTGGATTAATGATGGATCAAGTTATTGTGTCAATAATCCTATTACTATTCAAGTTATCATTAGTTAGGTGTAAGTTGTTCTGAGTACTTGTTAGCCATTACTTTCACCAAGTAATCCATAACCGCGGAAAACACGGCTTCTCGAGAAGATTTAACCCTGCAGGGATGCACCAATTTGGCCGTACACGTAAGAATGACCCGCCAGGCGGGGAGCTAACCCACCAAGCGAGGCACTCAACACAACTCAACTCTTCTTCGCATCAAGCCCAAAGAACCACATGCTGTGCGTGCGCGGCTAATCGAGCCCCACGAAGAAAAGGGGACCCTCATAGCACTCTAAGACCACGCCGCCCTAAATGGCGACTACAAAAGTTCCACCCTAGCGCCAAGGGTTCGCACCTGCACATGCATGCATCAAATGGAAAGTCCGAACTAAGTGTGGCGATTTGGACGAGATGCGAATCGAATCAAATTGAGGGGGGCGCCCATACTCGCTTCCCACATGCGGTTAGTGCGCTCATCATGGATCAGTAGACAAGACCCTTTTCCTATTAGGGTCGACACTAGCAGGCCTCAAAACCACGCCGGGCCTCCTGCCGGTGCCTTATCATCAAATTATTATTACCTCAAACATGATGTGGAGTTGAACTTTTAGTTTGGCCCGATCTTCACGAATCGACAAGAACGATGAAGAACGCACGAAGAACACAATGAACGCACGAAGTACTCGATGGGGTAAACGAGGGGAATGCGAGCAAACGCAAGGGATAACTAGTAAGAACCGAAGAACCCCAAATCTTCCGTCAACTAACCCCGAGGGCCGCCTACGGAACGATCGATTCAACTGAGCTCACCTTGATTGAAACCGCTTTACACCCGTAGCCGGTCCACTACGCCAATAGAACCTCAAGATAGACGAGAGGAAGATTGGACAACTCCTTGATAGAATCCCAAAGGGAGAGATCAAGTAATTGGATGAGTCTTGATACGATCCTCGACGAAGTCGGAGGAGTAGCCTTGATACGTTCCTCGGTACACACCGGAGGAGTAGTTCCTCAAAGAGGGATACAAGAGAGCCGAGCTCTAAATGTCTAGATTCAACTCTAACCCTAGATCTGAGAAAGGGGGACCTATATATAGTCTAGTGCCAAAGGGGGGTAGGTGGGAGGATAAGATACAAGGGTCAAGGCCCTAAAGTGGCACGCAGGCCGCGCAGGAGCGGAGGCTCCGGTGGTTTCCACCGGAGGTTCCGGTGGATCGAGCGGAGGCTCCGGTGGAGGTCCGGTGGTGGCTCCGTCGTCATCCAACCGAAGGGGTTTTGGGCGGAGGCAGCACCGGATGCTCCGGTGGCGAGCTGCGGAGCGGAGGCTCCGGTGGGATTCCCGGAGGCTCCGCTGGGCCTCCGGTGCTTGCTCCGGTGGTGGCTCCGCTGCCACCAACCCGAAGGGCTTTTGGGCGGAGGCTGCACCGGAGGCTCCGGTGGCGAGCGTGGAGCGGAGGCTCCGGTGGGAACACCGGAGGTTCCGCCGCCTGGAGCTTCCCGCCTTCGTCTCCTTGCGCTGGTCCTGCTCGTTCGGCTTCCGCGTCTTCTTGGGCACCCGGGGTGGACTTGTACCTGAGCACACAAAGTGTTGCACCATGAGGTAGCGCACCATTCTCCACATGACCGAAAGCATGGAACGAGAGGAGCGAGTTCACCTTATCTTGGATGGCCTTTGCGCGTGATCTTGTCATCGGTGCACTTGGTGGAGTTGGGTGGGCTACATCATCTCCCCCCCCCCCCTTGAAAAAGAGTCGACCTCGACTCGGCGTCGTCGTCATGACTTGGGTATCCATGGAAGGGAGAGAGGTCCTTGACATTGAAGGAGTTGTGGACGAGGTACTTGGATTGCGGTAAGTCGAGCTTGTAGGCGTTGTTGTTGATGCGCTTGATGACCTTGAAGGGACCATCACCTCTTGGCTTGAGCTTGGAGTTGCGCTCTTCGGGGAACCGGTCCTTGCGCAAGTGTAGCCACACGAGGTCACCTTCTTGGAACACCATGGGTTTCTTGTTCTTGTTCATGATAGAGGCTCGGTGCTCGGAATGCTTCTCAAGCGTAGCTCTTGTGGAGTCGTGTAGCTTCTTGATGTAGTCGGTGCGCTTGTCGATGTCCATGTTTGCTCGCTCGCGTAGAGGCAAAGGGAGTATGTCGAGGGCGGTGTTGGGGTTGAAGCCGTAGACGATCTCGAAGGGACTCTTCTTGGTAGCTTGATGGAGAGCACGGTTGTAGGCGAACTCGGCGTGTGGGATGCATTCCTCCCAATTCTTCAAGTTGGGCTTGATCAATGCTCGAAGTAGTGAAGAGAGTGTGCGGTTGACGACCTCGGTTTGTCCATCCGTTTGTGGGTGATAGGCGGTGGAGAATAGTAGCTTGACGCCGAGCTTGGCCATCAACATCTTCCAAAAGTAGGAGGTGAACTTGACGTCGCGGTCCGAGACAATTGAAGTAGGGACACCATGTAAACGCACAATTTCCCTGAAAAACAAAGTAGCAACATGTGAAGCATCGTCGGTTCGGTTACACGGAATGAAATGTGCCATCTTAGAGAAACGATCCACAACTACAAAGATTGAATCCATGTTGGTTTTAGTTCGTGGAAGGCCTAACACAAAGTCCATGCTAATATCACTCCAAGGTGCATGTGGGATAGGTAATGGCATGTAAAGACCATGAGGGTTAGAAGTGGACTTAGCTCGGAGGCATGTTGAACATCTCTTGACGTGTCTCTCAACGTGATGCTTCATTTTGGGCCAATAGTAGTTGGTGGACAGCATGGCATAGGTCTTGTCGCGTCCCCAGTGTCCCATGAGGCGTCCTTCATTTGATTCCTTCAATAACAACAAACGAAGAGAAGACTCGGGGATACACAATTTGTTAGCCTTAAACAAGAAACCTTTGTGAAGATAGTAATCATCGAAACCTCGGTTAGGCAAGCACTTCTCAAATATAGGACCAAAGAAAACATCGGAAGCGTATAAGTGTTTGATTTCATCCAAACCAATCACATTGATGTCAAGACGTGTAAGAAGGCATTCTTTCCTAGACAAGGCATCGGCTACCACATTCTCTTTACCTTTCTTGTACTTAATGACATAAGGAAAAGATTCAATGAATTCAACCCACTTAGCATGCCTTTTGTTCAAATTGGTTTGGCTTTTTAAGTATTTCAATGATTCGTGATCGGAATGAATGACAAATTCTTTTGGCCAAAGGTAGTGTTGCCAAACTTCTAGCACTCTAACCAAAGCAAAAAGTTCCTTATCATAGATGGGGTAATTGAGTTTAGCACCATCAAGTTTTTCACTATGGTAAGCAACGGGGCGTCCGTTTTGCATGAGAACGCCACCAATTCCTATACCACTAGCATCACATTCAATCTCAAAAGTTTTCTCAAAATCCGGTAAAACAAGCAAAGGAGCTTCGGTTAAGCATTTCTTAAGTGTGTCGAAAGCTTTTTGTTGCGCATTGCCCCAAACAAAAGGGACATTCTTTTTGGTAAGTTCATTCAAAGGGCAAGCAATAGTTGAAAAATCTTTGACAAAGCGGCGATAGAAACCGGCAAGGCCATGAAACCGCCTTATCTCACCCACGGAGGTAGGGTTAGGCCAATTCCTAATTGCCTCAATCTTCTTGTTATCTACTTCAATACCATTGGAAGAGATCACAAAACCCAAGAAAACAAGCTTGTTGGTGCAAAAATTGCATTTGGAAAGATTGGCGAAAAGTTTTGCATTGCGAAGAGCCAACAATACTTGTGAAATATGATCAAGGTGATCTTCCAAAGATTTGCTATAAATGAGAATATCATCGAAGTAAACCACAACAAATTTGCCAATGAAAGGACGTAGAACTTCATTCATGAGACGCATGAAGGTAGATGGGGCATTCGAAAGACCAAAGGGCATAACAAGCCATTCATACAAACCAAGTTTTGTTTTGAAAGCCGTTTTCCATTCATCACCTATACTCATACGAATTTGATGATAACCACTTTTAAGATCAATTTTGGAAAAGATAGTAGCACCACTCAATTCATCAAGCATGTCATCGAGCCTAGGAATAGGATGTCTATATCTAACGGTGATAGCATTGATAGGGCGACAATCCATACACATGCGGGAAGTAGAATCTTGCTTTGCAACAAGGATAACCGGCACGGCACAAGGGCTAAGGGATTCGCGAATAAAACCTTTTTCGAGTAGCTCTTGGATTTGGCGCTCAATCTCCTTAGTTTCCTCGGGATTGGTGCGGTAAGGAGCGCGGTTTGGAAGGGGCGCGCCCGGAATGAGGTCAATACGGTGCTCGATTCCTCGAAGGGGAGGAAGGCCCGGAGGGAGCTCATCGGGAAAGACGTCTTCAAATTCCTGTAACAAATGCAACAAAGAGGAAGGAAGATTTGTCATGTCGTTAGTGTCAAGTGCCTCCCCTTTGCACAATAGGACAAAGTGAAGTATGGTTGGGTCATCTCTTAGGTCTCGCATCTCTCTTTTGGTGGCAAGTAAGGCAAAGCCTTTGGCATCACTCGGAATTTTTCCACTCATATTTGGCTTGTGGCTCTCACTCACTTTTTGGTGGATCACTCTCTCACCACTCATCTCACGAGATTTGAGCTCTTCTTGTCTACGTGCAAGAGTCTTGGCGTTGTCGGCGATCACTTGGCTAGGAGACATGGGACGAAGAACAAATGTTTTGTTATTCCACTTGAAGCTATAGTGATTGGTACGCCCATCATGGATAGCACTCTTGTCGTATTGCCAAGGTCGACCAAGAACAAGATGACACACGGTCATAGGAACAACATCACAATCTACCGTGTCTTCATATGGACCGATCTTGAAATTCACGGTGACCATGTGTTGAATCTTGAAGATACCGGAGTCACTAAGCCATTGGACATGCTATGGATGAGGATGTTGCTTGTAAGGCAATTTGAGTTTGTCGCAAAGCTCTTTGCTAGCCAAGTTGTGGCAACTTCCACCGTCGATGATGACCTTGATTGACTTGCCATCAATACCGGCTCTTGTTTGAAAGAGATTGCACCGTTGATCTTGCTCATCTTGGGGAGAAGAAGTGAGGACTCTTGTGACCACTAGTGATGGATTCTTGTCCTCATCGCAATACACACTTTCTTCATCATCGTTGGGGACGTCCAAGGAGTTGAGAGAAACTTGATGCAAGGCATAGTATTCGCCTTCGCTCATAGAATCACGTTCACCGTCTTGGTTGACAATCATGATCATCTTGTTGGAACATTCAAAGGACTTGTGTCCACTACCACCACACTTGAAGCAAGTAATAGTGCTTGACTTGACTTGAGGAGCACTTGAGGATGATGTGGGAGGCACTTGCTTCTTGAATGGTTGGGAAGACTTGTTGGGAGCACTAGAGGCTTGAGTGTTGCTCTTGGTGGTAGTTGGAGGAGGAACTTGTGTCATTGGAGTTGAGGAGGATGGTCTTGAGTTGAAGAAAGCCTTTTGCTTGCTATACTTGAGATCTTCCGCAATTTGGCGTTCCGCCTTGAGAGCTTGGTGGACAAGGGCCACAATGTTGTCATATGGTTGATACTCGACGATCTTCCGTATAGGATAGTTGAGGCCATTGAGGAAGCGGGCCATTGTTTGCTCTTGAGATTCTATCACATGAGCTCGAATCAAAGATGTCTCCATTTCCTTGTAGTATTCATCAACGGACTTCACACCTTGACGAAGTTCTTGGAGCTTCTTGAAGAGGTCACGCTTGTAGTGAGGAGGAACGAATCGAGCATGCATGCATTGCTTCATCTCATTCCAAGTGGCAATGTGAGCAATGCAATTGCGGACTCGTTCGACTTGTAGACGATCCCACCATAAGAGTGCATAGCCTTCGAATTCCAAAGATGCTAGAGCAACCATCTTCTTGTCGGTGAAGGTGTGGATGCCGAAGATCTTGTCAACCTTGAGAGCCCAAGCAAGATAGTCTTCGGGATCATTCTCACCATTGAACTTGGGGACATTGAAACGAAGAGCACTCATGTTGTTGTCCTCTTGCGGACGATGGGGACGCTCATGTTGGCGCTCATGGGGGTCTTCATCATAAATGGGAGGTGAATCATCATAGGGGTCATCCTCATTGTCTTGGCGGTGGCGATCATGATGATCGTGGCGATCATGATGATCGTGGCGATCATGGCGACGAGGTTGGTGAGGATCTTGATTTCGGTGGCTTGAGCGACGAGACCTTGAGGACGATGAAGAATGACGGCGATTGGCAAGATTAGCCAAGTTGATGTTGATGCGCGTCATTTGATCATTCAATCGAGCCTCTTGCTCTTGTAGTCGACGCTCATAGCGTTGCAACCCGTCCTTGACGAGTTCGCGGAGTTGAAAGTGGTCATTGTGGGTGACGAAGTTGGTGTAAGCATTGTCGTTGTAGAATGGATTGCCTTCGTCTTCCGAGCTCGGACTTGTGAATACTCCTTCCCTAGCCATCTCAAAAACACACACAAGGGTGATATTGAAGAAATGGACGCCTCACTTACCCCAACGTTACCTTTCTTGGTCGTATTGAGGCTAGTGGACGAGCCTAGGTGTAGGGCGGTATGTCAAGAGCGAATCCAAAAGATCGAAAGAAACCGCAAACGGCAACACACACACTTTATATGGAAGGCAAATAGGTTAGGAAAGTGGCGAGGAAAAATCGACAAAACCGAAGAAAAGTTTGTTGTCAATCGTGGAGAAAATTCAAAGAAAAGTTAGCACAAAAACGAAACCTATAGGATGGAAATATGGTGGAACACACACACGCAAAGGAAAAATGGGGTTAGTGCGACCAATGGACGAGCGAAGAACGAAATGGCCCTAACGTAGACTAATGCTCAATGCCACACTAACTCAAAGAGGACGCTAGCTCAAACCGCAAATTTGAAGAGGCAACAAGATTCGCACCGTGGCAATCGGTCACTCTTTCTCTTTTGCGACGCAAAGCTACACGTTCCTACAATGGAGAGCAATTGGCACCGATCCTTTTGCTTCTTTTTCTATTTTCTCTTTTTTTTTTTTGATTTTCTCTTTTTGATGGATTCCAAAGTGCCAATGCCTACTCGGTAACTAATCTCTCACAAGCGCTAACCTCGCACTCTCGATGCCACAAATGCGATGCCAAGCGGTGTAAAAAGAACTAGTCCGATAGGTAAGTAACACAATGGGGTGGGGTGGTGCAAGCGGAAGCAAGTTATACCTTTCTTATTTGATGATCACGGACTTGCGGCCGTGGGGGAGTCGATGTCGTGGCGATCCGTTGATGTGGAAGCGTAGGTGATGTCGTGGGCGTCGCGTAGCAACTCGTTGCACTCAATTTGGATCGCAAACGACAAAGAAAAACAAGTTCCAAAATCTGTCGGAGAATCGAAGAGCTGAAATTTTCTGAGTTTTTGGCTCAAATTCGAAATTCCCACAAAATCAAGAAAAATTTTGGACGAAATTGGAAAAATTGGCTGAATGGAAGGGTGTGGAATGGTGTTTGGCAACAAATCTATGAAGAAAAACCACGAAAAACTCAACGAATCAACAGATCGGTCAAATTCCCTTTTGGCTAATTTTTGAGGATTTTCGAAATTCTTGGTGGAAAAAGAAAAATTGGTGGATGGGGAGGGGTATGGGTGTCGGATTCGTGTCAATCTAGCTCTGGATACCAGATGATGTGGAGTTGAACTCCTAGTTTGGCCCGATCTTCACGAATCGACAAGAACGATGAAGAACGCACGAAGAACACAATGAACGCACGAAGAACTCGATGGGGTAAACGAGGGGAATGCGAGCAAACGCAAGGGATAACTAGTAAGAACCGAAGAACCCCAAATCTTCCGTCAACTAACCCCGAGGGCCGCCTACGGAACGATCGATTCAACTGAGCTCACCTTGATTGAAACCGCTTTACACCCGTAGCCGGTCCACTACGCCAATAAAACCTCAAGATAGACGAGAGGAAGATTGGACAACTCCTTGATAGAATCCCAAAGGGAGAGATCAAGTAATTGGATGAGTCTTGATACGATCCTCGACGAAGTCGGAGGAGTAGCCTTGATACGTTCCTCGGTACACACCGGAGGAGTAGTTCCTCAAAGAGGGATACAAGAGAGCCAAGCTCTAAATGTCTAGATTCAACTCTAACCCTAGATCTGAGAAAGGGGGACCTATATATAGTCTAGTGCCAAAGGGGGGTAGGTGGGAGGATAAGATACAAGGGTCAAGGCCCTAAAGTCGCACGCAGGCCGCGCAGGAGCGGAGGCTCCGGTGGTTTCCACCGGAGGTTCCGGTGGATCGAGCGGAGGCTCCGGTGGAGGTCCGGTGGTGGCTCCGTCGTCATCCAACCGAAGGGGTTTTGGGCGGAGGCAGCACCGGATGCTCCGGTGGCGAGCTGCGGAGCGGAGGCTCCGGTGGGATTCCCGGAGGCTCCGCTGGGCCTCCGGTGCTTGCTCCGGTGGTGGCTCCGCTGCCACCAACCCGAAGGGCTTTTGGGCGGAGGCTGCACCGGAGGCTCCGGTGGCGAGCGTGGAGCGGAGGCTCCGGTGGGAACACCGGAGGTTCCGCCGCCTGGAGCTTCCCGCCTTCGTCTCCTTGCGCTGGTCCTGCTCGTTCGGCTTCCGCGTCTTCTTGGGCACCCGTGGTGGACTTGTACCTGAGCACACAAAGTGTTGCACCATGAGGTAGCGCACCATTCTCCACATGACCGAAAGCATGGAACGATAGGAGCGAGTTCACCTTATCTTGGATGGCCTTTGCGCGTGATCTTGTCATCGGTGCACTTGGTGGAGTTGGGTGGGCTACATCAAAATATTAACAGGTTGATTGTTTAACATCGAGCCCCAGAACATAATAGAGTAGTAACAGAAAATAACGGGCAACAGACTCGAGCAAAAACAACCCTAAGCATGCTAGTAAGACACGGGCACAAGCAAAGGGGTTATAGGTGGGGGAGGTGAGGCAATATCATGGTTAAAGGATAACATGTGATAGGTTCGTAACAGAAGCAACGATTCATAGGGCTAGCAGAATAGAGAACGGAAATTATCGGTATCCAATGTTTAAAGGAACACAATGGTTCATGTGAGTGAATACTTGCCTGCAAACTCAGCAGCCTGGTACTGAGCTAGATCCTTAGAAGGGGTGTCGTAAGTATCGTCGGTCTCAGCATCGTCGTTTATCCGAGAAGAAGCAAACAAACAACACAGAGAGATAAACAATCAATAACATGGCATAATGCACAATCATGGGATGATGCATGACCATTTAATTGATGCATCAAAATAAACTAGTTGACATGATAACATGTTTAAATGGACCCATATGCAATTGGATTGCATATGGAAAGCCCATGAATTATGGTTGAATTAATTGTTTTACAACTAAGCAACATGTGAAAGTGGATTATCATGATGCATGGATGAGGAAAACAGCAAAATAACAACAATAGAATCAATTAGAAATAAGGTTTACCAAGTTTAGAAATTTATTTATTAAGTTAGGGAATTTTTGGTTTCTTAAAGGTGTTACACAAGCATTTGTTGTTTTCATCATGTTAAATTGGTCAAAACAGATAACAAAGTTCATATTTGAGTAGAACACCAAATTTTAGTTGGAATACATGTTTTACTTATTGAAAAAGGATTTACAATAATTTACTTATGAATTAAGCAAGTTTAAACAAGGATTAGATGAATTAATTCAAGTATGAAATTATTTGAAGTTTTATTTGTTCAAAACATCAAACCAAATTCATATTTGAAAAGTTTATACTTTTAGGGTTGGAAAACATATTTTATATGTCCCAAAAGAATTTAATTTGATCAAGTTATGAATTTAACAATATTAAATGACTTAAACAAGGTTTAAATTATTTAACCAATTTTAATGATTCAAAACATGAAACAAAATTTATATTTGGAAAGGTGGTTTAATTTTGCATGGAAAACATATTTCATTTGTTGAAATTGGATTTAAAATGAGCAAGTTATTATTTTGGCAATTTTAAATGCAATAATTAAGAAACAGTTGTTTTCAGCAATTTAAATTATTCAAAACAGCAAACAAAATTTATATTTGGAAAGTACATGAAAAATTGATTGGAAAACATATTTAGTTTGTGGATTTTGGAATTTTTATGCCCATGTTATGAATTTTGCAAATTTGAGTGAATTGAACAAGAATTCAAATATTTCACCAATTTAAAATATTCAAAACAGTAAACAAATTTTATATTTGGATAGAGCATTCAATTTGGTACAGAAAACATATTTAAAAAGTTGAATTTGGAGTTAAGATGAATTAGTTATGCAATTTACAAGTTTAAGGTGTAATTCTGCCATTTTTAATTCACTAGGGACTTAGAAATATTTTACAGGGACTAGAAAAATAGTAGCAAGGACCTGTGTGTGATTTCTTGGAAGGTGCTGTGCCAAAACAATTAGAAATAAAAAGTTGGTTTTTTGATGCGGGAGGGGGACTCGAACCCGGGACCTCCCGCTGGCGCGCAAGGGACAGGAACCAGTAGGGTAGTGCTGCGAGTTGTGATAGGAGGGGGTCGGGGTGAGGATAAGGTGTAGATCTGGCGCGATTTTTAACTGAACCTTAAGGTTCAGTTACTGAACCTGGGCGCAGCCAGATCGCTGACGGCGAGGGGGGTACCGCTTGCCATGCTGCTGTGTGGTGCGGCGCTGTGTGCGTGCGGGGGCGTGGGGTGCTCGTGGCGCTCGCGGACGGAAGGGAGAGGAGGAGGGGTAGAGAGAGGGGAGGGATGCGCTCACCTTCTGAAGACCTGCAGGCGCTCGGGACGGATGGCCGGCGGCCGGCGACAAGACGCAGATGGCGGCGGCGCATCGGGCTCTCCCGGACCGAGCCGAGGGGGTGGAGAGGAAGAGGGGCGTGGGGGGAACCCATTCCCGCCATCGCCATGGCCGGAGGGAGAGTCTAGTGGCGGCGATCACCGGCGGAAGTGGAGGAAAAGGTGGGCTCGGTGAGGTTCAGGTACAGAGATGGTGCAGAGAGCAGAGAGAAGAGAGATGGGAGGAGAGGAAGAGGATGGCGGCGTTGGAGGATGAGTAGGGCTAGGGCACGCAGAGAGGAGGTAGTTTTATGGGGAGTGAGCTCGGTACGGCAGTGAATCGGGTGGGGGGGAGGAGGATCAAGCGGTGCAGAGGAGGTTCGTACACAGTGACGACAGCGAGGAGGAAGATGCCCTCGACGAAACGGTATCGGGCCAGAGAGGGAAGTGGGCTTGGGTCACTAGGTGGGCTGGGAAAAAGGAAAAAGGGCTGGGGCTGGCCTCTCTCCTCCTCTGAGAGTTTTCCTGTTTTATTTATTTGTTCTATTTATTAATTTTTTGCAGAAAATGAAATAGGAAGAAAAGAAGGGTTTTGGAGTTAGGAAAAAAAATTAGGGATAAATTTTTATTGATTGATTATTGCCACAGCAACAATATGCAAGTTTTTGTTTTCAAAATTATTTCAATTTGTTTGTTGTTTGGTATTTGATTTGAATTTGAATGAAAATTGAGGTTAATTGATTTATTAAAACAAGAATTCAATAGGGTGAACTTTAATGTTTAATTTGAAACAAATGATTAAAATTGTTGTGTAATTTTCATAAGTTCAACATGGTGGTTGTTTTGGACAATGTGATTTGAATTTTTGAATGCAAATTTAATTAAGTGAACTATTGAAAACAACATTTAAATAGGGTGAACCCTAAAGTTTAATTGAAACAAAAGTATTAGCATTGTGTTGTAATTCTCATAAGTTCAATTGGGTGCTGTTTGTAAAAAGTGATTTGAATTTGAAAGCAATTTGAATTAAGTGAGTTATTAAAAGCCAATTTTAATTGTTTGGACCTTATGGTTTGATGGAAACAATGATGGAAGGGTTTTGTCATTTTCATAATTTTCAAAAGGGGTTGTTGTTTTGGAAATTAATTGAATTTGCAAAGGGTTTGGTATTAAATGAATTTTTGATAGAAACAAAACAACAGTTTTGAAATCACAACTTTAATGGAAACAAATGATTGTTTTGATTTGAAATATCATTTTGGAAATTGTAACATCACAAGTATGAAACAAAAGGTTTGAAATTTGGTTTGAAATCCAAATAGAAAACAAAGGAAAACAAAGGAAAACAGTTGGAAAACAAAGCAAAACAGAGGAAAACAAATGGAAAACAAGCAAAACAAATGCAATGAACATGATGCCATGATGCAAAACATAAAATAACAGAGAGCAAACATTCTAATGGCTATTTTTCATACTTGGGATGTTACAACACGCAGGTGGTGGACATATATAGGTGGAGGGTGCGGCCACAAGGGGCTCCTTGCGCAAGTCCCCTCCTCCTACAAGGACTAGGACTCCTACTAGAACTAGGAGTCCAACTATGACTCAAAGAGAGATACAAACCGATCCACCATTAAGGGATTCGGCCATATTATGGTATACAAACCATACCTATATGAAATAGGATTTTATGTGGCGCATTTGACTTGTTGGAGGCACCTATCCCCTTGTCTTGATGAATAACAATTGTTTCTATTGAATAACAATTGTTATTAATTGTTTTCACCATCTTGAACACTTGTTTTCACCATGGCATTATTGTTTTCACCGTCTTCTAGCATTTTTTTCACCATGGCTCCTTTCTTGCCACCACTTGTATAAGCATATTCTGGCTCCTCTTGATTGTTCTCCTCCATCATGTTTGTGTTATCAACAAACCTAATCATACATAAATACATAGACTTAGGTAGTATAAAATTCTCATAATTATAAATAGCATAATCAATGAGGATTGAATTCACCTGTTGTTCTAGTAGCTTGGTCCTTGATCTTGTCATTGGTCCAAGTCTCACTTCATCTTGTTTAAGTGGCAATGTACTAGGGATGTCCTCATCATCGTCCCCCCCCCCCTTGAAAATCCTTGATGTCCACATCAAGATTCTCTCCATGATATGGTGTCAAATCCGAAACATTGAAGGAATTACTCACTCCAAACTCATCAATTGGAAGATCTATCTTGTAAGCATTGTCATTTATTTTTGCAATCACTTTGTGAGGACGAGCACCTCTTGGCAATAATTTTGATTTCCTTAGCTTAGGGAACCTATCCTTTCGAAAGTGTACCCATACCAAATCTCCCTCTTGAAAAATAACTTCCTTTCTCTTTTGATTTCTCCTTTGAGCAACATCCTTCCCTTTCTTCTCTATAGCATCCATTGTTTTCTCATGTATCTTCTTCACAAAATCAGCCCTTTTGCATGCATCCATGTTAATTATCTCTTGAATAGGAAGTGGTAATAGATCAAGTGGTGTAGTAGGCCGAAATCCATAAACCACCTCAAAAGGACATAGTTGAGTAGTTGAATGCACAGCTCTATTGTAGGCAAACTCCACATGTGGCAAACAATCTTCCCACGCCTTCAAATTCTTCTTGATCAAAGTTCTCAACAATGTGGACAAAGTTCTATTCACCACCTCGGTTTGTCCATCTGTTTGAGGGTGACATGTTGTAGAAAACAACAATTTGGTTCCAAGCTTCCCCCATAATGTCTTCCAAAAGTAACTCATGAATTTCACATCTCTATCCGAAACAATTGTCCTTGGTACTCCATGTAGTCTTACTATCTCCTTGAAAAAGAGTGTAGAAATGTGGGAAGCATCATCACTTTTGTGGCAAGCAATGAAGTGTGACATTTTGGAAAATCTATCCACCACCACAAAAATTGAGTCATGTCCCCTCTTTGTCCTTGGCAAGCCTAACACAAAATCCATGCTTATATCTTCCCATGGTGTAGTTGGTGTTGGCAATGGAGTATATAATCCATGGGGCTTCAATTTGGACTTGGCTTTATTGTATGTAATACACCGTTGCACAAATCTATAGACATCTCTCCTCATATGTGCCCAATAGAAATTTGCAGCCAACATAAGCAATGTTTTCTCTCATCCAAAGTGACCCATCAATCCACCACTATGAGATTCCTGTAATAACATCAAACGCAAAGAACACTCGGGAATACATAGTTTGTTAGCTCTAAACAAAAATCCATCATGTAAATGATATTTATCCCAAGCCTTCACATTAGAACATTTACTATAGGGTGTAGAAAATTCTTTATCTTGAGCATATAGTGGCTTTAATTCTTCTAAACCCGAAACTTGCACATCCAATTTAGTGAGTAGCATATTTTTCCTAGACAAAGCATCAGCTACCACATTATCTAATCATTTCTTGTGTTTAATAATGTATGGGAAAGATTCAATAAATTCTACCCATTTAGCATGTCTCTTATTAAGATTGGATTGATTCTTTAAAAATTTCAATGCCTCATGATCAGAATGTATAATAAATTCCTTTGGCCACAAATAATGTTTCCAAACCTCAAGTACTATAACAAGTGCATACAATTCTTTATCATAGACAGAATAATTCAATTGTGCTCCATGTAATTTTTCAGAAAAATAAGCAATTGGTTTCTTATCTTGCATTAACACTCCTCCAATACCTATGCCACTAGCATCACATTCAATCTCAGATTGTTTATTAAAATTAGGTAGCATCAATAATGGAGCCGAAATCAACTTATTTTTCAAAGTATCAAAAGCAATATCTTGAGCAACCCCCTACTCGAAATTCACACCTTTCTTAGTCAAATCATTTAAAGGGGCAGCAATAGTACTAAAATCTTTCAAAAATCTTCTATAAAATCCAGCTAGTCCATTAAAACTTCTTACTTGACTCACATTCATGGGAATTGGCCAATTTTTAATTGCTTCAATTTTAGATTCATCAACTTCTATCCCATGTTTAGAGACAACATAACCAAGAAATATGACCTTATCTTTGCAAAAAGTGCACTTCTCTAAATTTCCATACAATTTATTTTCTCTTAGCACATGCAAGACTTGTCTAATATGATCAATGTGTTCATGTTCATTGTGGCTATATATGAGAATATCATCAAAGTAAACAACCACAAATTTGCCAATAAAATCTCTCAAAACATGGTTCATTAATCTCATGAAAGTACTAGGTGCATTAGTTAATCCAAAAGGCATTACTAACCACTCATATAAACCAAATTTTGTTTTAAAGGCTGTTTTCCACTCATCCCCTTCTTTCATTCTTATTTTATGGTAACCACTACGCAAATCAATTTTAGAGAAAACAGCACTACCACTTATTCATCTAACATGTCTTCCAAACGTGGTATAGGATGACGATAACGAATAGTGATATTGTTAGTTGCTCTACAATCTACACACATGCGCCAAGTACCATCTTTCTTAGGAACTAAAATGACAGGAACAGCACAAGGAGATAAGCTTATTCGAATGTAACCTTTATCAAGAAGATGTTGTACTTGTTTCTGAATTTCCTTTGTCTCTTGGGGATTTGTCCTATAGGGAGCTCGGTTTGGTAATGAAGATCCAGTAATTAAATCAATTTGATGCTCAATCCCTCTCAATGGTGGTAATCCCGAGGGCACTTCTTCTGGAAAAACATCATCAAATTCCTGCAAAACATTAGAAACACCAATAGAAAGAGGAGTCATGTCATTAGAAACTAAAATTTCCCCCTTGTGCATGAGCACTATAGGTAGTAGGCTAGGATCATCCTCAAACTCTCTCAAATCTTCTTTGGTGGCTAACATTGTCAAGAGGCTCACTCCCTTACTTTTTCAACTCGGCCTAGGTTTGTTTTCACCCATGTAAGTAGTGTTCTCACTCATATTTTCCCTCTCTCTCTCTCCTTCTCAACATTCACTTCCACTTTTTGTCTTGATTCATTCACTATTTGTTGGGGTGTCATCGGCCTCAATATGATATCCTTATTGTTCCAATTCAATTTATAAGTGTTTGCTCTCCCATTGTGTAGCACTTTTCTATCAAATTGCCATGGCCTTCCAAGTAATAGATGGCAAACCGACATGTGAACCACATCACACTCAATAGTATCCTTGTATGGTCCAATTTGGAACTCCACTCTCACAACTTGGCATACTCTTATTTCCTCCTTCTCATTGAGCCATTGAATATAATATGGATGTGGGTGTGGAATATATCTCAACCTTAGCTTTGCACATAAATCCTTGCTTGCTAAATTTCTGCAACTCCCCCCATCAATGATCACCTTGCAAGCCATGTTAGGACCAACAATTGCCTTGGTTTGAAACAAATTGCATCTTTGGCTCTCATCATTGCTAGGAACAATACTCAATGCTTTGGTGCAAACAATAGTTGGATAATTTGTAGCATAGGCATCAATAGGACCATCATCATCATATGCATCCTCCTCATTGGGATCAACATCATATCCAGTCTCATATTCATCATTAGCATTGAGGAACATAACTTTCTTGTTTGGGCAATCCCTCTTAAAGTGACCTTTTCCTCCACAAGTATGGCATGTCATATCTCTATTCCTTGGAGGAGGTGTAGCACCACTAGAACCCGAAGTAGATGTAGTGGATTTCTTGGAATTTGTTGAATTTGGCTCGGGTTTGGAACTAGAAGTCCCACGGGTAGTAGTAGTTGGAGGTGTAGGTGATGAAAAATTGGACTTTTATGAAGGAAAACTTCTCCTTGCACTCACTTGTAGCTCCTCTTGCAATCTCTTTTCGGCCTCCCTTGATTGATGTAGTAATTCACTCATATTGGCATAAGGAACATGTCTCACAATGCTTCTCACTTTTAATTGCAATCCACTCAAGAATCTTTGCATTGTTTGATTAGGAGCCTCTCTAATCCAAGCCCTTTGAATGATTAATTCCATCTCTTTGTAATAGGCATCAACTGTCTTGGATCCTTGCTTAAATTGTTGTAATTTGTCATACAGAGTTCTAATATAATTCTTGGGAACAAATCTCTCTCTTAGCAATTGTTTCATCTCTCTCCATGTGTTCACTTCCTCTTCTTCCTTTTCTTCTCTATCTTTTGTAATTACATCCCACCACAAAAGAGCATAGCCATCAAATGAAGAAGATGCAAGTTTCACTTTCCTCTCCTCGGGGTACTCATGGAGTCTCCATAATTTCTCAATTTTTAGCTCCCACATCAAGTACTCTTCCACATCTTCAGAATCACAAGCAAGACTAGGGATAGAGAATTTTGGTTTTCCCAAGCCATCATCCTCTCTATTATTTTCCAATGGTACTCTTCTTGCCACTCCTCCATGGCCTCCATTAAGATTTCCTCTCCCATCCTCAATTTGAGCAATAGCTTGAGGTCTTTGTTGTAGTTGTTCCACTAGATTTGCTATTGTAGTCACTTGTTGAGTCAATGTCCTCAAAGTGTCCTTAATCTCATTGACAGATTCTTGAGATGCACAAGCTTCTATCTTCAAATCAAGGGTAGTCATCTCTTCTCTTAAGAGGTCATCACTTTTTTCAACTATATCAGAAATTCTTTTGTACATGTGATCTCTCAATGCCTCATACTCATTCCATTGGACAACATCCTCGGGTTTCTTCTTTGCCTGCACATCAACATCACTAGAAAAACTCATGATTAACTTGTTAGTAACAAAATAATCAATGGGTTTGTGGTGCCTCTCTCAACTCACTCAAAACCAAGCAAAGATGGCTTCACTTGATGTTCCAAGAGAGAAAAAGATCAACTTACCAACAAGGAGCAACGAATAATGTGCTTTGGTTTGAGAAGAGAATATCCAAGCTATCAACTATCACAATGCAAACAGGGTTTTTGGTGGGGCATGGTTGGGAATCCTGACAACACCAAAATAACAACTCCAATGCACTTCTTAATGTGATAAAAAATTACTAAAGAAACACACTCACACTTGGAGATAATTGTGGCTTAGCAAATATATGGTAGAGATTTTGCAAGCACTAGAAATACACTAGCAAATACTCAATCAAACAGGCACAAGATTGCTCAATTTGTCCACAAAATTTCCAATATGAAATAGCTTCCACTAGTGATAAGTAGCACGGCCTCTTTTGAATTTTTCTTTCTTTCTATTTTTTTATACTTTTTCCAATAGCCTTTGAATCAACTAGGAGCAATAAGTAGATGGAAAACAAAAATAGTGGACAGATTTGATCAAATGAGCAGCCTGTTAGAGCAATAAAACAGCTAGTCTTTGGGTTTTGGAAACCTAAATGTGGCTCTAGAATGGCTGTAGATATGGCTTATCAAAGATCAGACAAGAAACCTAGAGATAACAAGGAGTAAAACAAAAGAAAAACTAAAGAAAACAGATGTGGAAACAGCTCACGGCAGCAATTATAGCTCACGGCAGAGAAAACGAGCCCACGACAGCAAAAACTAGCCCACAGCAGCAATTACTAGCCCACGGCAGCGAAAACAGCTCACGGCACACTCACGGCAGCGATTTGGATCGAAAACAACGCACGGCAGGCTCACGGCAGACAGCGAACGCTGGTGTTGCGGTGGTATGGTGCGGATGTGTTGTGGGTGGGTGCGGGCGTGGTTTTGTAAGCGCGTGGTAGGGTGCAATCCGACTGCGGCAGGGAGCGGTGCGGTACTGCAGCGACTTGGCGCGTTTTCGTGCCCACGGCAGCGAATCCGAATCAAGCTAGGAAACCGACTGCGGGTAGGGGTTGACACGCGCTGGTAAGGGAAAAAGGGCACCGCGGGTGGGTTTGGTAAGGAGTGGAGCTGTGCGGCAGGTGGGTCGTTGACGGCAGCGATTTGGTGGATTTTTTAAACACGACAGAGATCGGATTGGAGTCCGATTATGGATAGGAACCCGTGACTAAGTGAAAATTCGAGATCAAAATCAACTCACCCAAGGGTAAGTTGTAGGTCTTGATTTCTCGAGATGAACACACACACGGCCACACTATTTTTGTGAGTTTTTTGATATAGATGAAAACAGAAAAAAAAACTAGATGAACCCTAACCCTAAAAGATGAAAATCTAAAAACAGAAAAATAGAAACACAAATCAACAAAAAGCAGCAACTAGGTAGAAGCAATTTGGTGTTGATCTAGTCTCTGGCAAATTCTAAACCTAATATATTTGGCTTTTTCAGGATAGGAATAAAAATAACTGAAAGTAAAGATAAAACTTTGCTCACCGAGTAAACCTGAGAATCTGATACCAAGATGATATGGGGTGGCCCAATCTTCTCAATGAGCTTCTCTCTCTTTTTGTAATTTTCTGATATGTGGATAACTAGTGCTACACTGAGACCTCTCACTTAGCATACCCCTGTTGCCAGATGCAACAACAATCAAGCTCTTTGGATATTCTCAACTACACACTCTTGCACAAGTAATCAAAGATCACAAGTGGTCCTGTATCCCCCTATTCCCAGATGGAATAACAAGATATCACGCAACTTTGTAATTGGTAAACTTCAAGATGAATGCTTAGCAGCAATACAATCTAGAGGCTAGGGTTGTTGGTTTTTGGTTTAAACTGGTTCTACCCTAAACCACACGCAGGTGGTGGACATATATAGGTGGAGCGTGCGGCCACAAGGGGCTCCTTGCGCATGTCCCCTCCTCCTACAAGGACTAGGACTCCTACTAGGACTAGGAGTCCAACTATGACTCAAAGAAAGATACAAACCGATCCACCATTAAGGGATTCGGCCATATTATGGTATACAAACCATACCTATATGAAATAGGATTTTATGTGGCGCATTTGACTTGTTGGAGGCACCTATCCCCTTGTCTTGATGAATAACAATTGTTTCTATTGAATAACAATTGTTATTAATTGTTTTCACCATCTTGAACACTTGTTTTCACCATGGCATTATTGTTTTCACCATCTTCTAGCATTGTTTTCAGCATGGCTCCTTTCTTGTCACCACTTGTATAATCATCTTCTAGCTCCTCTTGATTGTTCTCCTCCATCATGTTTGTGTTATCAACAAACCTAATCATACATAAATGCATAGACTTAGGTAGTATAAAATTCTCATAATTATAAATAGCATAATCAATGAGGATTGAATTCACCTGTTGTTCTAGTAGCTTGGTCCTTGATCTTGTCATTGGTCCAAGTCTCACTTCATCTTGTTTAAGTGGCAATGTACTAGGGATGTCCTCATCACTTATCCTCCTTAAGGGAAGTAGTTGATTCGCGGGAGGAGACGGTCGCCTCGCGGCGCCCCAGATTTTCTTCACGCGGGACGAGGGCGTTGTCTTGCTCCGCGCTGCGAAGGTTCCACGCATCCACCACCGAGCGATGCTCCTCCTGCTCCAGACGAAGCCGAGCCTGCAGATCCCGGGCGGCGTCCAGCATGCGCTTGGCCTCTTCACGAATCGCCTCTGCCTCGCGAGTGCAGGCCTCACACTTGCGTGTGTCCTCGCTGAACATCTGACGGTGCATCGCCCCTCTCGTGGAAGGTGAACATCACCTGGAGGAACCAGGTGCCTAGGTTCTCCAGACGTTCGCTCTCCTTGGTGAGTACATGAGAGTGCGCCTTTGCCCTGACCCGGAGCACCTCTACAACGTCTCTGGCAATATCGAGCAGGGTGCCCTCCGAGTAGAGCTCGGTGGGAGCTCCGGAGCGAATGCGGGCGGACCAGCGATCCTCCGCCATCAGGTCGCAGAAGAAGTCGTCAGGAAGGAAGGAGCCATCCGGCCCCTTGGGAGGGGTGTCCGAAGCCACCTCTCCACCGCGTCGTTAAAATCATGTTGCAACACACCACGGAAGGGGACGGAGGATGAACTCAGCACCCCCCGCACCATGGAGAAAGAACGCATCGCGCCCTCTTCCCGATCAGTGGGGGCAGCCTCTCCTTCCCCGACTCCGACGGAGGTTGTCCCGACCGTATCGCTCGGGGGCTCTGAACTCGCGCCCGAGCCGGCGGCCCTGGGAGCAGTTTTTCGGGGCAACGCAGGACGAGCCACCGGGTCATCCTTGATCAGGACGTCCGGCTCAGGCTGCAGGACATCACCAGCAAAAGGATAACTTGGCGGCGCTCCAGCCGCATCCTCGCCACCCGACAAGGAAACCCAGGTCGTGCGAGCTCCTCAGCCGCCGGAGATCGTGGGGGAACCCACCTCTCTTTTGGAGCGACGGGTTGGGCCGCCCCTCCTGAGGATTGGGGGCTAGGCGTCTCCGACACCCTCACCTTCTTCGACGAGCTGCAGTCAGCTCCGGCACCACTAGAAGGAAAGAAGACCAACACGACTTAGGACTTACTTTCCCCTGTACCTCCAAGATCGTGGAAAGCGTTTCCCGCCTCGGGGACGTCTCACGGCCGCCGAAGAGCCCCCGCGCCAGAAATCGACCTTCGCGGGGTGCGGCCCTTCCACGCTTGTTGCCGCATCAGGGGTCGCAGAGTGCGGGAGAGGCGGAGAGGGAGTGCTCGAGTCCCCCGACGACTCGATGCTTGCCTCTTGAGCCGGGGTAGACGTGACCTCCTCAACAGGGCGCTTCTCCGACGCACGCCCGGGATCCCGCTTGGTCGGAGTGGAGTCCTGCATCTCGGCAGGATCCGCGTCGCTCTCCGCCGGGAGGCAAGGAAGAAAGGGGTTCTGTTGGCGGGACGTCTCGCCCTCGGCCAAGAGTCCCCACCTGTCGAAGCGGCGCATGGCCCTGACCACCACGTCGCGTCCCGCTTCTAAAAGGTTGTAAAGGGGGACTACGGAGGAAGGAAGAGGCAGCGTGTTGTCCCTGCCAAGAAGGATCTGCATCATCGCCTCAAGCTCCCTTCCCTCAAGAAGGGAGCTGTTGAGCTGCATGCGTCCTCCGTGTCGCCACACTAGCACATGAGGCGCTTATGTTCTGGGAGAGGCCCCAGCCTTTGACGGACGAATTCGTGGACAAGAATGGGCGCCTCAAGCCCGCTCCTGTGCTGCTCCTCCATCCTATGCACTAGGGGAGCCATGTCTGGGCCATCAAGGACTTCCTGGGCCCAGCCAGCGTGCTTCCTGGGCCTACCAATTGGCACTTCAAGAAGAACCGAAGATTCGTCGGCGTCCATGAACACCCAGCGGCTGACGATGTCGTCCACTTTCTTCTTGTGGTCTAGTAGGGGGAACAGCGACATCTGCCTGTCACGCGGAGGCTGAAGAAGGAGCAGAAGAAGGCCACCAAGAGCCTGACGCCCAGGAAAGCTTCGCACTAGAACGCGAAGATAGCCAGGGTCAGAACAGAGTCGGAATGAAGATGAAGGGCGTGGATCTGATACCATTACAAGATGACCAGAAAGAAGGTGGAGAAAGGAGGGATCAGGTCGTCCAAGACGGTGTGGAAAAATAAGGCGTAGGCGGTTGCTGGGAGGGAGTTGAGTCGGGCCGACCCGGCAAAGAGCGACGTGTCTCCATGCTCATTGGTGGAGGAGGCCACCATCGGGCGCACCCTCTCCAACAAAGCTCCCGCATGGATGCGGGACGGTTCCAAGATTGAGCGCGGCCGTGACGGCGAAGGCTTCGCCACGACGACCTGCTTGCCTTTCACTGCAGAAGTAGCTTTCTTGCCGGCCATCTCACGAAGAAGATCTCGGAGGAGAATGAGGGATCTAGAGAGTAAGCGGTTCTCAGGCGGCGGAAGGAGAAGAGGGAGAGTGGAGCTTTAGTAAGTTTGTGGCCTTTATGGGCGGGGCCCCCCACGTCGCAGGGAGTCGTTGCCTCGGGAATGTCGTGGGTCGTGGACACGTGCCGAAAGCTGGCCCACAGCAGTTGGCCCCGCGTCTCCTCGCATCCTGCGGACACGTGTGCCCCGCGGGCCCGGGGGAAACTGTCGGGCCTCTGGATACCATGGTACCCTGAGGCGACAGTTGTGGCCTAGCCCAACTCTTAGCTCCAAGGCCAAGAATTCTATCCACACCATGTGGGGTTTCCTTTCCTAGGCCCACCCGCCAGGTGGGCCTAGCCCACTATGTTTCTTGCCCTGGAGAGGGGTTCTACTTCGCGTTCGTCCCCCTCCTTGAGCACCTCCCTTCAAGAGGAGGCAACCCACGTGCCTCTGACGACCACTTCTCTAAGAGGTAACGGACACGCCGCAGAGCCTCTTTGTCCCCAGTTGCCATTCTGGTGTATAAAGGCCAGGGGACAACTACAGAGGCCAAAGGGATTCCCAAATACTGCCTTTTTGGTTAAAGAAGACCAAGACCACGCTATGAGATGAAGGCGGCGTCACCAGGCTCCCCCACCATGACGCCATGGATGGTGGAGCTGTCCCCCAGCAATCGGGACCGGGCAGGAGGCGCAGGAGTACGGGACGCTCCTCCCTTTGGCACCTTGTGGTAACCCTTTCCCGCCAAGTGAGCGGGAAGGAGGTCCAAACGCCAGTATAAGAAGGGCACCACCAGTCCTTGGACAAAGGGAGATCTATTCATGGTAGAGCCCAAGTAGTCTGTTTCGAGCACAAGCTCGCCTTTGTACTGTAACCAACACAGTGCAATCCATCAGACAAACAGGACTAGGGTTTTACACCACATTGGTGGCCTGAACCTGGGTAAACTCTCTGTGTCGCCATTTTTGTCGTGCTCAAGCTTCCCTCTCGAAGCCTCCTCTTGAAGTGAAGGAAGCGCGTTTATCCCCCAGTGTTCTAAGCTTTGAGAGCTATCCTATCCAGGACATACTAGCTCTCTCCGACAGCAAGGCTGGCATCGACTGGGCCGTTCCAGGGTATCAACCCATGAACCACCCAGCCAGTAGGCAAGATCTCCTTGCCGGTCACCTTCAGCACCAGAGAGGACTACCGCATGGAGAACATCATCTTCGACGTGGCCGACATCGCCATGTCATACAATGGCATCTTGGGTCGCCCAACATTGGCAAAGTTCATGGCCGTTATACATCACGCATACAACTCCCTGAAGATACCATCTTACTGGGGTGTGATGATCATGATGGCCAATGTTGGGAATGTCGTGGCCTACATGGGGTAGGCTTACAAGGAAATTGCGAACGCAACACTCCAAGGGCATGGGAAGTCGACTCTCGGCTACTCCTGTGATGATTCTGCCACACAGGAGTGCGAGCCCCGGGAAGAGCTCCCTGGCCAGGGCATTGAGACCACCAACCTAGCTGAGGGATGGCTGGGCACTGGAGGCCATCCGACACCAGAATAGTACCATAAGTATATCGCTCATTCAAAGCTCAGTTAAATATCTCGAATCCTTATGACATAAGAAGATAGTTATACCGAGCAAGGCGGATTCGTGAAGCAACCGCATATGAGATCCTGGAGTATAGCATCGTCGGGCAAAGCTCGCGTGTAAACCGTTGTAGGGAACCCCCATATGGGGCAGTTAATGGAAAGTTAGTATGTTGAGTTCATATGTGATGTAGCCCACCCAACTCCACCAAGTGCACCAATGACAAGATCACGCGCAAAGGCCATCCAGGATAAGGTGAACTCGCTCCTCTCGCTCCATAATTTCGGTGACTTTGCGGATGGTGCGCTACCTCATGGTTCAACACTTTGCGTGCTCAGGTTCATACCCACCACGGAGGCCCCGGAAAGCACCCAAGACGATGCGTGAGAAGATATCGAGAAGTGCGGAGAAGACGGCATCGAGTTCGGAGCACATACGGAGAAGATAGGGGGAAACCCTCCCCCCCCCCCCTCCCGGCCTCAGGGCCCGGCCAGGCCGCCCCCCCTCCTGAGCGAACCGGCCTCCACCCCGGCCATGGGCCGGCCCCCTCCTCCTCCAGGCCGGGCTCCCATCCGAGAGGGCCGGCCTCCACCCCGGCCTCGGGCCGGCCCCTCCAGGCCGGCTGCCCCCTCTCCCACCTCGGCCTCGGGCCGGCCGCCCCGCCAGCCCCAGGCCGGCGCGCCTCGCCCACCACGGCCTCAGGCCGGGCTCCAGGCCGGCCCCAGGCCGGCGTGCGCCTGGGGCGCCCCTCTGCCTCCACCCCGGCCTCATGGCCGGCCAGGCCGGGCTCCTAGGCCGGCGTGGGGCAAAATGCACGCAAATGACCCGTTTTCGACCCCGTTTTCACCTGCTTCGACCCCCGGCTATATAATGACGACCCCGAGCTAGATCTAGGGTTTGGAGTTGAATTTAGAACATTTGGAGCTCAGCTCTCTTGTATCCCTCTTTGAGGAACTACTCCTACGGTGTGTACCTAGGAACGTATCAAGGCTACTCCTCTGACTTCGTCGAGGATCGTATCAAGGCACCTCCCAACTACTTGTCCTCTCCCTTTCGGGTTTCAGTCAACAGTTGTCCAATCTTCCTCTCGTTAATCCTTGAGGTTCTATTGGCGTAGTGGTACCGGCTATGGGTGTGAGACGGTTTGTATCAAGGTGAGTTCAGTTGGATCGATTGTTCCGTAGGCGGCCCTCTGGGTTTAGTTGACGGGAGGTTGGATATTTCGGTTCTTGCGATTTATCCCTCTTTGTGTGTTTCCCCGCGATTCCCCCACGTTTCCCCCTCGATTCCCCATCTCGTGTTCTTCGTTCGTTCTTCGTCGATTCGTGAAGATCGGGCCAATCTAGGAGTCCAACTCCATATCATCTGGTATCCAGAGCTAGATTGACACGAATCCGACACCCACACCCCTCCCTCCCATCCACCAATTTTTCTTCTATCCACCATAAATTCGAAAATTTCACCAAAAATAGCCACAAAGGGATTTCGACCGATCTGTTTATTCGTTGACTTTTTCGTGGTTTTGATTCACAAATTTGTTGCCAAATACCATTCCCCACCTTTCTATTCAGCCACTTTTCCCAAATTCTCCCAAAAAAATTCTTGATTTTGAAGGAATTTCGAATTTGAGCCAAAATCTCAGAAAATCTCAGCTCTTCGATTTCCGTACAGATTTTGAAACTTGTTTTTCTTTGTCGTTTGTGATCCAAATTGAGTGCAACAAAGTGCTACGCGACGCCCACGACATCACCTACGCTTCCACATCAACGGATCGCCACGACATCGACTTCCCCCGGCCGCAAGTCCGTGATCATCAATAAGAGAGGTATAACTTGCTTCCGCTTGAACCACCCCACCCCATTGTGTTACTTACCTATTCGGACTAGTTCTTTTACACCGCTTGGCATCGCAATTGTGGCATCGAGAGTGCGAGGTTGGCGCTTGTGAGAGATTAGCTACGAGTAGGCATTGGCACTTTGGAATCCGTCAAAAGAGAAAATCGAAAAAAAAAAGAGAAAAAGAGAAAATAGAAAAAGAAGCAAAGGATCGGTGCCAATTGCTTTCCATTGTAGGAACGTGTAGCATTGCGTCGCAAAAGAGAAAGAGTGACCGATTGCCACGGTGCGAATCTTGTTGCCTTTTCAAATTTGCGGTTTGAGCTAGCGTCCTCCTTGTGTTAGTGTGGCATTGAGCATTAGTCTACGTTAGGTCCATTTCGTCTTCGCTCGTCCATTGGTCCCGCTAACCCCATTTTTCCCTTACGTGTGTGTGTTCCACCATATTTCCATCCTATAGGTTTGGTTTTTGTACTAACTTTTCTTTGATTCTTCTCCACGTTTGACAACAAACTTTTCTTCGGTTTTGTCGATTTTTCCTCGCCACTTTCCTAACCTATTTGCCTTCCATATAAAGTGTGTGTGTTGTCGTTTGCGGTTTCTCTCGATCTTTTTGGATTCGCTCTTGACATACCGCCCTACACCTAGGCTCGTCCACTAGCCTCAATACGACCAAAAAAAAGGTAGTGTTGGGTAAGTGAGGCATCCATTTCTTCAATATCACCCTTGTGTGTGTTTTTGAGATGGCTAGGGAAGGAGTATTCACAAGTTCGAGTTCGGAAGATGAAGGCAATCCATTCTACAACGACAACGCTTACGCCAACTTCGTCACCCACAATGACCATTTTCAGCTCCGTGAACTCATCAAGGACGGGTTGCAACGCTATGAGCGTCGACTCCAAGAGCAACAGGCTCGATTGAATGATCAAATGACGCGCATCAACATCAACTTGGCTAATCTTGCCAATCACCGTCATTCATCATCGTCCTCAAGGTCTCGTCGCTCAAGCCACCATAATCAAGATCTTCACCAACCTCGTCTCCATGACCGCCATGATCGCCATGATCGCAACAACATGGAGGAGGGTGGACAACCTCAACAACCACAAGCACCTCCTCCCCAACCTCAACAAGCTCCGCGACGAAATTGGTATGAGGATAGCTCGCCATCACCACCACCTCGACATTGCCAAGGCCGTGGTGACCCTCTTCAACAACCGCAACGCCCGGACCTTCGACAACACCATCATCCTCCACCTCCACAAGGCCACGCTCAATACTATGGCCACAATGATTTCGTTGAAGATGCTCGTCAACATCGAAGGCCACCAAGGCGCCATGCGCGTCCCAACAACAATGACCGCCAAGAACATGATCGTCCTCAACACCCTCGAGATGAACAAGTGCTTCCGCAACACCCTTGCCAAGAACAAGAACGTCCTCGACAACAACACAATGACAATGATCATAGTGAACGCCGTGAAGCAAGACACCGTCACCGCCAACAACCACCACCTAATGACCACCGGCGTCATCCTCCCCATCATGATCGCCACCGCCAAGACAATGAGGATGACCCCTATGATGATTCACCGCCCATTTATGATGAAGACCCCCATGAGCGCCACCATGAGCGTCCCCATCGTCAACAAGACGACAACAACATGAGTGCTCTTTGTTTCAATGTCCCCAAGTTCAATGGTGAGAATGATCCCGAAGAATATCTTTCTTGGGCTCTCAAAGTAGACAAGATCTTCGGCATTCACAACTTCACCGACAAGAAGATGGTTGCTCTAGCATCTTTGGAATTCGAAGGCTATGCACTCTTATGGTGGGATCTTCTACAAGCCGAACGAGTCCCCAACCGCATGGCTCCTATTGCCACTTGGAATGAGATGAAGCAATTCATGCATGCTCGATTCGTTCCTCCACACTACAAGCATGACCTCTTCAAGAAGCTCCAAGAACTTCGTCAAGGTGTGAAGTCCGTTGATGAGTATTACAAAGAAATGGAAACATCCTTGATTCGAGCTCATGTGATGGAATCTCAAGAGCAAACAATGGCCTGCTTCCTCAATGGCCTCAACTATCCTATAAGGAAGATCGTCGAGTATCAACCGTATGACAACATTGTGGCCCTTGTCCACCAAGCTCTCAAGGCGGAACGCCAAATTGCGGAAGATCTCAAGTATAACAAGCAAAAGGCTTTCTTCAACTAATGACCATCATCCTCGTCTCCAATGACACAAGTTCCTCCACCAACTACCAACAGTAGCAACACTCGAGCCTCTAGTGCTCCCAACAAGTCTTCCCAACCATTCAAGAAGCAAGTGCCTTCCACCTCCTCTTCAAGTGCTCCTCAAATCAAGTCGAGCACTATTACTTGCTTCAAGTGTGGTGGTAGTGGACACAAGTCATTTGAGTGTTCCAACAAGATGATCATGATTGTCAACCAAGACGGTGAACGTGATTCTATGAGTGAAGGCGAATACTATGCCTTGCATCAAGTTGCTCTCAACTCTTTGGACGTGCCCAACGATGATGAAGAAAGTGTGTATTGCGATGAGGACAAGAATCCATCGCTAGTGGTCACAAGAGTCCTTACTACTTCTCCTCAAGATGAGCATGATCAACGGTGCAATCTCTTTCAAACTAGAGCCGGTATTGATGGCAAGTCAATCAAGGTCATCATCGATGGTGGAAGTTGCCACAACTTAGCTAGCAAAGAGCTTTGCGACAAACTCCAATTGCCTTACAAGCAACATCCTCATCCATACCATGTCCAATGGCTTAGTGACTCCGGCACCTTCAAGATTCAACACATGGTCTCCGTGAATTTCAAGATTGGTCCCTATGAAGACACGGTGGATTGTGACGTTGTTCCTATGACCGTGTGTCATCTTCTTCTTGGTCGACCTTGGCAATACGACAAGAGTGATATTCATGATGGGCGTACCAATCACTATAGCTTCAAGTGGAATAACAAGACATTTGTGCTTCGCCCCATGTCTCCTAGCCAAGTGATCACCGACAACGCCAAGAATCTTGCATGTAAAGACGAAGAGATCAAGTCTCGTGAGATGAGTGGTGAGAGAGTGATCCACCCAAAAGAGAGTGAGAGCCACAAGCCAAATATGAGTGGAAAAATTCCGAGTGATTCCAAAGGCTTTGCCTTACTTGCCACCAAAAGAGAGATGCAAGAGCTACGAGATGACCCAACCATACTACACTTTGTCCTATTGTGCAAAGGGGAATGACTTGAAACTAACGACATGAAAACTTTTCCTCCATCTTTGTTGACTTTGTTGTAGGAATTTGAAGACGTCCTCCCCGATGAACTCCCTCCGGGCCTTCCTCCTCTTCGAGGAACCGAGCACCGCATTGACCTCATTCTAGGCGCGCCCCTCCCAAACCGCGCTCCTTACCGCACCAACCCTGAGGAGACTAAGGAGATTGAGCGACAAATACAAGAACTACTCGACAAAGGTTTTATTCGCGAATCTCTTAGCCCTTGTGCCATGCCGGTTATCCTTGTTCCAAAGCAAGATTCTACTTCCCGCATGTGTATGGATTGTCGACCTATCAATGCTATCACCGTTAGATATAGACATCCTATTCCTAGGCTCGATGACATGCTTGACGAATTGAGTGGTGCTACTATCTTTTCCAAAATTGATCTTAAAAGTGGTTACCATCAAATTCGTATGAGTATAGGTGATGAATGGAAAACGGCTTTCAAAACAAAACTTGGTTTGTATGAATGGCTTGTTATGCCCTTTGGTCTTTCGAATGCCCCATCTACCTTCGTGCGCCTCATGAATGAAGTTTTGCGTCCTTTCATTGGCAAATTTGTTGTGGTTTACTTCGACGACATTCTCATTTATAGAAAGTCTTTGGAAGATCATCTTGATCATGTTTCACAAGTATTGTTGGCTCTTCGCAAAGCAAAACTTTTCGCCAATCTTTCCAAATGCAATTTTTGCACCAACAAGTTTGTTTTCTTGGGTTTTGTGATCTCTTCCAATGGTATTGAAGTAGACAACAAGAAGATTGAGGCAATTAGGAATTGGCCCAACCCTACTTCCGTGGGTGAGATAAGGCGTTTTCATGGCCTTGCCGGTTTCTATCGCCGCTTTGTCAAAGATTTTTCAACGACTTCTTGCCCTTTGAATGAACTTACCAAAAAGAATATACCTTTTGTTTGGGGCAACGCGCAACAAAAAGCTTTCGACACACTTAAGAGATGTTTAACCGAAGCTCCTTTGCTTGTCTTACCGGATTTTGAGAAAACTTTTGAGATTGAATGTGATGCTAGTGGTATAGGAATTGGTGGCATTCTCATGCAAAACGGACGCCCCGTAGCATACCATAGTGAAAAACTCGATGGCGCTAAACTCAATTACCCAATCTATGATAAGGAACTTTTTGCTTTGGTTAGAGTGCTAGAAGTTTGGCAACACTACCGTTGGCCGAAAGAATTTTTCATTCATTCCGATCACGAATCATTGAAATACTTGAAAAGTCAAACCAATTTGAACAAGAGGCATGCTAAGTGGGTAGAATTCATTGAATCTTTTCCTTATGTCATTAAGTACAAGAAAGGTAAAGAGAATGTGGTAGCCGATGCCTTGTCTAGGAAAGAGTGTCTTCTTACACGTCTTGACATCAATGTGATTGGTTTAGATGAGATCAAAGACTTATATGCTTCCGATGCTTTCTTTGGTCCTATCTTTGAGAAATGCTTGCCTAACCGAGGATTTGATGACTACTACCTTCACAAAGGTTTCTTGTTTAAGGCTAACAAATTGTGTATTCCCGAGTCCTCTCTTCGTTTGTTGTTATTGAAGGAATCGCATGAAGGAGGTCTCATGGGACACTTTGGACGCGACAAGACCTATGCCATGCTCTCCAACCACTACTATTGGCCCAAGATGAAGCATCAAGTTGAGAGGCACGTCAAGAGATGTTCTACATGCCTCCGAGCTAAGTCTACTTCCAACCCCCATGGTCTTTACATTCCATTGCCTGTCCCACATCCACCTTGGAGTTATATTAGCATGGATTTTGTGTTAGGCCTCCCACGAACTAAAACCAACATGGATTCAATCTTTGTAGTTGTGGATCGTTTCTCTAAGATGGCACATTTCATTCCTTGCAACCAAACCGACGATGCTTCACATGTTGCCACTTTGTTTTTCAGGGAAATTGTGCGTCTACATGGTGTACCTACTTCCATTGTCTCGGATCGCGACGTCAAGTTCACCTCATACTTTTGGAAGACGTTGATGGCCAAGCTCGGTCTCAAGCTACTCTTCTCCACCGCCTATCACCCACAAACGGATGGACAAACCGAGGTTGTCAACCGCACACTCTCTTCACTACTTCGAGCATTGATCAAGCCCAACTTGAAGAATTGGGAGGAATGCATCCCACACGCCGAGTTCGCCTACAACCATGCTCTACATCAAGCTACGAAGAAGAGTCCCTTCGAGATCGTCTACGGCTTCAACCCCAACACCTCCCTCGACATACTTCCTTTGCCTTTACGCGAGCGAGCAAACATGGACATTGACAAGCGCACCGACTACATCAAGAAGCTACATGATTCCACAAGAGCTACGCTTGAGAAGCATTCCGAGCACCGAGCCTCTCTCATGAACAAGAACAAGAAACCAATGGTGTTCCAAGAAGGTGACCTCGTGTGGCTACACTTGTGCAAGGACCGGTTTCCCGAAGAGCGCAACTCCAAGCTCAAGCCAAGAGGAGACGGCCCCTTCAAGGTCATCAAACACATCAACAACAACGCCTACAAGCTCGACTTACCGCAATCCAAGTACCTCGTCCACAACTCCTTCAATGTCAAGGACCTCTCTCCCTTCCATGGATACCCAAGTGATGAAGACGACTCCGAGTCGAGGTCGACTCTTTTTCAAGGGGGGAGATGATGTAGCCCACCCAACTCCACCAAGTGCACCGATGACAAGATCACGCGCAAAGGACATCCAGGATAAGGTGAACTCGCTCCTCTCGCTCCATAATTTCGGTGACTTGGCGGATGGTGCGCTACCTCATGGTTCAACACTTTGCCTGCTCAGGTTCATACCCACCACGGAGGACCCGGAAAGCACCCAAGACGATGCGCGAGAAGATATCGAGAAGTGCGGAGAAGACGACATCGAGTTCGGAGCACCGACGGAGAAGATAGGGGGAAATCCCCCCTCCCGGCCTCAGGGCCCGGCCAGGCCGGCCCCCCTCCCGAGCGAACCGGCCTCCTCCTTCTCCAGGTCGGGCGCCCACCCGAGAGGGCCGGCCTCCACCCCGGCCTCAGGCCGTCCCCTCCAGGTCGGCTGCCCCCTCTCCCACCTCGGCCTCGGGCCGGCCGCCCCGCCAGCCCTAGGCCGGCCCCTCCCAGGCCGGCGCGCCTCGCCCACCACGGCCTCAGGCCGGCCCCAGGCCGGCGTGCGCCTGGGGCGCCCCTCTGCCTCCACCCCGGCCTCATGGCCGGCCAGGCCCGGCTTCCAGGCCGGCGTGGGCCAAAATGCACACAAATGACCCGTTTTCGACCCCGTTTTCACCTGCTTCGACCCCCGGCTATATAAGGATGACCCCGAGCTAGATCTAGGGATTGGAGTTGAATTTAGAACATTTGGAGCTCATCTCTCTTGTATCCCTCTTTGAGGAACTACTCCTACGGTGTGTACCTAGGAACGTATCAAGGCTACTCCTCCGACTTCGTCGAGGATCGTATCAAGGCACATCCCAACTACTTGTCCTCTCCCTTTCGGGTTTCAGTCAAGAGTTGTCCAATCTTCCTCTCGTTAATCCTTGAGGTTCTATTGGCGTAGTGGTACCGGCTACGGGTGTGAGACGGTTTGTATCAAGGTGAGTTCAGTTGGATCGATTGTTCCGTAGGCGGCCCTCTGGGTTTAGTTGACGGGAGGTTGGATCTTTTGGTTCTTGCGATTTATCCTGCTTTGTGTGTTTCCCCGCGATTCCCCCATGTTTCCCCCTCGATTCCCCATCTCGTGTTCTTCGTTCGTTCTTCGTCGATTCGTGAAGATCGGGCCAATCTAGGAGTCCAGCTCCATATCAATATGCCTGGGCTCCCGCCCCTGCTCAGTGCCTAAGGTCACATAGAAAGATATGTAAAAAATATGAGAGATGGGCATGAGCGGGGGCCAGATTCACCAAGCTAGAAATTATCAAGCAAGCATGCATGGTCGGCTGGGGAGTCGCATTGATAGACGCAAGCTCTCTCATGCTCGGATCACATTCCTTTTTCCATGTCTTTAGGGGGTGGGAGGAATGCCTTGGGGCATACCCTACTTCTTTATAGGAACAGCTCGGGCGTGAAGCGGAGGGGGTCAAGGTCCGAAGCTGGAAGAAACAGACCAGACGCCCCGCTGCCAGGAGAGAAGGATAACCAGGGAAACAGATAAGTTCCCATTACCCCTTCTTTTTTGTTCAAAACTTCCTATTTCTTTCATTGTGAAGCAAGGTTGTACGACTAGAGTGTCGAGTGGGCAACCAAGGGTTATATAGGATTCTCGTGAAGCAGCCTAGGGTCCATCCCAGGGGCTTCGCGTGTGGAATCGTGTTCCCAAGCTCGGAGAGGCTCGGGTACGGTACTTTATCCCCCTCCCCCGCAAGCAAAGGCGATCTGGGTCATCGCTGGGCGAGCCGGTGTGAGTCCGCGCAGGTCCAGCACCCCAAAGTCACAAGGCTTACCGTGTACAGGGGCGCTCAAACCTTGAAATGAAAGGGAAGTGTGGAGAACCACAACAAACCCAGAGAGCTCAGTGAAGTGCTACAACATGGAAGCTAACACCCTAAGAGTTATATATACGACAGGGCAGGAATTCTGTCCTCCGAAGAGTACGTTGTAGCTCCGCCACCGGAAGATGTGTCATCTTTAGAAGAAGAAGGCGAACCGCCCCCGGACGAATACCTCAGCGGCGACCCTACTACAGGAGTGTCCACTCCGGATACCTCCGTTAGGAGGCCGAAGCGGGATATCACCTCGTTGACTGCCCTAGCTGTTTGGGAACGGGTAGGCTACGCTAGCACAAATCAAAATTTTCTACCGCGTTCATCCTAGGAACCCCTGCAAGTAATCAATCATGGAGCAATGAATTACCTCTTGACGCGCCGTGCAGCGGAAGACTGTCGATTTGCGCGTCGCTGCCGATCTCCTCCTCCTCCTCGTGATCCCGCGTACAGCTCCTCGCGGATCACTTGAATGATTCGTCCAAGCGCCACAAGTGCGGCGCCTCCAAGGTATCCACACGTACAGGGATGGAACATCGCGGTCAGGGTGCTAGCACCGATGACGCGATCTGGGTGGAGAGAGTGCGGCGGCTAGGTTTTGTGTCTCACACAACTTGTGTGTTCTAGGATGCCCACTCCTCGCGTATATATAGTACTTCTAGGGGGCTGCTACATTAGAGGCCCATTAGTACTATGAACCCAATTAGATGGATCACATCCAAACTATGTTCCATACCCCTTAAGTGTGTGACCCTATAGGTTCACATATATATATGGACATGGCACGAGTACACTACTCGACCAATAATCGGTAGCGGCCTCTAGCAAGACATACCGACTCCCAAATAAACGTAAAGATCATATGGGACGAACCTTCCACAATATTGCATCCTCGTTCCCTTTGCCTCACGATATTGATTAAGCACGAGGTGAGAACTTGTCATCCTTGTTATAGCTAGATCATCTTTCTCGATTTCCATGACACGGAATCCCTGAAACACGGTTAACACTTAGCCAAGAGTAAGGCCATACATTTTCTGGATCCGGTCATTCGAGTGGCCAAGACATATCTCTCCGGTGTACGGATGGAAAATCCCATCTTGACCGACCGTGACTTGCAGCATGTTTCTTGACAAACCCGAAAGCTACCTTTATAACTACCTTGTCACGGTGTAGAGTTTGATAGCCCCAAAGTAAGCCCTTACACATCCCAAGCACATGCGAAGATCTTAGGTCTAAGGAATCAGCATACGTATTGTATGAGATCAACTGATGACATGGAAGAATATACTATTCTCACAGTGTCTCATGGTGGGTCAGTCCAACCCATGTTCTCCAACATGTGTCCACATTATTGATCGACATCTCCATGTACATGATCCATGAAACATGATCATCAATCAATACATGTGCTAGTCACTAACTCATATGCATCCCTCATATGATTGTTGACTAGGAACATATTTAGAATAACATCATAGAGACAATGGGTTTCACAAATGAATCACGTATTCATCAACCAATATCATGATAGTTTATTCGTGGGACTGAATAACAATTATTCTTATTTAGATATTCATAAACATATGGAAATATCATCATCAATATGATTGCCTCTAGGGCATATTTCCAACAGTCTCCCACTTGCACTAGAGTCAATCATGTATCACTATACAAGAATTGAGTAACACTTATTCATGTGTGCATCCAACACTTAGATTTTGTCTTACGCTTTGCTTACAACACAACAACATTTGTTGCTCGTACATAAATTATATACAATGAAATACGACCTTTCGCATGGAACAATTCCAGCTCACCGTTTATCAAAACATAATATGAACGATTACAAACATGGTAATGAGCAACGTAACTCTTTACGAAAATCTCCACTAACCATTAGGAACAAGTCCTTTTGTGCTTCTCAAGAACTCGAGGATTTCAACTATGGACGAGTGACTCTCACTCGGATTTGACTGATATTTGTTCATGACACTCAGAACAAATTACTCATCCTTTTGTATTCATGACAATCATGCTGACATACTAAATTGGTGAAACTTTCAACAATCATTACTTCGCTAAGAAATTCTTTTCTTACGAAGATTATTAGAATATTATCCTGACCATCATGTCTCCACATGCACGATCAATACGAGTGTACTCCCACTATTCATGTTATAAAACAAGAAATATTATTGTATTGGCCATGTCAAACATTTTGACAATGCAATAGACAATAATGTCCACTCACAAAAGATTTAACATCACAATAGAGTAGAAGATTTCATTATGTTCAACAACTTGAACTTGCAGAAATCCTTTACAACTACTTGTGTCAGCCAGGTTCGCAACCTTAATGACATGTATAAATCTATTAGGAGTATAATGGTTAAAACCCATTTTCATGAGTTCGGGTTCATCACGCTTCTACATGTCAAGTCGTAATACCGACGAGTGCATGACCTGCGCTCTCTGAGTTGGCTTGCCTCAAACATATTTGAGTTTGACCATACTCCCACTAATTTTCTTCGAGAAACAGTTTCTTTAGGAAGTCATTTCAGATCAGCAAACACGTTGCCCTCTTTATAACGATGTTTTGACCTTATAAAACGACCACTCAGGACTCCTCCTGATCCATATCATATATGGTGTCCTTTAATTGGTCATATAGCGGAACCCAGTTCTACACTAGAACAACTCATTTCTACGTGCAACAATAAAGAAAACATCAGACAATAATGGTTTACCATTAATCTAACCATGTCCTACAAGGTTTGATAACACCGCCCGAATAGTCCAACCTTTGGGTGCTTCGTCAGTTATAGCAGTAGTAAAACAATTTCACATTGCGTGAATGGTTACCATGTATGGCTCAAATATATATATTTTATGATCAAATCATAGAATATTAAATTTTCTTGCTATACTCTTAACAGATGTCGTGAAAATATACGCCTATGTCAAAACCAAGTTGAATGGTCCATTCGCCAATGGAGTACTCCTACTCAACACAAAATTCATAATATTGAACAATGTTTGTTCTCTATTAAGAATTCATAACCTCATGTCTTGAAACATAAGTTATTTATTTGATGAGGGTGGAAACACAATAACGCTTATTTATTTCCATTCTCAGTTTCGACTATAACAACAATTTTAAAGTATACATAATCAATGTGGCAACTATTGCCTTATTGCCATTATGAAGACCATCTTTGATCATCATTTAACCTTTCCACAAAACTAACTCACATATCTCATTGCACCAAGAAACTGATTAAGTATAATATACTAAAGAGTTTGTTTGAAGATTAAATAATGAAATTGTTCACAACATATATTTAGAACAATGAATTCACACTTCCCTCGCTCCATTTCTTGTCTTTAGAATTCATTGCACTTTTCGATTCAATAACCGTGTGAATGACAAAGCATCACTCATTACCATGAGTTAGGTTAATCATCGGATCATCGGACACAAGCTTATGCTCAGGATCATATCCTAAATCATACCTTAGTCCTACTTATCATTATTTCTTTTTTCCAAAGATACTTTGTCATTAGCATAATCATCACATGATCGATGCCAGTCATTAATTCGCTACTCAACGGTTATATGCATCTCATGCACTTCAGTCTATAATTTATTCACTACAGTCATTTGACAATTTAACATGAATGAGGGAATCAACATAGTCAACACAACCATACTCTCAATGTAACCAAACAATTTAATTATAGAAAGATCGACCGAATTTCCTTCTTCTAGCTTGCATTCAACAATACCTTCTAGATGGCATACATCTTGTCTTTCGTTTATTTCCCAAAGATGCCTTCTAATCCAACAATCGTATTGTAGACGTGTAAATCCTCATCTTGCTTCAAAAGCTCAGAGTAATTTGCGGCAATCAAGAGAATACAAGCAATATGGAAGTTTGATGCTTCATAAGCATTTCTTGGGTAGCATCAACAACAACACAGTTAAATGAATAAGTACACTTTTAAACATATTTCAATATATTTACTACTTGAGAACAATTCTCCAAATATAGTATCAGTCAAATTGTTCCAACAAGAATCGAACATATACAGATAAAGCTAAATGAGTACTATTAAAATAATTCCACAATAGCAATACATATGCAAAGCTGAGATGTAAGTTTTTGAAAAGAAGTATATTGCATTAAACTGTTTAATGAAAGATACTCCCACTAAATTCCGTATCCCTCATGCGACCTTTAGTGATTCAAGATCCGAACGAACAAGTCAACTGGTGACGTTTGCATCACTCCTAGAAGACAAGGTAGATCGGTAAGCAACCCTAACTAATCACATCATATATGACTCTTGTTGTTGGGTGACATATCTATGTCAAAACGCCAACCTTTATGCCCCAAGTCGCTTAACCGTTAAGATTACCTTGATGAGTTAACCAACCCTTTATGCGCGTTAGTACCCGTAGATGGCACCCTGCTGCAATAGTCGTACCACCTAACCGATACAAATCCATCTAGTCAACGAAAAATGATGGCACCCTAATGCAATAGATCCACCATCAAATGTAGAAGACATGGGATGGTGCAAGATTTGGTGGGCGGGCATAAATTTAACTCAACATTTGAGAGAGAATCTACTCTATTATGTAATAAGCATGGCAAGCAACAATGACAATAATAGAAGTAGAACTTTGCAAAGGGAACGAGAACAATTTACAGAAAATCAAATCAACTGCAATTTTGTGTACCTTCACAATGACGATCTCTATCACCACATTTTTCCGCTTGCCATCTTCATGACACATCATATGTATCCGAGTGAAAATGCCAAACTATAACACCTTATAGCGACACGCACTCAGTGCACATCATATGTACAAATCATAAATAGACATCACCATTTTGACATCATTAACCGCAAAACCATTTTGCATAGAATTAAACTCTATAAGATGTGGCGTGAATTGGTAATATATGCAATGCTTCAGGAATTACATTTGAAAACAATTTCGACAACCATGTCCAAACGCACAAGGACGGTCAGAATACGAGACAATTAATCTAATTAATTGATAAGCATTTATAAATCCACTTGCTGCGTTATAACACATTATAACCAATATATACTCGAAATAACCTTTACCCGAGTTTTGGAAACCCCTTTCCAACCAAGTTGAAATATTTATCTCATCAACAAGTCCCAGACTGACATTGCCCATCAATTGATCATATCAACTTTTCTAATCCGACAAAAGCAGTAGATCTTATCTTCTGGTTATTATGGGAACAAACATGTCTGGCTGGAATACTGTCTATGAGAACATATGCTCTATGGCCTTACGAGCAAAACAAAATTAGCATCTACTGTTGGTCAGCAAAGCAAAAACATTCTATCCAATGAAGCGAGTAGCATCTCCATGCCTAATTGTTTGATTACACCAAACAAAAATCAACTCGGCGCAAGTGCACGCGTACTATCAAATAGTATCTCCCAGCACTTGAAAAACTTACAATCTGCTTAAACTCGCAATGACCAAAATCACTAAATCCATCATATGAATAGATGATTCAAGCCTACCTCTGGATACGTATCATATAAGTTCAGAAATACATAATGCTACTGGCCGCCCGTACAGCGGCAGTCGAACACGATCAGCAGAACAATTCTACTAATCAACAAACTTGTGATCATAATATCGATTAGCCGGTGATCCATCACATGGAAAAAAATAGTAAGGGCTTAATGCCCTACTCTACGTATCAGTATACGTATTATAGGTCGTCCGGAATATACACATGCACTTAGATCAAGTCTATGGGCATCAGCTCACGAGTAGTAACAAATCAAATCTGAAAATACTCCGAGCCAAGCAGGCAGTAAACGTATCAACAAGTACTTTGCTTTATCGTATGAATCAACCTTCCTTTTTTTTGAAATGGAAACCCTTAGGTCACAGCCTCTACATCAAACTGATTCACATAGCCGGTTTTATATTAATGAAAAGTAAATATCCGGGGTACTCCCCATACAAAAAAAGAAACACTCAAAGTTGCAACATAACAGAATCCTCGAAAAACAAAGCCTTAAGCATCGATGCGTTGGTGGTTAAGCCACCCAACCCGGCTGTAGATAGCCCGAACGACCGCCATCATTCGAGCACATCCTGTATCCATAAGTCCTCGTTGATCGCCAGGCAGCAGGAAGGACCAAGTCTGGATAGAAAAGGCCACCTTGTTGATAACCTGTAAGAAGTGAGCAATAGGTTTCTTGTTAAAAACAATATCATTGCGATAGTTCCAAATAGCCCATAAAACAGCTGACACGCCTATCCGAATACGTGCTTTAGTTTTAGAATCAATCACATTTAGCCATCCACCAAACATATTCGCTATACTAGATGGTGGATAAATACTATACGTAAAATGAACTAACCGCCAAATATCTCTAGCAAATGAGCAGGTTATAAATAGATGTTCCACTGTTTCCTCCGCACCACAGAAAACACATTTTTGTCACCCACCCACCCTCGCTTAGCCAGATTATCTTTGATAAGAACAACCTTTCTGTTAACGAACCACAAGAAAAAAAAAATTTAACGGAATCTTTAGTTTCCACAAATATTTTCGTAAATATCTTATAGAACCATGCATAAGATCATCGTAGTAAGATTTAATAGAAAACACCCCGTTAGGTGTTAAATTCCATTTAAAATAATCAACATCCTGTGATAATGACACATTCATTAGGCGCTCAACTAAAAGAAGCCATTGAACTCTCCTATCGCCGGTAATAAACCGCCTGAACTGAATATTAAGCGGATTGTTCGACAACACGCTTGCTACCGAAACATTCCTATTCCGTACAATACTATAAAGAGCAGGATATGTGTGTGCCAACGCATTGTCACCCAGCCAAATATCCTCGCAAAATCGCACGGATTGCCCATTGCCTAGCAGAAAAGAACATCTCGCAAAGAAATCGCACTTCACTCGCATCAAACCCTTCCAAAACGGAGAGTCTAAAGGTTTGGCCTCTGTTTGAGACAACTTTTTGTCTCCTACATATTTATTTATAAGAAGCTCCTGCCATGCCCCATCCTCATGCACCAACTTATAAAGCCACTCACTAAGCAGACATTTATTCTTAATATCCAAAACCTCAACACCCAACCCCCTTGGTCCTTAGGACGACATATAATGTTCCACTTTGTTAACCTATATTTTTTCTTTTTGCAATCGCTTTGCCAAAAGAAACGAGACCGGTAGAAGTCTAATCTTTTCCTAACACCCTTCGGTATTTTGAAGAAGGAAAGTAGGAACATTGGTAGACTCGTTAGGACAGAATTCATCAAAATTAGGCGATCCCCATATGACAACAACTTCCCAACCCAAGCACTCAGCTTTTGTTCAAAATGATCCTCTACTGGTTTCCACTCTTTATTCAATAACTTCCTATAATGTATCGGAATCCCAAGAAAATTAAAAGGTAGACTTCCTATCTCACAACCGAAAATGTGGCGATAGTCATCCAGTTCCTCCTTAGCTTTACCAAAACAAAAAAATTCACTCTTATGAAAATTGGTCTTTAAACCCGAAGGTTGTTCGAAAAACGCGAGACTAAGCTTCATATTAATAGCCTTTTGAATATCATGCTCCCAGAAAATAATTGTGTCATCTGCATATTGCAAAATTGATACCCTACCATCGACAAGGTGTGGTATCAATCCTCCTACATGGCCATTTTCCTTTGCTCGTGAAATTAGAATGGCCAACATGTCAGCAACCAAGTTAAACAAAATGGGGGATAACGGATCCCCTTATCTCATACCTTTCAGCGTTTGAAAGTAATGTCCGATGTCATCGTTAACTCTTATACCTACACCCCCCCCCCCCCCTTGAACAAAGTGTGCGATCCATTCACGCCATCTATGAGAAAAACCTTTCATCCGCAGAACTTGTTGCAAAAAGACCAATTAACTTTATCGTATGCTTTCTCAAAATCGATTTTAAGAAGCACACCACTCAACTTCTTCGTCTTTAGCTCGTGAATAGTCTCATGTAACACGACCACACCTTCTAAAATATTTCTACCTAGAAAAAACAATGATTGTGATGGACGAATAACTCTACTCGCTATAGATGTTACTCTATTTGTTCCTACTTTAGTAAAAAAAAATTGAAACTCACATTCAGAAGACAAATGGGTCTGTATTGCTCAATGCGACTAGCATCCTCCTTCTTCGGCAACAAAGTGATCACCCCGAAGTTTAATTTAAATAGCTTCAAATCCCCCGTGGAAAGTTGCGCGAACATGGCCATCAAATCACTCTTGATGATTTCCGCAGGAAACCCGTCTGGTCCTGGGGCTTTATTATGCTCCATCTGAGAAATCGCATCAAACACCTCCTGTTCCGTAAACGGAACTGTGAGAATTACATTTTCCTGAGGTGAAACTTGTGGCATATCGCAGTTCATCTCCTCAATTAACGATACACAATTTGGAACCGGCGCTCCAAAGAGTTTCTTGTAATACTCAGAAATGAAAACCCTCAAGTTTGCCTCCCCCACAATCGTCCCCTCATCTTGTTCTAGCTGGAAAATTTTCTTCTTACGATGCTTACCATTAGCAATCAGGTGAAAATATTTCGTATTATTTCCACCTTCTTGGATATATTTGACCTTTTCCCTCTGAGCCCATTTAGCCTCCTCCTCACGCATTAATTTAGCTAATCCCTCGTCAGCTTCCTTTCTTGCTGCCCGTTCGGCCGCACTTAAAGGAATCGTTTCAGATTTAATATCTAAAGTATTAATTAACAACATCAATTTATCTCTGAGAATTTTGTATTGCCCGCTTAGTTTTTTGCCCATCCCCTCAAGAACTGGCGCAAGTGTCGAATCTTGTTCTGCCAGCGTTGAATAGGAGATGCCCCCGTTATGAACGAATTCCACTCACGAAGGACAATGTCATAAAAACCTTCCCGGCGTAACCAAGATAGTTCAAATGAAAAATGACTCTTATTTTCTATATGGGTCTGATCTCCAGAATCCAAAATTAATGGTGTATGATCAGACCCCGTACGGGTCAAAGCGCGCACTGTTGCAAGAGGATATTTTTGTTCCCATTCAATACTAGCAAGAAACATGTCCAACTTTTCGTACGTTGGAATAGGTCGTCTACTAGCCCATGTGTATTGTCGCCCCGAAAACTCTAAATCTTTCAAATCTAAACTTTCGATTATCGCATTGAAAATAGATGGCCAACGCGCATTAAAATTGTCATTATTTTTTTCATTCTGCCTTCTAATAATATTAAAATCACCCCCATTAGGAGTGGCAAATTCTCCTTCTCACACACTCTAACCAATTCAGCTAGAAAATCCGGTTTCTTCGAATCCTGTGCAGCTCCGTACACTATCACAAGGCTCCACAAGAAACCATCAGATCTAGTTTTAACATGAAATTTAGCATAAAAATCTCCGGACACAACGGTTTGTACCGCTAGAAATGAATTATTGAAACCAACAAGCATTCCACCAGAACGACCATGGGGAGGTAGACAGTACCATGTAAACTCTCTACCCCCAGCCAGGAATTGCAAAAAATGGGAAGAAAACACAGATCTTCTAGTTTCCAGCAATGCCACAAAATCTAGATTATGTTCTTTCACAAACTCATTTACAGCTAAATGTTTTGCATGATCTCCAAACCCCTCACTGTTCCAAATTAGTCCTTTCATTGTTCTCTTAATTTTCTAATTCTTACACTCCTCCTTGGTTTTGAAGCACCTCCACTAGCCTTCTTATGGTTACGCTTACCCTTAAAAAGCTTATGAGACTGAATTAAATTATCGAAGGCTGAGACTCCCTCCTCAGCATCAAAATCCTCTTCTAAAACCGAATGCTCTTCCATATCTAGACTACTGACATCATCCGCGGCCCTTAATTTAGTTTGAAGAAAAATATTTGTTCTGATGTTATCCCTCTCTAAGATATCTGTAATAGTTTTAGCCACTTGATTTTTTGTTTTCCCCAAGAAGACCCCTAATTTATTTGCTCTATCTATAATTTCCGAACTTGAAAGAGAGCTAATAGATAATGAGTCCGTGGGGTGGTACCTGAAGAGAAAGTCGCGGCCTTGCGCTCCGCCAGAGCCATTGTGTGTTGTGGCTGTGGCAAGTCGGCATCGTCCTTAGCTCGGAGACGAGGGCTGGAACGAATCTCCAACTCGCAGCTCGTTAAGCCCCCATACGCCAGCACTTCTGCCTCGGCACGCCGCGCACCCGATGCCGCTGGATCCCTTAGCCCCAACCCGCCTGGTTGAGGCGATGGAATATCCTAGGCTTCGCAGCCGATGCTCACCTCGAACCCCAACCCGTCTGGTTGAGGTGAGTGAGCTTCCTCCTCGAAGAAAGCTGCCTCTAGGCGCCTCGGTGCCCCACTCGTAGATCGTAGTAACAAAGAATTCCCTCTCTGCAGAGGACGTACCTCCACACTAGCAGGAGAACCATGCCCTGGCATATGTGTAGTTTGCACCAACGAGACGTATTGCCGCTGCACTACCTCTCTGGTATTGGACTGGCCAACCTGGCTCTGCGGCGTCACAACACCCATGCCACCCTGCCCGGCCACAGTCGCATCAAAGCTTAGTGCTTTCCCCGCTGCCACACCACTTGGATCACGCACACCTCGTCTCCCAGTATCAGTACCGTACCCAGCGTACAGGGCAGGAGTCACCACAACCGAGTGCTGCATGGGCACCTTGTGCATGCATGCAGGAGTCTCATCGGATGGCAATGTCAATCGTGTTGCATTTTCCGAAACAGCAGCAGCATGATGTGGCTCCGCATGAGCCAATTTGGCAAGCTCCTTTCGGGCCAACACAAGTGAGGATGCTACCATAGGTGACAGTATAATACCCGGTGAAAAACTCTGCTGAACACCCTGCCCCGTATGTCTCCCTCGTCTTGGGTTCCTCTGCAACCACACTGTCTGAAGAAACCCCACCAATGGTACCATTGCTCTTTTTTCTTCCCCCCCCCCCCAAATCATCACCTTTTACCTTCTCATTATTGTCATCCTTGCCGTCTGAATCATCTTTCTTATCAATAGCCATCTCATCAATATTTTCCACGTTAGGATTTTCCACCGAAAACTTCAACTCATAAAAGCCATCTCTAATAAAAACAACCCAATTTTCTGGCACCAAGGTATAGTCCTTACAACCAACGAGACTACGCAAAACGTCGTGCTTCCTCGTATATTTCATATCAACTCTCAAAGTTTTGCCGAATAACGATCCAAGACTCCTAAGAATCAAAAATTCTCCTCTGTAGATAGGTGGTATATCTGAAACGTGAATCCACACCTCTGAGAGCAACCAAAGTGGCTTGATCTCTACTGCCCATGATTCAACCGTAATGATACATGGGCTATTAGGTACATGGCACGCTCCAAATATTTTCATCCTCTCAAGTTCATGCTTGGAAGGAAAAGAAACTTTGAATATATTTTCCCCACTTGAACTACCACCCATTTGAAATCATCAACTGGCACAAGCCAGATAAAATCTGCTCCTCTGAAAGTTGCCCCCATGTAACAGTAAGCTTAGCAACTCTAGCCGGATCAATTTTCGGAAGATAAGTAGCTGTTGGAACGGCCTCATAAAATGTGAGTCCCTCGTCGATAAAACCATGCGTGATCACCTGCTGTTTTGCAACCGAGAGCAGTGGACATTCCTCCGGCGCATGTCCAGACCCCTCACAGTACTCACAAACCTCCACCGGACATTCCACACTCCGATGACCCGGGGCTCCACATTGATAGCATTTTACTTTCTCCAATTTTTTTGCCCTCTTTGCCAACCCATCTCCTTGTTCTGAACCTCCTTCGCTAACTGATCCTTCTTGAGAAGCAACCACAGGCTGGGCTACTGGTACAGTGGCTGCAGAAACCGTTGCGGCAATAGGTGTCGTTGCCGTCTGCCCGAGAGCAGACTTGGGCAACCCCCTGCCTTGCGCCACCGCTGGAGAAGGCACCGGCTGGATGGCAGGCGCCACCTGTGCCCGTAGAGCCTTTGTGACTTGCCATACGACCGCGGCGACGGTGTCTTCCCGCGGTCCCGGCACCACTGCATTATTGTTTTGAACTACGGGTTGACGGAAACCACCTCGGCCTCTTGGAACGTATCCATACCCAGATCTCCCCCTATAAGCACCACGATTCCCATAGCCAGAAGTTTGTTGTTGATGGAAGCGATCACCGCCACCATTCCCTCCATAAAATCTTGCCTGGTTCCCAAACCCCAAGCCGGCATTGAAGTTGCCAAATTTCCCTCCATTATTTCCGCCGAACTGCGGTCTCTGCTGAAAATCACCATTGCCGGCACCTCCACTCGGGCCTCCCTGGTGAAAATTCCCATAGCCACGGCCAGATAGCCCCCCACGGTTAGGGTAGCCCCCTGAATTTCCTTGATCACCATCCCTGTATCGACCATCACCATTGTCTCTCCCTCCTCCGTTATTCTCCATCGCTAGAGGAGGAACGAGCGGCGTCGTATGCCTCGATCGGTAGACAGGGAACCCTAGGTGTTCGTGCCTCTTACGATCAAAAGGCTGTCCACCAATATGGAACGGGCCCGTATGGCCTTTTTTTGGCAAGTGCGAATCTCTGTATAGGCCCAAGTTAATACGTTGTATACGCCCCGATCTCCTGCATACTGTATAGGATTTGAATCCTCTGTCAGACCCTGGAATACCGCACACCTTCTTCCGCATCAGAAACGCATCGCCATGCTTCGGAATGGGCAGTTCTTGATGAATCGGAACCCGTGATCTGCGACGCCGGCGACGTTCCACCAGCACCCACTCCGATGGGTCAAATTCATCCAACGGGAAGGTGGTTGGGGACGTTTCCCCTTGTACCTCTGTAACAACATGGTTCTTTCGGTATATCGAATCCGACTTGCACAGAACTGAAGATCCACCGTTGCCTTGAGACGAACTCGTAGGCGTTGGACACAGAGTTGAAGCCATCTTACCTCGGATCGATGCCTCAATGGCCAGCGCGGTCCTCATGCGATGTATTTTCTGTTCTCTCGCCGAATTCGACCGAAGATCTCGGTTAGACACCTCCTCCGGTGTTCGGTAGAGGTAGTGGAACGCCGGTGACTGCCCTCCATCTTCCTCTACCTCGTCGAACTCATCTGCTTCCTCATCCGATTCGGTTTCTGATGCTAGGCACCAGAAACGCCCTCGGTCGCCCCCCCCCCCCCCCAATCGCCTCCTCCGGAAATTCCGGTCTCGGAAACGCATGTCAGTAGATCAAAATCTACTAACAGGATAAGCTGATACATCCCAATAGTAGACCAATCGATCAAATGAATTGATCCACTAGATCATGGCATTTACTGGTTACATTGGCCGATCGAAACAACCAGAGCAGACTGCACAGATGCATCTAATACAAGCGGATCAAATCTGTCACGGCGTAACCATTACGCCGCCACCGCTCCAAATCGAAAACTAGACAGGAAGGCTCTGATACCACTGTTTGGCAACGGGTAGACTACGCTAGCACAAATCAAAATTTTCTACCGCGTTCATCCTAGGAACCCCTACAAGTAATCGATCACGGAGACATGAATTACCTCTTGACGCGACGTGCAGTGGAAGACTGTCGATTTTCCCGATCTCCTCCTCCTCCTCGTGGTCCCGCGTACAGCTCCTCGCGGATCACTTGAATGATTCGTCCAAACGCCACAAGTGCGGCGCCTCCAAGGTATCCACACGTACAGGTATGGAACATCGCGGTCGGGGTGCTAGCACCGATGACGCGATCTGGGTGGAGAGAGTGCGGCGGCTAGGTTTTGTGTCTCACACAACTTGTGTGGTCTAGGCTGTCCACTCCTCACGTATATATAGTACTTCTAGTGGGCTGCTACATTAGAGGCCCATTAGTACTATAAACACAATTAGGTGGATCACATCCAAACTATGTTCCATATCCGTTAAGTGTGTGACCCTATAGGTCCACGCATATATATGGACATGGCACGAGTACACTACTCGATCAATAATCGTTAGCGGCCTCTAGCAAGATGTGCTGACTCCTAAATAAACGTAAAGATCATATCGGACGAACCTTCCATAATATTGCATCCTTGTTCCCTTTGCCTCACGATATTGATTGAGCACAAGGTGAGAACTTGTCATCCTTGTTATAGCTAGATCATCTTTCTCGATTTCCATCACACGGAATCCCTAAAACACGGTTAACACTTAACCGAGAGTACGGTCATGCATTTTCTGGATCCGGCCATTCGAGTGGCCAAGACATATCTCTCCGGTGTACAGAGGGCAAATCCCATCTTGATCGAGCATGACTTGCAGCATGTTTCTTGACAAATCCGAAAGCTACCTTTATAACTATCCTGTGACGGTGTAGCGTTTGATATCCCCAAAGTAAGCCCTTACACATCCCAAGCACATGCGATGATCTCAGGTCTAAGGAATCAGCATACGTATTGTATGAGATCAACTGATGACATCAGTGGCGGAGGACGGAAAAGAATCAAGGTCAGGCAAAATAAAGAATGTGCTCGCAAATGACGTATAATGGTCTACCTATCATGGCTGTTTATTAAGCCATAATTTTGCCGGTACAATTTTTTTTGGATCGTCACTCGTTGCAATGGTGATATGCTCTCTTGCAAGACTCGAACTGTCAAGCAACAATGAGCCAAAAAAAACAGATGGACTACACTTATTTCAAAGCCTAATCACACCGGCATAACTGCATAGGCGTTGTAAATCTCCTAACCCAAAAGAAAACAAATGGACTACACTTATTTTTCTGGTTCGTATCTTCCTGCCGTCATGGCTTCCATTGCATGAATCGGAACAAGACACACACAAGGCCACGAGCCCAGTCGTCCCAATGGAATAAGCCTATCTAGCTTGCGACCAGACCTCTTTTTCTCCCATCCCGATGCATGCACCTGGATACATCGCTAATCGTACGCACATCGAAAACTGTATACGTACACAAACGTTTTGCTCATAAATCAAGATAGGCGGCTGCCCTACCTTGCCCGAAGGTGTCCTCCGCCACTGTACATACACAAAAGTTTTGCTCGTAAATGAAGGTAGGGAGGCTGCCCTACCTTCCCCGAAGGAGTCCTCCGCCACTGGATGACATGGAAGAATATACTATTCTCACAGTGTCTCATGGTGGGTCAGTCCAACCCATGTTCTCCAACATGTGTCCATATTATTGATCGACCTCCATGTCCATGATCTGTGAAACATGATCATCAATCAATACATGTGCTAGTCACTGACTCATATGCATCCCTCATATGATTGTTGACTAGGAACATATTTAGAATAACATCATAGAGATAATGGGTTTCACAAATGAATCACGTATTCACCAACCAATATCATGATAGTTTATTCATGGGACTGAATACCAATTATTCTTATTTAGATATTCATAAACATATGGAAATATCATCATCAATATGATTGCCTCTAGGGAATATTTCCAACACTAGCCACCGCACTTTCGGTTGCCGCCTGGTCTTCCTGGTCTTTGAACTCCTCCAGGAGTTAGTCAAACGGGAACGTCGGCACCAAAAAGGACACCTGAGGAAGAATAGCCATCGTTGTTTCTCAGACTGCAGCTCGTGCTCGGACTTCAGCTCTATGGGCAAGGAGGCCGGGAAGGGACTCTAGCTTCCCCACCAGGTTCGCATAAAATATGTTGATATTTTCAAAGTTGCGATCTTGTAGGGTGCTGGTGGGAAGATCGAAGCGGTGCATGATGGCATGCGCTGACCCCTGGCATCCTCCTCTTGCACCCCTGGGCAGCGAGAGTGGGAGCCGTGCCAGCTTGGGGAAGGGATAAATGCTCGGGGGCTCCGAACGAACCCCTGGCATCCTCCTCTTGCACCCCTGCAGTCGAGAACCCATGATGAGTAAGGTATGCGTCGGGGAACGTGGACCGGTTGCGAAGATAGAAACGCGGCCTACCTCCAACGGAGGCGCCGCACGGATCTTTAGGCGGAAGACTCCTAGGGACGGTCAAAGGGAGGAAAATCCTGGTTGTTGGGGGCCCTTGGATCTTCTTAACAGAGAAGACTGACAACATCGCCTCTTCCCACATTCGCTTGTTGCGGTCTATAGAACGGAGCTCGCTGCCAGAACTAGGAGGAGGCCAGATGCCATCAAGGATGGGACAAATAAGAAGTAATTAAGATAAGGAGATGGACGTACCTTTGGGCTTTCAAGGTTATTCCCTAGCTTCCCGACCGTGCGAACGGCCCGAGGCGAGGGATGGACAAGTTTCCCATCCGAACGAGAGGTGTGTCCGCGGCACCTGGGCCCCCGGTTTCCTCTATGAGCCCTTCGCAGCTGAGGAAGAATATGCGTTGCACGGAAACCGCATCGCGCACCTGGGCAGAGGCCCGGGGGGCGAGGGCGGCAGAGGTGAGCCCAGAGGATCCTCTAACTCAGATCTTGCAGGAACGATTCCCCGTTTGTCGCAACAGGGCATTTTAGCCTAGATCAAGGAGAGTCACGGGGAGGTGGCAATGGGGGTCACAACGGCCGGGAGTGGGTCCATCCCTGCCTCTGGCCCCTCCCTGACCAGCCAATTCACCTGCGCCCTCAGATTTGATGCCAACCACCCCATGTGTGGCGATTGGTCCAACCGGGTAGCATCATCCGGCCACGTCACCAACCAAGCCGGATGTGAGCGAGCCTGTAATGGATCGAGGCGGTTGCCGAGATAGTCGGCGATGACGTGTCTCTCCTTGAGGCCTTGGTGCTTCCGCTCGAGAATACTAGCATACACGGGAGCAAGATCTGCGTCCATGTGCCCCAAGTCTCTTCAGTTTTCTTGCCTCTCGGCCTCGGTGGTCGGCACATCTAATGCCTCGTGGGGCTCCGGAAAGCGGAAGAACGCCCACTCATGGCGCCACAAGTCCCACCTCTTCTTTGCCAAGGGTATGAAGTGGTCGGACAACCCAACATGGAAGCAGAAGGAATCCAATCCCGTTATGAAGTGTGGCGGAAGAGTGCCACGGACGGTGTCACCCCAACGAAGGCCTCGCATAGGTGCTGAAATATGGCCAGCACTTGGATGGCGTTGGGGTGGAGCTGTGTGAGGCGAAGGCCATGCTCCTCCAGGACAGCACAGAAAAATGCGACATCGACGGCACCAAGCCAGCGCAGACGAATCACTTGAAGACCGGGACGTCCAGCGGGTTGAGCTTGCTGGCCAGAGTATCGATGCGCCTGATTATGGTGGTGTGATGGTCATTTCCCGACCTCGCCGCAGAATCTCTCGCGAGTTTATCAACATCGGCTTGGGATCATCCAGGCGGGAAGAACGCCTTGGTAGTTTTCCATCCCTCCCTCTCAAGTTCCCGAGCAGACATGTTGGAAGTGTCCCCCTCCTTCCTTTCTTCTCCCCTAGCCCCATTGGGCGCTGGTCGGATAATATAGGGAGGAGGTGGGGGTTGAAGAAGTAGTACGGTGGTAGGGAATTTGGAGCATAACGACGTTGTGAGGTGGACGGTCAGTTATAAGTTCGGAGGGGGGAACCGCCGCAGGCAGTTCCACTCCCCCGGGACATTAACTACCACCCTTCCCTATAGCGTGGCGAGTTCGATCCCCTGCCTTCCACATGGCATCGAGGTCCCGAGGTAATTAACGCATGCGGAGTAAATCCATCTCCTGATACCCCACGTTTCCTCGGGATAAGATCCAATCGAGTGCATGTCGTTTCGAATGGTCTAATACCAGTATAGTAGACCTCTTTTGGTTTGTCTTTATTATTTGCGGAGAGCAGCTGGAGCACGCTGCGGGCCCATGCTAGGAGGGGCATACCCCTTCAGCTCCCTGCTGACAGGCTACGCCCGAGGGCTACTGTCTGAAAGAACATAGTTTCTAAATCCTGTTTTTAGTGTTTGATTACAACATATAGATGGACTAATGTGTTTTGCTAAGTGTACTCAGAAAATATCAACCCGTAAATATCATACAAGCTGCAGCAATAAGTGAGAAAAAGTTACGGGAAAAGATGAGGAAGAGGAGAAAAGAAACGGCGAATAAAAGGGAAAAGGAGTCAAAGAAAAAGGGGAGGCCGGCCTCCTGGCCGGCCTGGCCGGGCTCCAGGCCGGGCTGGCGCAACCCCTGGCCAGCCCCACGCCAGCCCCAGGCCGGTCCCCAGGCCGGGCCGTTCGGGTGGGGGGCCGGCCTCGCCCCTCTGCCCCCGCCGGCCCCAGGCCGGCCTCCAGCCCGGGGTGCCCGGGTGGGGTCCGGCCTCGCCCCCCAGCCCCACGCCGGCCCCAGGCCGGGCTGGATGGGAGCTGGCTGCCCCACGCCGGCCTCCACTGGTGCCCACGCCGGCCCCAGGCCGGCCCCCAGGCCGGGGTGGGTTTGGCCCGGCCCTGGCAGCCCCCAGGCCGGCCAGACCGGCCCCCAGGCCGGGGTGGGGCGCAGGAAAGGGGAAATGCCCCCTAACGGCCGTATTTTCAACATGGGTATAATACGAGGTCTCCACCTACCTCCTTGCTTTGTCAATCTCACCCACACTTTCTCTCACCACCATTGATTGACCAAGCTCAAGCTCAAGAACAAGATCTCCACAAATCCCCAACCAAAGCTCGTGATACTTTGGGATTTGAAGGAGACACCCCCGATCTACAACTCCACCGAGTCGATTAGAAATCCACCCACTCATCCCATAGGGATCTTGTCATTCTTAGTTCATTGGAGCTAGGAATCTTGTTGCTCTTAGTTCATCGGAGCTCGGAGCCTTGTTGATATCCCCAGTGCTTTTGTGCCCGTGGATCTTGCTTCGTGGAGTCTTGGCGGCTCGTGGGATTTGGTGAGGACCCTCCAATCTTGTGGAGTGCGCCTCATCCTTGTAAAGGTTCTAGTTGTCAACCTCAACGGCAACATAGTGATTCGAGCCTATCCACATCGGTGGAAGGACTCGAAGGAGATACGGTGTGGCATTTGAGGCCTACTCGGTGTTCCACTTTGGTGGCACCGCACCGCTCCAACGGAGATTAGCTTCCATTGGGAAGTGAACTTCGGGATACATCTCCGCGTCACTATGTTCGATTATCCCTCAACTTACCTTTACTAGTTACTACTAGCTTAGTCATATACTTACCTTGTGCTAGTTGTACTTGCTCAACATATAGGATTGTTCACCTAGTTGCATAATCTAGATAATCTATATTTGAGCATTACCTTGTTAACTTGAAAAAGAAGTTAAAATTTGTAGTTAACCTATTCACCCCCCCCCCCCTCTAGTTAACCTCTCGATCCTTCAATTGGTATCAGAGCCTCGTCTCTTTATATAGGCTTCACCGCCTAAAAAGAGGAGGTAAGGATGGCCGATGATCCCGTCACCATGGATGGGATTCAAAAGCTAATCCAAGCTATGATTGATAATTCCGAGAAAAAGATGGAGGGACTAATAAAAGAATTGACATCTCCATCTAAACAATCTAGTGAAAAGATTATCTTAGATGAACATGGAAACCCCTTGCCAACTAAAGAAGGAACCGAAACATCTTCACCTTTAAACAATGGTAGCGGTGGCAATTCTTTTGGCTATACATATAACAATGCTCCTAATGTTCAACATCCTCATGTTTCTAATCTTGGTCCACCTCCTTTGGTGGATCGGCATCGTTTTACTAATTGGAAAGCTTCCATGAAGTCTTATATGTGCAGCTCTTCAATGCAAATATGGAGAATTGTTGAAAAAGGGTATGAGCCAAAGGATCCCGCAAATCTAAGCTCAAGTGACATCATAGATGAGCAACTCAATGCTCATGCTTTGCACATGTTGGAGAGGGCAATGGAAAAGGAAGGAGTTGAGCACATTCGGTCCTTCACTAGTGCAAAGAAAGCTTATGATGGTCTTGTCGATATGTTTGACGGCAATGTTAACCTCCAAAGGTCCAAAAGTTCAATCATTCAAAGAAAAGTTGAACACTTTCATTTGAGCGATGGAGAGAACATAGAAGACATGTTTAGAAGACTCAAGGCTCTTGTAAATGATATGAGAGATAGTGGATTCACGGATTGTACGGAGAATTGGGTTAAGGAGAAATTCCTACTCACCTTAATGTCATACAATGAAAACATGGTGATGAATGTACAAGCAAGGGCCGACTATTTGGACCTATCCCCCAATGATGTCTTAGGTCTTTTTATCACTCTAAAGGTCATGAAGCAAACCTCCGATGATGTCATGGCCCGTGTGAACGGAGCAAAGAAAGCATCTCTTGCCTTGAAGGCCAAGGTCATTCCCCATGAAGATAATGACTCGGGTGATGATGGTGGCTCTACTCATGAGGTTTCCGAGAAAGAAATGAGGACATCACATGAAGAATGCTTGGCTCTTGCTCAACACAAGTGGTGGAAGAAAGGAGATTTTAGATCCAATGCCACCAAGAATAAAGGGAAGGAATCCTCAAGCACGAAGAAAGCAAGAACTTGCTTCAATTGTGGAGATTCCGAGCACTTCGTTGCCGAGTGCCCCTTCAAGAGTAGAATTGAGAATGGAGGAAGACTTATCAAGAAATCCACCTTCATTCCCAAGTCCAAGAATTTCATCAAGAGAGGCCCTCCTAGGGCAATGATTGCTAAAGAGGTCGAGTACACATCCGGTGGTGAAGAGAGTGATGGTGAAGGCGAACAAGTAGGTATGGCGGCCATGGCTAGGGGCGTCATACGTCCTAACTTAAGCTCTCTCTTCTCCAACCCAAATGACAACAAGGGCCCCTCGAGTCACAAGTGCTTCATGGCCAAGGGTATATCCCCAAAGGTGACTCCTACACTTAAACTTGCTAACTCCTCTATTCCTTCACTACTAAATTGTGTCGAGGAAGATCCTTTGACAAACTTTGTTGAAAAACTAGAAGGAGAAACTAAGTCCATCTTTGTCTCTCTCATGGATCAGTTAAGTGAGGCACATGGCCTCATTGATGAACATGAGGAGAGAATAATGTTACTTGAAAAGTTTGCTCGTGATGATGCTAGTAAAATTGAGGAGCTTGAGAAAGCTCTAGATGAATCACATTGCCTTAAAGAGAGCATTGAAGAAACCTTTGCAATTGACATAGCTAAAGTTAAACTTGATTGTCAACATGCTTTTGCTAAGGTAACGGAATTCATGAGCTTAAATGATGCAACTAACCAAGGGTATAATGAACTCATTAAGGATTTTGATAAACTTAAAATTGATCATCGTACTATCTCAAATGAGCTCAAAACCTTAAAAGGAGTAAGATTTGTGAATGAAAACTCTTGTGCTACTAACCCTTTGTGTGTCAAGGAAACTCTCATTGAGGAGAACAATAGGTTGAAGGCACAACTCAACAAAGGCCTTGCCACATGCATCCAAGGCCAAAAGAACCTCAATGATCTTTTGAGTAATCATAAGAGAGTTGTTGGTAAAGAAGGCCTTGGTTTTGGTTCCACATCAAAGGTGGCCTACAAGAAGAAGTCAACTCCCTCCACTAACTCTATTGTTTTTGTGAAGGAGGGGGAGTTGGCTAATGAGGAAGATGAGTTTGATATTATTGCTACAAGTATTGTTCCTAGGAACACTACTACTCACAACAACTTTGCGGGAAAATATAACCCATCTTATGTGCTTCTTAAATCTATTGATGGTCATGTTTATGCAAAGTATGTAGGCACCTCATATGGTGATGATTACAAGCATGCTATTTGGGTTCCCAAGACCCTTGTGACTAACAAAAAAGGACCCATCCAAAAATGGGTACCTAAAACAAGAAGTTGATTCATTGTAGGGTTGTATCTCCGGTGGAACATCATGGATGATTGATAGCGGTTGTTCCGCACACATGACCGGAAGCAAAGAAGTATTAGAAGACTTGAAGCTCCAACTCCTCAAATTTGCTCATGTAACTATTGTTGATCGCTCACAACTAAAGATATTGGGACATGGCAAGGTGGTCATTTCTCCGGATTCATCCATTGAGAAAGTCCTCCTTGTTGAGTCCCTTGGCTATAATCTTCTTTCCGTCTTGCAACTTTGTGAGTGCAATTTTACGTGTGTATTTGGGCGTCATCATGTGCTTGTCCTTCACACCATTTCTCTTAAAGTAGCCTTTGTTGGATTTGTGGAAAACGGTATGTATATAGTGGATTTCTCGAAAGAAACTACACATATCGCCACATGTCTAATGGCTAAATCCGACGTGGGGTGGCTTTGGCATCGCCGCCTAGGCCACGTCGGTATGAGAAATTTACAAACTCTTGTGAAGGGTGAGCATGTGATAGGACTAACAAGTGTGAATTTTTCCAAAGATCGTCCTTGTAGCTCTTGTATTGCCGGAAAGATGCATGAGAAGAATCATCCCAAGACATCAATCATCGCCACAACAAGACCCTTTGAGCGCATTCACTTGGATTTATTTGGGCCTCCCACATATGATAGTCTTGGTGGCAAGAAGTATTGTTTGGTTATTGTTGATGATTATACAAGATACACTTGGGTTTTCTATATCAAGAAGAAGAGTGAAACTCAAGAAAGATTCATTACTTGGGCTACCGAAGTGCAACGCCAATATGACACCAAGATCTTGTCCATTCGGAGTGACAATGGCTCCGAGTTCAAGAACTACACCATGGATGAATTCTTGGGGAATGAGGGGATAAGACATCAATATTCCGCCGCGTACACCCCTCAACAAAATGGTGTTGCGGAGAGGAAGAATCGCACACTTATTGATATGGCAAGAACTATGATGGCCGAGTTCAAATCCCCATATAACTTTTGGGCCGAAGCCATCAACACCGCTTGTCATCTATCTAACCGACTCTTCCTTCGTCCGATGATTGGCATGACTCCATATGAGCTTCTAACCGGTAACAAACCCAACCTCAAATATCTTCGAGTTTTTGGGTGCAAATGCCAAGTATACATAAAGGGAACTAGATTGTCTAAGTTTGATGCTAGAACTTTTGAAGGTATTTTTGTTGGTTACGCCACGAACTCCCACACTTATAGAGTCTACAACATATCCACCGGGTGTGTTGAAGAATCTATGAATGTGGAATTTCATGAGGATAATGGCTCCCAAGTGGAGCAAATTGATTGTGATGATGTAGGTGATGAACCATCCTCCATAGCCATAGGAAGAATGGGTGTAGGTCCACTTATACCCATTGAGGGACACCTTGTGGCAAATGAGGATGGAACTAGCTCTACGCAAGTGGAGCCCTCTACATCAACCACCAATCAAATGGTAAACCAAGAACAAGAAGAAGATCTTCATGTGGATACCTCCCATCAAGAAAGTGATCAAGATCCACCCAATGATAATGGTGGAAATAGTATTGGTGATACATCACCAAGAACTCCAATAAGGGTGGACAATGGTCTTGATGAAGGAAATGATGAGGATATTCCACCTAATGAACATCCCGATGATGCTCTAGTTCGTATCATGTCTCGTCAAGCATCAAGATTGCAACAAAAGTCACTATATCAAAAGAATATCATTGGTGGCTTGGGAAGAAGTGTCTCCACTCGTGGACAAGTACTCAAGTTTTGTGGTATTCACTCATATGTCTCTCATGTTGAACCATCAAAGTGTATGATGCTCTTGAAGATGAAGATTGGGTTCAAGCTATGCATGAAGAGCTCCATAATTTTGAGAGAAACAAAGTATGGTCACTAGTGGAAAGACCCAAGGATCACAATATCATTGGAACTAAATGGGTGTTCAAGAATAAGCAAGATTCTCATGGGCAAGTGATTCGCAACAAAGCACGATTGGTTGCTCAAGGCTACTCTCAAGTCGAAGGACTTGACTACGGTGAAACTTTCGCTCCCGTAGCTAGGCTTGAATCCATTCATATATTACTTGCATTTGCCACTAGTCATAACTTCATCTTGCATCAAATGGATGTTAAAAGTGCTTTTTTAAATGGACCTTTAAATGAAATGGTATATGTTAAACAACCTCCGGGGTTCGAGGATCCCAAGTATCCTAACCATGTCTACTTCCTCCATAAGGCTTTGTATGGCCTCAAACAAGCCCCATGTGCTTGGTATGATCACTTAAAGGAGTTCTTAGTAGATCGTGGTTTCGTACTTGGGGTAATCGATCCCACTCTCTTTACCAAAAGTGTAGATGGACATTTCTTCGTATGCCAAGTATATGTTGATGATATTATATTTGGATCCTCTAATGTGAGTTTTGTAGATCAATTTGCCAAACTAATGACAAGTGAATTTGAGATGTCTATGATGGGAGAATTAAAGTTCTTTCTAGGTTTTGAGATCAAGCAATATCATGAAGGGACTTTTATTTGTCAAGCCAAATATATTCAAGACATGCTCAAGAAATTCGATATGATAAATGCCAAACCATTACCTTATCCAATGCCAACAACCACAAATCTCTCTTTGGATCATGAAGGTATACCGGTAGACCCCAAACTTTATCGATCCATCATTGGATCTTTGCTTTACCTTTGTGCATCTAGACCGGACATTATGTTTAGTGTGGGTTTGTGTGCAAGATTTCAATCTAACCCCAAGGAAAGCCATATGATTGCGGTCAAGAGGATTCTTAGGTACTTGGTTGACACTCCCACTCATGGTCTTTGGTATCCATCAAACACAACTTTTGATCTTGTGGGATACTCGGATGCGGATTGGGGAGGTGACAAAGTGGATAGAAAATCAACCTCGGGTGCTTGCCAATTTCTTGGTAGGTCTCTCGTGTGTTGGTCTTCCAAGAAGAAAAATTGTATTGCCACCTCCTCCACGGAAGCGGAGTATATTTCCGCCGCAAGTTGTTGCTCTCAACTCTTATGGATGAGGCAATGTCTTAAGGATTTTGGAATTAAGATTAAGACAATGCCTCTTTTATGTGATAATGAGAGTGCCATTAAGATTGGTCACAATCCGGTACTTCATGGCAAGACCAAGCATATTGAGATTCGGTATCATTTTATTCGGGATCATGTGGCCAATGGTGATATCTCACTCTCTTATGTCAACACTAAAGATCAACTTGCCGACATCCTCACCAAGCCTCTAGATGTGAAGAGATTCAAGGAATTGAGGAGTGAGCTCAACATCATATGTGCAAGCAATTTTAGTTGATTGAAAATCTTGCATACACACCCCTACTAGACTCTTATTTGGATTTAGATGCACGCATAGACATAGGGGGAGTGTAGCTCAATCCATGAGCCAACACTACCTTTATAATGCATAAATAAACAAATCATGCCTAAATGATCATTTTTAATGACATCATGTGCTTCAATGATGAGTCTCGACAATGCACCCAAGATACATCTTCGCGGTGTCATATCGAACATACTCATACATGGTGGCTACGGCCACCGCCAATTTTTCAATACGATATTCGTGTTCGAGTGTTCACTCATTTGCTTTTTCACTTGTTTTCATATTTCATGGGTATCCAATGTTGCTCATTTCGTCTCTCATTCTTTCCCATTGGATACAAATGAAAACATCATATGCATGTCATCATCCTCATATCATTCGTGCACATGGTCAAATAAAAGTGCTCTCATGAAAATGTTGTTAGAATATATTTCCTGAAAATTCTTGAAGTGAAATATTGTTCATTTTTTATTATGTGTTGTGGCTTGATATGTTGGGTAGGTTCATTTTTATTTTTTTCAAAAAAAAAAACACACACGCTAAACCAGCCCAACCCACCTGCCAACGAAAAAAAAAACCAAACACAAAACAAAAAAAAACAACAAAAAACGCCCCCACCACGGCCCCTGCCGCCGCCGAGCCGGCCCCAGGCCGGGCGCCAGGCCGGGGCGTTCGGCCTCTAGGCCGGCCCCGCCCTCCACTGCGCGCCGGCCCCAGGCCGGGGGTTAGGCCGGGGGCTTCGGCCACCCACCCGGCCTCGCTGCCGGCCCCGCCCCCTCGCGCTCCGGCCCCAGGCCGGGGTTCCCGCACGCACCCACCCCACGCCGGCCTGGCCGGCCACCGACCCGGCCCCAGGCCGGGGTGGGCACTACACCACGCACACACGCACCTCCCCTCCACCAACCGCCCCCACTCCCCTTCTTCCTCCTCTCCTCCCTCCATTAGAGCACCTTGGTGCTCTTGCCTCCCCCACCTCCCCCCCCCACCTCCCTAGCCCATCCCCACCGCCCAAATTCACGGATCCGCAAGCCCTCGGCCCTCTCCTCCCTCTCCTCCACACGGATTTCTCATTAACCCCTTATTGGAGGAGATCGGGACACTTGATTGCTTCGTGCTTTTTGTTTGAAGATGGCTTCGAACTCGGGTAATTTTCTTTGGGCTTTTCTATGGTTTAGGTGTATGTGAGTGCTCTCTATAGGTGTGCTAGTACTAGTGTTCATGTGCTAGATTTTTTTTCCATCTATTCATGCTAGGGTTCCTACCTCTATGCTATATCATGATTTGTTCATGACATGTGTTCCATCTCTTCTTATGCTATGCCATGTTAATGTTCCATGTTCCTCATAGTCTAGCCCTAGTCCCATGATTCTATGCTTCACCTCTCTTTGCACATTACATTTTCATGTTTGGCCATGGCTAAATACTAAAATTTTCCCATTATTGATACGATTGGTCTCTCCTTGTGACATAATGTGTATGATATAACCTAAATATTTTTACATCCTAATGGCCTCTCGTATGTTTACATGCCCAATATTTTGTTTCACATCACTCAATTCTATACACATGATATGATAATATGCAAACACCCATAATATTGTGTTCACTAACTATTGGGCTAGTATTTCGTTTACCATGTCGTTGTCCAATTGATTCATGGCTTAATTTTTTTTCTCTCTCCTAAACAACGACCATGTGCACTCATTATCATGCTCCATATCCATGCATCATATGTTTTAGGTGATTCTCCTCCTCACAATGAGTCTGATGCCTCCCGCTCTCTCCACCCTCGCACCTCTCGCAAGAAGAGTGCCTTGGAGGTTGCTGGTTCTACTCCCTCACGGAGACAGGCTCCCACCCTTCCAATCAATCCGAAGGAGCCCGTGATCAAAAACTGGGGTGGCCTCAGTACCGCCGATTTTGAGGAAGCTAGGCTGAAATTTAATCCTTATGAGTTTGGTCAAAGCACGTGCTCGGATCCTCGGTTCTATTGCAAGATGCATCAAGTCATGCATGAATTTATTCTTGGCAAGCTTCAGCACAGTCACGTGGATCAACATTACTTTGACATTGAGTATGCTCGAAACAAGTGGCCTGAAGTTATGACCATCTTGGACTTCCACAACCTCACTCCTCTCATGGGTGACACCCTTGCTCATCCGTACTCTCCACAGTTGCTCAGGGAGTTCTACTCCACCGTTCACTTCACATCTGGAGGTCCCACGCGTCTCCCGCGTACATTGATATGGATGAGCGGTGGCTCCAAGTGTGAGGCTACCATGGATGAGTTTGGTACTATTCTGGGTATTCCCGAGTATCGGTTTGACTATACATTCTATTTCCGCATTCATGGGGAGTCCAACAAGATTATGAAGGCCAAGGAGGGGCTTCGTCATTGCTATCCCGAAGGTACCGGCTCCATGCATATTCCTAAGATCAAGTTCTTCTCTGAGCATTGGTACATGATACACGCCATTCTTCGCAACACCATCAACGCCAAATTTGGTGAGAAGGGCGAGGTACGCAAGTGGATGATCAACCTTCTCTTCTACATTGAGTCTCGGATGCAGGCAAAGAAGCAATTGGATGTACTGGACTACATGTGGCAGGAGATGCAGAATGTGGTTAAGGAAAAGCGCGTACCCATCTATGGCTCTTATATTCAGCGTCTTATTGAGACCCGCATCCCAGAAGGTCTCATCAACAACTATGCCAAAGTGACTCCCAAGAAGAACATTCTTATGTATGATGCTCCCATTGAGTCTGCTCATGAGCCAAGGCCTAAGCGCACCCGCACCGAGTCAGTTACTCGCCGCTCTCCTTCACCTTCTCCTCCTCCTGAGACCTTCAATCTTAAGAAGATTCTTCAGAAGATGAACTGCTTTTTCATTGATAAGCAACATCAGGATTATGAGGCTTATCGCAGAGGAAAGGCCTCTAGTCGCCGTCAGCGCGCCATCCAGACTGCTCTCCAGATTCCTCTTAGTCCTCCCAGCTCCGAAGAGATTTCCGAGGAGAAGTGGAAGTCTAAGCATACTTATTGGTGTGGCGATGATGCTAGCTCTCTCGGCTCTTTTGCGGGGCCATACACCACCGCTGAGGCCAGCTCCAGTCAGGCTCCTCCAGAGGACTTCCATGAGGATGAGGATGAGATGGGCGACGAGTGATCGGGTTGCATTTTTCTCCCTTTTTGGTGTATGATGCCAAGGGGGAGAAACACTCACGCATAGCATTGCATTTCATGCATTCATTTGCGTCTTATCTTCGTGATTTGCTTTCATCATTTTTAGTTGAAACTATTTGTGTGGTTTGTTGAACCTTGGTGTTATTGTAAGACTATGTCTTTATTTATCTATCGTACTCTCTATTATGCGTGTGACAATTGTTATTGAAGATCATAGCAAGCCTATCAAGTTATTTCATCTACTCACTATTTCGATGTGTTGAAGCCATAATGAGGGTAGTTGTTATTCATAAGAAGAATGCTATGGTAGATCTTCCTAGTGGTAAACATTATTGCTCACTTGTGTTCATACATGTGTATCTTCAATGGTAAAATCATGGTTGAACTAATTTCTTGCACTTCACATAAATATGTTGTAGTCTCATCATCATCATGATTATCAAATATACATGTCAATTGTTATGGGCACACAAATAGGGGGGGTACGAATATATGTTAATTCTCTCACAAATAGCCATGCAAAATTATCTCTTATGCAAATCCGTATGTTGTCATCAAACATCAAAAAGGGGGAGATTGAAAGAACATAGTTTCTAAATCCTGTTTTGAGTGTTTGATTACAACATATAGATGGACTAATGTGTTTTGCTAAGTGTACTCAGAAAATATCAACCCGTAAATATCATACAAGCTGCAGCAATAAGTGAGAAAAAGTTACGGGAAAAGATGAGGAAGAGGAGAAAAGAAACGGCGAAGAAAAGGGAAAAGGAGTCAAAGAAAAAGGGGAGGCCGGCCTCCTGGCCGGCCTGGCGCAACCCCTGGCCAGCCCCACGCCGGCCCCAGGCCGGTCCCCAGGCCGGGCCGTTCGGGTGGGGGGGTGGCCTCGCCCCTCTGCCCCCGCCGGCCCCAGGCCGGCCTCCAGGACGGGGTGCCCGGGTGGGGGTCCGGCCTCGCCCCCCAGCCCACGCCGGCCCCAGGCCGGGTTGGCTGGGAGCTGGCTGCCCCACGCCGGCCTCCACTGGTGCCCACGCCGGCCCCAGGCCGGCCCCCAGGCCGGGGTGGGTTTGGCCCGGCCCTGGCAGCCCCCAGGCCGGCCAGGCCGGCCCCCAGGCCGGGGTGGGGCGCAGGAAAGGGGAAATGCCCCCTAACGGCCGTATTTTTAACATGGGTATAAATACGAGGTCTCCACCTACCTCCTTGCTTTGTCAATCTCACCCACACTTTCTCTCACCACCATTGATTGACCAAGCTCAACCTCAAGAACAAGATCTCCACAAATCCCCAACCAAAGCTCGTGATACTTTGGGATTTGAAGGAGACACCCCCGATCTACAACTCCACCGAGTCGATTAGAAATCCACCCACTCATCCCATAGGGATCTTGTCATTCTTAGTTCATTGGAGCTAGGAATCTTGTTGCTCTTAGTTCATCGGAGCTCGGAGCCTTGTTGATATCCCCGGTGCTTTTGTGCCCGTGGATCTTGCTTCTCGGAGTCTTGGCGGCTCGTGGGATTTGGTGAGGACCCTCCAATCTTGTGGAGTGTGCCTCATCCTTGTAAAGGTTCTAGTTGTCAACCTCAACGGCAACATAGTGATTCGAGCCTATCCACATCGGTGGAAGGACTCGAAGGAGATACGGTGTGGCATTTGAGGCCTACTCGGTGTTCCACTTTGGTGGCACCGCACCGCTCCAACGGAGATTAGCTTCCATTGGGAAGTGAACTTCGGGATACATCTCCGCGTCACTATGTTCGGTTATCCCTCAACTTACCTTTACTAGTTACTACTAGCTTAGTCATATACTTACCTTGTGCTAGTTGTACTTGCTCAACATATAGGATTGTTCACCTAGTTGCATAATCTAGATAATCTATATTTGAGCATTACCTTGTTAACTTGAAAAAGAAGTTAAAATTTGTAGTTAACCTATTCACCCCCCCCCCCCTCTAGTTAACCTCTCGATCCTTCACTATCGACACCCCACCAGGCGGGGATGCCAAGGATCGCATGACATGTGGGCCTGTGGCAGGCCCTTCCCAAGAAGGCTAGCTCGCTCCTAAGAGTGGACCACCCGGGGGATCCCTAGGGCCCACCCCAAAGACGAGAAGCCTCTCCCCACGGACAGCCAGGGCGAGGGGCAGCCACATGCCCCCTTGCCAGGACTGGTGTGACGCGTGGAGATCACTGAGACTAGCTGTCACCGCCAATGTTGCCGCGTGGAGATCACTCAGACTAGCTGTCACCGCTAATGTTGCACGCTTCGCCACCTCGCGGGGACAGGTGGCACGGCGGCTGCCAAGTGTCGACCATGCCATGAACACATGTCGGGGTCCCATAAGATAAAAGGATACCTACGGTCACCAAGGAAATAAAGGAGGACACACGCTACAAAGAAGAGCCCCCAGGATGCACCCTGCTCCCGGAGCTACTCGCCAGATTCACCATTGTAATCCACACATCCACCATAATTCCATACCAGACATGCATGATGTAGGGGTCCATCTCGCGATGGGTTGAACCTGTGTAAAAAATCGTGTCCTTGTGTATTGTGTCAACTCATTATCGTCACTAGCATCGAGTCAGAGGCAGGAGTCTCCAGCGCCCATCTGCCGAACAAATCGAGCAGTGGACGGCGGTCTCTCCCCGTGTCCGCGTTTCGACACGTGTTTTCCATTATATTTTCTCCAAATTTTTCTATGAAATAAATTAGTGTAGGAAGTGTTGATATCATTGGGAAAGATAACATTTAAGGATTATTTAATCATATCAATAAACTGAATGATCTTGAGGAAAGACCTCTAGTTGAGTTAGCTCACAATTATGGAACTGTTGTGGCTTGTTTGGTACAATTGATTGAAGCTAGATTTGTAAATATCAATCCTATAATTACAACAAAAAAAGATCTCAAACTTGATAGCATGGAATAAGGCAAGGATAAATATTTTGTGCAAGAAACATTGCTTTTGGAATTCAGTGATGTTGCTAAGGAAGATAGAAATTTGTTTGCTCATTAAGTTGCTTGGTTATGGTCTTAATATTGTCCAAACTTTAAAGATTTATAAGGATGGTAGGAATAATTGTGAGGAAAAAACTAAGAGTGGAGGGAAAACTAATATCCCTGTACAATTCGAACTTTTAGTAGTTGTTGATGCCTTGGAGGATAAATTTGATTGGATAGCTCCTAAAAACCTTTTTTATGAAGAAAGCAAACATGGGAGGAAAAATAAAGAATAACCTGAGCCTTTCATGTAGAAGATACAATTCATCCATGATAATTTTGCAAACCTTTATCTTAATTTGGATTTATTGATAAAACTTGATTCTTACTTTATGCCTAACTAAAAGGCGTTAAAGAAAAGCGCTTATGGGAGGCAACCCTTTTTTCTTTCAGTTTGATTTTTGTTTTTTTCTTATTCTTGGAAGTTATTGCCTCTATAAAAAATCGTTCCTTCTCCTTTTATTTTTGTTTTTTTCAAGAATTTCCACTACTTTAAGGAAAGTGCAAAGTTTTGTTTCGCTGCCAGAAAACATATTCGTTGTGTATCAGTACAAAAATCATATAAATTCGAAGAAGTATCTTATGGATATGCTATTTTTTGGGGGAAATCCTTATACTTTTATCTAACTTTTACTAATATTTAATTTTCTGATTAGAGCCAAGGAAGTGTCTTGAAAAAAATCATCTTTAAAGATAGTTTTGTTTTGACGGATTTCTTCATTTATTTGCATTTTTCTCTTTACTCATTTCTTTTGTGGTTCTCTAGGGATGGAGTGCTTCAAAGTAAGTTCATCGAATTAGATAATGTTTAAATTTAGTGTCTTAAATGTGGTCCTTCTATACCAAAGTGGATTTTTTTTATTGAGTACTAATCCCTCTAATGAAGATTATGAGATGTTTTGTGTGAAGGAAGTTTTTAAGTGTCACGAGAGATGGTGATATGAGAAGATCAAGGGGGATAAATTCTCAAGCTTGGGGATGCCCAATGGCACCCTAAGAAATATTCAAGAACTATTAAGCATTGAAGCTTGGGGATGCTCAAGGCATCCCTTTCTTCATCAACAAAATTAGCAGGTCGTCTTCGTTGAAACTACGTTTCATTGCTTCATGTTTTACGTGCTATTCTTGGAGCCTTATTTTGCTTTCGGATTTGTTTTTTTCTTGCTGGTTATAAGCCTTTTTGGATCCTAACATTCTTTTTTGGGAGAGATACACACTCTGCCTTATCATTAGAATACTCTTGTGCTTCATTTATATTTTTGAGTATTCTGTTTTCGTATCAATTGTTCTTAGCTCTTGTTTTCCGCTTATATATTATTAAGAGTTGTTAGTTTTCTGTATTAGAAAGTGTTTAGAACTATCTTATAGACTTATTTCACATAAATTGATTGGTTTTGCTTCAGAAAAAGTTTCATGCATGTGGTAGTGGTACAAAGAGAAGCTTGCTTACACTATGGTTTTGCTTTGACTTGTCATGTTGGATGGCTATTTAAGTCATGTTTTTTTAGTAGTTCATGTTGTTCTATTACTAGTATTAGATATCTTAGAGTGAATAATGTGCTATTGAAATGTTAACATGTGTTGTTTTGCTCATGATGTGGTATGGTATAGTGGTATCTTTCTCTGAAGAATTTATGTGGATTAACTTGGCACATGCTTACAACATGTTAGGACTATAAATAAAGTCTATCTATCCTTAACGATCTTTAATTTTGAAGATAGTAATATCACTTCCATGCTTTATTCAACGATGTTTGGTCATAATGCATTATTATGGCCGGTATTGCTCTCTTAGTTGGTCGTGTCCAAGTCTTTTGCTAGCCTTTATGTGTACTGAGTATAAGCTCTAATCGTGCATCCAAATCTTTAAGACAAGTTATTCCATTTGTGTGCACCATAAACTACCCATACATGGCATTTCCCATCAATTCCAAGTAAATTTATTGTGTGCTACCTTTAAAATTTTCAAAAATATTTATCTCTTATTTGTGTAGTTGTTTTTAGCTCATGAGGAAGTCATAATTGGATTTTTTTTTATGTTGAACGGCTTTACCTCTTGACTCGTATAAATAATTTGTTTGTCTTTAATATTTCAAAAAGAGTTGGCAAACGGGTGCCCAACCCACAAAAGATAAATAACAATATATAATGTTTCAATATTCTCCTTTGCTTGTCTAAACAAAGGAGAAAGGGAAAAATGATCTTGTTCCTCTATGGGGGGTGCTCTTCAAAGTTTTGCTCAAGGTAACATCCCAAATTTTACATTTGGAATGTTTTGAATTTAGAGCATATGCATAGCATGGCATCATTTCAAAACTTGCATTTAAGTGTTGCATTTTAAACCCAAAAACAAAATCATGTTTCAAAAAAGCCCAAAACCCTCCTATAAGGCGTTTATAAGCCAAAAGATATTTGGGTATTTTAATTTTCCCAAAATCACTCCCTAATAGTCAATTAATATATAGCATTAAATTTCAAAATTTTATAAATTTGAATCGCCCAATTCCGAGTTGTATTTTAAAAGTTATGAAAGTTTTAAGAAAATGATAAAAGAAAAAAAAAATCGTACCCTAGTGGGCCGGCCCAACCAGCCACACGCGGTCGGCGTGCATGCATGCTAAGGATGGTTCTTTTCATACAAATCTCGTTTTCCTTGACCTATCTTAATTCAAACTCTAATATTTCTTCATTGGAGAGTGAAAATTTGAATATATTTCTTTTTCCTTGTTCCTTACTCCAAGTAGCAACTATCCACACACCTCTTCACCCATAAATATCCCAGCCCCGGCCGTGAGATCGTCCCAAACTCGATTTTTTTTTTGCTCGCCACGATCCGTGAATTGCTCGGTTGATGTTCATCTCTTCGCGAGAGTTTTAGATATCATTGATACTGATCCATCCCAAGAAACCTTACTTCTTTTCATCCACCACAGCCGGAGAATTTTGCGATCTACTCTCTCAGATACGAAGAAACAAATGTTCAATTACTCTTCAATCTGCTGTCCGTTTTTGCTCAACTTTTTACTGTAGTTGAATCTCATCATTATAAAGAACTTTCACTCTTTGAGTTTTTCGATTTGAGCTATAGATATTTTTATATAATTTCGATCTAGTTTTGCCCACCGGAGTAACTCGAAATTTCAAACCTACACTTTGTTCTTATTCATCTAAAAAAATTCGTTGAGTGCTTTATTTGCTTTTTGGATCTTATTAGTATGTTAGAGTTTGATCCACCAGTTTATAAACTTTTTTCGATAAGATCTTGTAGATTGTCAATTAACCCTATTTAATTCGGTTAAGCTGCTTTTTGTCTCTTGTTGCATTATAAACCTTTTCATGCATAATATATTGTTTAGGCAATCACACAACTAGTAAATTAGTTGAATTAATAACTAGTAAATTAGTTTTCTTGCATTATTAAATCACCATGCATTCATATGTTGTATTTTTTGCCTGGTTTGGTTATTTATTGTCGTATGATTGCAACATGTAGATTGCGAGAGTTGCAGCTGTTGTTGATGTGAGGACTGTGGGTGTTATGGTTACGAGTGAGATGAGTGCATGAACGACTCCAATTTCTGTCAATGAAAGTGGCACACACGATCCTATCATTTTCCTATATGCATTATAGTTTTTATTGTAGTTATCCATGAGTAGGAGTTGTGTGTTATCGCTATGCTAGATTGCTTCAGTAACACCCAACTGGAGTGATCATATGTTTCCCTTAGACAGTAGCAATCCAAATCTAGGCGAACATCGTATTGGTAGATTTCTCAGACATGCTTGTAGTAATTTGTGGTTGGGAATATTATCACGTTATTATGAAACTGATTATTTTAATTGCTTATGAAAAACATGATAATTAATTAACCACTGGACGGATTGCTAACATGTCATCAGAGTTCAAATTTTGGTGGGGACCGCCGCCCAGTATTCTGAGATTGTGTTTGGTTTCGTGTGTAGATGCTACTTGTGTGTAGCCTTGTGACATAAGTATGGGCTAGACATAGTTGGTAGGTTGTGGTGACTCGAACCCATCGTAACCAAAGATGTAGAATAGTGGTAGGTTGGTACGGTGTGTGGGGGTTTGGGGATCTACTTCCTATTGATTCTGGCTTGATCTTCCACCTTCCATGTTACTAATGGTGTTTCGTGGTGTTTGGGGTTGATTGGGCATCACGGTTAAAGGGCAGAAACCTCACGAGGGTTACAAACTAAGATCTTAGTCATATTCCATTGGTTAGGAACAAACTAGCAACTAGATGGGAAACTATGATATTCTCACTCATTTGGGTTTCTCAATTACTAAAATTTGATTATGGGTAATATTGGTGAAGTGCCTGATGGTTTTTCAGTGTGCTAATCCAATGGTTAGGAGCACTCCTCTATCAACCAGAGTGTCCAATGATATGTGTGAAACTTACATTCTATTAAATGATAGGGAAAAAATTGATTTTATGCAAATAGCCTTTAAACTCCACTTAGTCAATTAAGCATGTAGAAGATAGTGTTTTCCATATATCCACCATAATGTCACTTCCAAGTACAGTAAATTGTACTGACCCCTTGTGGCTGCATATTCCAACGTGCAGATTGTTTGTACCCGGAGTGATCGATGTAGGTCTTGTGACTCCGCTCAACATGTTTGTTCTCCTGTGGCACAAATTGAAGACTAGAGCCCTTATAAAGTGTTTGGTTTGGTTATATGTTGATTGCAAAGTGTTGCTTTGTTCATATATAGTATGGTTAGCTATTTTCCTTAGTTCTATCTATCTAAACTCATCTATTCTAAACTCAGTAGATGCGTTTCCACAATACTCTCTATATCAACCACCCCGAGATTCCACTTCCAATGTAGCTACTATTAGATGCTCCAACTCAGTTTACACAACCTATCACCTAGAACCTAGCCAAGAAGAAATACAAGGAACTCATTCGATACAACGACGTGGATCCAAAATATTGAAGAAACACTGGATGACGCCAACCTTGACACTAATGTGATGGTTCGTTATGCCACACAACTTAATTATGGAGATGCTCCATACTGGTGAAGGATGCCAACACAATTGATAACACAAAAAGTGAAGACCATCATATATTTATCTACGCATACCTCTAGTGATACTAAGCTGAATTCTCTTAAGGGGGTTAGCCTACAGATTTAATAAACCATCCACACATATTTGCTAGCAATTATGAATCTCGCGACAAGATTCATCTTAAGGGGGTTGGTATGTAACATCACAAATTTTACATTTGGAATGTTTTGCGTTTGGATCACATGCATAGCATGGCATCATTTCAAAACTTGCATTTGAGTGTTGCATTTTAAACCCAAAAACAAAATCATGTTTTAAAAAGCCCAAAATCCACCTATATGACATTTATAAGCCAAAAGATATTTGGATATTTTTTTCCCAAAATCACTCCCTAATAGTCAATTAAGATATAGTATTAAATTTTAAAAAAATAGAAATTTGAATCACCCAATTTCGAGTTCTATTTTGAAAGTTATGGAAGTTTTAAGAAAATGATAAAATAAAAAATAAAATGAACCCTAGTGGGCCGGCCCAGCCAGCCACACGAGGCCAGCGTGTGTGCATGCTAAGGATGGTTATTTCCATTTAAATACCGTTTTCTTGACCTACATTAATTCAAACTCTAGTATCTCTTAAGTTCAAATTCGAATCCGTTTCTTTTGCCTTGTTTCTTACTCCAAGGATCAACTTTCCACTGACCTCCCCACCCATAAATAGCCCAGTCCCGGCCGTGAGGTCGCCCAAAATCGAAACTTCAATTCCAGATCTGTTTCTTAGTTTTTTCTCGCCACGGTTCGTGAGTTGCTCAGTTGATGTTCATGTCTTTGCGAGAGTTTCAGATATCGTTGACACCGATCCATCCCAAGAAACCTCACCTCTTTTCATCCACCACAGCCAGAGAATTTCGCGGTCTACTCTCTCAGATATAAAGCAGAAAAAGTTCAAGTACCCTTCAACCATTTGTCCATTTTCTCTCAACTTTTTACTGTAGTTGCATCTCAGCAGTATCTACAACTTTCATTCTTTGAGTTTTCTATTTGAGATCTCGATATTTTTAGATAATTCCAATCTAGTTTTTCCCACCGGAGGAACTCGAAATTTCAAATCTACACTCTGTTCTTATTCGTCTAAGAAATTTCAAATCTACACTCCGTTAGATTTAGATCCATTTTTTATAAACTTTATTTCGATAAGATCGTGTAGATTGTTAATTAACCCTATTTAATTCGGTTAAGCTCTTTTTTGTCTCTTGTTGCATTATAAACCTTTTCATGCATCATATATTGTTTAGGCAATCAGAGAACTAGTAAATTAGTTGTCTTGCATTATTAAATCACCATGCATTCATATGTTGCATTGTTGTTTTGCCTTCTTTGGTTATTTATTGTGGTATCATTGCAACGTGTAGATTGCGAGAGTTGCGGGTTTTTTTCGTGTGAGGATTGCGGATGTTACGGTTGCGACTGAGACGAGTGCGTGAACGACTCCAATTTCTGTCAAGGCAAATGGCACACATGATCCTATTATTTTACTATACGCATTATAGTTTTTATTGTAGCTATGCATGAGTAGGATTGTGTGTTATCGCTATGCTAGATTGCTTCACTAACACGCAAGTGGAGTGATCATATGTTTCCCTTAGATAGTAGTAATCCATATGTTAGGCAAACATCGTATTGGTAGATTTCTTAGCCATGCTTGTAGTAATTCGTGGTTGGGAATATTATCATGTTATTATGAAACTCATTATTTTAATTGCTTTTGAAAAAACATGATAATTAATTAACCACTGGGCGGATTGCTAGCATGTCATCAGAGTTCAAATTTTGGTGGGGACCACCGTCCAGTATCCTGAGATTGTGTTTGGTTTCGTGTGTAGATGCTACTTGTGTGCAGTCGTGTGTCAAAAGTATGGGCTAAACAGATTTGGTAGGTTGTGGTGACTAGGACCCATCCAGAGATGTAGAATAGTGGTAGGTTGGTACGGTGCGTGGGGGTTTGGGGATCTACTTATTATTGATTCTGGCTTGATCTTCTACCTTCCATGTTACTAATGGTGTATCGTGGTATTTGAGGTTGATTGGGCATCGCGTGTAAAGGGAAAAAACCTCGCGAGGATTACAAACTAAGATCTTAGCCGTATTCCATTGGTTAGGAACAAACTAGCACCTAGATGGGAAACTATGACATATTATCACACATCCGGATTTCTCAATTACTAAAATTTGATTATGGGTAATATTGGTGAAGTGGCTGATGGTTTTTTAGTGTGCTAATCCAATGGGTAGGAGCACTCTACTATCAACCATAGTGTACAATGATGTGTGTGAAAATTACTTTCTATTAAATGATATGGAAAAATTGCTTTTATGCGAATAGCCTTGAAACTCCACTTAGCCAAATAGGCATGTAGAATATAGCATTTTCCATATATCCACCATAGTGGCACTTGTCAGTACAATAAATTGTACGGGCCCCTTGTGGCTACATAGTCAATATTGCAGATGGCTCCGATGACGAGTGAGCATTTCGTTTAGGTTCTCGAGTCTACAACCAACATGTTTTTCCTGTGGCACATGGAGATGATGAGGCTCATTGATGTACTATGTTTTCTGCTGCAGAATTGTGTATTTACGCTAGCCTTGAGCTATGAAAGTTGTAAAACCATTTTGTAAAGTCTAGATCTTGCGATGTAATCAAGATATTGACGCAATTACATGATATTTCATCTTGTACTGTGGTGCTAGCAATTGATCCAGGAACTAGCACAGTAACACATAGGTCCTTGCCTTTATTAAAAGGTGGGAGCACTACACTCAGCATGGGAAGTAATGAATTATTTTATCATTTGTTGACAAAGACAGACACACCTCTCAAAATTATATTTTCATACATCTGTTTTCAAATGAAAACCTCTAGCACATGAGTGATCCCCACTTCACTCTACGAAGGGCCTATCTTTTACTTTTATGTTGATTCTCCATCTTTCTTGCTTTAAGTACCGGCTAGGAGAGCATAATTGTCATTTTGAGTATAATGTGCATTGTCCCAAAATATTATTGATTGAGGTATGAGTGTGTTATTTTTTGTTCTAAAGTTTTTGTATCTAGTCACCACTTTAACTTTGGAGGTGTCCTAGCATTTATGTTTTTCTATTCCACGAAGGAAAAAAGAGATACCACTCTACCATGTTTTTATTATGGTCACTACAACCTTGTTGATGTTGCAAGGCCATATTATTTGTTTTCAATTCTTTGTGGTATTTTCATTAGGAAACTTAGTTGCTAACTTTCATTATTCTTATATCATATTTCATGCTTTTGTTAAATTTTTCATCTCAACTCACAATGCTTTACATTGATTGATCAAATTTGTGTTAGCAGCATATCACCTTAAAACTATCTTTGTTATCATTTACCTACTCAAGGACGAGCAGGAATTAACTTGGGGATGTTTATACGACCAAAACGTATCTATAATTTGTGATTGTTACATGCTTGTTCCTTATGATTGCTACATGTTTTTATAGGGTGTTTTTATTGACTACCCTATTAACAATGCCCAGAGCCATTTCTCATTTTCTGTTGTCTTTGTGTTTCAGAAATGTTGTAAAGGAAGTATTCGTGAAAAGTCCTGAAAATCCACGAAGGTCAGTTTTACCCGAGACGAAGATGGATTCCAAAGAGAAATCCTAGGGGGGGCATCCCACCAGGCGATACTTAGGCACGGGTGGGCCCTAGGCCGCGCTTCCCCGTCGCCTGGTGGATGTGGACCTTCCCCGGCACTGCCTCTTCTCCCATATATTGCCTTCTCCCTAGAACCCTAGTGGACGGAGAATTTTCCACAAAACAGATATAGAGGCGATGTCACCTTTAAGGTCAAAGTAAGGGCTTCTGGAGTCCTTCTTCAGCACCCTACCGGGGGGAATTGTCTCCAGAGACTTCTTCATCACCATGTCTGCCTTCCCGGTGATGGTTGAGTAGTTCATCCTTGGACTACGAGTCCATAGCGGTAGCTATATGGAAATCTCATCTCCTCGTGCTATCATGCCACAGCCTCGTGATCTGCCTAACATGATCAAGATCATTCTTATGTAATTGATATATGTTTTGTTTGCTGGGATCCGGTGAATCATGAAATTATGAGCAGTTTGTTCATATTTTTTATTTGAGTTTCACTTATATCTTGCTAGTGTTTAAAGTTTTTCTTGCACACTCACTGATGTGTATGGATACTCTTGCCAAGTTGTTGTATGCATCTTCAAGAGGGAGTTTTATGCTAGATAGTGGGTTCATGTCTCCTTGTTACATGAGTTCGAGTGAAAGAAATGTGCATGGGGAAGGATGTGTTCTTGCCACTATGGGTAAAACAATGGTGTTTTTGTTTGCGTGATGAGAATTGTTGCTTACATTATGTATTGACCTTAATGCAATTATCGGTTGCTTGCAACTTAATATTAGAAAGATTTACTAGATAGCTTTCTTGAGGTGGACTATTGGATATAGATGCATGCTGGATAGCAGTCTCTATGCCTTGCCGTAATACCTACATTGTTAGAACCCGTGAACTATATCTTATCATAACATAGTTGTTATGCCCTCGTGATTTTTAAATTTACTAGTTGTAATTTGTTTACCCAACTGTGTGTTGTTTTATGCAGAAAATTCACTAGTGAAACTATCGCCCTGATCCATTCTTTTACATTGATCACAACCTTGTTTACGTACTTTTGATCATCACTTGCTCGTAGTTCCTTTTTACTTTTCATCTCAAAATACACCATATGTTTAATACTTTTGTTTTAAGCAAGACGGGAAGCTTGACAACCTTCCTTGAAATTTGGGGACGAAAGTGTAGCATTCCCACATTTAAATAATGCAAGAACCATGTGTTATTGTGCTAGTCCCTGGATCAATTGCTAGCACCACGGTTCAAAATGAAATATCATGCAAATGCGTCAGAATCTATTACATTGCATGATACAGTCTTTACAAAATATGAATACAACTTGCATAGCCTAAGATGACTACCAGGAAATAGAAATACAGCAGAAAACATAGTACAACATTGAGCCTCATCTTCTTCATGTGCCAGAGGCAAAACATGTTGGTTGTAGACTCGAGATCCTGAATGAAACCTCACTCGTCTTCAATTTCATCTGCAGGATGGAATATGCAACCACAAGGGTCAATACAATTTAATGTATTGGCAAGTAACACTGTGGTGGATATAAATGGCAAGACTAATACTACATGTATCTTTGGTTGAGTGGAGTTTTGGCTAAGTTTGAATAAAGCAAGTTTTCTCCTATCTCTTTTGTAAAACAAAATCTTTCTTTTCAAAGTGTGGCAACATTGGATTAAGATCCATATTCACCACATATACTGTTCACTTAGTCAAAATTTTACTTATTGAAAATTGTGTTGAGACTCTTCCGTCATTCCTTGTCCATCTGCTCATAGTTGTCCATAACCGGGGACACGGCTAAGATCTTAGTTTCTAACTCTGCAGATGTTGTGCACTTTCACCCTTTGTCTTCAATTATCCCAAACATCCTATACACGCGGAGTGCATCAAGGAAAGGAGATAATTGAGACGAGATCTTTCAGAAGGAGAGGTTCAACCCAGACAGCAAGACTCGTTCCACCTATAATTATGCTACATCTTCATGTCAAGCATGGACTGAACTCTCACAAATTTGTTGATCAAGACAGAGCCCATATTGTCAAAGGGCTGCACAGAAATCTACTAAACTTAGAGGGACCTAGTAATCTCTTTGTTCCTGGGTGGCAATCCGCAAGTGAACACCCCTCGGGGAGACACTCAACTCTCATCAACCAAACAACCAAGTCCACCCAGGTAGTTCATTAAGCTTAGTACTTAGAATTTTCCTCAATATCAAATGAAAACAATTTAATAGCAATGCTAAGCATCTACTAAGATTAATGGATACAAAGTAACAAGGTAAAAAGGATGGCTACACACTACTAGGATAATAGCATAGCATAATAATAATAACTTAGTAAAATTCCCTATCATGCACACTATTCAAAACTCTAGTAATGCATAGTAAAATATGGGAGATTTGATGGTGTGTTACTTTCCTTTGAATTTGGTGAAGAACAATCACCTCTCTTCACAAAAGAACGTTGTTCTCCGTACAATCTAAACATTGAAAACACAACAATAGAATAAACAAGCATGCTAATCAAACAAACAAACAAATGAAGAAAACATACAAAGCAACAAACAAAGTAAAAAGGAAGCATGTGAAAACATTTGTTTTCAATGCACAAAAGAAACTAAGTTATTGTAGTAGAGTTTTCCATTTGTGACTAAGTGTTGGTCTTTGATCAAGAAGATCACACAAAGGTGTTAGGCTAATCTTTTTTTGTCTTGAGTTTCTTCTAGTTCTTCTTTTGCTTCCTTGATTTTCTTCTTATGTATAAGTATGTATGCATGTACTTTGAAGGCCTTGCTTGTAGTCTTCCTTGTTGAGTAGAAGAAAATCATCCATGATATCTATCTAGGATTTTGGGACTTAGTCTTATAGATCAAGCAAGGGGTAGAGATTGCTAGAGTTCCCTAAAGAGGACTTATAAAATCTTCTCTTCTTCTTGATCTTCTGGGAGAGTATTCGTCATGAGTTGGCTTCTTGTTGAAGTTGTTCTTCTTGATGAAAAACTCCTTGTTGAAGTCTTTTAAAAAAAACTCTCATCTCACTTGGAAGATAAATTCTAAGTCTTGGACAAAATAAACTTGACACTAATCGTATTGAAAACAAATCCTAACCTTCACATCATTGGTCTTGGAAAATCTTTAGACTCGTTTGTAGCTTCCTCCTTGGTGTGGTGTATTCATTGAAACTTCCAACACATGATGGTTTTTTGTTTCCATCTAGGGATTGTTCTAATTCAAACTTAGTCACACCATAAAGTCTAAGGGAACAGAAAAGAAAGGGAAGAAAGACTTAGAGAAAAAGAGAGATGGGGTTGATCTTCTTGAAGTTCCTCTTGTTTTCTTCTAAGTGCTTCTACTTCTTGGAGATACTTCTAAAGTTGGTTTTCTTGGCTAAGTCTTTCATGGGTCTTCAAGCTTCATTTTAACTCCAAGGATAACAAAGGGAACATCTTTCTTGCACTTCATGGTTTTCACAATTTCTGACTTATTGGTTTTCAACTAAGAAGGTTATCTAGAGAAAACTACATAGACATGGTTTCAAAGCATCCAAGGGCTTAGGTTTTGGTCTCTCTAGTCTATGGTTAGTACTTAGAGCAAAATTGCTAAAAGATATTGAAAAAATTTACAGAATTTAAACTAACTCAAAAACACTCAAAAAGGCCAAACAATTCTAAATTTAATTTTAATTGGTTCAAAAATTATTTTGGGACAGAGAATATGAAGTATACGTCCTAAGGTTTACATGGCTATTTTATTTGCAATTGTTAGATTTATAGAATTTGAACTATGCCAAAAATCACCATACAAGCATATTTGAATTCGAACAAATTTAAGCTAGTCAACTTTAAATTTGAACCGTGCTAAAAAAATTCTACATGTTCATGTATTTTCAAAAAGTCCAAATTTGTCAAATATAGAGTTATAGATTAAAAGTTATCTACAAATTAAGATTTACAAAGATATACAAATAACAAGTGTGCGCACGTATCAAAAGTGCAATTTCTTGATTCTAAAGTGTTCTACACATCATGCTGATTTCAAAATGTACAAAGTCATGAAAATTGGACTTACAGAACTAAAGTTATGGATTTTTGAAGTTTGCAACCTTTTCTGGAATTTAAATTCCATTTCAAACGATTTTGACTGGGATGGCTGACTAGGCGCGACGTGGCAGGTTCTGATTGGTGTGGGGCTGGCGCGGCGGCTGACGATGTAACACCTGGGGTGTTCCTCTAGGTTAGAAAGTTGGTTGTTTTTCTTTTTTTTTTGCATTGCATCACGTGCATAATATGCATTGCACCCAGTTTTCCAAACAACTCAAAAATTCAAACCAATTTAAACTTTCAATTAAAAGTTGCAAACTAAACAACTCAAATTGTTTCAAATATTTTGAAGTTGAATTTATTTAAATTGCTTGTTAACAAAAATTCCTTTTTATCAACACCCTAATGGCAAATTCAAGTTCAAATCAATTCCTCCATAATTGGCATGATCCAACTGTGGTTTAAAGATTAAAATCTTCCAAACATTTTAAATTCACTAAGTTTCATAGTGTTTGACCTTATTAAATAAAACTTGTTTATTTCAAAAATCCAATTGAAACTCTATTTGAAATTCAACTAACAATTTAAAATCAAACTAATATTTCAAATTTTTTAAATCAATGCTAACATTGCTTTGACATTTTCTGTTTTGAAAATTAATAAAAAATATTTCATAAAATAAAACCCTAACACTTACTCCTTTCTCTCTCTCTCTCCTCTACAAAAAAAAGAGAAGAAAGAAAATAAAAAAAAGGAAAATAACAAACCAGGGGGAGGCAGGCCATTTCTGGCCCACCTACAACCCCGAGGGAAGCCCACCGTAGCCAGCCCGCACTCCCTCCTTCCCCCACCTCCGTACGAACCCCCCCTGTCGTTTTCTTCTGCAGAAAAGCAACAGCAGCACCACGCACCACCACCTCCCCCCCATGTGCACATGTCCTCCTTATCATCCCCTCCTCCAATCCTTTTCCCCAAACCCTAGTCTTCCCCCTCCTCTTTCTTGCCCGCCGCCACCTTCCCTCTGTCCCTTAGCCCGTCGGATCACCACCGCGTTTTCTGAAGATGTGGCTGTGCTGCCATGGCCGGAGTTCGGGCTCTGACCACGCAGGCGCCCTCGGCCACCTCGACGCCGTCCGACCACGGGAACGGAAACGCCACATCAGCGTCTACCTCATCGTCATCGAGCTGGAGCGCTAGGAGCCGGGGATCGCCGCCTTCCTCTTCGCCTTGGTCGCCTCCGTCGTCTGTTCTCTACCGCTACACCGAGCCTCTGCATCGTCTACAAACAGGGGTGAGCACCTCCCCGTACCCCCCTTCCTCTCCTCTCTCCCTACTGCCTGCGTATGCCGCCCCCACACGCACACGGCGCGTGCACGCTCGCGAATCGAGCAGCAGCAGCTCGAGATCGCCGCCGGTCACCGTCCTCTGTCTCCCTCCCGTCTGAACCTTGTCTGTAAAAATTCAGTTAAAACTCGACGCACACCTCTTCTTCTGTCAGTTCCCTTGGGTATCACCAAACGATTCCTAGCCCAGTGGCTCTGCTCCCCCGCGCGCACGGTAGAAACCTGGGTTCGATCCCCAGGCGATGCAAGCCGTGGGGCTTTTTGCCCCATTTTCCTCCACACCACCACAGGGCCCACATGTCATGCTCGCTGGAGGCCCAGTCACCTCCACCCACGCACAGTCAGCGCCACACTGGCGCTGGACCCACTCGTCAGCCGGCGCGGGTTCCTTTCCCCCCGGTGTGAAAATTGCTGCACCTATTTTCTTTTTCCAGAAAAATGGCAGAATAAACCCCAATTTTGTAAATGCAATAACTTTGTCAATCCAACTCCCTTTTGGACAAATAAAATATGTATCCCAATCAGAAAATCATGAACTTTTCAAATATGTATTTTTTTTACTGTTTTGAACATTCCAAATATTTTCAAAACTTCAAATTCAAATAACTCTTATGAATTTGATTAAATCCATAACAAATTCAAATATATTTCAAATGGCCCATATAAAATATGTTTTCCAACCAAAATTTCATGCTCTTTCCAAATATAACATTTGTTTTCTGTTTTGGATAAATAAAACTAATGCAATTACTTAATGCTTTAATTAAATCATTTAAATGGTGAAATTCATAACTAATTCAATATTAATTCAAATGTCACATATGAAATATGTTTTCCATGCCAAATTGAACCACCTTTCCAAATATAAACTTTATTTCATGTTTTGAATAATTAAAAGTGGTTAAATAATTTAAACCTTGTTTAAATCATTTAAAATTGCTAAATTAATAACTTGGTCAAATTAAATTCTTTTTGGACATATAAAATATGTTTTCAAACCAGAAAAGCATAACCTTTCCAAATATGAATTTCATTTAATGTTTTGAATAAATAAAAATTCAAATAAATTCCTACTTGAATTAAATTCATTTAAATCTTGTTTAAACTTGTTTAATTCATAATTAATTCATCTTAATCCCTTTTTCAATGATTGAAACATGTATTCCATCTAAAATTTTGTGTTCTTTCCAAATATAAATTCTGTTATCTGTTTTGAACAAGTAAAATGGGTGAAAACAACAAATGCTTGTGTAACCTCTTAAGAATCCAAAATCTCTTAACTTAATAAATAAAATTTCCAAGCTTGGTAAACTTTATATCAAATTGAATCTATTCTTGTTTCCCTTCTTGTTTCCTTATTGTTTTCATCATCCATGCATCATGCCAATTCACCTTCACATGTTGGTTAATTTTAGATCAATTAATTCAACCTTAATTCATGGGCTTTCCATATGCAATCCAAATTGCATATGGGTCCATTTAAACATGTTATCTTGTCAACTAGTTTATTCTGATGCATCCTTAAACTTGTCATGCATCCATATCTTGATCATGCTGGATCTTTTGCCGTAGTAGTAATGGTTGCATCCGGTGTTTGTTTGAGGTTCGTTGCTTCTTCGCGGATAGGACGTTGAGATGACGTGAGCAACGACAAGTTCTGTGGATGTACCTCTACTTGCTGGATCTCAGGCAAGTATACTCACTTGCTGCCAAATGGGTGCCTTCCATCACTTGTTACCGATTCTTTCCGTTGTTCTTATTCTAGCCTGTTGATTCGATGCTTGTGTCTCGATCCTATTATATGTTTACATTGCAGCCATGATATAACCTTCCTTCCACTTCCTATCAACTGTTGTTTGTTTACCCTGTTGGCCCTTGTGTCGTAGTCGCATGCTTAGTGTTGTTTGCGCTCAAGTCTTGTTGTCCGTCTTATCACCTGTTTAGTTTGATAGTTGGGTTTCAATTCAATCAACACCATGTTAACGTTTTGGGTAATAATAATTTGATGATAAGGCACCGGCAGGAGACCCGGCGCGGTTTTGAAGCCTGCTAGTGTCGACCCTAATTAGGAAAAGGGTCTTGTCTACTGATCCATGATGAGCGCACTAACCGCATGTGGGAAGCGAGTATGGGCGCCCCCCTCAATTTGGTTCGATTCGCATCTCGTCCAAAGCGCCTCATTTAGTTCGGGTTTTCCATTTGCCGCATGCATGATCTTGCGAACCCAGGCCAGGGTGGAACTTTTGTAGTCGGCATTTAGGGAGACACGTTCTTAGAGTGCTATGAGGGTCCCCTTTTCTTCGTGGGGCTTGATCAGCCGTGCGCTCAATTGCACGGGGTTCTTTGGGTTTGATGCGAAGAAGAGTTGGGTTGTGTTGAGTACCTCGCTTGGTGGGTTGATCCCCCGTCTGGCGGGTTATTCTTACGTGTACGGCCAAATTGGTGCACACCTGCAGGGTAAATCTTCTCGAGAAGCCGTGTTTTCCGCGGTTATGGATGACTTGGTGAAAGTACTGGCTAACAAGTACTCAGAACAACTTACACCTAACTAATGATAACTTGACTAGTAATAGTCTTATTGACACAATAAGTTGAACATCATTAATCCAACAGTGTGAGTTATCCTTGGGTTGCTTCCTTAGTAGGGGGTGACATTGGATGGGTATTGTTTGGTGAGTAGTTGTAGTTGGTTACGATACGCTATCTTATCCCCCTCTTTTAGCCGGATGTTGTAGTGAGTCCCTGTAGTTGGTTAGTGCAGCCCGCTGCCGCTTATTTGCAATAATCCCTTCCTTTCCGTTGACCCAAAGTATTTGTATCTTGTGATGAATGGCTACGCCGGTATCTTGTGAGTATGGTTTATCCACTTGCCAGTACTTAACCGTACTGACCCACGAATCCTTTTTCGTGGCTGCATATTCAACATTGCAGTCAACAGGTTTGAAGTCTGACGACGTTAGCTTGGGAATCCCTCCGGCTTGGCCTGGGCAGGGATTGGACGCTCTCGGTTATCTTCAGGACTCTTAGTCCAATTTGTATCTTGTCCGTAGTCGGACACTATGTTGTTTCTTCCGCTGTTATTTGGATCTTTGTATTGTATCAGTTGTATCCTTGACTCGTTTGAGTCTTCTTGTATATATCTTTTCTGTTGTTGTTGTGGATTATTCGTGAACTGTTGTAATGTTATCACAAGTGGCAACCTGGAATCGGTTATTATGTGGATTTTGGCGGAAATGCTGAAATCTGCATAGTGCCCGATCTCGGGGCGTCACAGACGAGGCTAGCGACGTGGCCTAACAAGTGGCGAGCTCTCATTGGTCGATACCCCTTCGGGATTAGATCTAACGTGGCCCATCGGATCGGGATCGGACGGCCCAGAACAAAAGAGAAGGGCTCACCAGAGCTTGTCACCGGAGAGGAAGAGGACGGCGGCGGGGCTCGCAGTCGTTGATGGCGCGGATACTCCCGTGGTTCCCCGGATGCGCTGAGGATGGCGGCGAGCTTGTCGTGCTGCGGGGATCCTCCTGGTACTCACGGCTTCTCTTCTCGACGAGCAGATCCACGCCGACGAGGACATCCCGATCTGGGAAAAGCGGCGGCCGGCGGCGGAACGTGGTAGATTTTAGGGTTTTCGGAGGCGAAAAAGCGCGGACGTCCAAGCGCCTTTTATGGGGAGGCTTGCGTGGGCGAGGGGGCAGGACCGCAGGAGGCGTCGAGGTGGCGGGGGTATTCTTCCCGCACACGGCATGGACGTCGATGTCGTCAACGTCACGTATGACGTCAGCGGGGCGGGACCCACCTGTCGGTGTGAGGCAGAGAGAAGAGGGCCGGTGGTGGGCTGGTGCGGTTTCTGACAGGTCGTGGCGTTGGGCCACGATGTCGGACTGATGCTGCTGTTTCGCCTTGCGCGCGAGCGAGGGAGACGGGGGGGAAAGAGTGGGCTTCGGCCCAGTTGGGCTGATTACGCTCGGCTGCTCTCTTTTTTTGTTCTCTCTTTTTCTTTTTCTTTTTTCATGTTTTGTTAATCAAAGCATATCTTTTATTCTATAGGTCCAATTTGCCTCAAATTTGTTTCCATAGTTTTGTAAGAACTATATCTCTTAAAATTAAACTATTAGGTGTCGTTTCGGACATATTTAAATTTTGTGAAAAGGTTCAAATTCCAAAGGGTACTTTATGTCTATTTGAAAATAGGGTTTAATTAAACCCCCTTTGGCTTGGAAAATATTACATATTAAATATTAAATTTTGAAACATATCAACATTGTTTTCTTACCAAACCTTTTTTAAAATACTTATAATCTTTAAAGTATTGATTAGTCATTTTAGAAAACATATTACTTTTGGCCTCTTAAAATATTTTAGGGGCCTAGAATATTATCAAAAGTGATAATGCCATGCAAACATTTGAAAACAAAATTTGATTTGAGACTATTTTATAATTTGAATTACTTGGCATAATATATATTTTTAGAATTTAGGGTTTTAGAAAACATAAACATTTGGATTAACATTTGCAAAAGTCAAGATATTACTTTTGTGTTGTGTTCTATTTATTTTTGGTGACTTGCATTAGTAGAAAACAAAAATAATAATTTTTTGTGATTTTTGTTTTTCTCCAATAATCATGGATGTTACAGAAAGTGAGTTTATGTTTTGTGTGTAGCTTCACGCTCAACGTGTCACGAGCACCTCGGTGGTCATCTTTGAAATTCTACTGGATTGATGACCTTTGTTTCAAACTGAGGGAAATTTGCTGCTACGCTACATCACACTTTCCACTTGGAGTTCCCCAACGGGTGTGTGATTCACGCCATCAATCATAAACTCGTCGTTAACTTCCATGACTTTTGATCGAAAATACCTTCTAGCCAAACCATTATACACAAGTTTGATTCATAATTTCTTCTCAAAATAGTTCCCGATATATGAACCCGCATAGAGAATTTCCCCCAAATCGACCATACGCACTTCGGATTCGATGGCTTCATAGAAACTCCTCGTTTACTTTCATGAGTTCTGGTCGAAAATATCTTCTAGCCAAACCATTATACACAATTTTGATTCATAAAATTTTCTCAAAATAGGTCCCGACATATGACCCCGCATAGAGAACATTCCCGAAAAGCGACCATACACACTTTTGACATCTATGGATGCACTTTTGACATCTATGTTAATCCCCCATCTACGGTCCCTTTTTGGGACCTTTTTAAGAAAACTTTATGAATAAAAGTTGTGTAATGATGGTTTGATATTACAAATGATTTTGCAACGGTACATCAGGGGATAAAATCATACAACAAAATTCAGTTCACTTGATCAACAAAAACAGAACACAGGGAGTCCACCATAGTTGCCGTGACAATATTCCAGACCAGAAATAAGCCATAGGCATCTTATGCCAGTTCAGTAAAATACTCCCCGGTATCAAGTGAGGTGTGCACTATACTTGCCTATCCGCAAAGCCCTGAAAAGCCAGGGCAGTTTGTTATGTTGGCTTGGCCATAGTCCAAATTGACTGCAAGCTCTGAACTTCTGATAAACTTCCAACAAAGTACCAAGTGGCCTATTTCTTTCTCTTTACTTTGAGAATTCTCCTGCCAGACTTGTCGTTATCACGGACACTACCCATTGAAAAGCCACCTGCAGAAGCTTGACTCGGCTGGCCAAACTGGAAAATGCCAGGCGAGGTTGTTGATGTAGTGGAAGCAAATTGAGTAGCTGGTGTGCTGAAAACTGGAGTCGATGGTGAATTTCTCTGAAAACCAAATGGTGGGGTAGGGAAGAAAGGAGACTGGTTACTCTCACCGGCTATGTGAACTCCATTCATCTGATCAGTTCCTCTACTTGAACCAATAGTTGGGCTCATACTACCAAATAGTGGTGTTGAGGGTGACGGATTTGGTGTTGAGGGTGACGAAGTAGGTACTGTTGGTGTAGACGAAGTGAATGAGAATACAGCACTCGAGGTTGAGCTGAAAGGCAAAATAGCAGAACCAGCATTCAGAATGCCAAATGGCGATGCAGTTGTAATCAAATTGCTGCCAAATATTGGTGATGCCGAGAATGCTTTGCTAGATCCCAAAGCAGAACTAGTAGCTGGCAAAGACAGAGGAGTTGCATTCACAGAGGTCGAACCAGAAGCAGCTGTGGAAGAAACAATAGAACTGAAAGGACTAGAGCATGAAGGTGCTGAACCAAATTGAGAGTTTGCAAAACTCGCCATGTTTGATTTTTCTGAAGACATCAAGTTTGACTTGCTCGCTGAACTTTGTGTGGACCGTAAATTACTATTTCCTGATTGGGCGCACTGGTTTCCAGATAACATTGCTGATTCAGATGATGTCACTTTGGATTTATCCAGAGAAGCGACCGAACTCAGACTACCAAACTGCGCAGAGAAATTCAATGGGGTACTGCCGCTTCCTGTCTCGGATTTGTCCTGGGCAGCTAAGAAACTTGCACCACCGAACTTCGGGGAGAAATTGAAAGGTGCATTGCTACTTCCTGATGGTGGTGCTCCAGCCGATTCGGAAGTTGTGCCGGCAGATATTATTGAAGATGTCAATGAGCTACTTGGACCAGTATTGGAGAAAGTAAAACTGCCTCCAGTTGAATTGCTCTGCATGCTGAATTGCAGTGTTGTGTTGGGCGCTGCTTTAAATCGGATACCACCAGATTGCTGCGTTGAAGTGGATGAAGTCTGGAAACCAGGTTGAAACGAGAATTGCGGCAATGAAGAAGTTGATGAGCCAGCATTTGTAGAAAAAACCGAGTTGTTTGGCCCATTAGAAGGGAGAACAGCAGAGACAGTAGATTTTGGTGTATGTGCTAGCCCATTACTCAAGGTTGTAGGCTTGGAATTGGTAACATTAAATACAGGGTTACTCGTGAAAGATGCAACATGTCCAGCACTCTTAGAAGAAATTGGTGGAATCTCTCCATTTAACTTCTTAACGTGTTTGTATGAAACTGAGCCTTCTTCAGAAACTCGTTTGGAAATCCTGCGGAGACAAAGATATTAATGTTAAATGTCCACGTACAGCAACCATGTTTAAAACGAGAACATAGCATATTATACGAAATAGAGAAGTGGAATAAACATGGCAATTTTTGGAATAGTAAATTAAGACTAGTTTGAGCATAAAATGAGCCATGTTAGAAGAAATTAACAGATATGCTACTAATCGGAAAAGTGGGACCAAAAGATGGCATATTTAAGACCTAACAGGCTAATAGTTCTCTAAAATAAAAGGAGAAAACAAAGGTGTTATTTCTTCAGTTCAGCACCTACTTGTTGATAGCTTATGGTTGTTGCAATTTTATTAAGCAGGCAAAAACAACAAAATTTCAGAGTAAAAACATGCTCTCTAACTTGACCAGAACTGACCATGGAGCACCTTCCGCAGAAGTAACTGGTACGCTGGGTCCTGCAGATTTGTCCTTCCCAACAGGCAGTGTAGGCGGAGATGCCATAGTAGGCGTTGGAGGGGCCTGTGAGTGAGCACCCAATGCAGCCGTGACAGGGAATGAGAAGCCGTTTGATGAAGCCGACATCATGCTTCGGTCAATTTCACTGGATAAGACCAGATTAGAAGTAGAATGGCTTTGCAAAGACGATGTTGGAGGATTCTCCTTATTGGTTGTTCCCGAACTCTTAGCAATATGCTCCTGGATTGCTGGCTGGGTTTTCTCAATTGTATCATTTGATTGATGAAGTGCAACCATACTTCGACTGCAGTTGTCTACCTCCAGAGAATCCTATGAGAAAAACATTAATTGACATAGATATGTATATATACCATAAAGGTATCTGCGGTACAGAAGATAGTACTCCCTCCGTTCATTTTTATAAGGCACACTACTTGGAATTTCAATTTTGACCACATACATTGTAAAATGAGTGAATCTATGTACAAACAATTCTAGATTCACCATTTTAGAATGTATGTGGCCAAAATTGAAAAGCCTTGTAAAAGTGAACGGAGGGAGTATCATATTCTTAGTCATATGGTCCTACCTTGGGTGAAGTTACTAATTCGGAGGATGATTTACTTTCTAGGACAGTAGATCTCTCTGATATAGCATCAACACTCTTGCCATCTATTGCAGCTGGGGTGAATTTAGCAGCAACATTTACGTTGTTGATGACAGAATACTCCTGGTTTAATGCCGAAGTGGATTTCAAAACGCTGCCCTGGAATAATATTTCCTTACTCTGAGAATTACAATCATCAACATCAATGGCATTTTGATGTCTTTGCTTTATTTCTGATGTGCCTTCCTTCTGCGAAGGGACTAGTGTATCAAGCTGTTTCAGTATCTTCGCAGCCATCTCAGTTGATTGAGGTGGTGCTTGACCAAAAGTGTTACCACAGGCACCTCGAGTGTCATTGTCAACTTTAGCCAGACACTGACGCTTTTGAATTTGTGTCGAGTGTTCAGAATCTTCATCAAGTTTGCTTGCATGACTACCAAGATATCCACGATAACCAGGCCGTCTTTCCAAAAATGGTGATACTCTGTTGTACCTTTGACGCATTTTGCGTATGGGACCAACAGAGACAGTCTCGTTGTTGAGAGCAATACTCTTCCTCTTCAGGATCTGCTGAATGGCAAGGCGGCGTCACAATAAGCCAGCGAGATTGCACAGTACTTCAAAAGGCACATATTCTGTAATTTAATTGCAGCAGTTTACAGAAATTTAATTGCAGCAGTCACGTAGTTCAGAAGTGTCAACATGGGCTTATAAACTGAATTAGAGTTGCAACATTTGGCCCTTAAACCTTCTGTAAATCACTAACCAAACCATTTATACAAACATGCAAGGGCTCTAATATTTTCCAACCATATAAACACTGACCGGTGGTTGATTTCCTTTTTTTTTTGCAAAAACAAATTGCTTGTTATAAACACAATGAAATTTACTGTATTCGACATTTATATATTGTTAGCAAATGAATATACTCATGGCAACTTTCTTCTATACCGATACAAAATTACCAATTGCATGGGGTTTAAAGTGTTCTTGGACACTGAAGATAAACATTATTTGATGCTAGCACGGAGCCCGTGCTTTGCTGCCAATACACCTCAAAAATGCAAGGTTTTGGTGGAGTCCTCCCGTATTGTTCATCTGTACTAAATGCAAGAATGTTGGTCCCAGTTAAAGTGAGATTGTATTTTTGTATTTGTGCCTTGCCATACTACTTGTCCAATATATGAATGCAAGTGTATTTGTCACACTCGGGCGTGTCCGCGGACAGTGCCCGGACAATCCCCAAAAGTACACATCGCCGACCACAACCCTGATTTCATAGATAACAAATTACTACAAACACATGCAAGGTAAAAGTATGTACTATGTAGAGACCTATACACTGCTACTTCTCACTACACTCATCAGAGATCACGATGACCCCATATCCGGAGCCGCCTGCCTCGTGCCGTCCTGGGCATATCCTCGTCGGAGTCGGTGAAGTCCCAGCTCCCCACAGCGCCGGAGCCAGATCCGGCCAAATCCGTGTCGGCAGTGTGGGCTTCCTCGATCTGCAGCTCCGCCTCGAAGCCGTCATCTTGGAGGAGCTGTCCCAGGAACAGCTGGTCCGTTGCCTCGGCCTTGAGTTGTTGATCGGCCGCGCGGTGCTTTGTCGCCTCCACCTTGACACGCTCCTGCTCCCCCGTCATTGGGACAACAATGGGCTCCGCATCGAGCTCCACTACGCCGATATGAGCATCCGCGCCGACCTACGCCTGAGCCTACGCTTGTGTCTCGGCTTCAGCCTCCGCATCAGCCGCATCGCGGGCTCTTGCTACCGCGTAGATCTTCACCATCTGTTGTAGAGTGAGCATTGGGTACACGGTTGGAAGGCGGCCAGGCATGGTGTCGATGCTGGAGCTGGTGGATGTGGATTGGGCGGGGGAAGAGAGGTGCGTCCACGACACGGCTAGTGGATGTGGACGAGGAGGGGAGAAGGTGTGTGTCTAGGGTTTGCCTCCGTCCCGCTTTTATAACCAGAGAGAGCCTCCTCGGGCGGTGCGCCATGCCCCAAACCCGTCCGTGGGCTAGCTTTGGGGTTTGCCGGACAGCGCAGACAATTGGGCTGGCTTTGGGGGTTGGGTGGCCTTTTTTGGCCCGGGCTGTCCGCCGGGACAGGGGAGGGGGGGTTGGAGATGCTCTTATAAGTTGGGGAGGGTGAACGCACCACCCACTCCAAACTTTATAACTAGGAAAGAATGAAAGCTATTATGTAAAAGACGTGCTTTAATATTGAAATCACTGGCATCACTAGCTGCTAGGGATATTGAAAGTGTAAATGAGAAATGATTCAGATAAAATGTGCCAATTAAGTACTCCCTCCGATCCGATTTAATTGTCAGGAAGAATGTACTGCCGTAGTACATAGTGCTTATACAGTCTGTGGCACTTATTCCGGATCAGACGAGTATTGAACAGCTGAAAAGATAATCTATTAAGACCTCAATATCAATATTACATACCATAACCATGACTTAAGGGTATCAAGAATAGAAGTTCAAAGAATTTTAAAATATGAAGCTTTTACTTTAAAATATGAAGCTTTTATGGTGGTATGTACAGCTTATTTTACATAGGAAGATAGGCTGAATACAGTCAACAAAATCTGGAATTATGGTTTATTGATGTATTCTCCTGCGGCTTGAAGGTGTGAAATTAACTGGTGATTAAAAAACTGAGCGTGTGTACTTAGAAGTGCTGCATTCAGATTAAAAGATTTCATCGCATGGCTAATCCGTTATAAAGAAATAAAAAGTAGATTGTGGTGTAATAATGAGTACCTGCCTGCCAAATGTACGAACACCGTTTGAGGTCTGATAAGATGAAGATAGAGTACCAGACATGTCCCTGGAAGGAACAGGACCCTGAACGGATTGATAAACAGAAGTTAGAAAGACATTATGCTCGAGAACATGGATAAAAGTAAGATATTATGAACAGTAGAAACAGATAGGATATTCAGTCTCTGATGTAGACAGAGTAATATCTTAAGTCAATACTGCTCTTAAAGGGATTGATCAAGGAAAAATACATAAATAACTTGCTCCTTCAACTTTCAAAGTAGTCTACGGTTGCTTATTCTGATTTTTTACAGAGAAGCCTCGTGAGAAATTGGGTGTACCCGTAAGCATACTATGAGCATAAATTAGCAATATACTCCCTCTGTTTCTTTTTACTCCGCGTACTAGGATTGTCTTAAGTCAAACGTTCTAAAGTTTGACCAAATGTATAGAACAAATATAAATATTTGAAATATCAAATGGGTATAATATGAAAATATATTCCATGATGAATCGTATGATATTGACTTGGTATTGTTAATGTTGATATTTTTTCCTATAAAATTAGTCAAACTTTAGGAAGTTTGACTTTTGGCAAACCAAATACGCAGACTAAAAGGAAATGGAGGGAGTACTAAAAGAGTAAATGAGGAATTAAAACCTTGAAATAAGGAGACAATGACATTTTGTGTATTGCTGATTTATTCGGAGTCATACAGTTGCTTCCAAGACGATCAAAGGGTGTGGAAGCAGACAATCTTGAACTTCGGAGAAGTGGGGGGTTCGGAGATTTGGCTATTGTGCTAGCTTCTACTGATTTGTTAGGCAGAGTAGAGGGGTCATGCAATCTAAGGCGTAAAGGTGACCCCTCTAGACATATTGAACCCATATATGCCTTCGCAATTTCGGCAGGTGAAGCAACTTGATCCTGCGGGGATGCATAAGGTTACATTAAGCATGCAGTCAGAAAATGTCAAGACATACAGATATCTATTGGTTATTGGTTAAGGCCAAAAACGGAGTTAACGGTAGGATAGAAATATGAAACATATATTGGTTAAGACCAAATACATAATATGGTACTCTTAAGTTCTAAGTAACAAATTATAATTGTAGTTTTGAAGAATATGATATTATACAATATGGTTAACTGCAAGAAATTCGGTCTGAACATGTAAGAGAAAAATGACAGCATGAACTGCGTACTCACAGCAACACTGTATGATCTAATGGAGAAATCAACAGGTAAGCCTCTAGATCCATTTTCCTTCTGACTAGACCGTGTTTGCTTTATATTACTAACTTCTGCCTGCAATGTATTGTATCCAACAGTTCTGGATTGCAACAACCCAACCAAATATTCGAACTCACTCCTACAAAACATAATACACGATTATTCAAGAGAGCTATGTAAGTTGCCAACATTTTAAGCGATAAGCAAAACAATGCGATATAAAATACCTAAACTAACTTGACTTCCATTTGTCTAAATACAGATGTATTTAGACATGTTTTAGTGTATACATACATCCATATTTGGACAAATGGAAGTCAAACCTTTTGGGATGGAGGGAGTATAATTGTAACTGCATAATGCATGCAACAAAGCAGAATATGAACTCGGAGTTGAGCATTAACAGATAGGGGGATCATAAAAAACGAAATGTGAAATTTGAGTTACAGAAACACGAAAACTCATAGAGATGAAAAACATGTAATCAGACAATAAGGGAGTGTTTCCCCAGTGATATTGCTATTCGTGTCATATGCATAACTGCATATTCAAAAGTTGCAACAAAAAAATAGAACTGAGAACCTAGAGCAGCAATTCAGTGGTGATCTCGCTTTATAAAAAAATGCAATAACTTCCTCACAAGCTGGTACCAGCTACTGCAGCCTTGAGGAACTATTCTAAATCACTGGATCATGAACTCCACGTGCACATGCAGAAAAGATCTTTTTAGGTGCCTAAAGGAACGTAAGAAAATTTCAAAAAAAAGGACATATTCACTGCTGTAAATGGTGATACAGACGATGATTTGAGGAAAATAAAAAAATACGTAAGAAGAATTGGCAGCTAAGGGAGTCGGTGACTGAACTGGGCCATACAGATGACGACACAAAAATGATGCATATGGCTACCAAAATGTGCAACTGTCCTTCCCCAAAACAAGTACTAATTTCAAGCAAATGACAGAGAACCTTCCACGTCTTTTTCTCAGGCATTTGAACCGATATACACTAATTTGCCACCAAAATGAGAAATATAACCTTTTTTATCTCTGCATATTCCATTAAATCTCAACAAAATATCAAAAGAATCAGAGAAGGATAATCCACAATTCTTTATAGCATGTTGGGTAGTGTTGTGAGTTCCTAAATATTCCATCCTTAGCTTGCAGAATATTGAATATTTGAAAATCTCACAACAAATTTGAGATGAGTACCATGCTGACAGTGCTCAAACACTATGTTAAATTATCTAGTACTTGCCTTGTAAACGTCATCTGTTTCAATAATTCTTCAAGTTCCTCAGAACTTATTAGCGTGCCATCTCCATCCTTGACCAAGTTTTCAGGATTATCAGTATATAGGTTCTGCATTGGCGTCAATACATGCTTGGAGGCTCAGTTATACAGAAAATTTAAAATCCAATAGGCTAAAGAAGTAAAATAGTGAGCCGAGGGACTTGTCAAAAATTTAATCTAATAACTAAAAAACAAAAGATAATTTTCTCCTAGTGTTGGGCATGTTATTAGCGGCTCCAAGAAATAAGAAATGGAAAAGCGTTTTGACTTTTAAGAATCCTTGCAAAACAATGATCAAAGATGAGGAAGTTAGCTTAAACTCTCTGTCTGGCAGGATAAATGGTAATTTCATATACTAGCCACTTAAAGAGCTTAGATTAAGCATTTAGTCAGGATAAATGGTAAACTGGTGTGCCAGGCATAACCAAATAAGAAATAGCAGACCAAGGGACAAGTACAATATAGATTATGGAGCAATCTTACATTAGCAGTATGTCCATCATTTTCTTCTCCTTCTAGAATGGCATCCTCTATTCATGCAAGAAAAAAAACAGCTTGTGTGAATTCGGTGGAAACAAATAACATATCAACAATACAGATGGTGAGAATTATCTCTCATCCCACAGGGTAGATTACACTAGCATCTAACTTCCAGATGACTGGCAATATATCGTTAATCTGGTAAAGACAGTTATGATTGAAAATAAATAGTTAATCTGGTAAAGACAGTAAACAAGGTTCACGCCGTCGACTTCACCTCTCGACAGTTATGTGCATCGTCAAGCTATGCTGATTAGATGAAAAGCTTAAGAGATAATTTGGTCTTTACACGATGATACGACGCTCATCAGACAACAACTGCCAACAGAGCTACCAGCGAATGCATGCGAAGAAAACAGGAAGGCACCAACCTAAAGGGGGCGGGGGCGGGGGCGGCGAGGGAGGTGCGTCGAGTGATTCTGGCCGCGTAGGCGGAGCATCGAACGACGCCGGGAGCGGAGGCGCGGCGAGCTGCGGAGGCGGCTTGCGGAACACTGAGGAGAGGAGGCGTGAGGCGCCGCCGGTGATGAGACGGGTTATCCAGCCGCTCCCCTCGCCGCTGCTCCCTTCGCCATCGCGCGCCGCCAGGACGGTAGAGGCAACGCGGCGTGCGTAGGGTGATGCAGCTGCGGCGCGGGGAGCAGGTCGCCTACGGACCTTGCCTCCGGCCGTTCCGCCGCCGCCGTAGCCTCCACGAGACGCCATGTAACGGCGTCGATGTGGGGTTAGGGTTTCAGGGATCGCGTGGGCTAGGGTTTTGGAGATGAGAAGGGAATAATCGATGAGGGGATGGGTGGACTGCTGATTACGACGGGCTTGGAGGGTTTACTGCGGTGGTACTGTGTCACAGTTTAACATAATTACGTATCAAATGATGCAGCCTTATCTTGTAAGTTTGTTTGATTTGTTAGCTACCTTATGCATGCAGGCTTATCTCCTCTATCATTTCTCTCATATCTCTCGTATCTCTCCTGAAGAATTTTGTTCCTTCAACCCGTCCTGCCCGTCCTTCGTCCCACCTCCACAGAAAAAAAATCAAACCGTTGTCCCCACCCTGACCCCTGCGCACCTTCTCTCTCTTCCCACCCTCGTGTCGGCCGCGCCCTCCAAACCCTATCCATATCACTGCACCCCACAAGCGCCCAGGCCTCCGAGCGCCGCCGCGGCCTGGATCTCCTCCGCCCGAAATTCCCCGTGCCGGTCAGATTCCTCCCACACTTCACTTCACTCGCTCGCTCTCCTGCATCTCAGTGTGAGTACACCCCCGTCCTCTCACACAATTGATGGGCGCCGCCGCATACTTCGGCCGCCACTTCATACTTCGGCTGCCACCTCATACTTCAGCCGACGCCTTTCCTTCCCCGTTGCAGCATCCATCCTGCTGCATGCCCCGACTTCCTCGCAGCCAGGCTGCCTCCCGTCTTGGTTCCTACCGGCCTACTGTTATTCATATCTTCAGTTGATTTCTCCCCGGTGTAATGTGTCGTGGCCGGAAAACTTATCCACCTTGCTCGCTCCCCCAGCCTCCACCCTGTTTGGCTACAATGTGGCATTTGACCCCGTTGTCTTCTTCCTCCCAAGATTGGAGCGTTCTATCTTACCTTCTTTCCCTTCTATTCAATTCATGGCCATGGTGGCTGGGTTGGAGGTTAGGAAGGAGTAGTTGGCTACAGATCTATTGGGTGTGGTTAAGATATCCATGCCTCGGTTAGCCTGTTGCAGTTGCCACCGCGAGACCGCATCCCCACCACCTTAGTGGCATGGGCCCGCCGCCGCCATGGTAATCGCCGGGAACGGGGAGAGTCGACTTAGGGGAGGAGCTAGCGGCTATATGATTGCGTTAATAGTAGTGGCTGAGTGTCGACAACCTGGACGCGTGGGCATAGCCGCACCTGCAAGCCACTCCCTCGCCTTCTTACCGCCCATGTGCTCCAGCTAAATCTTCGACCAAGGAGCAGGTATCCAAATAACACCCGGTGTCAATGAGCTTGCTTTCCTTTGCATTGCACCTCAATTTTCTAACGCTCTTTAGATGCACGCCCATTTATATGACAAACTACCACACCAGTCTATTACATGATAGTCATGTACACCTGTTACTGCTATTTTTCACTACAGTTGATTTATGGAACGATGATTCAAGTGTCCCTTGGATAATTGCCCTCCTATAACTGGAGGAGTTCAAGAGACAAGTTTATTGCAAATCTGAGGCGACATCAAACAAGTGTATCCCAGATTCCATGTTTTATGAAATCATGTTACTGCATCTTGCACTAATCATTTTAATGCCTCCTTTACAATGCCACTTCCCGAGAGATGTGATTGCACATAAAATTAATTCAGGTTTTATTTCCCAGTTGGCTACTTGGCTCTTTGACGATGTTAACAGACATGAGTTTTATCCGCGCACGCTCTGCGGTTCTTTTTAGCTAAGCACATCAATTATTGAATCGTGTGAATAGATTTAGCCCACTTTCCAATATGTTATTTACAAGTCAAGGATCGGATCCAATGCAAAAACCTCCATGTACAGGTTGGGCAGATTGTAATCTTTTTTACTTCAGCATTTGCTGTTAATACTGACAGTGCCAATATGGCATTTTTCATGCTTCAATTTAGGTATCTCTCGGCAATATAAACTTGGATAAATTCCACTAAAAGAATCAAAATCACATGATTATGCTAGCGGTCCATTATTTATATGAATATCTGGCAAGTGACTAAGATAACTCCACTATTAACACAATGAAATGTCTCATACTTTATTACCGTGACCCAGTTAATGAAATTCCATTAGTATTGATGTTACCAGAAAATTTTCCACCTTCAAAGATGTAGCAAGACGGTTCTGTAGTCATGCACATTTTCCTATAATTTGGTGCTCGATATCTATCTAGGTCAAGTAAGATTCAAAATTGATTAGTTTCACAGACGTTATGTCGCTTTATAGATCGATTACGACATACATGTACAGTTAGTAATCTTATGTGATATTAGCTTCAGTTCATCTCTTTTCATTCTGTTCTTCTTCTTTTTTTTCTATTGCTCTGTGAAAGTAAAAACAGTTCTTAATGGATCTTGTGTGTTCCATTTACCACTTTACATAAGAGGTGCTAATGGATGCTTGGTGCCAGTTGGTTTGGTCCAGTTCATTGCTTAGGAGTGGCTGGATATGCAAATCAAGCAGATTATGCACTTCAAGGTTTGTTTCTTTTGCTAAATGCACTTCTATCTGCTATTATGTGCCGTTATTTACTTAAGGATAATGTTTTTCCATGTGCTAAACTCTTCTGCTTGTTTCAAAGAAAGGAGGATTCAGCGGAGCAAGGGAAGGAGGAATGGATTTCCATAGAAAGGATAGTATGAAGAAGTAGATATCATGAAGCACCAAGATAAAGAAATAAACTTGCCATTATCTCCTATTCTCATAGAAAGGATCATATTCGACACTCGTGCCTTTTTTTTGGCAAATACTTGATCATCTGGGTTACAAATTTTTATGTGCATTAATTTTTGTTTGATTCTTGGAGTTTACTTGGTTAATATTTGGATGAGATATTTAGTACAATTTATGGACTAAAGTATTGTGCATTAATAAGTACGTGTGTTGCCAGTTCCATAAGGACTTCATGGAATCAATGTCTTGTCCTGATGCGTTGGAAATTTGTCCGTTCTTTCGGCGCTGAAATGGCTAGATGGGACAAAGCATTGTTTCTTTCTCTGAATTGTGTGTATGGAACCTCTAACTACAAAAAACAGTTTTGTTATCTAAATTATGTGTAAATGAATCAGCAGCTATGAAAAATAGATATTGTGGAATGAGAAGTTTATTAGGGCTTAAAATTAACTATCTTTGTTCCAAAGTTATATAGTTATTTGTACTTCTTCCATAGCAAACATGCCTTCTGAAAGATGTGGTATTTGTCCCAAGTGTTTAACTATGTTTGTCCCACGTGTTTAGCTATCATTCAAGTTCAGAGACTTGAAAGTTGTCGATAGCGTGCTACAAAATTTGTTATGGATAATAGCAAATTTAGGAGTATTTTAGACTTACCTAAACTCAAATATACAAGGCTTTTAAATAAAATCTCTCTAACCATGCCCTCACATGATCAGCTTGGGTGGGGCCCATAGCTTCCCCCACTCCCTTGTCTCTCCATGTTCAGTTCATCTTCTTCCCATGAAACACGCTCACATGAGAGATGTGGGCGAAGAGAAGAGCGATGGTCAACCAAAGGGCAGTAGAGATGTCATGGGTAGGGGAGCGGCTCCAGGAGCAGCAGGAATCCCCAAATATGGGAAAGATGAGGAGAGGAGAGTTGTGGCAACTATGATTTTGTCATTATGTGATTCGCGATATAGGGTAGGCGAGCAGTTTGGAGTCGCGGGAATTCCCAAAGATGGGAAATATGAGGAGAGGAGAGTTGTGGCAACTATGATTTTGTCATTACGTGATCAGAAAACAATCGCGCCGTCGCTTCGCTGCCAATTAACCTCCTATCTCCGAACACAAGTTATAAATACCTTAACCGTATTCTCATTTTATCGGGTCTATTCAACTAGACATTCGTGTTAGTAATGGAGGAAAACCTATGCCATAAAGTTCGCAACATCGCAGATGTGAAAACCGAGCCAACATGTTAAAGATCGATATGCACATATGGACAAACATAAGAAATTTGAAACACCGTGATCGTTTAATTACATCACATGTAGCAACGCACAGGCATTTAACTGGTACCTTCAAAAGTTACTCATGCCCCTTCTGGTCCAAACTTTGAAAACGAAGTGATGTTCAAAGACCTTTGAAAATGAAATGACGGCCAATACAGAGGCTTTCAAATTAGGAAGAAAATCATGACCGTAATTTATAGCACAATTTTACATCTCCAAACCATGTGGCATACAAATATTCAGAAACGCTTATACGGAAAAATGCTTCGCTCGGCCCCGCGTCCTTTCTCCCTTCCCCCACCCCTCTCCTCGCCCCCACCAAAGTGCCCGCCGGGAAGCTTTTGCGTCGGGTTTTGTGCTCTGGGGAGGTGGCCCTGGGAGGTGTGAGTGGCGCTGCCCTAGCGGCGGGGGGCGCGCATCGGTGTTGTTGGTCGTCTTCTTGGCCACGTGGTGGCGAGAAGACGATGGTTGGTGGTCATGGCGCGGAGGTTGCCTCGTCGGCCTCAAGCGTCACATCTGAAGACGACGACCTCGATCTACGTGGCTCCCATCTCGTTGACTACGGTATGCGGCGTCTCGCCGGTGGTGGAGTCATCCCGGGTTGGATGAGTTGGGTGCTTTATCCCGGGAGAAATCATTGACCTGCGGTGGCGGTCACAACATCGGCGATGTTTTGGGGTGTCGTCTTCCTCCTTGGAGGCGACGTCAAGGTACATCCTCCTTCCCCATCCTTCCCATGTGCCCAGGTGAAAACCCTAATTCTTTCGATTGGGCGGAGGCGGCATGCTAGCGTCATTTCCTCCCAGGAGGCGCCCCTTGAGTCTGTGGGAAGGTGGGTCGTTCGTCGGTTGTTGTCGTCGTCGGATGTGGCGGTGGCTGCAGCCTTGAGGAAGTTGGCCTCTGGTTTGCCGCCAATGTCGTCGTCAGTGTCGATGTAAGATCTACAAGCTAGGTACGAATGAAGGAAACCTCCAGATTTTTTCTGCATGCCGATCAACTGCGTCTCCCGCCACACGTCTTCCCCATGCTTCTCTTCGATTGGCTGGTTGTCCGTTGGAAGAGGCAGCTCGGACTCCTCCACTACATGCACCTCATCGTCCGACGAGAACCACTCGGCGGAAGGTGACAACATTCCACTCGGAAGGAAGAAACTGTTGAGACGAGAGTCGTACTCTGTCGCTGCAACGCCGTCCCAATACGACGATGACATGTTGTTGCGGGGCTCGGAGAGAAGCTTCCCATGGCATCATCGACCGCTAATTGTGGATGTAGTCACGACACACCTGGCCGGTGAGCGGCGGTGCCACCGACACCTTCACTATGTCCGTAGCCCAACCTTCTGGCAGGAAACAGCCGTCTGGCACGGGAATATTGTGGTGCATGTGCTGCTACGCCTCCTCGACCATCAGAGGTGGAGCTGGAGGCACCTCCTGCTCCACCTGAACCTTGTGGTCCTCTATGTGTTGGCGACGACAACGGTCGTGGCGACGTGCATAGAACCACGACAATGCACTGCGGCGAAGGTCGTTTTCCATCGGCTCCTTCGGGGTCGCCTTGCAGCCAGGCATCTGTTGGGCTGTGGAACTGCGGTGGCGTGTGGAAACTGGGAGGAGAGGAGAGTGAGGCGTGTGCGCAGAGAGGAGAGGCGTGCGCGCCACCGTTGTAAATCCGGCTGGAGGAGCGGTGGCAGTTGGCTGCCGCCCATTGATGCCCTGCACCGGCTCCCCTATAATGCATTGACGCCGACGAGGCGTGTTGAGCCAATGCCTGATCGAGCGGTCGCATCGTTCTGCGCATGCTTGCAAAGTCGCGTCGTTCTGCCCCGCCAGAGGAGCCGATGTGGCCACATTAACACTTCTGGGTTTGGAGACAATGACAGATAGGGCCCTATCAATGGCTAATCTCCCTTTTTTTACACATGAATAATGACGGAACCGGCGATTTTTCATTTTAAATTTATATAAAAACAAAGTTAAAAACTTAGACGAAGTTTAACAAACTAAAACATAATGTAAATTAAAGTCGCCATCTACGCCCGTTGCTGGAGGTGGTGGTGGCCGCTACTCCTCGTCGAAATCGGAGGATGACGACTCATCTTCTTGGAGCTTCTTCACAATGGACTCTTCCACCGTATGATGCTCTTCCATGATGGTCCCCTTGTCCTCCTCGATGCCCTTGACCTCAAGTACATCCTGTATGGCCTACTCGGCCTCGTACTCCTCCTCGGCCTTGCCCTCAGCCAACTCCCAACACTCGAGACGCGGCGACTCATCCTCTAGCGTCATCGTCGGCGCTTCATCGTCGAACTCCAGATTAACCTTTTCCTGATTCGATGCCTCATCCTCCCCCACCTTGTTATCCTCCGGGCGCGCGTGCTTTGTGCGGCGGCGGCAACAGCGCGTGAGCGGGGACGGTTTCCCGGAATCCGACGACAGAGAGGAGTCCTCGGAAGCCTCCACGGACGCCGCGACCATGTAGTGACACATGCATGATAGCCAAGCGGTCTTCTTTTGGCGAACCATTTTGCGTTGAATGGATCTAGGGTACTGGCGTCAGTGTGTTCACTGGGACCACGAAGAGGAGCAATATATACCACTCGATCCAAGACGGTGCGGCGACGGAGGTTCCTCATCTCTAACACGTGGCAAGCGGGAAGAAGGTGAGAAGGCTGCAGTACTCTTGCGAACGGTGGCGTCGGAGGCAGTTAATAAGATCAGAGCTTGCAGGAGGCAGTTAATGTTTTCGATAAGAGGAGTCAGTTAACATTACGAGGAAAAGGCTTATAGCTGATAGCGTACAGTGGCGGGTACCATGATTCCACGCCAGTAGTAGCGTTGGACCGATTCAGCGGCAACGCTGCCATGCACGCCATCCACGCAGCCACCTAGCCACGCACACTTGTGTGATTCGTTCGCCAACTAGCCATGCCACTTGCAACTCGATTTAGTCGCACGCTCGGTTAATTTGTCACGTCGTTTCACGCGTCGAGCCACGGGATGCATGCAACCTCCACCTACACCTATCATATGGACAATAAACTGTGAACCTTCTTGGCTCACTCCTTTTGATCTTATAGGTATTTTCAGTAATAATGCAATATCTAGTTACTGCATTTCGATAGTCCACCATCGATTGGAATATGGTGCCTTCAGTAAGCTCAGGATTCTCCCTGTTCCACTCAATTGTTTGCACGTCGTCACCATCGTATTCATCTAAAATTAAGTTGTCATTGTTCTCCGCATCCTCTTCATGGTGAGTGTTATCAAACGCTCAGCTCATGGACTCTAGATATTCATCATCCAGTGCTTGCTGACTGGCTCTATCTACCAGTTCAGGGTACATCATCTTGTCTTGATCATCTTTTCGAGGCACTTCCTTGCCAGGTTCTGCATCTTCTTCTACAACGACCATAACAGGTACATGAGAAGCAGCAACACTACCGACATCAGATTCAGTAGCAGACATGTTGTGGCTCCACGACCACTCGCTTTATTTGATCTCGACCTACAAGGAGTCCCAGGGTGCTGGCTAATAGCAGAGACATATGATTGCCGAACAACCTTCCCCTTGATTGGTTTTGCGCGTGGCTGAAACACATCGATATGAAGTTCACCAAAACGGTTGCTAGCATTCAGAGTAAAAAACAACCTGAGATGCTCGGCGCAAGTTAGTGGGAGAAATCTTTGCTCGGTACTTCTGAAGTAACTCAATTCAAAAGCATCGGCATCGCTCCACGGATAGGCTAAACGGAGGGTAGCAAGAAAATCTCTGAAGCAAATGTTTGTTTATATCACAACCGGATAGAAAAATGAATTAAGAAAATGCGGTTTAGTATCACGCAACTCACTAGTTTCCATTCTAGCCGCCAGCCGGAAAGCCACCGCAAGATCAATCCTATTTAGCTCAAACATACGGCTGTAGTTAGGCACGGGATAGAGGAGAGAAATTGCAACGATTCAATCTAAAAAATGTCAAATACGGTCTTACTTACAAGCTAGAACACCAATTCAAGGGGAAAGGTTGCTTACCCGGGTCTAATCCATGAAGTGTTTGTTGTTGATTCGACCCAATCCTCTCCACGTATGAGGGCATTGAGGCCGTCCTGGATCAACATGGCTTCGCAATCCCATATGGTGAGGTGGGGTAGATGTCGCGGAGAACACGATGGAGGAGATGGGGTGGCGGCGAACGCGGCACAACGACCGGAGGGGATGGGGTGGCGACGGAGGGGGCGAGGCTGCGCGATGCGGCGGTGTCGATCTATTTCAGCTTCAGACAAGCTCGCTTATGTGTCTCCATATGGTCTAGACAAGGTAAGCTTACGTGTCTCCTTGCGGTCCCACGAGGCACGCAACGGTCAAAGGAGGACCCGACACCACTCAGCACGAACTCATCGGTTGACGGTCAATGCATTGACTGGACGGCAAACACCCGTTTTGAACAATTACGAGAGTTTCAGCTAAGAGAATGGGGAAAAGTGAGCACAAGTTTAGAGCATGGGAAAAGTGAGCAGAAGTAAGGAATCAGGGGCACAAAATTAATAATCCCAATGAAGATTGTGAGAAATTTTAGGTGGAGGAAGTTTTCAAGTGTAGGGAGAAAAGAATGATATGATGAGATGAAGGATGGAAAAAAGATCAAGCTTGGGGGTTCCCATTTCACCCAAGACATATCCAAGAAGTACAAGCATCAAAGCTTGGGGATGCCCAAGGCATCCTCTTCTTCATCAACAAACATATCAGGTTTCTTTCAAAACAATATATTTTTATTGCTTCACATGATATGTGTTATTCTTGGAGTGTCATTTTATTTTGCTTTAAGTTTTGTTTTGTTTTATTTGTTTTAGTTTATGGTTGCATCCTAGCACTTTTTAGTTTGGAGAGAGACACGCTCTGTTTTCATTGCCTAGAACACTCTAGTTTTCACTCTTTTTGCTTTGTGAGTGTTCTGTTTTTGCTAGTACTGCCCTTAGCTCTTGTTTTCACTCGAATTTTGTTCATGGCTTATTGATTTGCTTATGTTATTGATGCATGTAAAATGCATAGATGAATTTTGCATATTTTCACATGGTTTTCTATTACATATTGCATCATATAAGGGTATAATTCAATGTTTTATAGTATTTTGGGGTTAAATTACAAAGTCCCCCAACTTTTATGGAATTAACCCTGCCTGTCAGAAACCCCGTTTTCTATATTTTTGACGTTTCAGGGGGCAAACTTCCGCGAAATCACCTGAAAATCTGCGGGGGTCATTTTCTTGGAAGGAGAAGACTTGCGGGCGAAGGATCCACGAGAATTGGACAAAGAGGCCCAAAAGAGGACCCTCCACGCGGCCAGATTCCTTGGCCGCGTGAGAGGCCCCCTTTTGGCCCCTGTGGCCCCAATTCCTTCCATCTTCGACTTACCGACTCCGTCTTGACCTAAAACCGACTATAAAAAGGGTCCCCCGTACCCTTACGGAGGAGAGCGCCGCCGAAACACCGAAACAGAGACCAGAAGTTCCAGATTGGAGGGGGAAAACTCCGGCGGGGCGCCGCCGGTGTGATCTCCTACCCCTCCAACGTCATATCCATCGACATCTCCATGAAGAGGGAGTAGTCCATCCCAGGGCTATGGGTTTGTGGAAGTAGCACTTGTATCTCTCTCTCTATGTACTTCACTAATTAGATCCGTATGAGCTGCCTCACATGATTACGGGCACCGTTGTAATTCCTATCTGGTGGATCTTTTCTATGAGTTATTGAATATGAGATTGCAATTGTTTCTCTTGAGTTATTTGAGTAGATGTATCTTATGTACCCCGTTCTTATTTGCTAGCTTTGATCAATCTAGTTCTTGAGAGCGTGTGTGGGGTGATGGGTGCATTAGTTGGAGTAACGGGGGGTGGCTAGTGCTGTGAAAGTGACAGAAGTTCAGCGATCCACTTAGGTTTTGTTAAACCTTTCTTAGTTACCTCACTAGGGATAAAAAGGAGTACCTTGTTACCGGGGATTTGAAGTGACACTAATCAATCTCCATGACTAGATCTAGCAAGTTCTTACTTCAACTTCATGTCACATTGCTTAAAGCTATACTCTGGTTTTTCCTTAATTATCGAGGTGTTATGATTTATTTTGCATCTTGGTGGAGTATAAGATGGATCAATATGACCGTAGAGATCTCTATGCTAGGACGTGATGCCCATATGAAAGTACTCAACGTTAAACATGTTATTGTAATCTCACATGTAATTCTTTATGTCCACCGTCTACCACTTTATTTGAGAGAATTCAAGTGTGAAACCATGAACATCGGTCCTATTTTAAATATAAGAAAACACTCTAGTTACTTTGCTGCAATTTACTTTACTTGCACTTTACTTTACTTGCATCTCCAATTCGAATTTACATTATCTCCATCACCACTTGCATCACAAAAATACAAAAACAATCCATTGCATATTTATTTTCTCATTTGCATTTAGTAGTAGATTTAATTATTGCACATTTACTTTCAGTTTTGCATTGCAATTTAGAAGTCTCACACCTTGTGCTTGACAACCACTTGGTGAGGTTGAGGGCACAAAATTCTCTACTTGTTTGCAGGATCCTGGAGGAAGCTTGGAAGACAACTGCTGAAATACTGGCTCCCCAAGAGTTCGATATAAACCCTCGAGTCACCCTCGTGGGGAAGAAGGCTTGCCACTAGCTACACACTCTGCACTTGGAGTCTCAACCTAGCCATCAAGCGTTTTTCTGGCACCGTTGCCGGGGAGCCATAGGTGAAGGAGTTGTCCAAGCAAGCTCACAAGAAGTGTAACATCCCAAGTATGAAAAACAACCATTAGAATGTTTGCTTTTTGTTAATTTATGTTGTGCATCATGTCATCATAAGAATTGCATTTGTTTTCCTTTGTTTTTCCCATTTGAATTTCAAACAAATTTCAAATCCTTGTTCATACTTGTTCTGTTACAATATTTTCAAATGAAAATTACAAATCAAAACATCATTTGTTTCCATTAAACTTGAAAGATCAAACCATTAACTTGCTTAAGTTTAAATAATTCATTTAACACCAAATTCACTCAATTTCATTTGAATTTTCAAACAGCAACAAAATTCAAAATTTTGAAAAACAAACAATGGCACAGCCGGGCATTTGTAAATAACAAACTATAGAAATTATCACCAAATTTTAAAACCCCAAGAGCCCTTCTATTTCTTTCCTTTCTTCCCTTTTCTTTTTCTGCAAAAAAAAACAGAAATAGAAAACAGGAAAAAAAAAGAGGGGAGAGGGCAGGCCAGCCAAGTGGGCTGAGCCCACCACACCTACCCCCCAGGCCCAGCCCACAAAACCCCCTCCGCCATCCCCTACCTCTGTACGGCAGGTCATCGGGGATGGCCACGTCGAGCAGACAGAGGAGGGAACGGCCAGCAGCGCCTTCTCCTCCTCCTTATAACCATGCACGAGGGCTCCTCCCCCTGCCCTAGACCTCCTCCTCCCTTCTCTCTCACGCCGCCGCCGTTTAGCTCCCTCCTCCCTCCTCTGCTCCTCCCTGTTCTGAACCACCGCAGCGGCAGAGGAACAGCTCCGGTGATCATCGGCGCCATGGGGTCCCTCCGAGCAGGTTAGGTGCGGGAATCGAATCCCCGTACCTTCCTCTTCCTCCTCGACACCGCAGCGAGGATGGGGAGCGCCAGGATCGCCGCCGCCATCTCCGTCTGTCGCCGTCGTCGACTGTCACCTCACCGAGCACGTCCACCTCTCCTTCCTACTCCCCGGTGAGCCCTCGCCTTCCTCCCATGCTTCCCCTCTGCTCCCGCGAGCTGCACGCACACCGTACACCTCCCGCACACATCCACGGGCAGAAGCAGCCACCGCAGCGCCGCTCGTCGCCGGCGTTTCCCCGCGCTGTCAGGTTTCAGTTAACTGAAACTTTCAGTTTCAGTTAACAGCCCGCATCTGAACCTTATACCCCCCAAGCCCCTAACCTGTCACAAAACGTTTCAACAACGCAGTGGCAACGCGCTGCGCCCGCACGCCCGCGGCGCGGGTTCGATCCCCCCCGCGCGCAGGAATAAAAGCCCAAATTTTTGCTCCTTTGCCACGCAGGCGCGCAGGCCCCACCTGCCAGTGGCAGTGGTGGCCACGCAGGCACACACACACACGTCCACGCAAGCGCCAGCTAGGCGCTGGCCCACTGGCCAGTGACCTAGGGCTGAGCTGCCCCGCGTAGGAAACTTCCAGGGACCTTTTCTGAAGTTTATTTTCGCATCCAAGCCCCTGGACCAATCTGAAACTTTTAAATTCACAAAATAGCCCCTGCAATTCAAATTCAAATAACTTTTGTATTTCAAATCCAAATAAAATAAATAAAATATGTTTTCCAAACCAAATTTAATTCTCTACATGTTTAAACCATTTGTTTACTGTTTTGAACATTTCAAATGTTTTCAAAAATTCAAATTCAAACTACTATTTCAAATTTGGTCAAATTCATAACTAATTCAATTTTAATTCAAATGGCCCATATAAAATATGTTTTCCATGCAAATTTGAACAAGCTTTCCAAATATAAACTTTGTTTCCTGTTTTGAATAATTAAAATTGGTTAAATAATTTAAACTTTGTTTAAATCATTTAAAATTGCTAAATTCATAACTTGGTCAAATTAAATTCTTTTTGAACATAAAAAATATGTTTTCAAACCAGAAAAATGTAATCTTTTCAAATATGAATTTTATTTAATGTTTTGACCAAATAAAAATTCAAATAAATTCATACTTGAATTAAATTCATTTAAATCTTGTTTAAACTTGTTTAATTCATAATTAATTCATTTTAATTCCTTTTTCAACAAATGAAACATGTATTCCACCTAAAATTTTGTGTTCTTTCCAAATATGAACTTTGTTATCTATTTTAAACATTTAAAATTGGTGAAAACAACAAATGCTTGTGTAACTCATTTAAGAAGCCAAATTTCCTAACTTAATAAATAAATTTCCAAGCTTGGTAAACACCTTTTCAAATTGCAGCTATTGTTGTTTTCTCATTGTTTTCCTCATCCATGCATCATTCTAATCCACTTTCACATGATGGTTATTTGTAGATCATTTAATCCAACCTAAATTCGTGGGCTTTCTATATGCAAACCAAATTGCATATAGGTCCATTTAATTGTGTTACCATGTCAACTAGCTTATTTTGATGCATCAATTAAATTGTCATGCATCATCCCATGATTGTGCATTATGCTCTGTTATTGATTGTTTGTCTCTCTGCGTTGTTTGTTTGCTTCTTCTCGAATAGACGACGACATTGAGACAGACGAGGTTTACGACACTACTTCTGAGGAGTCAGCCCAGTACCAGGCTACTGAGTTTGCAGGCAAGTATTCACTCACAAGAACCATTGTGTCCTTTCCACACTGGATATCGATACTTTCCGTTGTCTATTTCTGCTAGCCTTAAGATTCCTTGCTTGTGTCCCGATCCTATCACATGTTATCCTGTAACCCTGATATGGCCTATCCTCCACACCTATAACCCCATTGCTTGTTGCCTGTGTCTTACTAGCATGCTTAGGGTTGTTTATGCTCGAGTCTGATGTCCGTTATTTCTGTTACCATATTTATTATGTTCTGGGGCTCGATGTTTAAACAACAACCTGTTAATGTTTGAGGTAATGCTAATTTGATGATAAGGCACCGGCAGGAGGCCGGGTATGGTTTTGAGGCCTGCTAGTGTCGAACTCAGGAAAATTTCTTGTCCTCTAGATCCATGATGAGCGCGCTAACCGCATGTGGGAAGCGTGTATGGGCGCCCCCCTCAACTTTGATTCGATTCGCATCTCGTCCAAATCGCCTCATTTAGTTCGGGTTTTCCATTTGCCGCATGCATATGCAGGTGCGAACCCTTGGCGCCAGGGTGGTAACTTTTGTAGTCGGCATTTAGGGAGACACGTTCTTAGAGTGCTATGAGGGTCCCCTTTTCTTCGTGGGGCTTGATTAGCCGTGCGCTCAACTGCACGGGGTTCTTTGGGCTTGATGCGAAGAAGAGTTGGGTTGTGTTGAGTACCTCGCTTGGTGGGTTGATCCCCCGTCTGGCGGGTTATTCTTACGTGTACGGCCAAATTGGTGCATCCCTGCAGGGTTAAATCTTCTCGAGAAGCCGTGTTGTCCGCGGTTATGGATGACTTGGTGATAGGGCTGGCTAACAAGGATTAGACAACTTACACCTAATTAATAGTAAGTTGCCTAGTAATAGGCTTATTGACACAATAAATTGAACCTTCACTAATCCAACTGTGTGAGTTATCCTCGGATTGCTTCTTTGGATAAGGGGCGAGATCCAGGATGGGTTTGTTTGAGGTTAGTGGTAGTTGGTTCCGATACGCTATCTTATCCCCTTCTTTTAGCCGGTTGTTGTAGTGTGTCTCTGTAGTTGGTTAGAGCAGCCCGTTGCCGCATCTTTATATCACCTATCTTCCGTTGAACCCAAAGCATCTGTACTTGGTGTTGCCGGGTACACTTTGGTAGCTTGTGCGTCTTGCTTGCCAGTACTCGTCTGTACTGACCCCTTTGGGGCTGCGTGTTCTGCAGACTACGTTTCCGAGGATCCCCATGGTGGCTACTACGTGAAGTATGACGAGACTGCTGACGAGTAGATAGCGGACCCGGGCAGGATCCGAGACATTGTGGATGGGCTCCGTCTTTTCGTTTCCGGCCTCTTAGGCCTATTTGGATCTTGTCTGTACTCAGACACTTTGGATGCTTCCGCTGTGCTGTAATGATGACTTGTTGGGACATGTGTCCTCTGGATGATTGTATTTGCTATCTCTGCTCTAGTGAGAGCTATTTGCCACTTATTTCTATTTCTTTGTGTCTTAGAGATTTGTTGTGATATCACTTGTTCGAATGCCGTTGACGTACCATGTGTGTATGTTATGAAGTACGTCAATGAAAGTAGTCGGATTTCTATGGGATGGTTTACGCAGACGATGAATAGTAGAGGATGGTTGTCACACGTTTACGTGTTGGCCTACTCATATTGAGATGCGGGTGCCGGTATGCCCCGTAAGCCATTTATCTACTGTTTAACGGGTTGTGAGTATCCTCTAGAAGTCCGGGTGCGACAAGAAGTCTTCATCACCAACAAGGTGTGCAAACACCTAAGCTTGGGGAGGTTGCACCTACGTGAGTACCGTCCTTTCTATCTCCACCTTCTTTCAAGTAGATTGTTTTGTTTCTTGTCTTGTTTTTGTTTTGTTTTTGTTCTTGTTTTTTGTTTTGTCTTGCATATTTTATTTTAGTTTGAATTTTAGTTTTGCATTTAGTTATCTAGTTTATTTTAGTATTTCGAATTTGCTTAGTTACTTTACTTTTGTTTTGCATAAAAAATTTAAAACTACATAAAAACTGTTAAAATGGGTGATAGAACTAAATTAAGTGACTACACAAATACACCCAATGACCAATTCATTGCTAGGCCAATTACTACACCTGAAATATAAGCTGAAAGCTATGAAGTAAGTCCTAGTTTATTGAATTTAATTACTAGAGAGCAATTTGGTGGTAGTGCTATGGAGGATGCCTCTATGCATCTTCATGATTTCATGGAAATATGTGATATGCAAAAATTTAAAAATATGGAAAGTAGTGTTTTAAAACTGAAATTATTTCCTTGTTCACTTAGAGGAAAGGCTAAAGAATGGTTACTTTCACTACCTACAGCTAGTATAAAGTCTTGGGATGATTTAAAAGAAGCTTTCATTAAGAAATATTATCCTCCCGTTAAAATTTTGCAAAATAGGAATAATATCCTCTCATTTAGGCAAAATGATAATGAACATGTAGCCATGGCATGGGATAGAATTAAATTAATGATTAGAACATGCCCATCACATGGAGTAAATGAATGGACCATACTACAGTCTTTTTATAATGGTCTAAACTACGTGTCTAGAAATATACTTGATTCTGCTGCTGGAGGTGCCTTTATGAGTAAAACTGTAGGAGAGGCTAAGAGCATATTAGAAAGCATATTGCAAAATTATAGTCAATGGAATACTGAAAGAGCACCCAATCCCACTAAGAAAATAAACTCAATTGAAGAAACCAATGATTTGTCTTCTAAAATGGACACTATTCTTGCTTTTATTAATAAACAAAATATGGAGAATGTGCCTTTGCAGGAGCTAGTTGGTAGTAATTATGAAAGTGTGGATGTTAATTTTGTTAGGAATTATGGTAGCAATGGTTTTGGTAATGCTTATCATATAGTAAACCTCCTTATGTGCCAAATAAACCTTTTGTTCCATATCCTAATGCTAATGAAAATAAGTGGAAGCCTTCTAGTGAAATTTCTGAATCTAATAAATTGCTTATGGAACAAGTTGCTAGTCACAATGCTATGATACATGAGTTAAATAAGTCTATTGCATCCATTAGTAGTGATATTAAAGGATTGCAACTTCAATCTTCGAATTTAGATAAAGCATTGTCAAAATTAGCTAATAATCAAGCAACTCTATTAAGCATGTCAGCAGGAAAGCCACAAGCACAACCTAGTGTAGGAATGAATTCTATTACTATTGCTGCTCCTATTATTGAAAATATTGATCATATTTCTGAGAATACAAGTGAGCATGTCCCTACTAGCTTAGAAGAAACTTTGAATGAAATAGTGAAGTACCCTGAATATTTACTTCCATATATGTTTTATCTTGCTAGCAAAGATGAAATTAGTCCTCATGAATCAAGCATGCTAGCTAAATTAGAGACTAAAGTAGAGGAAATCATGATGCTTACTGAAATTAAGGATCCATTGCTTGATTTAGAAAAAAAGTAGCTTGCAAGAACTTATTGCTACTCTATAAAAATTTGCTAGTGATCCCACTATAAATGTTAATCAACCTGGCTTTGGATCTTATATTGCTAATCATGTCTTGCAAGAAAAAATTGCTAGGCACAAGAATGAGGCCATGATACCTCCTAAGCTTCGGGATGCATGGATCCCCAAGGTGCTAGTTTCAATTGGAAAAGAAATTCACCATGCTATGTTAGTTCTAGGTTCTAGTGTATCGGTACTCTCTAAAGAATTATATGAATTGCTAGAACTAGAAAATTTAGAAAAGTGCTCAAGTGAATTTGTCCTTGCTGATAACTCTACTAAACATGCTTTAGGACAAGTAAAATATGTTATGATTGAATTGCACATGACTTTCGTACCCGTTGATTTCATTGTTATGGATATGGGGGATAAATCCCCTAGTCCTATTATTTTGGGTAGACCTTTTCTTCGTACTACAGGTGCAATCATAGAATCCAAGGAAGGGAATGTAAAGTTTCAGTTCCCTCACAAGAAAAGCATGGAGCACTTCCCAAGGAAGAGGGGCACGCTGAAGAACAAGCTCCCTCATGAGCTTTATCCCTCTTGATTATCAAGTAAGTAAAGCCTAGCTATATGGCTATAAAGAAAGCGCTTTACGGGAGGAAACCCTGTTGTTTTTGTTTGGATTTTCCTAGTGTCCTCTTGCTGTCTCAAGATATTAGGTTTTTTGTTTTAATTCTGGAGTTTTCAATAAAGAGTCAAGTCAAACCCATTTGGACTTATAAGTTGCTATCCTAGTGCATGAAATTTCTGTTTCAGCACGAGTCTGCTCACCGTATGATTTTACGTTTTTTATTGGTATGTAGGATTGAGCTAATGTTTTAGTATGTTCTGCAACTTTTTGTCCTCTGTAAGCACAAAAATCGTCTTAATTTTTTGACGAGTCTAGCTTAGGGAAAAACGTTCGTTCTGCTGCTGTTGCTTTTCTGGACAGATTCTGCCTGCTTTTGTTTTATGCACTCTTTGGGCTTGGGAATCGAATTTCCATGATTATTTCAAGCAAGAGAGTGAACATACAATATAATGAACCTTATTGTCTATCTACTGGAGCATTTGATTTGGAATTTTGCACAGCAAGCATGTGATTTGTTTGTCCTTGCTAATCTCACCCCACAGAAAAAGAATGGGAGAAACATGTTTTGTGAAGTTTTTTTCACATGGAATAAAGGAGCTGCGCCTCAAGACATCCAAGAATTGTGAAAGCCATAAGCTTGGGTATGTGATGAACACCCCACTGGAGCTACACTCTTTTGGTTAGCACACGTCTACTTTCTATTTTTCTAAGCAAAGCATTTATCGTAGAGACTTGAAGCGTCTAGTTTTTGTTTTTATTTTTATTTTGATAAGACCACCACCATCATTTTATATGAGATTTAGCTACTGGAGTTTGGGGTTGGAATGTATTGTATGCTAGTATTATGACTTGGAATAGGGATGCCATGGTTGATTTGAAGAGCTACATATGTTTGCATGATTTATAGGCTTTTTATGTGTAGAAATTTGCAATAATGTTGTCTTGAGTTATCTCTTATTCATGTCCTTGATGTTAATTTCTGGTTTATTTAGTTTTTCATGAAATGAGTAGTTCTATGGACATATGCATGCATAGTAGCTGGTCAGCTATCTCCCTCTTGCTAGCCCAAAAATTTAAAAATTCCAACAAGTAAAAACTTGTTTCCAACACTTCTTAGCCAAGTATTTCTAGTGAGTCCACCATATCTTCCCATTAGCTTCATTGCTATTCCGAGTATGTTCACCATGTTATTGTGTTATTTATGTTCTAAATTAAGATATTCACTTTATTAATTGTCATGGGTTGAACTTGGGATAGGACTCTCACGAACTTTTGAAGGCACACTTTACTTCTTATGCATCTAATAAACATGACCCAATAATGGGAGCCACAAGTTTTGCGTTCAACAAGTGTGTGGTTGGGAGCTAGCTATAAATGTGTATCACCGTAAAGCTTTCAACATTGCACAAAAAATTTACATTTGGTTGATATCATGTACTTTTGTTTTTGGACTCCTGCCATGCCGAAATGAAATAGAGGAATAGTAATTTTTGATGAGTAAGTATCTATATGACTAGAGAAATGCATTGGGCCGCTAACCCAAGCCATGCTTTATCATGGTGGAAATTTACTTACAGCTTGAGTGACTCTACAACACATCCTATAATAAAATAAGAATCTATGCATAATAGTGAATGAAAATAAAAAGGATGATGAGTCTACTCCGTTTGTTCATCTTGTCATTGTAACATGGGCTTGTTTCCATGTCATGGGGCAAGAGGTACCTCTTTGCGGTTCTCTATGATGTCATTAATACTTATTATGATTGTACAAAGCTTATTAGGAATCTTAAGTAGGTTTTCATGGAGTAGGTTTTCATGATTGTACAAAGCTTATGATTGTACAAAGCTTATTAGGAATCATGGAGTAGGTTTTCACACTCACGGGGCATGAGGCTTTCAGCCACCTTGTCATTCTCATTACTTCAATACTCACAATTTTAAGATGCTAGTGATAAAGGGGCAATGAGAGTCCTAGATCAATGGATACCACATTTCAATTAGTAATTTTAGTTGAATAATTTAGAGGCTAAATAAGACTTGATCATGTTTTACCTCTACTCAATTTTCTCCAAAGTGTCCACCATATTTACTATTCTCCATTATGCTATTCTTTGACCAATATAGGATTTTATTTTTCATTTTATGTATGCATTTGGTCCATAGTGATTTTATTTCATTATACACTTTGTGAACTTTCATGAAGCATCTTTGCTTGCATATTTGTTATTTCTTACAACATGAATTGTATATTGCTACTCATTTCTAGTATTAATAATTTGATTATATGTAGCATGAATAATCCTCCTTGATATCCCATGATTGTTTCAATATGCAAAACCCATCTTAGTTTTATCACCTTCATACTCGAGGACGAGCATGGGTTAAGCTTGGGGATGTTGATGCATGTAAAATGCATAGATGAATTTTGCATATTTTCACATGGTTTTCTATTACATATTGCATCATATAAGGGTATAATTCAATGTTTTATAGTATTTTGGGGTTAAATTACAAAGTCCCCCAACTTTTATGGAATTAACCCTGCCTATCAGAAACCCCGTTTTCTATATTTTTGACGTTTCAGGGGGCAAACTTCCGCGAAATCACTTGAAAATCTGCGGGGGGCATTTTCTTGGAAGGAGAAGACTTGCGGGCGAAGGATCCACGAGAATTGGTCAAGGAGGCCCAAAATAGGACCCTCCACGCGGCCAGATTCCTTGGCCGCGTGAGAGGCCCCCTTTTGGCCCCTATGGCCCCAATTCCTTCCATCTTCGACTTACCGACTCCGTCTTGACCTAAAACCGACTATAAAAAGGGTCCCCCGTACCCTTACGGAGGAGAGCACCGCCGAAACACCGAAACACCAAAACAGAGACCAGAAGTTCCAGATTGGAGGGGGAAAACTCCGGCGGGGCGCCGCCGGTGTGATCTCCTACCCCTCCAACGTCATCTCCATCGACATCTCCATGAAGAGGGAGTAGTCCACCCCCGGGCTATGGGTTTGTGGAAGTAGCACTTGTATCTCTCTCTCTCTCTCTCTCTCTATGTGCTCCACTAATTAGATCCGTATGAGCTGCCTCACATGATTACGGGCACCGTTGTAATTCCTATGTGGTGGATCTTTTCTATGAGTTATTGAATATGAGATTGCAATTGTTTCTCTTGAGTTATTTGAGTAGATGTATCTTATGTACCCCGTTCTTATTTGCTAGCTTTGATCAATCTAGTTCTTGAGAGCGTGTGTGGGGTGATGGGTGCATTAGTTGGAGTAACGGGGGGTGGCTAGTGCTGTGAAAGTGACAGAAGTTCAGCGATCCACTTAGGTTTTGTTAAACCTTTCTTAGTTACCTCACTAGGGATAAAAAGGAGTACCTTGTTACCGGGGATTTGAAGTGACACTAATCAATCTCTATGACTAGATCTAGCAAGTTCTTACTTCAACTTCATGTCACATTGCTTAAAGCTATACTCTGGTTTTTCCTTAATTATCGAGGTGTTATGATTTATTTTGCATCTTGGTGGAGTATAAGAGGGATCAATATGACCGTAGAGATCTCTATGCTAGGACGTGATGCCCATATGAAAGTACTCAATGTTAAACATGTTATTGTAATCTCACATGTAATTCTTTATGTCCACCGTCTACCACTTTATTTGAGAGAATGCAAGTGTGAAACCATGAACCCCGGTCCTATTTTAAATATAAGAAAACACTCTAGTTACTTTGCTACAATTTACTTTACTTGCACTTTACTTTACTTGCATCTCCAATTCTAATTTACATTATCTCCATCACCACTTGCATCACAAAAATACAAAAACAATCCATTGCATATTTATTTTCTCATTTGCATTTAGTAGTATATTTAATTATTGCACATTTACTTTTAGTTTTGCATTGCAATTTAGAAGTCTCACACCTTGTGCTTGACAACCACTTGGTGAGGTTGAGGGCACAAAATTCTCTACTTGTTTGCAGGATCCTGCAGGAAGCTTGGAAGACAACTGCTGAAATACTGGCTCCCCAAGAGTTCGATATAAACCCTCGAGTAACCCTCGTGGGGAAGAAGGCTTGCCACTATCTACACACTCTGCACTTGGAGTCTCAACCTATCCATCAGTTATATGTGATTATCTGTCTGGTCCTTGATGATTATTTTCTTTGAGAGTTGTTTCAAAATAAGTTGATTGGTGTTGGAGAAGAGTAAAATATTTCATACTTATAGTGTTGCAATAGGAAGCTTGTTTTGACTGTGGGTTAGGCTTTGTCACGTCATGTCATGTTAGATGTTATTTTGATTGTGTGATTAATAGTATATGATGTATCATGACTAGTATCAAATAGCTGAGAGTGCTTAATGTCCCATTGAAATTAAATCAATGTTTGTTCCCTCATATCGAAGCATGGTACCGTGGTATCCTCCTTTGAATGATTTATATGGATTGAATTGGCGAATGCTCACACCATGTTATGACTATAAACAAAGTCACCTCTAGCCTTGGTGATCATTTAGTTTTTGACTTGTAATATAACTTCATGATTTGATTAATGATGTTTTGTCACTATGCATGATTATGGCCGTTATTGCGATCTTAGTTGGTCGCTCCCAGTCTTTTGCTAGCCTTCACCTATACTGATTATAAGCTCTACTCGTGCATCCAAGTACCAAAAACCAAAATTTTCCAATGTGTCTACCATACCCACCTATATGTGGTATTTCACCGCCACTCCAAGTAAATTTCTCGTGTGCTACCTTTAAACCTTCAAAATTGTTAACCTGTTTTATGTTCTTGTTTGAGCTCATGAGTAAGTAGTTTAAAGTTTATTATGGTTTATGTCAAGCAAAGTTCTTCTCCCTTATTTCACCCGATGAGTATGGAATCTGTGCTCATCCAAATTGAGAGAGCTAGTGCCAAATAATATAAACTCAAATGTTTAAAAAGCACTTCCCCATGGTTTGATGAATATTGGTGGGAACCTGTGGATATGGGTAGCTCTGTTTGTGAAAGGAAAGGTGGGGTGGGGGGGATTGCCAACAAAAAACAAAAAAAATGCTAATGGAAACCGCTCTCAAAAGTCTAAGCACTTTGCTTAACATGGATTATGATAAGTTTTCATTACCATTCGTTGACATAGACATAAACCTCTCTTAAAATTGTTTTCAATACCTCTGTTTTATTAAATAAAAAGGTCTAGCACATGAGTAATCCCCGCTTCCCTCTCTGAAGGGCCTTTCTTTTACTTTTATGCCGAGTCTCCAACTTCTTACTTTATGCACTAGTTAAGAGAGTATAGTTGTCATTCTATGTATAATGTGCATAGTACCAAAAATTATTATTGATTGATTCATGATTACGATATTACTTGCTCTCAAATTATTTGTATCTACTCACCATTCAAAATTTTAAGTTGTCCTAGCATTTATATTTTGCTACCACATGAAGGACAAGATGGATACCACTTTATTATGTTTTTCTTTATGATTGAAACAAACATATCACTTTCAATGCATTATTATTCATTTTCATTTATTTGTGTTACTTTTCATGTGCAACATAGTTGTTGAGTTTACATTAGTGCAAGTAATATTGTTCATGCCTTTGTTAAATTACTTCGATCTCAGCTTGCAATGCTTCTACATAACGTTGATCAAGATTATGTTGGATTCATGTCACCTCAAAAATTATTTTGTTTCCACTTACCTTCTCGAGGACGAGCAAGAGTTAAGCTTGGGGACGTTGATATGTTGGAAACGTATCTATAATTTTTGATGCTCCATGCTTGTTTTCTACCCAGTACCTTTTGTTTTTCACATGTTTTCTATTGTTTTACTTTGTTTTATGAATGTTTCCAATGACTAACCTATTAACGAGATGCTCTAGGCTAGTTGCTGTTTTCTGTTGTTTTTTCTATTTTAGAAAAGTTCTTAAAGAAATATTCTCGGAAAGGGTTAAAAATCCACGAAGATCGTTTTTGAAGACGTAGTCCAAACAAGAGCCGGAGGGGAGCTAGTGGGCCTCCAGGGGGTGCCATTCGTGACCCCTCCCTAGGCCGCGCCTGGTGGGCCCCTAGGCGCCCTGGCCACCGCCTCTCGACACCTCTTTGCCTATAAATTGCCTTTAACCCTAAAAACGCTGGGAACATAATTATTTTCCATGAAACATACAGAGAGGCGCTGTCACCTCGAAAGTCCAATCTAGGGCTTCTGCGGCCTTGTTCTGGCACCCTTCCGGAGAGGGGAGTCGTCATCAGAGGCGATGTCACCTCGAAAGTCCAATCTAGGGCTTCCGCAGCCTTGTTCCGGCACCCTGACGGAGAGGGGAGTCATCATTGGAGGTCTCTACATTGCCATGATTGCCTCCGTACAGATGCGTGAGTAGTTCATATCGGGACTACGGGTCCATAGCAGTATATAGATGGTTGTTCTCTCCCCTATACCTCCATGTTTAGAGTCTCGTGAGCTGCCTCACATGATCGAGACTACTGTTATGTAATTGTGCATGTTGTATTTGCTGGGATTCGATGAACCATGAGATTATGATTATTTTGTTCATGTTAATCTGAGATGCTTCACTTATATTCGTAAAGAGTCTTAATCTTGTCTTGCAATGCTCTCCTGTATATATGATTACCTTGGCCATGTAGTTGTTTTCACCTCTGATACGTCCTAAACATATCTATAATTTTTGATGCTCCATGCTCGTTTTCTACATGTTTTCCCTATGTTTTCCTTTATTTTCTATCATTTATTAGATTAACCTATTAACAAGATGCCCAGTGCCAGTTCCTGTTTATTTGTCGGTGCATTACAGAAATAGGTTAAAAATCAAAGTGCTCAGAATGAGCTAAGATTTTTGTGGATTTTTTATTCCCCGGAAAACTCCAGGAGCTAGATGGGTAGCCCGAGGTGGGGTCCATGGCCCTAGGGGGCACCAGCCGCAACCTCTCTCGTGCTCGTTCCTGGAGGTCACTTGGGGGACCCGAGCACCGGCTCTCTTTTCCCCTTCGCTTATAAATTCACCCATGACCTAAAAATAGAGGGACCGACGACGATGTTCCAGAAACACATCTAAGCTCCTCCACCATCGAAAACCCTAATTCAGGGGACATAAGTCTGTGCTCTGGCACTCTGCCGGGACGAAGAAGTGCCCCCGGTTCCATCTCCATCGACCGTTCTTCCTCCATGATGCTTCGTGAGTAGTTCCCTCATGGACTATGGGATCATAGCAGTAGCTAGTTGGTACTTTCTCCCCCCTTGTAGATCAATACCACGGTCTCCTGTTATGCCTCACATGACTGAGATCCATCTGATGTAATGCTATGTGTTGTGTTTGATGGGATCCAATGAACCATGAAATTATGATGATTTTGTGCATGTATTTATATGAGAATATTCACTTATATCCTTAGAGTGTTTTAATGTGTTCTCATATGCTCTCCGATGTGTATGGTTATCTTGATCACATAGTTGTATGCATCTCCAAGAGGGAGTATTTATGCTAGATAGTGGGTTCATGCCTCCCTTACACCTGTGCTCGAGTGAAAGAAACGTGATGGGTGGGGGATGGGTTGTTGCCACTAGGGAGAAAACAACGGTGCTCTTGTTTACAGATGAGTACCATTGCTTGCATTACGTATTGTTCTTAATGCAATTGTCTATTGCACACACAGCAATCACTTCGTTGCTGCAACTTAATACCAGAGAGGTTTGCTGGATAGCTTTCATGAGGTGGACTATTAGATATAGATAGATGCTGGATAGCGGTCTATATTCCTTGACGTAATGCCGACCATTTTAGAACCCGTGAACTATATCTCGTCATAATAGCATTGTTATGCCTCCATGATTTGTCAATTGCCTATTTGTAATTTGTTTACCCAACACATGTTCCATTGTTTGGAGAGTTGCCACTAGTGAACCTATGAACCCCGGTCCATCTTTTACTATTATTTCTATTGTTTTTACATGCTTTTACTACTTGTTTCCTTGCTGGCCCGTTTATTACAGATTACACATATCACATGTTTCACTCCATATTTCAACACTTTCACTATCTCTTCGCTGAACCAGTGCATCTATACAATTTCCAATGTATTAGCGGTGTTGAGGACGCAAGAGAATCATCACATTACCACTCCATCCACTATTTTATTGCACCTTTTATTACTAATATATTTTGCTAAGTGCTTCTCAGGTGTGGCTAAATTGACAACTCAGCTACTAAGGCTTATATGTATTCTTTGGCTCCGCTTGTGTCGAATCAATAAATTGGGTTACACTTACCCTTGAATATTGTTGCGATCCCCTACACTTGCGGGTCATCAACCTCCAAGAGAGGGTTTATATGCTAGATGGTAGGTTCATGCCTCCCTCACATTTGTGCTCAAGTGATAGAAACATGATGGATGGGGGATGTGCTGTTGCTAGTAGGGAGAAAACAGTGGTGCTTTTGTCTACGGATGAGGACCACTACTTACATTACGTATTGTTCTTAATGCATTTGTTGTTGCATACCAAGCAATCACTTTATTGCTGCAACCTAATACCAGAGAGATTTGTTGGATAGCTTTCTTGAGGTGGACTTTTAGACATGAATGCATGATGGATAGCGGTCCATATGCCTTGACCTAATGCATACAATGTTAGAACCAATGAACTATATATCGTCATTATATTTTTGTTATATGTTCATGATTTATCAATTGCCCAGCTGTAATTTGTTCACCTAGAATGTTTATTTTCTTTGGAGAGACACCACTAGTGAACCTATGGCTCCCGGTCCTATTTTCCTAAGATTTGCAACCTTCTTTTAACCACTTTCATAATTGTTTTCTTGCTGTTCCGTTTTTTACTTTTATTACTTTTCAAGACTCTATACGTTTAATTCTCTAGTCTTCAGCAAGACCAGAAGATTGACAACCTTCCGGAAAGTTGGGGCAAGAGAGAGTTTTTGTTTTTGTGCAGGTTCCATGCTTGTTAAAACGCGAGGCAACAAGCAACATTCTCCAAGACTACGAAGTCCTACTAGTTCGATAAACTCTGGTTCCTTACTTGGTCAAAAATTTCCGTTGGAATACATCATACCTTCCGCTTGGGGGTCTCCCAACAAGCGTGTGATCACGTCAGCATCAATTATCCACGTTGTCGCTTTACAAGTTATTTGTTGAGAAAGATGAGTTATTTGGTCATGATGCATTTTAAATTATTTAAAATTTCATGATTGTAGCTATTGGAATGACACACATAATTTTTTCGTGAGGTCTTTCCAACTTATTTAAAATTCTATAATTGTAGCTATTGGAACGATGTACATAATATTTCATTGTTTGACGGATACGATTTGCTTTCCAAGAGCACACGATGATAGTGTTAATAATATTTGGGACGCGCTAGGCGCAGGTCCCCCTAGGATTGCCAAATCTAGCCCCCCTTAGAGCCATTAGATCATCATAGTGCGTCCACAATTCAGTGTAGCGTGTTTTGCATTTTAGCCTCCCATTTTTTCTTAAACCAACCGCACTACACAACAGAGTCACTTAAACGAAGGGGTATCTCGTGTTGCCCCTGATCTTCATGATATTTGCAGCGAAAATATCACCATGGTTATTTGGTCTGGGTATTGGAACAAATTGATGAGTATGGCAACAAAAATTCCTGTCCCGTGTACAAAAAATTATAGCATTGCGACATATCGTCACATTTTTTTGAAAACGAAGTAATGTTACTTGAAAACAATTTCTTTCTTTGGATTGCTTTTCAACAAAAATTGTCAACATAAAAATACCCGCTATATCAACAAAAAAAATACCCGCTATATAAACAAAAATTGCGTACGATAACAACAAAAAACATGTGTTTTGCAACATTTTTAAAAGCTCGTAAAAACATTATTCGCACCAACACCCAAAAAAAGGTTTACAACATCTAGCATGTGATTTCACATTACAAAAATGTATGTATTTTATACAATTTTGAAATACAACGTAGGAAAAAAATCAAATGAACACACATTTGTAGAAAAAACGCACAAAAATTAGAAAATATGGGACGTGCATTCACAACAATCGTGTATGAGATTCTTTACAAATTTAATACATATATGGGATATTAAAAAACTAAAATAATAATAGCAAACAGGTTTAACTGGGCAAAAACTGGGATGCTAGCCTTAAAATGGGCCAGAAATAACTGTTAGGCCCAAAAAAGGAGCGACGCATGATCGCTCGGCTCGTACGCGCGTGCGCGAGAGCGAGGAGCCTAAGCTGGCGCTACTTAGGTCGCGCTAATATAAGTGTTCTCCATAATATTTACTTGGTCTGGATACAATTGGCGCGCAACATGATATCCTGAGAGATTGTACAATCAAATGGTTGGTCCGACATTGAGAGGGTGTCGTTGAGAGAGACCGGACGGTCTTGATGCTTCGGATGATGATTGTTGAGCTACACCAAATCATCCTAACTTTCATCTAATATTGATTTTTTGCTCAAAATTAATTCTTAGAAAATATACATATCTATATCTTTTATAATGCAAAACCTACATGTACTCGCTTCGTCCCAAAACTTTCATTTGTTAAAATATAGATGCATTTAGACATGTTTTAGTGTATACATACTCCATGTTTGAAAAAATAGAAATAAGTTATTTTGGGACCAAGGGAGTATTAATGATTGTCTATCTTAGCATGCAAGAGATATGTACCATCTATTATTTCAGTCAATCAATTATCAATGCCATCTCTACTAATATTAATTACTCTCCGCATGAAAGCTACGCTTCATCCATTTCTTTAGCCATTTTATTGTTCATATTATTAATTTATGATACATGTTTGCATTTCTTTTAGACAGCATAATGCATCATAACTCTTACAAATTTAATATGGTTATATGTTTTACTACACAAAATAGTTCTTAAAGGGATCACGCTGAAACGCACGAGGTATTCTTCCACTTGCAAAGATGGGAGGGGTGTTTTGACTCCCGGGTTAGACTACATTTAAAACATGTTTTAAAATGTAAAAGAAATTCCCGTGTAAATCTTAACATTCTATGTATTCACAAAGCCGTTTCACCAAAAAACCGACCTTTTTTTACTGGTGTAAGAAAGATAAATTTTGTGCTAAAATAAGGCATTTCACAAGATTTTTTTGCTGTCTTTTTTACACGGGACAAAAAATATCGATTTTTTAGACGGGGCAAATAGAATGTTATGATGTATTGGTGAATTTATTATTTTCTTACATTCCAAAATATGTTTCAAAAATACACCTAGGAGTAAGTGGATTTCAAAGGTAAATTTTAGGGTAGTCATCTCATATCTTCTCTATCGCTACTATATAATGCGGGGTAATGACCATACTTCTCTTAAAGCATCTCCAGCCTTGTCCCAGGAGCACTTTTTTTGCGTCGGCAGCCAAAAATCGGCCAGTCGTGCCCCCAAACCTCACTTTCCTCAGGTTTTGTGCAAATTTTGATCCGTCGTACCCAACTCAAATCCAGTGCACCGGGGCAGTTGGGGGCGCCGACACAAACTTTTTGCCTTCAAATTGCCCGCATGTCAGCGGGATACCACACACTCTCTCTTCTGTTTTCCACCTCCTTCTCTCTCCCTTCTACTTTTCTTCCACACCACGCCCAAGCTCCGCCTGCCACACCGCCCGGCTGCAACCCGGCCGCACGACCTCCTCTTGCCGCAGCCCGGCCTCCACCCTCCACGTGCCCGAGCCATGGATGCCTCCACCGCTCCAAGAAACGTGATGGCACGCTAGCACAGATGGAGCCATCGGCGCCACCTCCGCGTTGTTCCGTGCCGACAAGCTACGACCTGCATCTGGAGGAGGCCTTCATTAGCTTCTACACCGCCGGGCCGGTCTTCAACGCGATGGAACCGCGCGCAAACGGCGACCAGATGTGGTTTTCCATCCTGGGTGTCTCCCCGTGCTTGCTGCCCCTCGACAACGTGAACCACCTCTGGTTCTCCGGCACCAGCAACGCCGGCTTGGGCAGCTTCACGGCCACCGTGTTGATGAGGTTCCAGATCTGTGATCGGAGCACGCGGCGCCTGGAGGATGAAGTTGCGCTGGGACGAGACCTTGTTGCCCTTGTTGATCACATACACGTTGTAGAAGTCCAGTGCGCCCTTGCAGATGGTGGTTGAGACGTCGCCCTTGAAGCGTATGAAGCCGCAGCGTTTGTATACGCCAACGACAAGCTTCTCGATGGCCCCGTGGGTGGAGAACTCGATGATGGACTTGACGATGTCGCTGTCGTTGATCACCACGTCCTTAAACTTGAGCCGCCACCGCTCCAAGTCATTCACGTGCGGGCTTGATGAGCCACAAGTATAGGGGGCGTATCGTAGTACTTTCGATAAATAAGAGTGTCAAACACAACGAGGAGCAGAAGTTGTTGACAAGAAAGTTGGATAGAGGATTCATCGTAAACACTAGCAAACAGGTTTTTGGTGGTTTTTGATATAGAAAATAAATAAAGTGCGAGTAAATAAAAGTCAGTAATAATAATTGCAGTGAGTGGCCCAACAAGCCGGTTGGTTTACTTATGATGACCAAACGTTTTCGAGAACACATGGGAACTTCGTCAAGCGCTTTCGTTTCATACAGTTGATTAATATTTATTGTTTTGACAGGTGTTGTGTGGGTGAACCTATGCTAACGCACCGCCCAACTAGGACTAATACATACTTGTGATTAAACCCCTTGCAAGCATCCGCAACTACAAGACAGTAATTAAGATAAATCCAACCACAACTTTAAACTCTAGGATCCTACACTCCCTCGTGCATCGGTTTCCTAACGGGGATTGATGGCCGACGTTGGTAAACCCCAAGCGAAAGGTTGTGAAGAGTGAAGTGGCAAGTTTTCTCTCAGAAAAGAAACCAAGGTTGAATCGACCAGTAGGAGGACAAGCAACTTCTGAAGTGTCGCACCCGGACTTCTAAAGGATACTCGCCGTTCTGTTGAACAGTAGTAGATTGGATTACGGGGCTTACCGGCACCCGCGTCCTCTTACGAGTAGGCCAACACACGTATGTGTGACAACCAACCCCTATCTGTTCAGCGTCGACGTAAACCATCCCATAGAAATCAGGACACTACCATTGACGTACTTCATAACATACACACATGGTACGTCAACGGTTTGTAACAGAATGACAGCACAACATATCTCTAAGACACAAAAGATTGAAATAAGTTGCAAATAGCTCTCACTAGAGCAGAGATAGCAAATACAATCATCCAGAGGACACATGTCCCAACATAACATCATTACATCTCAGCGGAAGCATTCAAAGGGGTCTGAGTACAGACAAATCCAAATAGGCTTAAGAAGCCGGGAACTGAAATAAAGACGGAGCCCACCCACGTAGTCTCGGATCCTGCCCGGGTCCGCTAACTACTCGTCAGCAGCCTCGTCAAACTCCACGTAGTAGCCGTCACCTGGATCCTCGTAAGCGTAGTCTGCGGAAACCACAGCCCCAAAGGGGTCAGTACATAGACGTACTGGCAAGCAAGACTCACAGTTCACCAAAGTGTAGCCCGTCAACACCAAGCACAGATGCCTTGGGTTCAACGGAAGAGGGGGATATAAAAGATGCTGCAACTGGCTGCGCTAACCAACTACAGAGATTCTACCACTTCCGACTAACAGAAAGGAGATAAGATCGAGTATTGTAACCAACTGAAAGATAACTTCAAACAAACCCATCCTGGATCTCGCCCCTTCTCCGAAGAAGCAATCCGAGGATAACTCACACAGTTGGATTAAAGATGAATCAAGTTGTTGTGTCAATAATCCTATTACTAGTCAAGTTCTTAATCATTGGGTGTGAGATTGTGAATCATTAGGTTCAAGTTGTCCTGAGTACTTGTTAGCCAGTACTTTCACCAAGTTAACCATAACCGCGGAAAACACGGCTTCTCGAGAAGATTATCCCTGCAGGGTTGCACCAATTTGGCCGTACACGTATGAATAACCCGCCAGATGGGATGCCTCCCACCAAGCGGGGCACTCAACACAACTCAACTCTTCTTCGCATCAAGCCCAAAGCACCTTGGGCGCACGGCTAATCAAGCCCCGAAGAAAAGGGACCCTCATAGCACTCTAAGACCGTGTCCCCCTATATGCCGACTACAAAAGTTCCACCCTGCGCTGGGCTCGCAAAAACATGCATGCGGCAAATGGAAAACACGAACTAAATGAGATGATTTGGACGAGATGCGAATCGAATCAAATTGAGGGGGGCGCCCATACTCGCTTCCACATGCGGGTAGTGCGCTCATCATGGATCAGTAGACAAGACCCTTTTCCTATTAGGGTCGACACTAGCAGGCCTCAAAACCACACAGGGCCTCCTGCCGGTGCCTTATCATCAAATTATTATTTAACAATAACATTAGCATGATTGATTGATTAAACATCGAGCCCCCAGAACATAATAAATATATAGTAACTGAAAGTAACGGGTAACAGACTCGAGCAAAACAACCTAAGCATGCTAGTAAGACACTGGCTCAATCAATAGGGTGGTAGGAGTGGTGGTGAGGCAATATCAGGGTTAAGGATTCATGTGATAGGTTCGTAACAGAAACAACTACTACTAAGGCTAGCAGAAAAAGACAACGGAAAGTATCGGTAACCAATGTTGAAAGGAACACCATGGTTCATGTGAGTGATAACTTGCCTGCAAACTCAGCAGCCGGGTACTGAGCTAGATCCTCAGAAGGGGTGCTGTAAAGATCGTCTGTCTCAACGTCGTCGTCTATCCGAGAAGAAGCAAACAAACAAGACAGAAATATAAACAATCATTATCATGGCATAGTGCACAATCATGGGATGATGCATGTCAATTTAATAGATGCATCAAAATAAACTAAGTGACATGGTAACACAATTTAAATGGACCCCTATGCAATTTTGAGTTGCATATGGAAAAGGGTCCATGAATTAAGTAGAAACAAATGATTTACAATTAATTATTATGTGAAAGTTGTTAGCATGGTGCATGCATGATGTTAACAACAAAATAACAACAAAAGATGCAAGTGGAAAAGGATTTTAACAAGTTTGGAAATTATTTATTAAGTTTGGGAATTTTTGGTTACTTAAAGATGTCACACAAGCATTTGTTGTTTTCATCAATTTTAAGTGTTCAAAACAAATAACAAAATTCATATTTGAAAAGAATACCAAATTTTAGTTGGATTACATGTTTCAAATTTTGAAATAGGAGTTAGGATGAATTTATTATGACTTAAACAATATTAACCAAGTTTTAAATGAATTTAAAGCAAGTTTGAATTTAATTGAATTTTTATTTGTTCAAAACATAAATTCAAATTCATATTTGAAAAGTTAATGCTTTGATGGTTTGAAAACATATTTTGCATGTTCAAAAATAATTTATTTTGAGCAAGTTATGATTTTAGCAAAATTTAAATGAATTAAACAAGGATTAAATTATTTAGGCAATTTAAATTATTCAAACCATGAAACAAATTTTATATTTGAAAAGGTTATTTGAAATAGCATGGAAAATATATTTTATCTGCATTTATTGGATTAAGTATGAAATAGTTATGGATTTTAGCAAATTACAATTGAATTATTTGAATTCAAATTTGAATTGCATTTTGAAATTTCAAATCAGAAAACAAATGATACCAAAAGATAGAGAATTAAATTTAGACCAGCACACATATTTTATTTTTGTAATTTGGAGTTATAAAACAAATTTTATTTGCATTTTGGTTCTAAGGGCCAATCTGTAATTTTAGAGGACTAGGATTTGAAAACAGAAACTGTTAAACCATTTGTTACCGCACTGGATTGTACACTAGACACTGCTAGGGGGGGGGGGGGCAGGGCCTCTCTGTGCCTGCGTGGCTACCAGGGAGGCTGACAGGGGGCCCTCCCTGTCAGCGCTGCGGGCGAAAAAAAGGTTTGGGATTTTATCCCGCGAGCCCAAGGCTCGAACTCGCGATCTCTCCCGAGCGTGCAAAGACTATAACCAGTTGCGCTGCGCTGCGTTCCTTGTCAGTACTACACGCGCGGGGAGGATAACGTTACAAACGTGGATCTGAATTTTTCTGACGAACAGAACCATGCCTGAAACCTGACGGCGTTCGACAGCGGCCGACGGTGATCCACGGGTGATGCTCGTGCTCGCGTTGCTGTGGTGCAGTGGGGTGATGGATGGATGCGTGCAGATGCCACAGAGAGGAAAAAGGGAAGAGACGGTCACGGTGGCTCACCACCGTTTGGAGTGGATGCAGAGGCCCGGTGACGCGCTCGGCGGCGACAGGTCGTGGACGGCGGCGACGGTGGGGATGCTCTGCGGTGTGGCTCCGGTGTCAAATCAGAAGAGGAAGACGTGGTGGATTGGTTCCCGTGCTCAGCGATGTCGATGGGTGGCTACTGCGGTGGTTGTCATCGAAGGTTCAGAGATGACCTCGCCGGTGATGGTGACAGTGGGTGGAAAACGACGGGGAGAAGAGATTGCGGCGGTGAAATCGAGGGGAACCGGAAACCTAGGGCTAGGGTTGGCGCTGCGTGGTCCGTAGGGATCTTATAGGGGGCTAGGGGGTCTCCTGGCCGTCGGAGGCGACGCCGTGCCGCCGTGGCACGCGCGGATGTGCGCCGTACGAAGGAAGACGACGGGGAATAGATCGCCGAAACGGTACCGGGCCGGCTGCGCGCGAGGAAAGAGGGAAAGGTGGGCTGGGCCATTGCTAGCTGCCGCGCGCGCTGGCTGTTTGCTTCTTTTATTTTTTTTTGCTTTTCTGTTTTTTTTTTGTAGCAATTAGAAATGGAAGAGAAGAGGGGTTTTGAGGTTATCAAAAATCCTAGAAAATTTAGGGTGAGCACATTAGGTTAATTACAACCAAAAACCAATTTTTAGAATTCAAAAACATTTGAATTTTGGTACTGTTTGAATTTGGATTGTGTTTGATTTGAATTTTTATTACTAAATGGTTATTGAACAATATGTTTAAGAATAGGGTGATCAAAGAATTTAATTGGAAACAAAGAGTATAAAATGTTTTGGTTATTATTTTTATAATTTCAAATTGGGTTCTGTTTGAATGTTTTGGTTTGAATTTGAGTAATTTGTTAATTAATGAATTAATATTGAAAACAAGGTTTTTTTTATTAGGGTGACCCCTATTGATTAAATAGAACAATTATGATTATAACTTGTGTGGTACTTTTATAACTTTCAAATTATGTGCTTTGAATTTGAAACCAATTTGGAATTAATTAGTGAAAATAAAAAGCACCATTTTATTAGTTGATCAATATGGAATAATATGAAAACAAATAGGTTGTTTTTATTTGAGATTTCTATTTAAAAGGTTGTAACAGAGCAAGTATGAAATAAAGCATTTGAAATTGTTTGAGTTTCATTATGAAAACAATTAAGAACAGATGCAAAACAAATAGTAAACAATGCAAACAAATAATTAAACATGATGACATGATGCAATACTTTAATTAAACAGGAAATCAAAGATTCTAAGGGATATTTTCATACTTGGGATGTTACAAAACGCCCCCCCTTGAAGGAATCGCGCCCCGAGATTCCTTACTGAGAAGTGAAAAGGTCCGGATACTTCTTGCGAAGATCCTCTTCGGTCTCCCACGTGGCCTCTTTATCGGAATGATGCGACCACTGCACTTTCAAGAACTTGGTGCTCTTGTTGCGAGTCTTACGCTCGGTCTCATCGAGAATACGAACAGGGTGCTCCTCATAAGATAGATCATCTTGTAGTTCAATGGAATCATGATCAACTGCACGATCTGGATCTTTGAAACACTTCTTGAGTTGTGACACGTGGAACACATCGTGCACCTTGGATAGTTTTTCTGGAAGTTCAAGACGATAGGCATTTTCTGCCCGCCTTGAGAGGATGTTGAAAGGACCAATGTATCTTGGTGCAAGCTTTCCTTTCACACCAAAACGATGAGTGCCTCTGAGGGGAGTTACACGGAGATATGCCTTGTCACCAGGTGCATAGACCATGTCCCTGTGCTTGCTGTCATAGTAGCTCTTCTGACGAGACTGAGCAATCCTGAGATTGTCACGAATGATACGAACTTTCTCCTCGGCTTCCTTAACAATGTCAGGGCCTAAGAGTGAACGTTCACCAGCTCCAGACCAATTGATTGGACTCCTGCATCTGCGGCCATACAATGCCTCAAATGGTGCCATGCCTAGGCTTGCCTGGTAGCTGTTGTTGTAGGAGAATTCAGCATATGGAAGGCAATCTTCCCATTTCATGCCAAAGGAGATACCACATGCTCTGAGCATATCCTCGAGAATCTGATTGACTCTTTCGACTTGCCCTTGAGACTGAGGGTGATAAGCTGTGCTGAACAGAAGTTTGGTGCCCAATGCTTCTTGAAAACTCTTCCAGAAATGAGAAGTGAAAATACTTCCACGGTCTGAGCTTATTTCCAATGGAACACCATGAAGAGGAACAATCCTTGCTGTGTAGAGCTCTGCTAACTGGCTAGCTGAGATAGTTTCCTTGACAGCAAAGAAGTGAGCTACTTTAGTGAGACGATCAATAACAACGAAGATTGCATCGTTGCCCTTCTTGGACTTTGGAAACCCAGTAACGAAGTCCATTTCAATCATGTCCCACTTCCATTCAAGAATTTTCAGAGGTTGGAGTAGACCTGCTGTTTTCTGATGGACTGCCTTGACACGTTGACAAACGTCGCATTCAGAAACATATTGAGCAATTTCACGTTTCATGCCAGGCCACCAATACAGAGTCTTGAGATCCTGGTACATCTTTGTACTTCCAGGGTGGATGGAGAGAGGAGTTTCATGAGCCTCCTTGAGAATGATAACTTTGAGACTTTGAATCTGAGGAACTGCAATGCGTCCTTCGAAGAACACTGTTCCCTTGTCATCAATTGAGAAGGACTTGAATTTATCATTGCCTTCTTTGATGTGCTCTACAATCTTCTTGATTTCAGTATCACGAAGTTGTTCAGAACGAATCTTTTCCTCGAGAGTTGGACTGGCTGTCAAGCTAGCAAGGTAACCTTGAGGGACAAGACCAAGGTTCATCTTCTGGAATTCTTCATGAAGTGGAGGTTGGCTTTCCATGATCATGAGATTATTGCAATAGGACTTGCGACTGAGAGCATCGGCCATAACATTAGCCTTGCCTGGAGTGTAAGAAATGGTGAGATCAAAGTCTTTAATCTTTTCAATCCATCTCCTTTGCCTGAGGTTTAGATCTGGTTGAGTGAAGATGTATTTCAGACTTTTATGATCAGAAAAGATTTCAGTTTTGTTACCCAACAAGTATTGTCTCCATTTCTTGAGGGCAAACACAACTGCTGCAAGTTCAAGATCATGTGTGGGATAGTTTTGCTCATGTGCATTCAACTGACGTGAAGCATAAGCCACAACTTGACGTTCTTGCATAAGAACTGCACCTAGACCTTGGAGAGATGCATCGCAGAATATCTGGAAAGGTTTGGTAGTATCTGGGCCAACCAGAACAGGTGTGGAAGTGAGTTTAGTCTTGAGGAGATTGAAACTTTCATCACACTGTGGAGTCCAAACGAACTTCTTTTCCTTCTTTGTGAGATCAATGAGAGGTTTGGCAATCTTGGAAAAGTTTTGGACGAAACGACGGCAATAGCTAGCCAAGCCAAGAAAACTTCTGACTTGCTTCACCGTCTTAGGAGGTTTCCAATCAACAATTGCCTTAACCTTTTCTGGATCAATGGCTATGCCTTTGGCAGAGATGATATGACCAAGGTAAGCAACTTCTGGAATCCAGAACTCACATTTGGAGAACTTGGCATATAGACGATGCTCGCGAAGTTTCATGAGAGTGAGACGAAGGTGTTCTCCATGCTCTTCCTCGGATTTTGAGTAGACCAGAATGTCATCGAGATATACCACAACGAACTTGTCGAGGTATTCATGGAAGACAGAATTCATGAGTCTTGAGAATGTTGCCGGTGCATTGGTGAGACCAAAGGACATGATGGTGTATTCATATAGACCGTACCGAGTTGTGAAAGCTGTTTTTGGAATATCTTCCTTTCTGATCTTTATCTGATGGTAACCCATCCTCAAGTCCAACTTTTAGAATATTGAGGCTCCAGCAAGTTGATCAAAAAGATCATCGATACGAGGAATTGGGTACTTGTTTTTGATGGTTTTCTCGTTGAGAGGACGATAGTCAACCACGAGTCTTTTTGTTTGATCCTTCTTGGCAACAAACAGAGTTGGGCAACCCCAAGCGGAGGAACTAGGCTGAATGTAACCTTTCTCCATGTACATATCGATTTGCTCCTTCAACAATTTCAGTTCAGGAGGAGCTATCTTGTATGGATGCTTAGAGATTGGAGCAGTACCTGGTTCAAGCTCGATCACGAACTCAACTGCTCTGTCCGGAGGCATCCCTGGCAACTCTTCTGGAAAGACGTCAGGGAATTCACAAACCACCGGAACATTTTCAATTGCAGGAAGAGGTTTAGCATCGAGGTTGAACAGCTGAAAAGAACTTGATCCATATGGAGAATAGACTATCTGGCCTGAAGGGTGAGAGAGAGTTATTGACTTTTGAGCACAGTCAATTTTTGCTTTGTGGGTCTTCAACCAATCCATACCCAGAATGACATCAATGTCATAATTTCCCAGCAACATGAGTGAAGTAAGGAATATGCGACCTCCAATTAGGATTTGATTGTCCATACTTATCTTGGAAGTAATCATTTTAGTTCCCGGAGAGTGAACATAGATTTGATTGCTTAGTGGAACCAGAGCTAGGTTGTACGTTGTAGCAAAGATCTTTGACACAAAAGAATGCGATGCTCCGGTATCAAACAACACTTTAGCTGGAATAGAGTTTACGGGTAATATACCGAGAACAACGTCAGCAGCTTCCTCAGCTTTGTCGGCCTTGATATGATTCACCCTCGCGGTCCTCCCGACAGGCCTGTTGTTGGAGTTGAAGGCTTTAGCCGGGGGAGCACGAACCATTGCCTGGTTGGTGTTGGGGCGAGGAGGTGGAGGTAGCTGCCTCTGAGTGCACTTATCAGCGTAGTGTCCAGTCTCCTTGCATTTGTAGCAAGTGATGACACAAGGAGGACCTGGCCTTGGCTTCCCCATTGGAACCCTCTGACTCTGCATCTGAGCTGGGTTGGGTGGGCGGGGAGCAAAGCCTGGAGAAGCTTGGGCATATGGAGCCCGAGTGACAGCAGCATTTGGCACCCAGATGCGGCGCTTCTGCGGAGGGGTGGTCATGTTGGAGGAGGAACCACCCTCACGCGAGTGCTTGCGGGACTCCTCGAACGCCTTGCGCCCATTTTCCTCATTGAGCGCGGTGTTCACGAGCTCCTCGAAGTCTTTGCACTTGATGTTTGTGAGAGCGTACTTCAGCTCCGGGTTAAAACCTCGGCGGAACCTTGCCATCTTCTTAGCCTCAGTGGACACCTCATCGCCAGCGTATCGAGCGAGACGATTGAACTCGTTCTGATAGCCAATGACGTCCAGCTTGCCCTGCTTGAGAGAGCAAAATTCCTCACGCATCCTTTCCATGAGACCATCTGGGATGTGGTGCTTCAGGAAGGCATCCTTGAAACATCCCCAGGTGATAGGATAGCCAGCTCTCATGGTCTGGTAGTTCTCCCACCAGGTAGCTGCCTGACCCTTCAGTAGGTAGGTGGCATACTTGACTTTATCCTCCTCAGCAACGTGAGCAATGTCCAGAGCCCTGGCCATCTCCCTGATCCAGTCATCAGCATCCAGAGGCTCACGTGTTGCCACGAAAGCTCTCGGACCCATACTCAGAAACTCCTTGATGCTGACCCGTGGAGCATTCTGGTTGTTGTGCTGGTTAGCCTGGATCTGGGCCATCTGAGCCACGACCTGAGTCATCTGAGTCAACAGCTCCGTGAGCGGAGGTGGTTCAGGCGGGTTGCTCCTTGTTGGCGACATCCTGAATAGACATGCATTTTAGCACAATAACAGAAAGGGATAGACTTGGTAACCGAAAGAGAGATTATTCCGACGCATGAATAGATAACCAACAGGTACATCATCACATGTTCAAATACATCAGAATATCCAACACACCAATACATGGTTCGAAAGACAAAGGATAACTAAACATAGCTAGGAATGGATACATCGGTACTCCCATGCTCATCACGCAGGACGGCGGTGAGTAGTACGACGAGAGATACGGTGAGGAGGAATCCCACGGAAATAGGTAGAACGACGATCCACGTAGATCGGGACTGCTCTGAGAGCAACTCTCGGTGTGGTGAAGTAGAAAGCGTCGTCTCCCTGTGCTCCAAACGTGGAATCCCAGTGTAACCAGCTCCGAGGTTGAGGAGTGGACCTGTGATCGGCTCGTAACCTCCAGCATCTGGCAGACTACGTCCAACTGTCTGATGGAAACGTGCAAAGCGCTCATCTCCAACAAAGTCTGTGGTGTACGTAGCCAGACGAGTCAAAGCAAGGTAGAGCTGCTCCCTGACTGAGGCCAACTCCTGAGAAAGTGTGGTGGCAACAGCGTCACTGTGCCTCACAAACTGAGCGGTGGTGTGCAGCCTGGTGTTATCATGCTCGTAGACATCCAGGTTGTCGTAGAGGGTGAAGTGAGCTCCCGCTGAAGTGATGTAACCACGGGGGATGTGGCGATAGATAGAATCGTCAAACCCCCAGTAGTCAGCACGGAGGACGGTGAGACTCACGTAAGCTGCCTGCTGCACGGCCATATCCACTGTGGAACCTACCGCCTCGTAGCGGTGGACAACGCTCATGCCATCATCTGACAGAATGTAGACGATAGCCTGGTAGTAGGTCTGGTCAAACTCTCGCTGCTGCTCGTAGACCCGGTACTCTGGTGCCCAACGGAACCCTAGATAAGTGACCATGTCTCTCAGCATCTCCGGATAACCGGCGGTGCTCTCACAACGAGTCATCCGAACCACCTGTGGGAAGAACCTGAGATCCATCTGCAGATGATCGGGGAAGTTTTGATTAGACGCCGGTAGAGAACTGAAGTGGAAAGCAACAACAAGGTTCAACGGACGAAAAGGATGTTGAAAAGAACAGGATATTGAAGCAACAACGGGAAACACGAGACCAAAACTCCTGAGGAAACAACGTTGCACTTCCTTACCAGAAAAAGGGTGGATGGGTGGGGAAAGAAGAAAAATGGCAGAATTCCTACTCTCACGTTTCATTTTTCCTATATAGCTACAAAATAGTTTCTAGACTCAACTGCGACCCGTAAAAAGGGATCCTACAGGCAGACAGGCTCTGATACCATTTGTCGCACCCGGACTTCTAAAGGATACTCGCCGTTCCGTTGAACAGTAGTAGATTGGATTACGGGGCTTACCGGCACCCGCGTCCTCTTACGAGTAGGCCAACACACGTATGTGTGACAACCAACCCCTATCTGTTCAGCGTCGACGTAAACCATCCCATACAAATCAGGACACTACAATTGACGTACTTCATAACATACACACATGGTACGTCAACGGTTTGTAACAGAATGATAGCACAACATATCTCTAAGACACAAAAGATTGAAATAAGTTGCAAATAGCTCTCACTAGAGCAGAGATAGCAAATACAATCATCCAGAGGACACATGTCCCAACATAACATCATTACATCTCAGCGGAAGCATTCAAAGGGGTCTGAGTACAGACAAATCCAAATAGGCTTAAGAAGCCGGGAACTGAAATAAAGACGGAGCCCACCCACGTAGTCTCGGATCCTGCCCGGGTCTGCTAACTACTCGTCAGCAGCCTCGTCAAACTCCACGTAGTAGCCGTCACCTGGATCCTCGTAAGCGTAGTCTGCGGAAACCACAGCCCCAAAGGGGTCAGTACATAGATGTACTGGCAAGCAAGACTCACAGTTCACCAAAGTGTAGCCCGTCAACACCAAGCACAGATGCCTTGGGTTCAACGGAAGAGGGGGATATAAAAGATGCTGCAACTGGCTGCGCTAACCAATTACAGAGATTCTACCACTTCCGACTAACAGAAAGGAGATAAGATCGAGTATTGTAACCAATTGAAAGATAACTTCAAACAAACCCATCCTGGATCTCGCCCCTTCTCCGAAGAAGCAATCCGAGGATAACTCACATAGTTGGATTAAAGATGAATCAAGTTGTTGTGTCAATAATCCTATTACTAGTCAAGTTGTTAATCATTGGGTGTGAGATTGTGAATCATTAGGTTCAAGTTGTCCTGAGTACTTGTTAGCCAGTACTTTCACCAAGTTAACCATAACCGCGGAAAACACGGCTTCTCGAGAAGATTATCCCTGCAGGGTTGCACCAATTTGGCCGTACACGTATGAATAACCCGCCAGATGGGATGCCTCCCACCAAGCGGGGCACTCAACACAACTCAACTCTTCTTCGCATCAAGCCCAAAGCACCTTGGGCGCACGGCTAATCAAGCCCCGAAGAAAAGGGACCCTCATAGCACTCTAAGACCGTGTCCCCCTATATGCCGACTACAAAAGTTCCACCCTGCGCTGGGCTCGCAAAAACATGCATGCGGCAAATGGAAAACACGAACTAAATGAGATGATTTGGACGAGATGCGAATCGAATCAAATTGAGGGGGGCGCCCATACTCGCTTCCCACATGCGGGTAGTGCGCTCATCATGGATCAGTAGACAAGACCCTTTTCCTATTAGGGTCGACACTAGCAGGCCTCAAAACCACACAGGGCCTCCTGCCGGTGCCTTATCATCAAATTATTATTTAACAATAACATTAGCATGATTGATTGATTAAACATCGAGCCCCCAGAACATAATAAACATATAGTAACTGAAAGTAACGGGTAACAGACTCGAGCGAAACAACCTAAGCATGCTAGTAAGACACTGGCTCAATCAATAGGGTGGTAGGAGTGGTGGTGAGGCAATATCAGGGTTAAGGATTCATGTGATAGGTTCGTAACAGAAACAACTACTACTAAGGCTAGCAGAAAAAGACAACGGAAAGTATCGGTAAACAATGTTGAAAGGAACACCATGGTTCATGTGAGTGATAACTTGCCTGCAAACTCAGCAGCCGGGTACTGAGCTAGATCCTCAGAAGGGGTGCTGTAAAGATCGTCTGTCTCAACGTCGTCGTCTATCCGAGAAGAAGCAAACAAACAAGACAGAAATATAAACAATCATTATCATGGCATAGTGCACAATCATGGGATGATGCATGTCAATTTAATAGATGCATCAAAATAAACTAAGTGACATGGTAACACAATTTAAATGGACCCCTATGCAATTTTGAGTTGCATATGGAAAAGGGTCCATGAATTAAGTAGAAACAAATGATTTACAATTAATTATTATGTGAAAGTTGTTAGCATGGTGCATGCATGATGTTAACAACAAAATAACAACAAAAGATGCAAGTGGAAAAGGATTTTAACAAGTTTGGAAATTATTTATTAAGTTTGGGAATTTTTGGTTACTTAAAGATGTCACACAAGCATTTGTTGTTTTCATCAATTTTAAGTGTTCAAAACAAATAACAAAATTCATATTTGAAAAGAATACCAAATTTTAGTTGGATTACATGTTTCAAATTTTGAAATAGGAGTTAGGATGAATTTATTATGACTTAAACAATATTAACCAAGTTTTAAATGAATTTAAAGCAAGTTTGAATTTAATTGAATTTTTATTTGTTCAAAACATAAATTCAAATTCATATTTGAAAAGTTTATGCTTTGATGGTTTGAAAACATATTTTGCATGTTCAAAAATAATTTATTTTGAGCAAGTTATGATTTTAGCAAAATTTAAATGAATTAAACAAGGATTAAATTATTTAGGCAATTTAAATTATTCAAACCATGAAACAAATTTTATATTTGAAAAGGTTATTTGAAATAGCATGGAAAACATATTTTATCTGCATTTATTGGATTAAGTATGAAATAGTTATGGATTTTAGCAAATTACAATTGAATTATTTGAATTCAAATTTGAATTGCATTTTGAAATTTCAAATCAGAAAACAAATGATACCAAAAGATAGAGAATTAAATTTAGACCAGCACACATATTTTATTTTTGTAATTTGGAGTTATAAAACAAATTTTATTTGCATTTTGGTTCTAAGGGCCAATCTGTAATTTTAGAGGACTAGGATTTGAAAACAGAAACTGTTAAACCATTTGTTACCGCACTGGATTGTACACTAGACACTGCTAGGGGGGGGCCCAGGGCCTCGCTGTGCCTGCGTGGCTACCAGGGAGGCTGACAGGGGGCCCTCCCTGTCAGCGCTGCGGGCGAAAAAAAGGTTTGGGATTTTATCCCGCGAGCCCAAGGCTCGAACTCGCGATCTCTCCCGAGCGCGCAAAGACTGTAACCAGTTGCGCTGCGCTGCGTTCCTTGTCAGTACTACACGCGCGGGGAGGATAGCGTTACAAACGTGGATCTGAATTTTTCTGACGAACAGAACCATGCCTGAAACCTGACGACGTTCGACAGCGGCCGGCGGTGATCCACGGGTGATGCTCGTGCTCGCGTTGCTGTGGTGCAGTGGGGTGATGGATGGATGCGTGCAGATGCCACAGAGAGGAAAAAGGGAAGAGGCGGTCACGGTGGCTCACCACCGTTTGGAGTGGATGCAGAGGCCCGGTGACGCGCTCGGCGGCGACAGGTCGTGGACGGCGGCGACGGTGGGGCTGCTCTGCGGTGTGGCTCCGGTGTCAAATCAGAAGAGGAAGACGTGGTAGATTGGTTCCCGTGCTCAGCGATGTCGATGGGTGGCTACTGCGGTGGTTTTCATCGAAGGTTCAGAGATGACCTCGCCGGTGATGGTGACAGTGGGTGGAAAACGACGGGGAGAAGAGATTGAGGCGGCGAAATTGAGGGGAACCGGAAACCTAGGGCTAGGGTTGGCGCTGCGTGGTCCGTAGGGATCTTATAGGGGGCTAGGGGGTCTCCTGGGCGTCGGAGGCGACGCCGTGCCGCCGTGGCACGCGCGGATGTGCGCCGTACGAAGGAAGACGACGGGGAATAGATCGCCGAAACGGTACCGGGCGGGCTACGCGCGAGGAAAGAGGGAAAGGTGGGCTGGGCCGTTGCTAGCTGCCGCGCGCGCTGGCTGTTTGTTTTTTTTTTTTTTGCTTTTCTGTTTTTTTTTGTAGCAATTAGAAATGGAAGAGAAGAGGGGTTTTGAGGTTATCAAAAATCCTAGAAAATTTAGGGTGAGCACATTAGGTTAATTACAACCAAAAACCAATTTTTGGAATTAAAAAACATTTGAATTTTGGTACTGTTTGAATTTGGATTGTGTTTGATTTGAATTTTTATTACTAAATGGTTATTGAACAATATGTTTAAGAATAGGGTGATCAAAGAATTTAATTGGAAACAAAGAGTATAAAATGTTTTGGTTATTATTTTTATAATTTCAAATTGGGTTCTGTTTGAATGTTTTGGTTTGAATTTGAGTAATTTGTTAATTAATGAATTAATATTGAAAACAAGGTTTTTTTTATTAGGGTGACCCCTATTGATTAAATAGAACAATTATGATTATAACTTGTGTGGTACTTTTATAACTTTCAAATTACGTGCTTTGAATTTGAAACCAATTTGGAATTAATTAGTGAAAATAAAAAGCACCATTTTATTAGTTGATCAATATGGAATAATATGAAAACAAATGGGTTGTTTTTATTTGAGATTTCTATTTAAAAGGTTGTAACAGAGCAAGTATGAAATAAAGCATTTGAAATTGTTTGAGTTTCATTATGAAAACAATTAAGAACATATGCAAAACAAATAGCAAACAATGCAAACAAATAATTAAACATGATGACATGATGCAATACTTTAATTAAATAGGAAATCAAACATTCTAAGGGATATTTTCATACTTGGGATGTTACATGAAGGTTTATGCGGTTGATGTGGTAGGCGCACTACCGGTTCAGCAGCAACGTGGAACCTACACAACACAATCAATTCACTTTGTCCCAATGAAGCAGTGAGGTTGTCAATCTCACCGGTTTTGCTGATAATAAAGAGGTTAAATGTATGGTGTGGAAAACAGTATGAGAACAACATGAAAACAGTGGAAGCAGTGTGAAAACCGTGGAAGCAGTGTAAAAACAGTAATTGAATTGGCTGTATTATCAGTATGAGAAAATGGATCGGGGTCCACAGTTCACTAGTGGTGTCTCTCCATAAAAGATAGATAACATGTGTGGTAAACAAATTACAGCTGGACAATTAATAGATAATGAAACATGCATGACATGATGATTACTATGTGATTCATGCGGGCATTACAACAGGACTCATAGACCGTCATCCAACTACGTCTATGACTAATAATCCACCTTTAGAATATCATCCGAACAAACCTTGGGTATTAAGTTGTAAGTAAGAGATAATCACAGTAAGCAAAGTGTGTAATGTAAACATCGTTGTTTTCTCCCTAATGGAAACAACACATCCTCCATCCGTCACATTTCTGTCACTCGAGCACAGATGCAAAGGAGGCATGAAACCACTATCGAGAATAAATACTCCTTCTTGGAGTTACTAGTATCTACTTGGCCAGAGCATCTACTAACAACGGAGAGCATGCAAGATAATAAATAACATATACATGAAGATAACATGATAGATTGATAATCAAGAGACATAGCATTCAATAATCATCGGATCCCAACAAACACAACATGTAGCATTACAATAAGATGATCTCGATCATGTAGGGCAGCTCACGAGATCTAAACATGAGGCACAAAGAGGAGAGAACAACCATCTAGCTACTGCTATGGACCCGTAGTCCAAGTATGAACTACTCCCGCATCACTCCGGAGGCGAGCATGGTGGTGTAGAGCCTTCCGGTGATGATTTTCCCTCCCGGCAGGGTGCCGGGGAGAACTCCAAAGCCCTCCCGATCTCAGGTTGACGATGACGGTGGCCTCGATTTTTTTTCGTGGAAAAGTGGTATATCTTTAGGGTTCACGCATCGGGGGGAATAAATAGGCAAAAGGGCGATGGCGGTGGGCGCCCGAGCTTCCGGGCTTCGAATTTTCCAATTCCGAAAATATTTCCAAAACAACTTTTCTGAAACTAAAAACAGGAGCTGGCCCGGTGGCATCTTGTCAATAGGTTAGTCCTAGGAAATCGATAAAAATGACATAAAGTGTAAGGAAAACATGTAGCATATGGCATGAAAACAACATGGAACATCAGAAATTAAGGATAAATTTATGAGCGTATCAACATCCCCAAGCTTAGTTCCTACTCGTCCTTGAGTAGGTAAACGATAAAAACACATAATTTCTGAGGTGACATGCTACCAACATAAACTTGATCATCTAAATTGTAAAAGCATAGGTATAGCCGAGATCATAGTACTTTAAACACAAGCATGATAGATATAATTTTAACAATGAAACATAGCAATCACTTTGCATCATGAAAAGTAACACAAATAAAAGATCATGAATAATAATGCACTTGAAAGTTATACGTTTGTTTCAAGCATAGAGAAAACATAGCAAATTGATATTTTGCTTGTCCTTAAGAGTGGGTGAAAGAATAAATGCCAGGACACCTTCAAAGTTCAAGTGGATGAATAGAACAAATAATTTGAGAGCAAAGAATTACACAGTATGAATCAATTAATAATGTTTCTGGGACAAATTCACATTAAACTCAGAATGGCAACTATGCTCTCTCAACTGTGCATAAAGTTAGAAGATGGAGAATCAACATAAAAGTAAAAGAAATGCCCTTCACAGAGGGAAGCAGGGATGAACTCATGTGCTAGAGCTTTTATTTTATTAAACAGAGGTATTGATAACATTTTTTTAGAGAGGTGTGTATGCTTATGTCAACGAATGGTAAACAGAAAATACAATACGTCACAAGCCAACTAGACTTCACAAGAGCGACTCCCATAGAAGGACGCATCTGGGTAGAAGGTCATCCCTCTTTCTATTTTGTTTACACAATTATGCTTTGACTGATAAATTAGGGGCAAAAATAGTGAAGAGAATTTGTTGTATTAATTTGGGGCTGGGCACCCCGCTGCCAGCTCTTCTATCAATTGGATAAGCGGATGAAGCCACGATTCCAGGTTGTGAAAGTACAATCAACAAGTGAGATAAATATTATCTATTTATGTCCTCATGAGCTAAAATAGGAGCACAAAACAAGAGTAATTTTGAAAGTTTAAAGGTAACACATCAGCAATTTACTTTGGAGTGGAAAAATTTGGTTTTTGGGAGTTGGATGCACGAGTAGATCTCATACTCAGTTCAGGTGGAGGCTAGCAAAAGACTGGGAGCGACAAATCAAGAGAGCAATAAGAGCCATAATCATGCATAGCGACAAAAACATCATTAATCGAAGCATAAAGGGTATTACAAGTTCAAAAACTAAATGATCATAGAGGCTATAAGTGACTTGTTTGTAGTCATAAACATGGTGTAAGCATGGGCCAAGTCAACCAAATAAAACATTCAAAGGAGAACACCACAAATTTATGCTTCAAAATGACAACAACAACTCATGATTCTTTCAATGACACATTAAACGCTCTCAGCTATTTGAGACAAATCATTCTACAAAAATAACCACTAGGCTTAAGAATTAAAATAACATCTAACATGACATGAAAAAGTCTAGCCACAATCCATACAAGCTTCTATTTGCACCGTTATAAACACAAAAACTGTACTACTGCTTTCCAATACCAAGCATTTTATACTAAAAAAAATCCCCCGAGAGATACAACAATGAAACAAGAGAGTACTAACATAACTCTACTAAAACTAACAACTCTAAATAAGAGATGCAATAAAAACAGGAGCTAAAAAGGAATTTTGCAGCAACTAGAAGAAAAACTAAGAATACGAGCATAACGAGTATTCAAACGAAAAATCGGAGTGTGTCTCTCTCCCACACAAAGAATGCTAGGTTCCAACAATATTATTGCATCAAGGAAAACAAAAGAAAAACAAAGAGACACTCCAAGTAAATTTCATATGATGTGACCGAATAAAAAATATAGTTTCACTAGAAGTGACCTGATAAATTGTTGATGAAGAAGGGGATGCCTTGGGCATCCCAAGCTTTGACCGTGCACTCTTTTTTATCACATTAGATTACCCTCTTCTCTTGACCCTTGAAAACTTCCTTCACACCATACTCAAAATAATTCACATTAGAGGGTTAGTGCAACAATCAAAAATCCATAGGTTCCGCAAGGGAACAAGTGCTATTGATACTTTTAAACATTATCTACAACCACTGATGTTTCGTGAAGCAGAGAAATCCACTTGTATAGTAAAAGAGCAAATGCAATAAAAATGGCAGAATCTGCCAAAACCAGAACAATCTGTAATGACAAAAAATTTCAGGGCACTTAAGTTGCCTAGATCGAAAAACATAAAGAACTATTTTTTTGGAATTAGCTGAGGAATAATCACAAAAAGTTTTAGGTCATTTTTATCTTTCTGTATTTTATACGATTTTTTACGATGGACAGCAGAAATCTGTTTCATGCGTAGAAATCCAAAACCAACTCCAACTTTCGCTAGAAACTTTACTTGGCACAACTAATACATGAAAATAATGACACAAAGGAGTTTCTACGGAAGTATACAACCCCTTGACTCAAAGAAAACATAGAAAAACAAAGCAAAAATAAAACCATGGGTTATCTCCTAAGAAGTGATTTTCTTTAAGGCCTTTTAGCTAGGCCCAGAAAAATGGAATCAAGTGTTTTCAAATAAAGAAGCGTCCAAATTGTAATTTGTTCGAATAATAGAATAAAAAGGAAACTTCATTCTATTTCTAGGAAAGTGTTCCATACCTTTCTTGAGTGGGAATTGATATTTCATATTCCCCACTTTCATATCAATAACAACACCAACAGTTCTAAGAAAAGGTCTTCCCAAAACAATTGGACAAGAAGCATTGCAATCAATATTCATAACAACAAAATCAAAGGTAACCATAATAAGAACATGATCAACTCTCCCCAAAGGTTTCTTTCTAACATTATCAATAAGACGAATATCCAAATAACAATGCTCCAAAGGTGGCAAATCAAGCATATCATGAAGTTTTTTAGGCATAACAAAGATACTAGCACCAAGATCACACAAAGCATTACAATAAAAATCATTCACTTTAATTTTAATGATGGGCTCACAACCATCATCTAACTTCCTAGGGATAGAGATTTCACATCTTAATTCATCTTCTCTTATTTATATGAGAGCATTTGTAATATGTTTTGTGAAAGCCATATTCGTAGCACTAGCATTAGGATAACTAGCAAGATTTTATAGGAACTTAATCACTTAAGTTAAGTTGCAATCATATAAGTCAATATCATTTTTATCAAAGGTAATGGGACCATTGTCTCCCATGTTTCTAAAAATTTCAGCACTTTTATCAGGAACATTTTAAATTTTCAGGCAGTTTTGCACTTTTAATAGCAGAAGTGGGAGTATTGCCAACACCAATTACTTTAGCATTGATAGTAGAAGGTTTACTAGCATGAGAAGCTTCAGTTTTACTAGTGGTGGTAATGGTGCAAACATTAGCTATATTATTCTTTCTAGCTATTTCATCTTCTCTTTCCCGTCTAGCATGCAATTCAGCTAACATCCTAACATTGTCATCAATTCGAATTTGAATGGCATTTAAAGTTTTGATTTCATTAAAATCATGAGTCATAACCTTTAGTTTTAGAAATCAACATCAAGAGCAAGGCTATAAACTTTAGAAGCAAGAACGTCAGATTTGCCAAACTTTTCCTCAACAGATTTATTAAAAGCAGTTTGTGTACTAATAAAATTCTTAAGCATGTTTTCAAGATCAGATGGTACACTTTTATTGTTGTTGTAGGAATTACCATAAGAATTTATACAACCATTATTATTATTAGTAGGATATGGCCTATAATTATTTCTACCAAAATTATTAGTAGAATTTATACAAGCATTGTTGTTGAAATTATTGTTTTTAATGAAGTTCACATCAACATGCTCTTCTTGAGAAACCAAAGAGACTAAAGGAACATTGTTTGGATCAATAGGAGCATGAACATTCACAAGCATAGACATAATAGCATCAAGTCTATCACTCAAAGAGGAGGTTTCTTCAACCAAATTTACCTTCTTACCGGGTGTAGCTCTCCTAGTGTGCCATTCGGAATAATTTACCATCATATCATCAAGAAGCTTTCTTAAAGTCATGGACATAAAGGTTCCTCCAGCAGCTGAATCTAGAAGGTTTCTTGAAGAAAAATTCAGACCTGCATAAAAGGTTTGGATGATCATCCAAGTAGTCAGTCCATGAGTGGGACAATTCTTTATGAAAGATTTCATTCTTTCCCAAGCTTTAGCAACATGCTCATTATCAAGCTGCTTAAAATTCATAATGCTACTTATTAAAGATATAATCTTAGCAGGAGGATAATATTTTCCAATGAATGCATCTTTACATTTAGTCCAAGAATCAATACTATTTCTAGGCAAAGATAGCAACCATTCTTTAGCTCTTCCTCTCAAAGAGAAAGAAAACAATTTCAATTTAATAATATCTCCATCTACATCTTTATATTTTTTTATCTCACATAGTTCAACAAAATTATTAATATGGGCATCATCATCATCAGTACTAATACCAGAAAATTTCTCTCTCATAACAAGATTTAAAAGGGAAAGCTTTATATCATAAAAATCAGCAGGAGGAGTAGGTGGAGCAATAGGTGTGCTAATGAAATCATTGTTGTTGGTGCTAGTAAAGTCACACAACTTAGTGTTCTTAGGGGTACTCATTTTATCAAGATTAAAAACAGGATAAAACAACAACTAGAATAAGAATTTTGTGTGTGTTTTTGATAAAGAGAAGCAAACAAGAAAAAATGAAATAAACTAAGAAAAACTAAAACAAAGCGAAGAGATTGGAAGTGAGAGACTCCCCTTACAGAAATTCTCTTCCTCCCCGGCAATGGCTCTAGAAAACTTGTTGATGGCTGACATTGGTAAACCCCAAGAGAAAGGTTGTGAAGAGTGCAACGGCAAGTTTTCCCTCAGAAAAGAAACCATGGTTGAATCGACCAGTAGGAGGACAAGCAACTTCTGAAGGTTGATGCAGTTGATGTGGTAGGGCGCACTACCCGTTCAGTAGCAACGTGGAACCTACACAACACAATCAATTCACTTTGCCCCAACAAAGTAGTGAGGTTGTCAATCTCACCGGTTTTGCTGATAACAAAGAGGTTAAATTTATGGTATGGAAAACAATATGAGAGCAATATGAAAACAGTGGAGGCAGTGTGAAAATAGTAATTGAAGTGGTTGTATTATCACTTTATCAGTATGAGAAAATGGACCGGGGTCCATAGGTCACTAGTGGTGTCTCTCCATAAAAGATTGATAAAATGTGTGGTGAACAAATTACAGCTGGGCAATTGATAGATAATGAAACATGCATGACATGATGATTACTATGTGATTCATGCGGGCATTACAACAAGACTCATAGACCGTTATCCAAATGCGTCTATGACTAATAATCCACCCTCAAAATATCATCCAAACAAACCTTGGGTATTAAGTCGCAAGCAACAGAAAATCGCAGTAAGCAAAGTGTGTAATGTAAACATCGTTGTTTTCTCCCTAATGGCAACAACACATTATCCAAATGTCACGTTTCTGTCACTCGAGCAAAGATGCAAAGGAGGCATGAACACACTATCGAGCATAAATACCCCCTCTTGGAGTTACTAGTATCTACTTGGCCAGAGCATCTATTAACAACGGAGAGCATGCAAGATCATAAATAACATACACGTGAAGATAACATGATAGATTGATAATCAAGAGACATATCATTCAATAATCATCGGATCCCAGCAAACACAACATGTAGCATTACAATAAGATGATCTCGATCATGTAGGGCAGCTCACCAGATCTAAACATGATGCATAAAGAGGAGAGAACAACCATCCAGATATTTCTATGGACCCGTAGTCCAAGGATGAACTACTCATGCATCACTCCGGAGGCGGGCATGGTGGTGTAGAGCCCCCCTGTGATAATTTCCCCTCCCGACAGGGTGCGGGGGAGAACTCCAGAACCCTCCCGATCTCGGGTTGACGATGACGGCGGCCTTGGGTGTTTTCGTGGAAAAGTGGTATATGTTTAGGGTTCACGCATGGGGGGAGGGGGAGATAAATAGGAGAAAGGGCGATGGCGGTGGTGTCGCACCCGGACTTCTAGAGGATACTCACAGTCCGCTAAATAGTAGAACAAATGGCTTACGGGGCATACCGGCACCCGCATCTCAATATGAGCAGGCCAACACGTAAACGTGTGACAACCATTCTCTACTATCCATCGTCTGCGCAAACCATCCCATAGAAATCAGGACACTTCCGTTGACGTACTTCATAACATACACACATGGTACGTCAACGGCATTAGAACATCTGATATCACAACATATCTCTAAGACACAAAAGATTGAAATAAGTTGCAAATGGCTCTCACTAGAGCAGAGATAGCAAATACAATCATCCAGAGGACACATGTCCCAACAATTCATCATTACAACACAGCGGAAGCATCCAAAGTGTCTGAGTACACACAAGATCCAAATAGGCCTAAGAGGCCGGAAACGAAAAGACGGAGCCCGTCCATGATGTCTCGGATCCTGCCCGGGTCCGCTATCTACTCATCAGCAGCCTCGTCATACTCCACGTAGTAGCCATCACGGGGATCCTCGTAAGCGTAGTCTGCGGAAACCACAGCCCCAAAGGGGTCAGTACAGACAAGTACTGGCAAGCAACACTCACAATTCACCAAAGTGTACCCGTCAACATCAAGCACATATGCTTTGGGTTCAACGGAAGAATAGGTGATACAAAAGATGCGGCAGCAGGCTGCTCTAACCAACTACAGAAACATACTACAACTTCCGGCTAAAAGAGAGGGATAAGATAGCGTTTCGTAACCAACTACCACTAACTCCAAACAAACCCATCCTGGATCTCGCCCCTTATCCAAAGAAGCAATCCGAGGATAACTCACATAGTTGGATTAATGATGGTTCAAGTTATGGTGTCCATAAGCCTATTACCAGTCAAGTTATCATTAGTTAGGTGTAAGTTGTTCTGAGTACTTGTTAGCCAGTACTTTCACCAAGTCAACTATAACCGCGGAAAACACGGCTTCTCGAGAAGATTTACCCTGCAGGGGTGCACCAATTTGGCCGTACACATAAGAATAACCCGCCAGATGGAATGCCTTCCACCAAGCGGGGCACTCAACACAACTCAACTCTTCTTCGCATCAAGCCCAAAGAACCCCGTGCAATTGAGCGCACGGCTAATCAAGCCCCACGAAGAAAAGGGGACCCTCATAGCACTCTAAGAACGTGTCTCCCTAAATGCCGACTACAAAAGTTCCACCCTGGCCTGGGTTCGCAAATACATATGCATGCGGCAAATGGAAAACCCGAACTAAATGAGGCGATTTGGACGAGATGCGAATCGAATCAAATTGAGGGGGGCACCCATACACGCTTCCCACATGCGGTTAGTGCCCTCATCATGGATCAGTAGACAAGACCCTTTTCCTAATTAGGGTCGACACTAGCAGGCCTCAAAACCACGCCGGGCCTCCTGCCGGTGCCTTATCATCAAATTATTATTAACCATAACATTAACAGGTTGCTTGTTTAAACATCGAGCCCCAGAACATAAGTAATATGGTAACAGAAAGTAACGGATAACAGACTCGAGCAGAAACAACCCTAAGCATGTTAGTAAGACACGGGCAACAAGCAACGGGGTGTTAGGTGTGGAGGTGAGGCTATATCAGGGTTAAAGGATAACATGTGATAGGTTCGGAACAGAAGCAACGATTCACAAGGCTAGCAGAATAGACAACGGAAAGTATCGGTATCCAATGTTGAAGGGAACGCAATGGTTCATGTGAGTGAATACTTGCCTGCAAACTCAGTAGCCTGGTACTGAGCTAACTCCTCTAAAGTAGTGTCATAAACCTCGTCTGTCTCAGCGGCGTCGTCTATTCGGGAAGAAGCAAACAAACAACGCAGTGAGACAACCAATCAATAACATGGCATAGTGCACAATCATGGGATGATGCATGACCATTTAATTGATGCATAAAAAATAAGCTAGTTGACATGGTAACATAACATATTAAATGGACCCACATGCAATTTGGATTGCATATGGAAAGCCCATGAGTTAAGGTTGGAATAATTGTTCTACAACTAACCAACAGGTGAAAGTGGATTAGCATGATGCATGGATGAGGAAAACAAAAATAAAACAACAATAGGTTCAATTTAAGATGAAGTTTACCAAGTTTGGAATTTTATTTGTTAAGTTATGAAATTTTGGTTCCTTAAAGGGGTTACACAAGCATTTGTTGTTTTCACCAATTTAAAGTGTCCAAAATAGGTAACAAAGTTCATATTTGGAAAGTACACAAAATTTTAGGTGGAATACATGTTTGAAATATTGAAAAAGGAATTGGAATAAATTACTTATGAGTTAAACAAGTTTAAACAAGATTTAAATGAACTTAATTCAAGTATGAATTTATTTGAATTTTTATTTGTTCAAAACATTAAACCAAATTCATAATTGAAAAGTTTATACTTTTCTGGTTTGAAAACATATTTTATATGTTCAAAAATAATTTAATTTGAGCAAGTTATGAATTTAGCAAATTTAAATGATTTAAACAAGGTTTAAAGCATTTAACCAATTTTAATTATTCAAAACATGAAACAAAGTTTATATTTGAAAAGGTGGTTCAAAATGGCATGGAAAACATATTTTATTTGTGTTATGTGAATTAAGTTTAAATTAGTTATGAAATTAACCAAATTTGAAATAACTTGTTTGCATTTGAAATTTGAATACATTTGAAATATTCAAAACAGAAAACAAATGCTTTAAATAAGTAGAGAATTAAATTTGGTTCAGTATACATATTTTATTTATTTTATTTGAAGTTGAAAATCAAAAGTTATTTGTGTTTTGATTCTAGGGACTATTCTGTAAAATAAAAGGACTGAAATTTAAAAGGAAAAGGGGCCAACACGTTTTACACCGTGCAGTGACCCAACCTGGGCCACTGACAGTGGACCCTGGCCTCCGTGGTGCTCACGTGGCGCACACTGCCACTGGCTGGTGGGCCTGCCAGCCAGCGTGGCAAGGCAAAAAGGTGGGGAATTTTAATCTGCGGGAGGCAGGGATCGAACCCTGGCCCCCCGTGCGCGCGCGCTGCTGCGTTGCCACTGCGGTGTGTTGCGCTCGCTTGTCAGTATAGGGGGTGCAGTGAGGATATTATTCAGATACGCGCGTTAACTGAAGCTGTAAGTTTCAGGTAACTGAAACTTGACAGAGGAACGGTGGCCAGAGGCGAGCTGCTGCTGCGCTGCTCAGGCCGTGGATGCACGCGTGTGCGTGTGGTGCTGCGTGTGCACGCGTGCAGCGAGTAGATCGAGAGGGGAAGGTGGAGGTGACGAGGTGGATCTCACCTCCGAGGAAGGGGAAGCAGAGGCTCGGGGGAGAGTTTGGCCGACGATGGAGAGGATGGCGGCGGCGACGTAGTCGTTCCCTGGCGTCGTGGAGGTGTCGAGGGGAACGAGGGAGCAGAGGGGGTCTGATTCCCGCAGTTAGCCCGGACGGTGACTAGCCCTACCGGCGGCGATCATCGATGATTCAGAGCGGCGGCGCTCGGTTCAGAGATGGTAGTGGTTGAAGAGAGAGAGGAGGTGGCGCAGAGGGAGAGAAAAGAAACGGCGGCGGAGAGGGAGGAGGAAGAAAGGAGCTAGGGCTAGCAGGGAGCCCTAGGGCATGGCTATAAGGGCGAGGGCGAGCTGTTGCTGGCCGTCTGCTCCTCGCTCTGTCGACGTGGACAGCAGCATCGAGCTGCCGTACGAAGGAAAGAGATGAGGGGGGTAGCAGGCCGTGGGTAGCTGGGCTGGGCCTGCTGCCTCCCTCGCTGAAACGTTATGTTTTTTTTTCCTTCTGTTTTTATTGCAGATTTTAAAAAGGAAAGAAAAGGTTAGTTTTTAGGGTTAAAAAATTAGGGAAAAATCTTTATAGATTGTTTATTGCAACAGCAACATTGTGCAATCTTTTGTTTTCAAAAAATTTGATTTATGTTGCTGTTTGGAAAATAATTGAATTTAATTGAATATTTGAATTAAGTGATTAATTGAGACTTAAGCAATTTAAAAGCTTTTTAAAATTCATGTTTATTTGAAACAAATGATTGGAGTGATTTGTAATTTCCATAAATTTCAAATGGTTGCTGTTTGGAATTTTATTTGAATTTGAATGAATTTGAGATTAATTCAATTATTGAACTTAAGCCATTTAATAGTTTGGATTTTTATAGTTTAGTGGAAACAAAGTAATGTTTTGAATTGGAATTTTCATTTGATAAATTGTGACAGCACAAGTATGAAACAAATATTTGAATTTGGTTTGAAAATTCAAATAGAAAACAAGGGAAAACAAATGCAAACAAATGGAAACAATTGCAATGATTAAGATGCCATGATGCAAAAATAAAATAACAATTAGCAAACATTCTAAATGGGAGTTTTCATACTTGGGATGTTACAAAACGCCCCCCCTTGAAGGAATCGCGCCCCGAGATTCCTACCGAGAAGTGAAAAGGTCCGGATACTTCTTGCGAAGTTCCTCTTCGGTCTCCCACGTTGCCTCTTTATCGGAATGATGGGACCACTGCACTTTCAAGAACTTGGTGCTCTTGTTGCGAGTCTTACGCTCGGTCTCATAGAGAATACGAACAGGGTGCTCCTCATAAGATAGATCTTCTTGCAGTTCAATGGAATTGATGGAGGGATAATAACCCGGTTGGCCAACTCCAAGGTGTAACCCGGCCCAAGGGACACGGCGCAGGATCCGGCTAAGGATAACGAAACTTCTGGAACGCCCAAAGTTTGTAGGCCTCGTAACCCGGATTGTGGGTTGCGGTAAGGAAAGCTAGGGTTTGTAGGCGGTGTCCGGGTAGGATTCAGGGTGCGCCTTGGAGGGCAAGTCAGGAGGGTACGGTGCTTTATAAACCGACCCCTAAGTCTAGTTTAAAGAGATCCAAGAGTTCTAGCAATCTCGCCTAATATCGAGTATCTAGTGTAACACGCAATTTGAGTTGTTATCTTGAGATCGGAGACTCAGCGACTTGATTGCCGGCTACCAGATCAAAGTTCGTCATCATGTTTTCCTCTGAGCTAAACCCTCTCCCAAACGCCTGTGTCGTCTTGCCCCAAGATCAGTTACCCCCGGTAACGTCTGCCGTGATGATCCCACGACAGTTGGCGCCCACCGTGGGGCCTGCGTCCAAAGGTGTTTACATCACGGGAGAAGCTCGGAAGAACATGGAGAATTTCGTCGTCGGCGAGATCTACGTCGACCGCAAAGGAGATAAGATGGTGGACGATTCCGGCTGGGGGCCAGAGTCGGACCACCTCGAATCCGGATCTACTGTGACGATCGGCCAGATCAACATCTTCATCGGTATGGTACATACGTCTAATTTAAAAGGACAATATCATGTGCATACTACAGGAACTCCTAGCAGGGACAAAGAAACATTAAAGCAAGCGGTAAACTCGGTTTCCTCGGCCGTTCCGGGATACCTGAGATGGGCGGAACAAGAGGTAACGTGGAGCAGAAGAGATCACCCGGAAAGAATAGAGCGCCCAGGAGTCTTGGCATTGGTAGTTGCACCGCAGGTCAATGGTTACGAGTTGAAAAGGTTCCTAATGGACGGTGGAAGTAGCATTAATATCTTATATTGGGAAACCTTCTTACGCATGAGTCTCAAAGAGTCCCAGCTACAGAAAAGTTCAACGGTTTTTCATGGGATTGTGCCGGGTCACTCAGCGTGCCCCGAGGGAAAGATCACATTGGAGGTTGCTTTCGGAGAATCAACGGATAATTATCGAGTTGAGTGGCTCACGTTCGAGGTGGTCAAATTGCGCAGTCCTTATCACGCACTGTTCGGAAGACCGGCTTATGCTAAATTCATGGCTAGGCCGTGTTATGTGTATTTGCAGCTAAAGATTCCGGGTCCTAAGCAGACCATCACCATACATGGAAGCCGGGATATAGCGGCCGAGTGCGACGAAGGAGATTCAGTGATGGCCGAACAAGCTTGCAGAAAAGAGGAACTCAAGTATTACCGGTCTCAAATAGATCCGGATGATAGAACAGCACTGAAAAGACCGAATACCGAGGACGAAAGAGCAAAATTCAAGGCAGCATAGGACACCAAGAAGATAGATTTTGTTGAAGGTGATTCCATTAAGCAATTCACTATAGGGTCTAACTTGGGAAGAGAGCAGGAGAAGGCACTTGTGGAGTTCATTCGTTCAAATGCGGACGTATTCGCCTGGACACCTAGCGACATGCCGGGTATCCCTACAGAATTAGCAGAGCACAGTTTGCACATAGATCCCAAGTCCAGGCCTGTGAAGCAGGGCTTGAGGAAGATGAATGAGGAAAGAAGGAAAGCTATAGGTGAAGAAATTGCTCGGCTACTGACAGCTGGCTTTATCATGGAAGTATTTCACCCGGATTGGTTAGCAAATCCGGTTCTAGTGATGAAAAAGACCAACGAGTGGAGGATGTGCATCGATTTCACGAGCCTCAACAAGCATTGCCCAAAGGATCCGTTCGCACTACCAAGGATAGACCAGATCATAGATGCAGTAGCCGGGAGTGACCTGCTATGCTTTCTAGACGCATATTCCGGGTACCATCAAATTAAGCTCAAGAGGGAGGATTGGGAGAAAACATCATTTATAACCCCTTTTGGGGCCTTTTGTTACAAAACCATGAAGTTTGGATTGAAGAACGCTGGCGCAACTTATCAACGGTGTATTCAGAAATGCTTCGAGGATCAAATTGGACGCAATGTCCATGCTTATGTGGATGATGTGGTTGTCAAGACCAGGAAGGCAGAAACATTCATCGATGATCTAAAGGAAACGTTCAAGAACTTAAGAAGGTACCAGATGAAGCTTAACCCGACAAAGTGCGTGTTTGGAGTTCCAGCCGGGAAATTACTCGGCTTTATCGTCTCCGAGAGAGGAATTGAAGCAAACCTGGATAAAATCAAAGCTATCCAAAATCTGAAAAAGCCGGAAAATTTGAAGCACGTTCAAAAACTCACGGGCTGCGTAGCAGCCTTGAGCCGATTTATCTCCAGACTCGGAGAAAAGGCAATACCATTGTACCGGCTCTTGAGGAAGTCCGACAAATTCGTATGGGATCAGGAGGCGGATGAGGCGTTCGAGGCACTAAAAAAGCAGTTATCTGAAGCACCAGTACTAGCGGCCCCGGGTCCTAAAGAGCCTATGTTGCTATACGTGGCAGCAGGCCCCCGAGCCGTCAGTGCAGTAGTGGTTGTGGAGCGTAAAGAGGATGGGAAAGGTTATCCAGTCCAGAGGCCGGTTTATTATGTCAGTGAAGTATTATCAGAGGCAAAGCAGCGTTATCCGCATTGGCAAAAGCTGGTTTTCGGGGTCTTCATGGCTAGCCGGAAACTGAAGCCGTACTTCCAGGAACACCCTATAACAGTAGTTAGCTCAATACCAATGTCGGATATCATCAGAAACTCGGATGCAACCGGAAGAATAGCCAAATGGGCGATAGAGATGGGGGATTATCACATCAGCTACGAGCCCAGGTCAGCAATCAAATCTCAGGCTTTGATCGATTTTGTTAATGATTGGACACACACAGGCATGGCCACCATAGTTCCAAATTCCGAGTCATGGATCATGCACTTCGATGGGTCAAAGCAATACGAGGGGTCAGGAGCTGGAGTGGTGCTAACATCACCCAAAGGAGACAAATTGAGTTATGTACTACAGATTCACTTTGACTGTTCCAACAACGTGGCCGAGTATGAGTCCCTATTGCACGGCTTATAGGTAGCCAAGGAGATGAATATTAAGAGGATATGATGCTTTGGAGATTCGGACCTGGTGGTACAGCAGGTATCAGGAACTTGGGATAGAAAGGACGCAACTATGGCAGCATACCGCAGGGAGGTTGATAGGGTTGCAGGATGTTTTTCCGGGTATGAGGTGGAGCATATAGACAGGAGAAAGAATGAGGCAGCAGACGCCCTCGCTAGACTCGGCTCGCGCAGAGAGCCGGTTCCACCTAACGTTTTCCTGGACGAATTATGGCGACCATCAGTTAAAACCGAGTCTGAGGAGGAACTGGCAAGTAAAGACCCGGATATGGAGCTCGTGGCCACTATACGCGCTATTCCCGAGTGGACAGAACCGTTTTTGGCCTACCTATCGCGAGGCGAGTTACCACAACAGGAGGTGTTAGCAAGGCAAATTTTGCAGCGAGCAAAGGGGTATTCTATCATCAATGGGGAGTTATACAAGAGAAGTGCCACGGGAGTCTTTTTGCGCTGCGTAGCACCCGAAGAAGGCCGACAGATTCTCAGGGAAATCCATGAAGGTGATTGCGGGCATCATGCGTCTACAAGATCCCTTGTGGCCAAAGCTTATCGACATGGATTTTTCTGGCTCACGGCTCTAGCAGATGCGGAACGATTAGTAGCAAGGTGTGACGGATGTCAAAGGTACGCTCCCCAAACCCACGTGCCGGCTATGGAATTACGGACCATCCCGTTAACTTGGCCGTTCGCTGTCTGGGGTTTGGACATGGTTGGCCCCTTTCATATGTCACCTTGCAAAAAGACACACCTTTTAGTGGCTATTGATAAGTTTACCAAGTGGGTAGAGGTCATGCCAGTTACCAACTGTGAAGCAGCTACAGCAGTCAAGTTCCTGAAAAGAATAATCTACCAGTTCGGGTATCCTCACAGCATAATTACCGACAACGGAACCAACATGTCCCTTGGTGAGATGGAAAAGTTCTGTGGAAACAATGGAATCCGGCTTGATGTAGCATCAGTGGCTCATCCACAGGCCAATGGACAAGTGGAGAGGGCAAATCAAGAATTGCTTCGCGGACTAAAACCACGACTGCGAGTTCCCTGTGTTAGGGCTGCTGGTGCGTGGGTCGAAGAGCTTCCTGCCGTGGTTTGGGGTATCAATACTACACCTAACAGATCTACTCAGATGACGCCCTTCTTCATGGTCTATGGCGCGGAGGCAGTGCTACCGAGTGATATTATTCATGATTCACCACGAGTATCAGCATACGTCGAAGTTGAGAATGAAAAGACCCGGCAAGACGCCATGGATATGTTAGAAGAACAAAGGGAACAAGCTCTGGAAAGATCAGCCATATATCAGCAGGATTTACGAAGATATCATAGCCGGCGCGTGAGAACCCGGGTCTTCCAGGAAGGAGACCTGGTTCTGCGCCTGGTACAGTCGAACGAAGGAAAGCACAAGTTATCACCACCATGGGAAGGACCGTTTATCATAAGCCGGAATTTGCATAATGGGTCATATTACTTGATAGATGCAAGGGAAGAGTCGACCACAGTTAATGACACCGCTCATACCACTTCATCTATGCAAGAAAGAGACAGACCATGGAACGTGGCTCAGCTACGTCCATATTATACTTAGCAAAAATTATGTTGGCATGTGGAATTGAACGATGTAACAGGCAGCAGGTTTTCAGACGCACTCTTTTCCTATCCAGGGTACCCTTGGGGACTGGACGGGTTTTTAATGAGGCGGCCTGCTGGCCTAATTTTTTCATATCAAGTAAAGAGGTGATTATCAAGAAAAGAGGTGATTATTATCATGTTCTGTATTTTCAGTATGATGCATATATTTAGGTCTTGGGGGCTGGCTGCTTGAATAGCACAGTTGCAAACTCAAAGACCCGGCCATGATGCCTATGCGTTATAAGGGCCGATTACTTGCAAACGAGTACGGCTGCAATCTTATAACCGGACGAAGGAGCCAAATTTTCTTGACTATTCTTACTTAAGCTCGATGTGACTCGCAATAAAGTGGCATGATTTGTTCGCTTACGATTACAGTCAGCCATGACGCCCAATGGGACTTGCCTGACCCTGTCTTCGTATAGATGTAACAACATGGTATCCACGCGAAAGCCGACTTACAGTACAAGATAGTCAAAAGGGTCATCTAAACCACAAGTTATGCAGAGTACAAGGCTAATAACCGGAAACTCAACGATTATTAAGCATAACTTCAGATCCTGTGTGAAACAACTCGGGGTTTTTTGTGGACTTAGCAGCAAGCAATTCGTTCTCCTTGAAAGATCACGTATCCTAGACTCGGAAATCCGGGTCCTGGAAACTCGGGATCTTAAGAAAGAAAAAAAAATTGCTTAGTTGTTAAGGTTCAAAAAATCCAAACATCTGAGTCTTGGGGACTTGGGGACTTAGAAGCAATCCCGCTTGTCAACACCCATGAAACCCGGAAACCGAGTCTCACAAAAGGAACAATACAGAAAGTCGGATATCGAGAATAAAGAAAGTTGGATATCGAGAATAAAGAAAGTCGGATATCAAGATTACATGGGTTCAAAAGTAGATAAACATAAAAGCCAGAAGAGGCACAAGGTGTATCAGGAACTTAGAATGCATTACAAAGTTTCGATAAAGAGTATCAAAGGTGCACAGGCGCACCATTCAAAAATAATTGTTTAAATGGCACATCAAGCCGACTGACGCATGAGAAGTGGCAGGTATTACTCGGCACTCTAAGCCGCGGCGTCCATCTTCGCCTTGCCTTTGCCATCACTTGTGGTAGCAGCAGCACCCGGGTCAGCAGCAATGCCGGCTCGCGCAGGTGGAGGGACGATGGGTGTAGAGGTAGCGGGCGCAGAGTCGGCTTCAACTTTCTTCTTTGCAGCTTCCTCCCTCATCTTGGCAGCTTCTTCCTTCCATCGGGAAAGCATATCGTATGGCTTGGGGCGATCTGCCTTAATAACCTTGTCACTAGCATCATATGCAGGAAGAATAGAATCGATCTCCAAACTGTCGGCGATCACACTGGCCGGGTGACGAACTTCTTTCTGAATGGCTTTGAAATTCTTTGGTGAGAACTTGGACCCGTCTTGATTGAATTCTGGAAACCCGCCCATCAGCTTGGCCGGCTCTAGCTTAGGGAAATAAGCTTTAGCCAGCGCAAGACCCCGGGTTACCCCAAACCGACAGGATGAGCGCTTCCAATGCCAAATCCACTCAGGAATGGTGGAGCAGACTTCCAGCAACTTTTTCATGTTACCAGGTCCAACACCCGGCAGTCGTAGTTCATCGAGAATCCATCCAACTCCGGCACTGAGCTGCCGGACAATATCTTTAATGAGCTTCAGCTTGGCAGTATTAAAAACATCCTCTTCCGGGATCGAATCATCCGGACCTGTTGAAAGTAAGAAAAGTAATGAACAAGGAGATCCGGCTATTCATCCAAAGGAAAATCCGGGTCTTAATTGCTAAAGTTCAAAGATCATACCAGTTGCTGCGCGGTAGGTATCGGCAATCTGCACAGAAAGTGTCGTTAGCTTGTCCTCAGCCAAGTGAGCCCTTTTCCTATACTTCCTTGTGATTTTTCCACTCCTACGAGCTTCAGCTTCAGCTGCTTCGCGAAGAGCTGTCTCCTTCACAATGCGTTTGGCAGCCTTCGCCAGCTTCTTCTCAGATTGCGCAACGAAATCCTAGGTGGAAACACAAGGAAGGGTCAGTCGGATCTATTATGAAGTTTCAAGCAAATTAAACCAGTAATTCACTTGGAACTTGGGGACTATACAAGGATACAAGCGGTGTCACTCGGACTTACCTTGTGCTTTGTTATCAAAGCATCTAGAATATTCTCTTCATCGGCCTTTAAGGTGTAGAGGGCATCAAGCATTTGGGCGAACGTCATATCCTCAGGGCGAACTCTAGAAGGGCCGGCAGATTGGTCTTCCGGCTGGGGAACTTTCCCGGTCCTTGGGGTCGAAACCCGGACCGTCTGAGTATCCGGGTTAGGAGAGCCCGTCTTCGTCTCCAAGATCTCAATATCTTCGTCCACTTCTTCAGAGGATTTGGGAGACACGGTTTCCTGTTGAGCCGGGTCATTGAAGGGGTCTTGTTCTTGGCCGTCTTCAGCCTCATCATCAACTGCAGCATCCATGTTAATAGTCGGCCCCTCCGCCCCCTGCTTTTCTGCTTCTGTGATTTCCGGGTCACTAGTGGTAGCTTGGGCGCTAATAGGAAAGAGGGAAAAGTGGTTAGCGATGTAGGTTGGTAGTTATCAGGTATAAAAGGATATCGAGCGATGGAGACTTACCCGGTGTTCACAGCGTAATCCGGCGGGAGTTCGCCGCTGGAGGCGGACGAGGTCGCCAAAGGCACCGATAGCGGCACCCGGAATTGCTCAGCGAGTGGGTGGCTAGGAGATGGGTGGTGCTGAGGAGATTTGGAGGGCTGAGGTGGAGGAGTGCTGGCCCGGTAAGCAGGTGAAGTGGAGATACCCGGGTTAAGGGGATCCTCGCCCGGGGAACTCCGGGTCACCCTGCGCTTAGCCGGGAGAGGATCCTTCAAGAATGATGAGTGTGACAATTGTTGATTAAGTTTACGCATGGTATCGAAGGAGTAAGGCTCAGAAGACATAAAGGAAAAAGGAACCTTTGCAACCACTCCTCTGGCCTTCCTCTTGGCCCCGACTGTGACCTCCTGATCGGATTCAGTGGCTTCCGGGTTTTCCTCTTCCTTTTCTTCTTCGTCTTCCAGCCCTGAAAATCGAGTATGTATCCGTGGGAAAAAGGTAAATGGTAGGAAAATAATGCAAGTAAAAGATAACATGAGATTCGGATAAGTACCTTCATCATCATCAGCCGGCTCGTCCTCTTCTTCCGGGTCTCTGGAGGGGGGGGGGGGAGGGAGGTTTCAACTCTCCAGAAGGGATCATCAGCCTGAAATCAGAAAGATGAAAGTAAGAATTGGAAGTTGCATCAGGTCAAAGTGTGAAAAAGGGTTATGAGAATTGGATCTTACCGCTGGAGCCGGGTTTTCCCGAGTGAATGGAGGTAACCCGGTAATGTTCTTTATCACCTCCAATTTTTCCGTCAAGAAACTCTTGATGGTTTTGTTGGTATCACCGGTTGCAAAGTTCCTGGTGGAGTATCGGAGCGCGTCTGTGGTGTGCCCCGAATACTTGCACATCAACTTGGTACGGGTAGAGTTGGGCTGGATCCGGAAATCGACCCACGTTTTCACCAAGTTGAGCCCAAGAAGGCCTTGGGCCAAGAGAGCAGCTAGCCTAGCTAGAAAATGCTGGATGGCCTTCCTGTCCAACTCAGGGGCAAAGGCATTGAAAGACTCGGAGATATCTAGGAGACCCTCCGAGTAACCCGGCAATCTTCTCTCGCCGGGTAGGGAGGTGTCTCGGCAGTAGAAAAAGGAGAGTTGCCAATGCTTAACGTGAGAGTTTAAGTTAAGGGTCGGCATAGGGGAATTCTTGCGGCGCTGGATGGAAACCCCTCCGCAAGTCAAGAGTGCACCGTCACCGCTTTCGCGGCACGGTTTGCATTGGAAAAGTTCTATGAAAAGAGTCAAATTTGGCGGAATGCACAAATAGGACTCGCAAAGGACGATGAAGTGGGTTATGTTCAATATAGAGTTAGGCCCTATATCTAACACCCGGAGGCCGTAATGGTTAAGGACTTCCCGAAAGAAAGAGTGACCCGGAGGACGGAATCCTCGGGTCACGTGTTCTACGAAGCAGATTACCTCGTTGTCAGCGGGTGTGGGCTGGGTCTCGTCACCCGGCGCCCTCCAGTGGATGTCCTTCTGGGGAGGGAGGACTCCCAACTCGGCCAGCCCTTCTACCTGGGCCTTCGTAGCTGTGGATCTCCCCCAGTTGGCGGATATGGTCTGGGTTGTCTTCGCCTGAGCCGGCTGCTTTCCTTGTCTCTTAGGAGCCATGGGATCAACCTGTGAAATACCAGGAAAAAAGATACAGGGAATGAGACTCGAAAATATTGGGATATCCGGGTATATGCTTGGGGTATCAAGAAGGTGTGAAGACTAAGAACTATCCGGGTACTGTGCCACGGAGTGAAGGTTGCGAATTATCCGGGTATCAAGTACAATTATGGAAATTATTGGTCACTTACGTATTGAAATGAGTTTGGGGAAGACGGATGGTTGCCCATGTGTCTACTGCAAGCAAAATAGCCGGAAAAGGAGGATTTTCCGGGTGTTAATGATATGCGCGGAAATTTGATAAAAATGGATCTAGATTGGAAAACTTGCGAACGAGTCTACGGGGAAATTGGTGATTAGTAACGATAGGAGGATGGTGTGTGATCATCCAACAGGTTGTTGACGGGGTTGGCGAGCATTTAAATCATCTAATTTGGTGTGACGGGAAACACGGTCTGCGGATTGACCCAGATCCAATCTAGATTGAATCGAAAAAAAATCGCGGGGCTAGATTGACGAATACTTACTGGAAGGAATTGGAATGTGGCCTGGCGGCGGCCGGTGTCGTGATCTAGATCCCCCTTGCAGCTCTTGATGAGCGGAACGAAGGCGCGGTGGCGGAGTTTGGCGGCGGCGCGGAGCGATTCAGGGTTGAATGTAGCTGGCGGTGGCCTTGTTACGGCGGCATGCTCGGGATTCTCGAGGTGTTGCGGGGCGCAGGGAGTGAGGGAGCCAATGAAAGATTGGAGTGATGTGTGGAAGTCCAGGCTACTCTCTGGGCTCTATTTATAAGGTGTGGGCGGATACACCTATCCCAACGGGCGGAATCCGAAAGATTTGGGGTAATGGCTATCCGCGCGGATTTTACGAGATATGCTTCACATGCCGAGCAAGATATCCGGACGAAAAAGAGAAGGGGATCCTCTCCGCGGTATCGGGATCAATTATCGAGTAAAGTATAGAGTTTTGGCATTGTTATCAAGGCTTAGACCCGGAAAGTTAAGCAAAGCGTCTGGAGAAAAGCCGGGTTACTATATGGCCACCATGGAGTTAGGCCTAGCTATATATCAAAGCACTCTAACCCGGCCTCCATACACTTGTGCGTTTGATATTTTTGCAGGGAATAGCCAGTGCTTCAAGGAAGGATCCGTGAAGCCCAAGCTATTCTGGGGACTACTGATGGAGGGATAATAACCCGGTAGGCCAACTCCAAGGTGTAACCCGGCCCAAGGGACACGGCGAAGGATCCGGCTAAGGATAACGAAACTTCTGGAAGGCCCAAAGTTTGTAGGCCTCGTAACCCGGATTGTGGGTTGCAGTAAGGAAAGCTAGGGTTTGTAGGCGGTGTCCGGGTAGGATTCAGGGTGCGCCTTGGAGGGCAAGTCAGGAGGGTACGGTGCTTTATAAACCGACCCCTAAGTCTAGTTTAAAGAGATCCAAGAGTTCTAGCAATCTCGCCTAATATCGAGTATCTAGTGTAACACGCAATTTGAGTTGTTATCTTGAGATCGGAGACTCGGCGACTTGATTGCCGGCTACCAGATCAAAGTTCGTCATCATGTTTTCCTCTGAGCTAAACCCTCTCCCAAACGCCTATGTCGTCTTGCCCCAAGATCAGTTACCCCCGGTAACGTCTGCCGTGATTATCCCACGACAGGAATCATGATCAACTGCACGATCTGGATCTTTGAAACACGTCTTGAGCTGTGACACGTGAAACACATCGTGCACCTTGGATAGTTTTTCTGGAAGTTCAAGGCGATAGGCATTTTCCGCACGCCTTGAGAGAATGTTGAAAGGACCAATGTATCTTGGTGCAAGCTTTCCTTTCACACCAAAACGATGAGTGCCTCTGAGGGGTGTTACACGGAGATATGCTTTGTCACTAGGTGCATAGATCATATCCCTATGCTTGCTGTCATAGTAGCTTTTCTGACGAGACTGAGCAATCTTGAGATTGTCGCGAATGATTCGAACTTTCTCTTCGGCTTCCTTAACAATGTCAGGGCCTAAGAGTGATCGTTCACCAGCTCCAGACCAATTGATTGGACTCCTGCATCTGCGGCCATAGAGAGCTTCAAATGGTGCCATGCCTAGGCTTGCCTGAAAGCTGTTGTTGTAGGAGAATTCAGCATATGGAAGGCAATTCTCCCATTTCATGCCAAAGGAGAGACCACATGCTCTGAGCATATCCTCGAGAATCTGATTGACTCTTTCGACTTGCCCTTGAGACTGAGGGTGATAAGCTGTGCTGAACAGAAGTTTGGTGCCCAATGCTTCTTGAAAGCTTTTCCAGAAAGGAGAAGTGAATATGCTTCCACGGTCTGAGCTTATTTCCAATGGAACACCATGAAGAGGAACAATCTTTGCTGTGTAGAGCTCTGCTAACTGGCTAGCTGAGATTGTTTCTTTGACAGCAAAGAAGTGAGCTACTTTAGTGAGATGATCAATGACAACGAAGATTGCATCGTTGCCCCTCTTGGACTTTGGAAAACCAGTGACGAAGTCCATTTCAATCATGTCCCACTTCCACTCAGGGATTTTCAGAGGTTGGAGAAGACCGGCTATTTTCTGATGAACTGCCTTAACATGTTAACAAACGTCGCATTCAGAAACGTATTGAGAAATTTCACGTTTCATGCCAGGCCACCAATACAGCGTCTTGAGATCCTGGTACATCTTTGTACTTCCAGGGTGTATGGAGAGACGAGTTTCATGAGCCTCCTTGAGAATGACCTCTTTGAGACTTTGAACTTGAGGAACTGCAATGCGTCCTTCAAAGAACACAGTTCCTTTGTCATCAATTGAGAAGGACTTAAATTTCTCCTTGCCTTCTTTGATGTGTTCTACCATCTTCTTGATTTCAGCATCACGAAGTTGTTCAGAACGAATCTTGTCCTCGAGAGTTGGACTGGCTGTCAAGTTTGCAAGATAACCTTGAGGAACAAGACCAAGGTTCAGCTTCTGGAATTCTTCGTGAAGAGGAGGTTGGCTTTCCATGATCATGAGATTATTGCAATACGACTTGCGACTAAGAGCATCGGCCATAACATTAGCCTTTCCTGGAGTGTAAGAAATGGTAAGATCAAAGTCTTTAATCTTTTCAATCCATCTCCTTTGCCTGAGGTTTAGATCTGGTTGAGTGAAGATGTATTTCAGACTCTTATGATCGGAAAAGATTTCAGTGCGATTACCCAACAAGTATTGCCTCCATTTCTTGAGGGCAAACACAACTGCTGCAAGTTCAAGGTCATGTGTGGGATAATTGAGCTCATGTGCGTTCAACTGACGTGAAGCATAAGCCACAACTTGACGTTCTTGCATAAGAACTGCACCTAGACCTTGGAGAGATGCATCACAGAATATTTGGAAAGGTTTGGTAGTATCTGGGCCAACCAGAACTGGTGTAGAAGTGAGTTTAGTCTTCAGGAGATTGAAACTTTCATCACATTGTGGAGACCAAACGAACTTCTTGTCCTTCTTTGTGAGATCAGTGAGAGGTTTGGCAATCTTGGAGAAGTTTTGGACGAAACGACGGCAATAGCTAGCCAAGCCAAGAAAACTTCTTACTTGCTTCACCGTCTTTGGAGGTTTCCAATCAACAATTGCTTTAACCTTTTCTGGATCAATGGCTATGCCCTTGGCAGAGATGATATGACCAAGGTAAGCAACTTCTGGAATCCAGAACTCACATTTGGAGAACTTGGCATATAGACGATGCTCGCGAAGTTTCATGAGAGTGAGACGAAGATGTTCTTCATGCTCTTCCTCGGATTTTGAGTAGACAAGAATGTCATCAAGATATACCACAACGAACTTGTCGAGGTATTCATGGAAGACAGAATTCATGAGTCGAGAGAATGTCGCCGGTGCATTGGTGAGACCAAAGGACATGACGGTGTATTCATATAGACCGTACCGAGTGGTGAAAGATGTTTTTGGAATATCTTCCTTTCTGATCTTTATTTGATGGTAACCCATTCTCAAGTCCAACTTGGAGAATATTGAGGCTCCAGCAAGTTGATCAAAAAGATCATCGATACGAGGAATTGGATACTTGTTTTTGATGGTTTTCTCGTTAAGAGGACGATAGTCAACAACGAGTCTCTTTGTGTGATCCTTCTTCGCAACGAACAGAGTTGGGCAACCCCAAGCCGAGGAACTAGGTTGAATGTAACCTTTTTCCATGTACATATCGATTTGCTCCTTTAACAGTTTCAGTTCAGTAGGAGCTATCTTGTATGGATGCTTAGAGATTGCAGCAGTACCTGGTTCAAGCTCGATCACAAACTCAACTGCTCTGTCCGGCGGCATCCCTGGCAACTCTTCTGGAAAGACGTCAGGGAATTCACAAACCACCGGAACATTTTCAAGTAACGGAAGAGGTTTTGCATCGAGGGTGCAAAGCTGAATGGAACTTGATTCATTTGGAGAATAGACTATCTGACCAGAAGGGTGGAACAGAGTTATTGACTTTTGAGCACAGTCAATTTTTGCTTTATTGGTTTTCAACCAATCCATACCAAGAATGACATCAATGTCAGAATTTCCCAGCAGCATGAGGGATGCAAGGAATATGTGGCCTCCAATTAGGATTTGATTATCCTTACTTATCTTGGAAGTCAGCATTTGAGATCCCGGGGAGTGAACGGTGATTTGATTGCTTAGTGGAACCACACTTAAGTTGTTTGTTGCGGCAAAAGTCTTTGACACGAAAGAATGTGATGCTCCGGTATCAAACAACACTTTAGCTGGAATAAAGTTTACGGGGAATATACCGAGAACGACGTCAGCAGCTTCCTCAGCTTTGTCGATCTTGACATGATTCACCCTTGCGGTCCTCCCGACAGGCCTGTTGTTGGAGTTGAAGGCTTTAGCCGGGGGAGCACGCACCATTGCCTGGTTGGTGTTGGGACGAGGTGGTGGTGGAGGTAGCTGCCTCTGCGTGCACTTGTCAGCGTAGTGCCCCGTCTTCTTGCACTTGTAGCAAGTGACGACACGAGGAGGCCCTGGCCTTGGCTGCCCCATTGCACCCCTTGGATCATGCATCTGAACAGGGTTGGGTGGGCGGGGAGCGAAGCCTGGAGAAGCTTGGGCATATGGAGCCCGAGTGACAGCACCATTTGGCACCCAGATGCGGCGCTTCTGCGGAGGGGTGGTCATGTTGGAGGAGGAACCACCCTCACGCGAGTGCTTGCGAGATTCCTCGAACGCCTTGCGCCCATTTTCTTCATTGAGCGCGGTGTTAACGAGCTCCTCGAAGTCTTTGGTCTTGATGTTGGTGAGGGCGTACTTGATCTCCGGGTTAAAACCTCTGCGGAACCTTGCCATCTTCTTCGCTTCAGTGGACACCTCGTCTCCAGCGTATCGAGCGAGGCGATTGAACTCACTCTGATAGCCGATGACGTCCAGCTTGCCTTGCTTGAGAGAGCAAAACTCTTCACGCATCCTTTCCATGAGACCATCTGGAATGTGGTGCTTCAGGAAGGCTTCCTTGAAACAACCCCAGGTGATTGGATAGCCAGCTCTCATGGTCTGGTAGTTTTCCCACCAAGTAGCTGCCTGACCCTTCAGGAGATAGGAGGCATACTTGACCTTGTCTTCCTCAGCAACGTGAGCAATCTCCAGAGCCTTAGCTATCTCACGGATCCAGTCATCAGCATCCAGAGGCTCCCGTGTTGCCACGAAAGATCTCGGACCCAGACTGAGGAACTCCTTGATGCTGACCCATGGAGCATTCTGGTTGTTGTGCTGGTTAGTCTGAAACTGGGCCATCTGTGCCATGACTTGGGTCATCTGAGTGAACAGCTCCGTGATTGGCGGTGGCTCAGGCGGGGTGTTCCTTGTTGGCGGCATCCTGAATAGACATGCATTTTAGCACAACAACAGAAAAGGATAGACTTGGCAACCGAAAGAGAGATTATTCCGACGCATGAATAGATAACCAACAGGTACATCATCACATGTTCAAATACATCAGAATATCCAACACACCATAAATGGTTCGAATGGCAAAGGATAACTAAACATAGCTAAGAATGGATACATCGGTACTCCCATGCTCATCACGCAGGATGGCGGTGAGTAGTACGACGAGAGGTACGGTGAGGAGGACGCCCACGAAAGTAGGTAGAACGACGATCCACGTAGATCTGACGTGGTCTGAGTCCGACTCTCGGTGTGGTGAAGTACATAGCATCGACTCCCTGTGCTCCAAAGCGGGGAATCCCAGTGTAACCAGCACCAAGGTTGATTAGTGGACCTCTGATCGGCTCGTAACCTCCAGCATCTGGTAGACGACGACCAACTGGCTGATCGAAACGTGCGAAGCGCTCGTCTCCAACAAAGTCTGTGGTGTACGTCGCCAGACGAGTCAAAGCAAGGTGGAGCTGCTCTCTGACTGAAGCCAACTCCTGGGAAAGTGTGCGGGCAACTGCGTCACTGTGCCTCACAAACTGAGCGGTGGTGTGCAGCCTGGAGTTATCATGCTCATAAACATCCAAGTTGTCGTAGAGGGTGAAGTGAGCTCCCTCCGAAGTGATGTAACCACGGGGGATGTAGCGATAGATGGAATCGTCAAATCCCCAGTAGTCAGCACGAAGGACGGTGAGACTCACATAAGCTGCCTGCTGCACGGCCATATCCACTGTGGAACCTACTGCCTCGTAGCGGTGGACTACGCTCATGCCATCATCTGACAGGATGTAGACGATAGCCTGGTAGTAGGTCTGGTCAAACTCTCGCTGCTGCTCGTAGACCTGGTACTTTGGTGCCCAACGGAACCCTAGATAAGTGACCATGTCCCTCAGCATCTCCGGATAACCGGCAGTGCTCTCGCAACGAGTCATACGAACCACCTGCGGGTAGAATCTGAGATCCATCTGCAGATGATTGGGGAAGTTTTGATTAGACGCCAGTAGAAGAACTGAAGTGGAAAGCAACAACAAGGTTTCAACGGACGATAAAGATGTTGAGAAGAACAGGATATCGAAGCAACATCGGGAAACACGAGACCAAAAACTCCTGAGGTACTACGGAAAACCCATCCGGGCTTCTAAAGGATCAATATCTACTGCTTAAGGAATAGAGGATCTGATTCCGGGGCTTACACGCCTCCGTTCTCAATCATGAGTAGGCAACATGATAAATCATGTCACAACCACCTCCATTCCTATGGTCTAGTAGATATAACTATCCTAGAGAAACCAGGATACGTGAAATCCTAACTTGAAAGTTTAGGTGAGAAGAGAAAACAACGCTGCACTTCCTTACCAGAAAAGGGAGGGTGGGTGGGGAAAGAAATAAAAGAACAAAATTCCTACTCTCACGTTTCATTTTTCCTATATAGCTACAAAATAGTTTCTAGACTCAACTGCGACCAGTAAAAGGGATCCTACAGGCAGACAGGCTCTGATACCATTTGTCGCACCCGGACTTCTAGAGGATACTCACAGTCCGCTAAATAGTAGAACAAATGGCTTACGGGGCATACCGGCACCCGCATCTCAATATGACCAGGCCAACACGTAAACGTGTGAAAACCATTCTCTACTATCCATCGTCTGCTCAAACCATCCCATAGAAATCAGGACACTTCCGTTGACGTACTTCATAACATACACACATGGTACGTCAACGGCATTAGAACATCTGATATCACAACATATCTCTAAGACACAAAAGATTGAAATAAGTTGCAAATGGCTCTCACTAGAGCAGAGATAGCAAATACAATCATCCAGAGGACACATGTCCCAACAATTCATTATTACAACACATCGGAAGCATCCAAAGTGTCTGAGTACAGACAAGATCCAAATAGGTCGGAAACGAAAAGACGGAGCCCATCCACGATGTCTCGGATCCTGCCCGGGTCCGCTATCTACTCGTCAGCAGCCTCGTCATACTCCACGTAGTAGCCATCACGGGGATCCTCGTAAGCGTAGTCTGCGGAAACCACAGCCCCAAAGGGGTCAGTACAGACAAGTACTGGCAAGCAAGACTCACAATTCACCAAAGTGTACCCGTCAACATCAAGCACAGATGCTTTGGGTTCAACGGAAGAATAGGTGATACAAAAGATGCGGCAGCAGGCTGCTCTAACCAACTACAGAAACATACTACAACTTCCGGCTAAAAGAGAGGGATAAGATAGCGTTTCGTAACCAACTACCACTAACTCCAAACAAACCCATCCTGGATCTCGCCCCTTATCCAAAGAAGCAATCCGAGGATAACTCACACAGTTGGATTAATGATGGTTCAAGTTATGGTGTCCATAAGCCTATTACCAGTCAAGTTATCATTAGTTAGGTGTAAGTTGTTCTGAGTACTTGTTAGCCAGTACTTTCACCAAGTCAACCATAACCGCGGAAAACACGGCTTCTCGAGAAGATTTACCCTGCAGGGGTGCACCAATTTGGCCGTACACGTAAGAATAACCCGCCAGATGGAATGCCTTCCACCAAGCGGGGCACTCAAACACAACTCAACTCTTCTTCGCATCAAGCCCAAAGAACCCCGTGCAATTGAGCGCACGGCTAATCAAGCCCCACGAAGAAAAGGGGACCCTCATAGCACTCTAAGAACGTGTCTCCCTAAATGCCGACTACAAAAGTTCCACCCTGGCCTGGGTTCGCAAATACATATGCATGCGGCAAATGGAAAACCCAAACTAAATGAGGCGATTTGGACGAGATGCGAATCGAATCAAATTGAGGGGGGCGCCCATACACGCTTCCCACATGCGGATAGTGCGCTCATCATGGATCAGTAGACAAGACCCTTTTCCTAATTAGGGTCGACACTAGCAGGCCTCAAAACCACGCCAGGCCTCCTGCCGGTGCCTTATCATCAAATTATTATTAACCATAACATTAACAGGTTGCTTGTTTAAACATCGAGCCCCAGAACATAAGTAATATGGTAACAGAAAGTAACGGACAACAGACTCGAGCAGAAACAACCCTAAGCATGTTAGTAAGACACGGGCAACAAGCAACGGGGTGTTAGGTGTGGAGGTGAGGCTATATCAGGGTTAAAGGATAACATGTGATAGGTTCGGAACAGAAGCAACGATTCACAAGGCTAGAAGAATAGACAACGGAAAGTATCGGTATCCAATGTTGAAGGGAACACAATGGTTCATGTGAGTGAATACTTGCCTGCAAACTCAGTAGCCTGGTACTGAGCTAACTCCTCTGAAGTAGTGTCGTAAACCTCGTCTGTCTCAGCGTCGTCGTCTATTCGGGAAGAAGCAAACAAACAACGCAGAGAGACAACCAATCAATAACATGGCATAGTGCACAATCATGGGATGATGCATGACCATTTAATTGATGCATCAAAAATAAGCTAGTTGACATGGTAACATAACATAATTAAATGGACCCACATGCAATTTGGATTGCATATGGAAAGCCCATGAGTTAAGGTTGGAATAATTGTTCTACAACTAACCAATAGGTGAAAGTGGATTAGCATGATGCATGGATGAGGAAAACAAAAAGAAAACAACAATAGGTTCAATTTAAAATGAAGTTTACCAAGTTTGGAATTTTATTTGTTAAGTTATGAAATTTTGGTTCCTTAAAGGGGTTACACAAGCATTTGTTGTTTTCACCAATTTAAAGTGTCCAAAATAGGTAACAAAGTTCATATTTGGAAAGTACACAAAATTTTAGGTGGAATACATGTTTCAAATATTGAAAAAGGAATTGGAATAAATTACTTATGAGTTAAACAAGTTTAAACAAGATTTAAATGAACTTAATTCAAGTATGAATTTATTTGAATTTTTATTTGTTCAAAACATTAAACCAAATTCATAATTGAAAAGTTTATACTTTTCTGGTTTGAAAACATATTTTATATGTTCAAAAATAATTTAATTTGAGCAAGTTATGAATTTAGCAAATTTAAATGATTTAAACAAGGTTTAAAGCATTTAACCAATTTTAATTATTCAAAACATGAAACAAAGTTTATATTTGAAAAGGTGGTTCAAAATGGCATGGAAAACATATTTTATTTGTGTTATGTGAATTAAGTTTGAATTAGTTATGAAATTAACCAAATTTGAAATAACTTGTTTGCATTTGAAATTTGAATACATTTGAAATATTCAAAACAGAAAACAAATGCTTTAAATAAGTAGAGAATTAAATTTGGTTCAGTATACATATTTTATTTATTGTATTTGAAGTTGAAAATCAAAAGTTATTTGTGTCTTGATTCTAGGGACTATTCTGTAAAATAAAAGGACTGAAATTTAAAAGGAAAAGGGGCCAACACGATTTACACCGTGCAGTGACCCAACCTGGGCCACTGACAGTGGACCCTGGCCTCCGTGGTGCTCACGTGGCGCACACTGCCACTGGCTGGTGGGCCTGCCAGCCAGCGTGGCAGGGCAAAAAGGTGGGGAATTTTAATCTGCGGGAGGCAGGGATCGAACCCTGGCCTCCCGTGCGCGCGCGCTGCTGCGTTGCTGCTGCGGTGTGTTGCGCTCGCTTGTCAGTATAGGGGGTGCAGTGAGGATATTATTCAGATACGCGCGTTAACTGAAACTGTAAGTTTCAGGTAACTGAAACTTGACAGAGGAACGGTGGCCGGCGGCGAGCTGCTGCTGCGCTGCTCGGGCCGTGGATGCGCGTGTGTGCGTGTGGTGCTGCGTGTGCACGCGTGCAGCGAGTAGATCGAGAGGGGAAGGTGGAGGTGACGAGGTAGAGCTCACCTCCGAGGAAGGGGAAGCAGAGGCTCGGGGGAGAGTTTGCCCGACGATGGAGAGGATGGCGGCGGCGACGTAGTCGTTCCCTGGCGTCGTGGAGGTGTCGAGGGGAACGAGGGAGCAGAGGGGGTCTGATTCCCGCAGTTAGCCCGGACGGTGACTAGCCCTACCGGCGGAGATCATCGATGATTCAGAGCGGCGGCGCTCGGTTCAGAGATGGTAGTGGTTGCAGAGAGAGAGGAGGTGGCGCAGAGGGAGAGAAAAGAAACGGCGGCGGAGAGGGAGGAGGAAGAAAGGAGCTAGGGCTAGCAGGGAGCCCTAGGGCATGGCTATAAGGGCGAGGGCGAGCTGCTGCTGGCCGTCTGCTCCTCGCTCTGTCGACGTGGACAGCGGCATCGAGCTGCCGTACGAAGGAAAGAGATGAGGGGGGTAGCAGGCCGTGGGTAGCTGGGCTGGGCCTGCTGCCTCCCTCGCTGAAATGTTATGTTTTTTTTTCCTTCTGTTTTTTTTTGCAGATTTGAAAAAGGAAAGAAAAGGTTAGTTTTTAGGGTTAGAAAATTAGGGAAAAATCTTTATAGATTGTTTATTGCAACAACAACATTGTGCAATCTTTTGTTTTCAAAAAATTTGATTTATGTTGCTGTTTGGAAAATAATTGAATTTAATTGAATATTTGATTAAGAGCTTTTTAAAATTCATGTTTATTTGAAACAAATGATTGGAGTGATTTGTAATTTCCATAAATTTCAAATGGTTGCTGTTTGGAATTTTATTTGAATTTGAATGAATTTGAGATTAATTCAATTATTGAACTTAAGCCATTTAATAGTTTGGATTTTTATAGTTTAGTGGAAACAAAGTAATGTTTTGAATTGGAATTTTTATTTGATAAATTGTGACAGCACAAGTATGAAACAAATATTTGAATTTGGTTTGAAAATTCAAATAGAAAACAAGGGAAAACAAATGCAAACAAATGGAAACAATTGCAATGATTAAGATGCCATGATGCAAACATAAAATAACAATTAGCAAACATTCTAAATGGGAGTTTTCATACTTGGGATGTTACAGGTGGGCGCCCGAGGGGCCCACACCACCCCATGGCGCGACCGGGGGGAGGGAGCCGCCCTATGGTGTGGCCCCTCTGTGGCCCCCCTCCAGGTCTCTTTGGGACTCCGTGGAACCTTTGGGAATTATAAGACTTTCGGGCTTCGAATTTTCCAATTCCGAGAATATTTCCAGTACAAATTTTCTGGAACTAAAAAGAGGAACTGGCTCTGTGGCATCTTGTCAATAGGTTAGTCCCAGGAAATCGATAAAAATGACATAAAGTGTAAGGAAAACATGTAGCATATGGCATGAAAATAACATGGAACATCAGAAATTAAGGATACATTTATGACGTATCTGGGGTTTAGGTTTTTGTCACTCTGACAACCCCACAATTAGTAGCCAAATGCACAATGCATCCCGCTAGGCCCATGAAGGTAAAGTGTCATGTAGTTGACGTTCACATGACACCACTAAAAGAATAGCACCACAACTTAAATATCAAACCATTAGATATTACTTCAACATAATTCCACTACTAACATCTTGACTTCTCCCATGTCCTCAAGAACTAAAAGAACTACTCACAAGACATCATATGGATCATGGTCAGAGGTGATATAATGATGAATAAAAATATGGTCATAAAGTACAAACACCGATAAATCTCGTAAGCATCAACTACTAACAAGTAATCCACAACGGGAGAGAGATCTAGTCAAAAACAACAATATAGAATCCTAATTGCTACAACGGGACGGATGTGGATGGTGAGAATGATGGTGCTGGTGATGATGATGATGACGATGATGATCTTGATGATGCCTGGATCGATGACGGTGACGATGGCGATGATTTCCCCGGCAGATTTCTCCCTGCCGGAGAGTTTTTCTCTCTCTGTTACCGAAATGTTTCCTCGATGGTTCTCCAGGTCTTAGGGTTCCTGATGACCCACAAGTATAGGGGGTGTATCATATTACTTTCAATAAATAAGAGTGGCGAACCCAACGAGGAGCATAAGGTGTTGACAAGTAGTTTCAATGAAGGAATAACTGTAAATACTGGAAAATAGATTTGTAGATTTTTTTGATATTGCAGATAAATAAAGTGCGGGTAAATAAAATGCAGTAGTAATAATTGCAGCAAGTGGCCCAATCCTTTCTTCAGCAAAGGACAAGCCGGTGGGTTTACTTATGATTAACAAACGTTCTCGAGGACACACGTGAGGTTTCTGTCAAGTGCTTTTGTTCTATGCAGCTGAATAATGTTAGGTGTTTTGATAAGTGTTGTGTGGGTGAACCTATGCTAATGTACCGTCCCATCCAATACTAATACATACTTGTGATTATACCCCTTGCAAGCATCCGCAACTACAAGAAAGTAATTAAGAAATAAATCTAACCACAACTTTAAACTCCGGGATCCTACGCTCCCACGTGTAATGGTTTCCTAACGGGGGTTTAGGTTTCTGTCACTCCGGCAACCCCACAATTAGTAGCCAAATACACGATGCATCCCCCTAGGCCCATAAATGGTGAAGTATCATGTAGTCGATGTTCACATGACACCACTTGGAGAATAACACCACAACTTAAATATCAAACATTAAATATTATTCAACATTACTTCACTACTAACAACTTGATTTCTCCCATTTCCTCAAGAACAAAACGAACTACTCACAAGACATTATATGGATCATAATCAGAGGTGATATAATGGATGATAACAATCTGGTCATAAAGTGGAAACACCGATAAATCTCACAAGCATCAACTACTAACAAGTAATCCACACCGGGAGAGAGATCTAATGCAAAATAACGATAGAGGCCCCTAATTTTTACAGCGGGATGACGGTGGATGATGAGGGTGACGGTGCTGGTGGTGATGACGATGATGATGACGATCTTGATGATGCCCGGAGTGATGACGGTGACGATGGCGATGATTTCCCCTCTCCGGAGAGGAATTTCCCCGGCAGATTTCTCCCTGCCAGAGAGCTTTTCTCTCTCGGGTGTTTTCCGCCCCGAGGCGGCGGCGGAATAATTCTTCGACGATGGAATGGGGCTTAGGGTTCTCTGGGGGCCAAGCACGCGAAAAATACCCCCCATAGGTGGGCCAGGGTGGCCACACCCCTAGGTGGCGCGACCAGGGGAGCGCCACCCCATGGTGTGGGCCCCTGGTGCCCCCTATGGCTCTCCTTTTGGCTGGGTTCCTCCTCTGAACTTTTAGGACACCCCTGGTGTCCCTCTTCTTCTTCTGATCTTATGAAATATGGTATCTCGACAGTGCTTTTTCCATCAGATTTCTGGTCCCGGTGTTTATTCTCCAAAAAATTATAAAACATGCACAATAAGATAAAATAACATAAGGGATGCATCATAACATGAAATATATCGATGAATAACAGAAAATTATGATATAAAATAGTGATGCAAAATGGACGTATCAACTCCCCCCAAGCTTAGACCTCGCTTGTCCCCAAGCGAGACTGAACTCAGAAAACATGACCATAGGTTTATGGAGTGAAGAGTCGAGAAATAAAATACAGACAAGACGCATCACATCTATCTATGCACCAATCATTATAGACAGCAACTTCCTCTCATATAGCTTAACTTGGAACAAGTAAAGGGAGTCACAAACAAAGATGCAAAAGAGAGAATCAAAATTGGTAGTGGCAAACTTCGTTCTTGGTCAGAGAACATTTAATGAAGTCATACTTATCTTAGGTGAAGAATTTATAACAAGGTTTGTATTGTAGAGCTTAACATGTTTAATTTTAACAACATCTTTTACAGAGATTCATAGCTTTAAAAGTAATATTCATTCAGATAATAAAGCACGTGCTAAACAAAGAAGGATAGAAAACATGATTGAATGTCGCACCCAAGGTTTCTAGAGGATACTCATCGCACGAACTGGAAGTCAGGTGCTTGGATTATGGGGCATAACTGCTCCCACGTCCCAGCTTCCTGGTAGGCCTGCGCTTATGCGCGACAACACAAGCCCTGCTTCCACCGTCGAAGTAAACTATCCGCTAGGAACCTAAGGCACTACTGTCGACGTACTTCATATTCAAACACGCACTGTACGTCAACAGCTTTGAACGAAATGATAACACAAACTGTCTCTAAGACACAAAAGAATGAAATAAGTGCAACTGGCCTTCACTAAGGCAGAAATATCGAATACAGTCATCCAGAGGACACATGTCCCAACATATCATCCATTACAACAGCGGAAGCAATCAAAGGGGTCTGAGTACAGACAAATCCATGGCTTAAGAAGCCGGAGAAAATAAAGAGAAGCGAAGCCCATCCACGTAGGTTCTGGATCCTGCCCTGGTCCAGCTAACTACTCGTCTGCAGTCTCGTCGAACTCCACAAAGTAGCCATCCTGGTGGTCATCGTAGCCGTAGTCGTACTCTGCGTAAACCACAGCCCCAACGGGGTCAGTACATCCAAGTACTGGCAAGCAAGACTCACAGTTCATCAAAGAGTTACCCGTCAACACAAGCATTGATGCTTGGGATCAACGGAAGAAAGGGGGTGATATGTAAGTTGCTGCTGGCTGCTTTAACCAACTACAGAAAAATAACTACAACTTCCGGCTAACAGAAAAGATAAGATCGAGGATTGTAACCAACTGAAAGATAACTTCAACCAAACCCATCCTGGATCTCGCCCCTTATCCAAAGAAGCAACCCGAGGATAACTCACACAGTTGGATTAAGATGAATCAAGTTATTTGTGTGAATAACCTATTACTAGTCAAATTATTAATCATTGGGTGGAACATGATTGATCATTATGTTGAAGTTGTCCTGAGTACTTGCTGGCCAGTACTTTCACCAAGTAATCCATAACTGCGGAAAACACGGCTTCTCGAGAAGATTATCCCTGCAGGGTTGCACCAATTTGGCCGTACACGCAAGAATAACCCGCCAGATGGGATGCCTCCCACCAAGCGGGGTACTCTACACAACCAACCATTCTTCGCATCAAGCCCAAAGAACCTTGGGCGCACGGCTAATCAAGCCCAGAAGAAAATGGACCATCATAGCACTCTAAGACCGTGTCCCCCTATATGCCGACTACGAAAGTTCCACCCTGCGCTGGGCTCGCAAAAACATGCATGCGGCAAATGGAAAACACGAACTAAATGAGGCGATTTGGACGAGATGCGAATCAGGTCAAGTTGAGGGGGGCGCCCATACTCGCTTCCCACATGCGGGTAGTGCGCTCATCATGGATCAGTAGACAAGACCCTTTTCCTATTAGGGTCGACACTAGCAGGCTCCAAAACCTCTCATGGGCCTCCTGCCGGTGCCTTATCATCAAATTATTATTACCATTAGCAATTAACAGGATTGATTGATTAACATCGAGCCCCCGGTACAAATAATAAGATAGTAACAGCGGTAACCGACAACAGACTCGAGTAAAAGCAACCCTAAGCATGCTAGATAATACTAAGGCACAAACAAAGGCTGTAGGTATGGAGGTGAGGCAATATCATTGGTTCAGGGTATCATGTGATAGGTTCGGAGAACAAGCAACGATACATAGGGCTAGCAATAGTAGACAAAAGGATAGTATCGACAACAAGTGTGGAAAGGAACTCGATGATTCATGTGAGTGATAACTTGCCTGGCAGCTCAGTCTCGTACTGGGCTAGGTCCTGATTAGTGGTGTCGTAAGGATCGTCGGTCTCAACGTAGTCGTCGTCTAACCGAGAAGAAGCAAACAGACAAAACAGGAATGTAAACAATCATGTTCATGGCATTGTGCTCAGTCAATATGATGCATGACAATTTAATAGGTGCATCTAGATAAACTGACTAACATGATATCACAAATTAAATGGACCCATATGCAAGGGTTGCATATGGAAAAGGATCCATTGAAACAATTGGAACAAATGATTTACAACTACTTATTAGGTGTTGGTTGTTATCATGATGCATGCATGATGAATAACAATAACATAACAATTTAAATGCAATTGGAATGATAGTTAACAATTTAGAAAGGCATTTATTAAATTTGGAATTTTGTTACTTAAACATGGTACACAACCAATTATTGTTTTCATCAAGTTAGGGTGTGCAAAACAATTTACAAATTTTATATTTGAAAAGGTTATCAAATTTTAGTTGGATTACATGTTTCACATTTTGAAATTGGACTTTGGATTATTTAGTTATGAATTAAACAATATTAAACAATTTTTAATTGAATTAAACAAGATTTAAATAGTTTAGGCAATTTAAATTGTTCAAACCAGAAAACAAATTTTATATTTGAATAGAACATTCAAAAAGGTGTGAAAAACACATTTTATTTGAATTATTTGAAAACAGTATGAATTAGTTATGAATTATTTCAATTTGCATTTGAATTATTCAAATTTGAAATTTAAAAGTATTTTGAAAATTCAAAACAGAACACAAGTTGGATATTTGGAAAGATTATAAAATTTGGAGCAATAAACATATAAAGTTTGTAATTATTGGATGCATAAATTAAAAGTTATTGAATTTGCAATTTAGGTGTTTATTCTGCCCACTTAAAAGAAATAGAATTTTAAACAGATTTGCGTTTTACTTTTGTTACCGAGAGGGCCTATACCCGCTGCCACTGATCTGCGGGTCCAAGCCAGCGTGGCAGTGCACGTGGCAGCCCGCGTGGCCAGGGAATAAATCTAGCAAAAAGGGGTGCGCGGTGCGCCGAGGGGGGATCGACCCCGCGCCCTCCAGGCTGCACGCGGTGGCGCTTGCCACTGTGTTAATCGTTCGTTCGTGACAGGAGTAGGGGCCGCGGGAGGTTAACCTTCAGTGTTCGCTAACTCTGAATTTTTCTGCTGCAGGTTCAGTTACAGCGACAGGCATCGCTCGATCCCGGGGTCGCCGGCTGCAACGGCGTGCTGCGGATGCGCACGGCTGAGCACCGCGGTGACGTGCGCGTGTGCTTGTGCTACGATGGGGTGGCCTAGGCGCGCGCGGTGCGTGAGCAGAGAGGAAGAAAAGGCGAGGGGATCGTCGGGGGGGTGCTCACCGTGAGCTGCAGGGCTTGCCGGAGAAACGCGGACGGCGGCGAGGCTAAGGTTCTCCTCAAGCTCCACCCTGGTGTCGATGATGAAGGTGGAACTGGGGCCTACCAATTCCCGCGGCTAGCCCTCGACGATCGCCATCGGAGACGGCGCGCGCTGCCGGAGTTCAGAGAGAGGCGCGGCGAGCTTCAGAGAGAAAAGCAGAGAGCTTGGGGGGGGAGGAAGGGGAGTTGGCGGCGCCGTGATGGAGTTCTAGGGTTGAGGGGCAGGAGGAGGGTGCCGCGGTGGTTTTTATGGAATCGATGGAGGCTGTATGGCGGCCATCGGGAGGTCCAGGGGGGCGATCAACGGAGGAGCGGCGTTCGTACGCTCTGACGTCAGTCGGGGAGGAGGACGACAGCGACGCCTGCTAGCGGGCCAAGGTTAACGGGCTGGGCTGGACCTTTAGCTGCTGCTGCTCTCCTCCCTTTTCTATTCTTTCTGTTTTTTTTTTTTTTTTTTTGTACTGTTTTTTTTTTGTAGTTGAGCAAATTGGAAACAAAGCAAGATTTTGTTTACAGAAATTTTGGAATAAAAATAGGGTAAATTTATTAGTGGAAAATGCAACCTTTTGGTAGTTGTTGTTTTCAAAAACTTTATTGTTTGCTTGCTATTTTAAAAATTAACCAATTTAATTGAAAATTGCAATAATACTTAATATTAGAAAATAATGCCATTCCCACTAGGGTTTCCCCTAGGGTTTTGGAAGGTTTTAAAGAGGGAAAAAGGGTGGTGACTTTTATGGTTTCAAAAGGTACTGAATTTTAAGGGTTGGTTTGAATTTGAAATGACTTAGAAAATAATGATTGAAATGGTTGATTGATTAATGGTGTGATTAAAACCAACAATTTGAGAAGTGAACATTAATTGAATTATTTGGAAAACAATGAAAGGTTTTGTTTTGCAATTCTTTGTTTGAAAGATTGTAACAGACAAGTGTGAAAACAAGGGTTGAATCACTATGAAAACAATGCAAACAGAAATAACACAAATGCAATGAGATGATGACATGATGCATTGCTTGAAAGTAAACAAGAAATTGAACCACTAAGGGATGTTTTCATACTTGGATGTTACAAAACGCCCCCCCTTGAAGGAATCGCGCCCCGAGATTCCCTACTGAGAAATGAACAGGTCCGGATACTTCTTGCGAAGATCCTCTTCGGTCTCCCATGTTGCCTCTTTATCAGAATGATGCGACCATTGGACTTTCAAGAACTTGGTGCTCTTGTTGCGAGTCTTACGCTCGGTCTCATCGAGAATACGAATAGGGTGCTCCTCATAAGATAGATCATCTTGCAGTTCAATGGAATCATGATCAACTGCACGATCTGGATCTTTGAAACACTTCTTGAGCTGTGACACGTGGAACACATCGTGCACTTTGGATAGTTTTTCTGGAAGTTCAAGACGATAAGCATTCTCTGCACGTCTTGAGAGGATGTTGAAAGGGCCAATGTATCTTGGTGCAAGCTTTCCTTTCACACCGAAACGATGAGTGCCTCTGAGGGGAGTTACACGGAGATATGCCTTATCACCAGGTGCATAGACCATATCCCTGTGCTTTCTATCATAATAGCTCTTCTGACGAGATTGAGCAATCCTGAGATTGTCACGAATGATACGAACTTTCTCCTCGGCTTCCTTAACAATGTCAGGGCCTAAAAGTGAACGTTCCCCAGCTCCAGACCAATTGATTGGACTCCTGCATCTGCGACCATACAGTGCCTCAAATGGTGCCATGCCTAGGCTTGCCTGGTAGCTGTTATTGTAGGAGAATTCAGCATATGGAAGGCAATCCTCCCATTTCATGCCAAAGGAGAGACCACATGCTCTGAGCATATCCTCGAGAATCTGATTGACTCTTTCGACTTGCCCCTGAGACTGAGGGTGATAAGCTGTGCTGAACAGAAGTTTGGTGCCCAGTGCTTCTTGAAAGCTTTTCCAGAAATGAGAAGTGAAGATACTTCCACGGTCTGAGCTTATTTCCAATGGAACACCATGAAGAGGAACAACCTTTGCTGTGTAGAGCTCTGCTAACTGGCTAGCTGAGATAGTTTCCTTTACAGCATAGAAGTGAGCAACCTTAGTGAGACGATCAATAACAACGAAGATTGCATCGTTGCCCTTTTTGGACTTTGGAAACCCGGTAACGAAGTCCATTTCAATCATGTCCCACTTCCACTCAGGAATTTTCAGAGGTTGGAGTAGACCTGCTGTCTTCTGATGGACTGCCTTAACACGTTGACAAACGTCGCATTCAGAAACGTATTGAGCAATTTCACGTTTCATGCCAGACCACCAATACAGAGTCTTGAGATCCTGGTACATCTTTGTACTTCCAGGGTGAATGGATAGAGGAGTTTCATGAGCCTCCTTGAGAATGATATCCTTGAGACTTTGAATCTGAGGGACTGCAATGCGTCCTTCGAAGAACACAGTTCCCTTGTCATCAATTGAGAAGGACTTGAACTTATCATTGCCTTCCTTGACGTGCTCTGCAATCTTCTTGATTTCAGCATCACGAAGTTGTTCAGAACGAATCTTGTCCTCGAGAGTTGGGCTGGCTGTCAAGCTAGCAAGGTATCCTTCAGGGACAAGACCAAGGTTCAGCTTCTGGAATTCTTCATGAAGTGGAGGTTGGCTTTCCATGATCATGAGATTATTGCAATAGGATTTGCGACTGAGAGCATCGGCCATAACATTAGCCTTGCCTGGAGTGTAAGAAATGGTGAGATCAAAGTCTTTAATCTTCTCAATCCATCTCCTTTGCCTGAGGTTCAGATCTGGCTGAGTGAAGATGTATTTCAGACTCTTATGATCGGAAAAGATTTCAGTTTTGTTACCCAACAAGTATTGTCTCCATTTCTTGAGGGCAAACACAACTGCTGCAAGTTCAAGATCATGAGTTGGATAGTTTTGCTCATGTGGGTTCAACTGACGTGAAGCATAAGCCACAACTTGACGTTCTTGCATAAGAACTGCTCCTAGGCCTTGGAGAGATGCATCACAGAATATCTGGAAAGGTTTGGTGGTGTCGGGGCCAACTAGAACAGGTGTGGAAGTGAGTTTAGTCTTCAGGAGGTTGAAACTCTCATCACATTGTGGAGTCCAAACGAACTTTTTGTCCTTCTTTGTGAGATCAGTGAGAGGTTTAGCAATCCTGGAAAAGTTTTGGACGAAACGACGGCAATAGCTAGCCAAGCCAAGAAAGCTTCTAACTTGTTTCACCGTCTTAGGGGGTTTCCAATCAACAATTGCCTTAACCTTTTCAGGATCAATGGCTATGCCCTTGGCAGAGATGATATGACCAAGATATGCAACTTCTGGAATCCATAACTCACATTTGGAAAACTTGGCATATAGACGATGCTCGCGAAGTTTCATGAGAGTGAGCCGAAGATGTTCTCCATGTTCTTCCTCGGATTTTGAGTAGACTAGAATGTCATCGAGATATACCACAACGAACTTGTCGAGGTATTCATGGAAGACATAATTCATGAGTCTTGAGAACGTTGCCGGTGCATTTGTGAGACCAAAGGACATGACGGTGTATTCATATAGACCGTAACGAGTGGTGAAAGCTGTCTTAGGAATATCTTCCTTTCTGATCTTTATCTGATGGTAACCCATCCTCAAGTCCAACTTTGAGAATATTGAGGCTCCAGCAAGTTGATCAAAAAGATCATCGATACGAGGAAGTGGATACTTGTTCTTGATTGTTTTCTCGTTGAGAGGACGATAGTCAACCACGAGTCTTTTTGTTTGATCCTTCTTGGCAACAAACAGAGTTGGGCAACCCCAAGCGGAGGAACTATGCTGAATGAAACCTTTGTCCATGTACATATCGATTTGCTCCTTCAACAATTTCAGTTCAGGAGGAGCTATCTTGTATGGATGCTTAGAGATTGGAGCAGTACCTGGCTCAAGCTCGATCACGAACTCAACTGCTCTGTCCGGAGGCATCCCTGGCAACTCTTCTGGAAAGACGTCAGGGAATTCACAAACCACCGGAACATTTTCAATTGCAGGAAGGGGTTTGGCATCGAGGTTGAACAGCTGAACAGAATTTGATCCATATGGAGAATAGACTATCTGGCCTGAAGTGTGGGAGAGAGTTATTGACTTTTGAGCACAGTCAATTTTAGCTTTGTGGGTCTTCAACCAATCCATACCCAGAATGACATCAATGTCAGAATTTCCCAGCAACATGAGTGAAGCAAGGAATACACGACCTCCAATTAGGATCTGATTGTCCATGCTTATCTTGGAAGTAATCATTTTATTTCCCGGAGAGTGCACATAGATTTGATTGCTTAGCGGAACCAGAGCTAAATTGTACGTTGTAGCAAAGATCTTTCACACAAACGAATGCGATGCTCCAGTATCAAACAACACTTTAGCTGGAATAGAGTTTACGGGTAATATACCGAGAACGACGTCAGCAGCTTCCTCGGCTTTGTCGGCCTTGATATGGTTCACCCTCGCGTTCCTCCCGACAGGCCTGTTGTTGGAGTTGAAGGCTTTAGCCGGGGGAGCACGAACCATGGCCTGGTTGGTGTTGGGGCGAGGAGGTAGGGGTAGCTGCTTCTGAGTGCACTTATCAGCATAGTGTCCAGTATCCTTGCACTTGTAGCAAGTGACGACACGAGAAGGACCCGGCCTTGGCTGCCCCATCGGAAACCTCTGACCCTGCATCTGAGATGGGTTGGGTGGGCGGGGACCAAAGCCTGGAGAAGCTTGGGCATTTGGAGCCCGAGTGACAGCACCATTTGGCACCCAGATGCGGCGCTTCTGCGGAGGGGTGGTCATGTTGGAGGAGGAACCACCCTCACGCGAGTGCTTGCGGGACTCTTCGAACGCCTTGCGCCCATTCTCCTCATTGAGCGCGGTGTTCACGAGCTCCACGAAGTCCTTGCACTTGATGTTTGTGAGAGCGTACTTCAGTTCCGGGTTAAAACCTCGGCGGAACCTTGCCATCTTCTTGGCTTCGGTGGACACTTCGTCACCAGCGTACCGAGCGAGACGATTGAACTCGTTCTGGTAGCCGAGAACGTCCAGCTTGCCTTGTCTGAGAGAGCAGAATTCCTCACGCATCCTTTCCATGAGACCATCCGGGATGTGGTGCTTCAGGAAGGCATCCCTGAAACATCCCCAGGTGATAGGATAGCCAGCTCTCATGGTCTGGTAGTTCTCCCACCAAGTAGCTGCCTGACCCTTCAGTAGGTAGGTGGCGTACTTGACCTTATCCTCTTCTGCAACATGAGCAATCTCCAGAGCTCTTGCTACGTCACGGATCCAGTCATCAGCATCCAGGGGCTCACGTGTTGCCACGAAAGCTTTTGGGCCCAAGCTGAGGAAGTCCTTGATGGTGACCCTTGGAGCATTCTGGTTGTGTTGCTGGTTAGCCTGGATCTGGGCCATCTGTGTCACCACTTGGGTCATCTGAGCCAACAGTTCCCCCATTGGTGGTGGCGGAGGCGGGGTGTTCCTGGTTGGAGGCATCCTGAACAGAAATTCATTTTAGCACAACAACAGAAAAGGATAGACTTGGTAACCGAAAGATAGATTATTCCGACGCATGAATAGATAACCAACAGGTACATCATCACATGTTCAACTACATCAGAATATCCAACAGACCAATACATGGTTCGAAAACGAAAGGATAAACTAGACACAGCTAGTAATGGATACAACGGTACTCCCATGCTCATCACGCAGGACGGCGGTGAGTAGTACGACGAGAGATACGGTGAGGAGGAACCCCACGGAAGTAGGTATCACGACGATCCATGTAGATAGGAACTGCTCTGAGAGCAACTCTCGGTGTGGTGAAGTAGAAAGCGTCGTGTCCCTGTGCTCCATAGCGGGGAATCCCTGTGTAACCAGCTCCGAGGTCGAGAAGTGGGCCTCTGATCGGCTCGTAACCTCCAGCATCTGGCAGAGGAAAACCCAGTGTCTGCTGGAAACGTGCAAAGCGCTCGTCTCCAACAAAGTCTGTGGTGTACGTCGCCAGACGAGTGAGAGCAAGGTGGAGCTGCTCCCTGACTGAGGCTAACTCCTGAGAAAGTGCGGAAGCAACGGCATCACTGTGCCACACGAACTGGGCAGTGGTCTGCAGCCTGGAGCTATCAGTCTCGTAGGTATCCAGGTCGCGGTGGACAGTGAAGTGAACTCCCGCTGCCGTGATGTAACCACGGGGGATGTGACGAAAACTGGACTTATCAAACCCCCAGTAATCAGCACGGAGAACGGTGAGACTCACGTACGCTGCCTGCTGCACGGCCATATCCACTGTGGACCCTACTGCCTCGTACTGGTGGACAATGCTCCTGCCATCATCCGACAGAATGTAGACGATAGCCCGGTAGCAAGTCTGGTCAAACTCTCGCTGGTGCTCGTAGACCTGGTACTCTGGTGCCCAACAGAACCCCAGATAGGTAACCATGTCTCTCAGCATCTCCGGAAAACCGGCGGTGCTCTCACAGCGAGTCATGCGAACCACCTGCGGGTAGTAGCTGAGACCCATCTGCAGATGATTTGGAAGGTTTTGATTAGACTCCGGTTGATGAAAAAGGATGTGGAAAACAACAACAAGGTTCAACGGACGAAAAGGATGTTGAAAGAACATGATATCGAAGCAACATCGGGAAAACGAGACCAAAAGTCCTGAGGTACTATGGAGAACCCAAAACACGTGAAATCCTAACTTGAAAGTTTAGGTGAGAACAGAAAACAACGTTGCACTTCCTTACCAGAAAAGGGGTGGGTGGGTGGGAAAAGAAGAAAAATGGCAGAATTCCTACTCTCACGTTTCATTTTTCCTATATAGCTACAAAATAGTTTCTAGACTCAACTGCGACCAGTAAAAAGGGATCCTACAGGCAGACAGGCTCTGATACCATTTGTCGCACCCAAGGTTTCTAGAGGATACTCATCGCACGAACTGGAAGTCAGGTGCTTGGATTATGGGGCATAACTGCTCCCACGTCCCAGCTTCCTGGTAGGCCTGCGCTTATGCGCGACAACACAAGCCCTGCTTCCACCGTCGAAGTAAACTATCCGCTAGGAACCTAAGGCACTACTGTCGACGTACTTCATATTCAAACACGCACTGTACGTCAACAGCTTTGAACGAAATGATAACACAAACTGTCTCTAAGACACAAAAGAATGAAATAAGTGCAACTGGCCTTCACTAAGGCAGAAATATCGAATACAGTCATCCAGAGGACACATGTCCCAACATATCATCCATTACAACAGCGGAAGCAATCAAAGGGGTCTGAGTACAGACAAATCCATGGCTTAAGAAGCCTGAGAAAATAAAGAGAAGCGAAGCCCATCCACGTAGGTTCTGGATCCTGCCCTGGTCCAGCTAACTACTCGTCTGCAGTCTCGTCGAACTCCACAAAGTAGCCATCCTGGTGGTCATCGTAGCCGTAGTCGTACTCTGCGTAAACCACAGCCCCAACGGGGTCAGTACATCCAAGTACTGGCAAGCAAGACTCACAGTTCATCAAAGAGTTACCCGTCAACACAAGCATTGATGCTTGGGATCAACGGAAGAAAGGGGGTGATATGTAAGTTGCTGCTGGCTGCTTTAACCAACTACAGAAAAATAACTACAACTTCCGGCTAACAGAAAAGATAAGATCGAGGATTGTAACCAACTGAAAGATAACTTCAACCAAACCCATCCTGGATCTCGCCCCTTATCCAAAGAAGCAACCCGAGGATAACTCACACAGTTGGATTAAGATGAATCAAGTTATTTGTGTGAATAACCTATTACTAGTCAAATTATTAATCATTGGGTGGAACATGATTGATCATTATGTTGAAGTTGTCCTGAGTACTTGTTAGCCAGTACTTTCACCAAGTAATCCATAACCGCGGAAAACACGGCTTCTCGAGAAGATTATCCCTGCAGGGTTGCACCAATTTGGTCGTACACGCAAGAATAACCCGCCAGATGGGATGCCTCCCACCAAGCGGGGTACTCTACACAACCAACCATTCTTCGCATCAAGCCCAAAGAACCTTGGGCGCACGGCTAATCAAGCCCAGAAGAAAATGGACCATCATAGCACTCTAAGACCGTGTCCCCCTATATGCCGACTACGAAAGTTCCACCCTGCGCTGGGCTCGCAAAAACATGCATGCGGCAAATGGAAAACACGAACTAAATGAGGCGATTTGGACGAGATGCGAATCAGGTCAAGTTGAGGGGGGCGCCCATACTCGCTTCCCACATGCGGGTAGTGCGCTCATCATGGATCAGTAGACAAGACCCTTTTCCTATTAGGGTCGACACTAGCAGGCTCCAAAACCTCTCATGGGCCTCCTGCCGGTGCCTTATCATCAAATTATTATTACCATTAGCAATTAACAGGATTGATTGATTAACATCGAGCCCCCGGTACAAATAATAAGATAGTAACAGCGGTAACCGACAACAGACTCGAGTAAAAGCAACCCTAAGCATGCTAGATAATACTAAGGCACAAACAAAGGCTGTAGGTATGGAGGTGAGGCAATATCATTGGTTCAGGGTATCATGTGATAGGTTCGGAGAACAAGCAACGATACATAGGGCTAGCAATAGTAGACAAAAGGATAGTATCGACAACAAGTGTGGAAAGGAACTCGATGATTCATGTGAGTGATAACTTGCCTGGCAGCTCAGTCTCGTACTGGGCTAGGTCCTGATTAGTGGTGTCGTAAGGATCTTCGGTCTCAACGTAGTCGTCGTCTAACCGAGAAGAAGCAAACAGACAAAACAGGAATGTAAACAATCATGTTCATGGCATTGTGCTCAGTCAATATGATGCATGACAATTTAATAGGTGCATCTAGATAAACTGACTAACATGATAGCACAAATTAAATGGACCCATATGCAAGGGTTGCATATGGAAAAGGATCCATTGAAACAATTGGAACAAATGATTTACAACTACTTATTAGGTGTTGGTTGTTATCATGATGCATGCATGATGAATAACAATAACATAACAATTTAAATGCAATTGTAATGATAGTTAACAATTTAGAAAGGCATTTATTAAATTTGGAATTTTGTTACTTAAACATGGTACACAACCAATTATTGTTTTCATCAAGTTAGGGTGTGCAAAACAATTTAGAAATTTTATATTTGAAAAGGTTATCAAATTTTAGTTGGATTACATGTTTCACATTTTGAAATTGGACTTTGGATTATTTAGTTATGAATTAAACAATATTAAACAATTTTTAATTGAATTAAACAAGATTTAAATAGTTTAGGCAATTTAAATTGTTCAAACCAGAAAACAAATTTTATATTTGAATAGAACATTCAAAAAGGTGTGAAAAACACATTTTATTTGAATTATTTGAAAACAGTATGAATTAGTTATGAATTATTTCAATTTGCATTTGAATTATTCAAATTTGAAATTTAAAAGTATTTTGAAAATTCAAAACAGAACACAAGTTGGATATTTGGAAAGATTATAAAATTTGGAGCAATAAACATATAAAGTTTGTAATTATTGGATGCATAAATTAAAAGTTATTGAATTTGCAATTTAGGTGTTTATTCTGCCCACTTAAAAGAAATAGAATTTTAAACAGATTTGCGTTTTACTTTTGTTACCGAGAGGGCCTATACCCGCTGCCACTGATCTGCGGGTCCAAGCCAGCGTGGCAGTGCACGTGGCAGCCCGCGTGGCCAGGGAATAAATCTAGCAAAAAGGGGTGCGCGGTGCGCCGAGGGGGGATCGACCCCGCGCCCTCCAGGCTGCACGCGGTGGCGCTTGCCACTGTGTTAATCGTTCGTTCGTGACAGGAGTAGGGGCCGCGGGAGGTTAACCTTCAGTGTTCGCTAACTCTGAATTTTTCTGCTGCAGGTTCAGTTACAGCGACAGGCATCGCTCGATCCCGGGGTCGCCGGCGGCAACGGCGTGCTGCGGATGCGCACGGCTGAGCACCGCGGTGACGTGCGCGTGTGCTTGTGCTACTGTGGGGTGGCCTAGGCGCGCGCGGTGCGTGAGCAGAGAGGAAGAAAAGGCGAGGGGATCGTCGGGGGGGTGCTCACCGTGAGCTGCAGGGCTTGCCGGAGAAACGCGGACGGCGGCGAGGCTAAGGTTCTCCTCAAGCTCCACCCTGGTGTCGATGATGAAGGTGGAACTGGGGCCTACCAATTCCCGCGGCTAGCCCTCGACGATCGCCATCGGAGACGGCGCGCGCTGCCGGAGTTCAGAGAGAGGCGCGACGAGCTTCAGAGAGAAAAGCAGAGAGCTTGGGGGGGGGGAGGAAGGGGAGTTGGCGGCGCCGTGATGGAGTTCTAGGGTTGAGGGGCAGGAGGAGGGTGCCGCGGTGGTTTTTATGGAATCGATGGAGGCTGTACGGCGGCCATCGGGAGGTCCAGGGGGGCGATCAACGGAGGAGCGGCGTTCGTACGCTCTGACGTCAGTCGGGGAGGAGGACGACAGCGACGCTGCTAGCGGGCCAAGGTTAACGGGCTGGGCTGGACCTTTAGCTGCTGCTGCTCTCCTCCCTTTTCTATTCTTTCTGTTTTTTTTTTGTACTGTTTTTTTTTGTAGTTGAGCAAATTGGAAACAAAGCAAGATTTTGTTTACAGAAATTTTGGAATAAAAATAGGGTAAATTTATTAGTGGAAAATGCAACCTTTTGGTAGTTGTTGTTTTCAAAAACTTTATTGTTTGCTTGCTATTTTAAAAATTAACCAATTTAATTGAAAATTGCAATAATACTTAATATTAGAAAATAATGCCATTCCCACTAGGGTTTCCCCTAGGGTTTTGGAAGGTTTTAAAGAGGGAAAAAGGGTGGTGACTTTTATGGTTTCAAAAGGTACTGAATTTTAAGGGTTGGTTTGAATTTGAAATGACTTAGAAAATAATGATTGAAATGGTTGATTGATTAATGGTGTGATTAAAACCAACAATTTGAGAAGTGAACATTAATTGAATTATTTGGAAAACAATGAAAGGTTTTGTTTTGCAATTCTTTGTTTGAAAGATTGTAACAGACAAGTGTGAAAACAAGGGTTGAATCACTATGAAAACAATGCAAACAGAAATAACACAAATGCAATGAGATGATGACATGATGCATTGCTTGAAAGTAAACAAGAAATTGAACCACTAAGGGATGTTTTCATACTTGGATGTTACATTGAATAAATCAACATATAGATGATGTGATCACAACAACTCAAATGCTTGCTGGAGATAGAATGAAATAGGTTTAGTGACTCAACATAAAAGTAAAAAATAGGCCCTTCGCAGAGGGAAGCATTGACCACTCATGTGCTAGAGCTTTTATTTTTAATAAACAGAGGTATAAAATGCATGACACTCCTCCCATCCATCTTACACAAACCATGGCTAACCGAATCCTCGGATGCCTGCCAACAATCACAAACCGCGGAGGAGTGTCTAAATTTTGTGAGGTGTATGTTTATGTCAACGAATGGCAAACAGAAAATATAGTACGTCACAAGCCAACTAGACTCACAAGAGCAGATCCCATAGAAGGACGCAGCAGGTATAGAAGGCCATCCCTCTTTCTCTTTTGTTTACACAATTATGATTTGACTGATAAATCGGGGGCAAAAAGAGCGAAGAGAATTTGTATTATTATTTGGGGCTGGGAACCCCCTGCCAGCTCTTCTAGCATTTGGATAAGCGGATGAAGCCACTAGTCCAGGTGTGTGAGTCCAATCAACAAGTGAGATAAAGATTCTCTATTTGCGTCCTCATGAGCTAAAACAGGAACACAAAACATGAGTAATTTGAAAGTTTTAAAGGTAGCACATGAGCAATTTACTTGGAGTGGCGGTGAAATACCACATGTAGGAAGGTATGGTGGACACAAATGGCAAGGTTTTGGGGTTTAAGGTTTGGATGCACGAGATGCATTCCCTCTCAGTACAGGGTTTTTGGCTAGCAAGGCTGGGTAGCAAGCATAAGAGTTGAAGGAAAACAAACAAATATACATATGATGAAACCAATCATGCAATCTTCATTGAAAACCCAAGCGATCTTAACATGTGAATACTAAGTTTATGAGCTAAAAGGCAAATTTCTCTTTCTTATACTAACATCTCAAATTATAATTTCTGCTGACCCAAGCTAAGTTTGCCAAAACCAACTAGATTAACTTGATGATCTCTAGAGTGATACCAAATACTAATAACAAGCTCAACCATATGATAGAAATTGAAAACTAAAATAACGTGTGCATAAAGTAAATGATGAAACTTCTCATTAATATTTCAAACCGGCAACTCAAACCAACGGATACAATGACAACCAACTAGGGAGAGACACTTCCATACCGCAAACCATCCTATATGATAACTTCTCTACTCATGATATGACTCTATTGAAAAACTAAAAAGATGAAAGATAGTGATGTGATACCGTGGCACTCCCCCCAAGCTTCGAACAAACCGAGGGGATGCCAAAACCAATGACGAATCAATTCTTCGGTGGTGGTGGTGAATCCTTCTCGATGATCTTATAAATTGATTTCTCCAGATCTTCAATCGCAAACATAAGCATACACATCACCTCCGTATTGCGATCAATACAGTTTGCATGCCTGTCGGACTGTGAATCCCAGCCACCAAGATTCCCCCTACTCTTCCTTAGATTGAGAGCTTCCTTCATCTGCACGGTTAGAATGATTCATATCCCACATAGAGGGAAAATCACTATGGGGCACCTTTTTTGCACTGATAATCATGAATTAATGTGTGGAAGTAATTCTTGACGCCCGCAACAGGTGTCCTCGAAGCTAAGGAGTGACGTGGAACCTTCCCTCCGGTGCTCATCCGCGCGGCTCTCTTGAGCTCCAAGGGATTAGCCACCACTCCAATGCTTGCGATGGTGGTGCGTGGATGCACTCGAGGACTTTCTTCTACATCTCCTTCAAATCCACTCTCGATCTCCTCCTCCGGCTTCAGGTCTTGGACATCATCTTCCTTTGGTCCCTTCCCCTTGTTGTCGTTGGAAGAGACCATGATGCTTCTAAAACCGAAAATAGATCTTGGCATAAACAGCTCGAAACAGAAATACGACGAGAAAAAGATATACGGACCTCGGGGGGTCCCGGGGATTATATAGCAAAAAGTTGCATAACAAAAGGAAAGTCCAGGTCAAAAACGAGTCGGAGAGGGGCTCCGGGGCGCCCACACCATAGGCTGGCACGGCCAGGGGCGGGCCCGCACCACCCCATGGTGTGGAGCCTTCGGTCTCCGTCTCCGCCTCGTTTCCGACTCATAATTTTTCATATTTTCCAAAAACAGTAAAAATAAAAGTTGGAAGATGTTCCGCGAACGTTTTCTTACCAAAACTGTTACCTATTCGAAAACTTACTCTACAGTTCTGAAATATGCTTCCTAATAAATTCCTCCGGGATCATGGCTCGAATACAATCAACATTTTCATTATAAGGATCTCCAGAAATATAATGCTGGAGTCTTTGGCCATTCACCACTTGTGAGGAGTTGCCTTCAAGGGAAACAATTTTAGTTTCCCCGAACGATATACCTCTTCGATAACAAAAGGTCCTTCCCATCTCGAGAGTAATTTTACTGCAAAAATCTGTGACGAGACCTATACAATAGCACTTTCTCACCAACATGAAATTCTCTTTTAATAATTCTCTTATCATGCCACCTTTTAACTTTCTCTTTAAAAATCTTAGAATTTTCATATGCTTCACTCCTCCATCCATCTAAAGAACTTAAGTCAAGCAACCTTTTCTCACCAGCAAGTTTAAAATCTCTATTTAGGTCTTTCACTGCCCAATAAGCTTTGTGTTCTAATTCTAGGGGCAAGTGACAAGCTTTTCCATAAACCATCTTATAGGGATACATGCCCATGGGATTTTTATAAGCATTTCTATAAGCCCACAAAGCATCATTTAATTTCTTAGCCCATTTTTTTCTAGATTTGTTAACAGCCTTTTGCAAGATAGATTTGATTTCTCTATTTGATAATTCTACTTGCCCACTAGTTTGAGGATGATAGGGTGAGGCAATTCTATGATTAACATCATATTTAGCAAGAGTCTTTCTAAAACCACCATGAATAAAATGAGAACCCCCATCAGTCATAAGATATCTAGGTACACCAAACCTAGGGAAAATGATGTCCATAAGCATTTAGATTGAGGTTTCACCATCAGCACTTTTAGTAGGTATAGCTTCTAACCATTTAGTAACATAATCAACAGCAACAAGAATATGAGTGTAGCCTTTTGAAGGAGGGAAAGGACCCATAAAGTCAAAACCCCAACAATCAAATGGTTTAATAACAAGAGAATAATTCATAGGCATTTCATTACGTCTAGAAATATTTCCAACCCTTTGACATTGATCACAAGATAAAACAAATTTTCTAGCATCTTTAAAGAGAGTAGGTCAATAAAAACCTGATTGTAGAACTTTATGTGCAGTTCTATCTCCAGCGTGATGTCCTCCATAAGCACTACTATGACATTTTCTCAATATCTCTTGTTGTTTGTTTTTAGGAACACATCTTCTCGTAATACCATCAACACCTTCTTTATATAAGTATGGGTCATCCCAAAAATAATGCCTCAAATCATAGAAGAATTTTCTTCTTTGCTGAGCTGTAAAGGTAGGAGGCAAATACTTCGAAACAATAAAGTTAGCATAATCAGCATACCGTGGACTCTCTTGAGAGCTCACTTTTATAGCAGCTAACTGTTCATTAGGAAAACTATCATTAACATGAATAGGGTCATCAAAGATATTTTCTAATATAGATAAGTTATCAGCAACAGGATTTTCAACACCCTTCCTATCCACAATATGTAAATCAAACTCTTGTAAGAGAAGCACCCATCTAATAAGCCTAGTCTTAGCATCTTTCTTTTCCATAAGGTACTTAATAGCAGCATGATCAGTATGAATAGTAACTTTGGAATCAACAATATACTGCATAAATTTATCACAAGCAAAACTACAGCTAGGAACTCTTTCTCAGTAGTAGCATAATTCTTTTGAGCGGCATCAAGAGTTTTACTAGCATAATGAATAACATTTAAATTCTTATCTATTCGCTGTCCAAGAACAAAACCTACAGCATAATCACTAGCATCACACATAATTTCAAACGGTAAATTCCAATCAGGTGGTTGAACAATAGGGGCAAATATTAAAGCCTTCTTTAAAATTTCAAAAGCTTCTTTACAGTCTTCATCAAAAACAAAAGGTACATATTTTTGAAGAAGATTAGTAATAGGTTTTGATATTTTAGAGAAATCTTTAATAAACCTCCTATAGAAACCAGCATGACCAAGAATACTACGAATACCTTTAACATCCCTGGGACAGGGCATATTCTCAATAGCTTCAACTTTATCTCTATCAACTTCAATACCTCTTTCAGAAATTTGATGTCCAAGAACAATTCCTTCATTAACCATAAAATGGCATTTCTCCCAATTAAGGACAAGATTAGTCTCCTCACATCTCTACAAAACTCTATCAAGATTCTGCAAACAATTATCAAAAGAAGTTCCATAGACGGATAAATCGTCCATGAAGACTTCCACAATTTCTTCACAAAAACCATGAAAGGTAGCAGACATGGATCTTTGAAAAGTTGCAGGAGCATTACATAAACCAAAAGGCATACGTCTATAAGCATAGGTTCCAAAAGGACAAGTGAAAGTTGTTTTCTCTTGATCAGGCTTTCTAACAGCGATTGGAGAGAACCCAGAATAACCATCAGGAAAGCAAAAAATGAGTTTTCTTAGACAACCTCTCTAACATTTGATCAATAAAAGGCAAAGGATAATGATATTTCTTAGTAACTTTGTTAACCTTCCTAAAATCAATGCACATCCTATAACCAACCACTACTCTTTGAGGGATAAGTTCATTATTTTCATTTGGCACAAATGTCATCCCTCCTTTCTTAGGGACACAATGCACATGACTAACCCATCTACTATCAGCAATAGGATAAATAATACCAGCATCAAGGAGTTTTAATACCTCATTTATTACCACATCCTTCATCTTAGGATTTAAACGGTGTTGATGTTCAACAACTGGCTTTGCACCAGGTTCAATATTAATAGCATGCTGACATATAGTAGGAGAAATCCCCTTCAAATCAACAAGAGTATAACCAATAGCACCTCTGTCTTTCTTCAATATTCCCAATAATCTCTCCTCTTCTTTACCAGAAAGTTTAGAACTAATAATAATGGGATATAATTTCTTATCATCAATATGAGCATATTTAAGATTGTCAGGCAAAGGCTTTAAATTAAAAACAGGATACTCCTTGGGTGGTAATGTGGTACCCAAGTCTTCCACCGGTAAATTATGTTTTAACATCGCTGGCTGATGTAGGAAGATCTCGTCAATTTCATTCCTTTCTTCCATAAAGACATCACTTTCATAGTCTTCCACGTATTGATGTAAAGGATTGTTAGGAGCAAGAGCAATAGCAGCCAATTTTTCAACTTTATAATTCTCATTAGGCAATTCAGCTTCATAAGGTGATTTTGCAAATTTGGAGAAATTAAATTCATAAGACTCTCCATCAAAATTTGTAAGAATTTTCTCCTTTTTACAATCAATAACAACAACACAAGTGTTTAAGAAAGGTCTACCAAATATAATAGGACAAGTATCACCAGCAGAAGTGCCTAGTACTATAAAATCAACAGGATACTTAGTTTTACCACATAAGACCTCCACATCTCTAACAATACCAATTGGAGAAATAGTTTCCCTATTAGCAAGTTGAATAATCTCATCAATGTCTTCAAGTTCACAAGAACCAATTTCATGCATGATTTCTTTATAAAGCTCATAAGGAATAGCACTAGAACTATCACCAATATCAGACAAACCATAATAGCAATGGTCACCTATCCTAATAGATAGCACAGTGACACTAGGTTTCCTAGATTTACCAGGATGAGAGACAATATTAGAAGCATCTTCACAAAATATAATGTGTCCCTCTTCTACATTTTCAGAAACAAGGTCCTTTACTATTGCTACTGTATGTTCTACATTTATTTGTTCCTCAGGTTCTACAGGTTTCCTTGCACTTTTATTAACCACACTAGCTAACATAGAATGTTCTTTTACCTTAGCAGGGAAAGGCATTTTATCAATATAAGGTTCAGGCACAATAGAATCAACAGTATGAACTTCTATATCTCTAGCAGGAACATAACAGTATATTTATAAGGAGCATAGTACTTGTCCCATTCCTTTTTAGGAATATCAAAATAAGAAGCAAAACCCTTATATAAGTTTGCAACAACTTGAGAATCAAGACCATAAACAATACTAACATTATGAAAATCATCGGATGACATAAAAGTTTTAATGCATTCATAATCATAATTTATAGCTGACTTCCTACCTTTGTCATTCTCCCATCCATCAGTGTTCTCTTGAATAGGGCCAAGAAGATCCCATTTAGCTTCATCTTTCATACGTGTAAATGATTCAGAACAAGAAGCATCCAATAAATCCTTATCACGAAGAGAAAGCTGTCAGGATCCTAGTGTACCCCCTTTGCTTACCTTGGGTGATGAGATGGCAATTCATAGCTATTATCTACTTTTCCTTCAATTGTAATAAATTACAGGACCTATGTGTAAAACTGCTTGAGCCTGCCTTTGGATATAAAGGGAAGGTGGGGTGGATGGGTGGATCAAGCACTACAAAAACCCTAATTTTGTTATTTCCTTTCCCTTGCATTTATCAGTTTTTCCTAGTTCTAGATCTGAGCCCCGATCTCCTACATCCTTCCCCCTTCTTCGGAATGTCAGGTGACCCATGCCCTGACACGGTGGTATCAGAGCGAAGGATCCATGCCTGAGCTCCCTCCCCCCCTTCCCAAACCTATCACCACCCCAGTCCCCCGCCACACTCTCCCGCTCAGAGGTTGCCAAGATCGCTTTGATCTTCTGTTGTAAAATCCCTCTGCGACGAGCTCTATACCCAGTGATGGCTTCAAAGCGCCGATCTCACTCCTCCTCCCACGAGCGAGCGACTGAGGCCGGCAAGAACCACCTTGAGGATCAGGAGGCAGGAAATTCGGTCGTAGTCGAGGATGCTTCCGACGAAGAAGACCTTTTGGCGGAAGAACTCACCAAGGACCGCCTGCCGCGCGAAGTCCTACACATTGGGTGCCGTCTCGACCATCACCAGTCTGAGTCCATCGATGCCATCCACGCACTCCAAGGTTAGATGTCTAAAATCACGACCTTCATGGCGAAACTTTCATCGGATACTTCTCGTCCACCGCCGGAACCGCAGTCGAGCACACCCATAGCAACTCCCACCACCAAAGTTACACACTTTACTACTCCACCACTCCTCCCCACCCATTCCATGTACCCGATCGCCGAGTTACCGACACCATCGACCACTCCGTTTCCCAAACAAACGCCATCTTTCCCACCACAGCTCAGAAATCTCAGCCCCGCTCAACTGCCTCACCCAATTCCTTCGCAAGGTGTCTGTGCCAATTTCCCAGGCCTTTCGATCTACACAAATACAGCTCCGCTTGTCGCCACAAGTTATCCACAAGCATCCAGCCACCACAGTCACTATGCCACGCAAGGTGTTTGTGCTAATTCCGCAGCACAACTAATCTACACACATACATCGCCGATTGTCGCTACGGGCTGTCCACAAACATCCAACCATTACACCCAAATTACCACGCCAAACTCACAGCCACAGTACTATCAAACCCACGGTAGCCCAAACCTTTCTTCACCACCAATAGCCTTCCCGCAAATTCCACAGCAACTCAATCCATACCACCCACAACCATACTCTTCCGCTCCATATCCCTACTATTACCCACCTCCCTTACAATTTTCCAGTCCACAATGCCAAATGCACACTACCCCACCTGATGACTCCCAAGTGCAGGAGATCAATTGTAGTACCTTTCGATAAGTATTTGAGTGTCGAACCCACAAGGAGCTGAAGGTAAGCTATCTATTCTCTAAAGCCCTATAACCCTCTTATATGGCTGTTTATGCAAAGCAGTAAGTTTGACTAAAAGGAACTAACTAATTAAAAGCAAGTGACGTGGAGTGTGGTTTGTCTAGTAACTAGTGAAGCAAGTTTAAAATGCAAGAAATCATAGAGCAAGTTTCTAAAGAAAGTTTCTAAGCAAGTTTCACAAGTAGCAAGCAGCAAATATCTCAAGTATCTCAAGGGAGCAAGTGTTCTAGTAATAGGTGTTTCGTTCGTGTGGTTGTCACAATTAGTGAAGCACATGTTTTAGTCTTAGTTGTTTCTTCTAGGAAGGAGCCATGAATAGGTATAGTCAAGTAAATGATCTATAACCCCTTATGATGGATCATGTGGCCAAGTAAATGACTGCACAAGATTGATTAAGACATAAAGTCCCACCATAGCCTTACGTTCTAAGGTCCCCTATATATATATCCCCCAATACCTTAACTTTGTGGCTCGGTCTTAGGTTACTGTCACTCCCAAGTCACCACCACTCCATTATGCTACCGGTGATCACCTTACATGCATTCCCCAACATATGCGTGCACTCATATATTGTACATAAAGACAATCATAGAAGATAACAAACTTGTATGCAACCAATCAACGAACAAATTTCACCATTGCCAAGAACAATTCACTACTCAAACATAGACGGGGAGACACAATACATCAAGGGAATATAGTATTGCATCATACATCGTGTTTGCCAAGAGATTACAGTGGAGAGATGGAGCTGATCTTGCTGTAGATGTTGGTGATGAACACGCCGGAGGGGGGTGGAGCCCTCCGGGGGTGATCCCGGCGGCGTTTCCCCCCTCCGATCTTCTCCGGCGGCAGCCTTCTGTCTCTCTGTTTCGTGGTTTCGTCTCTCGGCGCCGCCTCCTTCTCGAAAAGGCCAGGGGACCTTTTATATAGTCGTTTTTAGGTCACGAGACACCCGGGAGAAGAAATATCGACGACATCGGAGCCACGGGGGCAAAAAGGGGGCCCCACACGCGGCCAAGGAATCTGGCCGCGTGGAGGGTCCTCTTTTCCACCTGGTTGGCCTTTTGGCCCTCTACTTTGTCCCATGGTCTTCGTCTCGAAAATTCTGAACCGTGCTCTTTGGCCTTGCCCTTTTTGGAGTCTTGAAGCTCCCGGAAAGTCTGAAACACTAAAAAGTACGTTTTCTGGAAAAACAGGGTTAGAACCAAAAGAAGGGGGATTGTTCAGAAAATCCCCCAAATCATTATAAAACATGAATATAAGTTGCTAATATGTAGGAAAAACAAGTAATAACATGCAACGTTCATGTATGCATTTTACATGCATCAACACCCCCAAGCTTAACCCATACTCGTCCTCGAGTATGAAGGTGATAAAACTAACATGGACTTTGCATTTTAAAACAATCATGGAATATCAAAGAAGATTATTCATGCTACATATAATCAAATGATTCATAATGTAGGTGAGTAGCAACATACAATTCATGTTATAAGAAATATAAAATATGCAAGCAAAGATGCTTCATGAAAGTTCACAAAGTGTATAATGAAATAAAAGCACTATGGACCAAATGCATACACAAAATGAAAAATAAAATCCTATATTGGTCAAAGAATAGCATAATGGAAAATAGAAAATATGGTGGACACTTCGGAGAAAATTGAGTAGAGGTAAAACATGATCAAGTCTTATTTAGCCTCTAAATTATTCAACTAAAATTACTAATTGAAATGTGGCATCCATGGGTCTAAGACTCTCATTGCCCCTTTATCACTAGCATCTTAAATTGTGAATGTTGAATTAATGTGATTGACAAGGTGTTGGTTGAATGCCTCATGCCCCGTGAGTGTGAAAACCTACTCCATGATTACTCAACTTAAGATTCCTAATAAGCTTTGTACAATCATAATAAGTATTAATGACATCATAGAGAACCGCAAAGAGGTACCTCTTGCCCCATGACATGGAAACCATCCCATGTCACAATGACAAGATGAACAAACGGAGTAGACTCATCATCCTTTTTTATTTCATTCACTATATGCATAGCTTCTTATTTTATTGTAGGATGTGTTTGTAGAGTCCACTCTAGCTGTAAGTAAATTTCCACCATGATCAAGCATGGCTTGGGTTAGCGGCCCAATGCGTTTCTCTAGTCATAAATATACTTACTCATTAAACTTACTATTCCTCTGTTTCATTTCGGCATGGCAGGAGTCCAAAAACAAAAGTACATGATATCAACCAAATGTAAAATTTTGTGCAATGTTGAAAGCTTTCTAGTGATACACGTTTATAGCTAGCTCCCAACCAAACACTTATCAAACGCAGAACTTTTAGCTCCCGTTATTGGGTCATGTTTATTAAGTGCAATGAAAAGTAAAGGTGTGCATTCAAAAGTTCGTGAGAGTCCTATCCCAAGTTCAGCTCATGAAAATTAATAAAGTGAATATCTTAATTTAGAACATAAATAACACTATAACATGGTGAACATACTCGGAATAGTTCTGAAGCTAATAGGTAGATATGGTGGACTCACTGGAAATACTTGGCTAAAGGGTGTTGGAAACAAGTTTATACTTGTTGGAATTTTTACTTTTTTGGCTAGCAAGAGGGAGATAGTTGACCAGCTACTATGCATGCATTAGTGTCCATAGAACTACTCATTTCATGACAAACTAAGTAAACTAACAATTAACATAAAAAACATGAATAAGAGATAGCTCATGACAACACTATTGCAAATTTCTACACCTAAAACAGCATATAAATCATGCAACTATAAGTAGCTATTATAATCAACTAAAGCATCCCTTTTCCAATAAATATAACATCATCCAACTTAATTCAACCCATTATTCTAGTAGCTGATTCTCATAAAGATAATTGTGGTGGTGGTCTCACAAATAAACTAAAAAAAACAAAACTAGACGCTTCAAGTTTCTGCGATAAATGCTTTGCTTAGAAAAACAGAAAGTAGACGTGTGCTAACCAAAAGAGTGTTGGTCCAGGGGGGTGTTCACCACATCCCCAATCTTGTGGTTTTCACCACTCTTGGATCTCTCTTGGCGCAGCTCCTCTATTCCCTGTGAAAAAACTTTACAAAACATGTTTCTCTCATTCTTTTTCTGTGGGGTGAGATTAGCAAGGACAAACAAAACGTATGCATGCTGCGCAAAATTCCAAAACAAATGCTCCAGAAGATAGACAATAAGGTTCATAATGTTGTATGTTCACTCTCTAGCTCGAAAAGATCAAGGAAATTCAAGTCCCAAACCCAAAGAGTGCATCCAACAAAAGAAGGCAAAATCTGTCCAGAAAAGCAATAGCAGAAGAACGAACGTTTTCCCTAAGCTAGACTCATCACAAAATTAATCCAATTTTTTTTCTTACAGAGTAAAAAAAGTTGAAGAACATACTAAAAAATTAGCTCAATCCGACTTACATATAAAAAATGAAAAAACGTACGGTGAGCAGAATCGTGCTGAAACAGAAATTCCAAGCACTAGGATAGCAACTTTTAAATCCAAATGGGTGAAACTTGACACTTTATTGAAAACTCCAGAAACTAAAATAAAGACTAAGTCTCTTGTTACAGCAAGAGGACACTAGGAAAAACCAACTAAGAACAACCGGGTTGCCTCCCGTAAAGCGCTTTATTGATAGCCGTATAGCTAGGCTTTTCTTACTTAACATCATGATGGTTGGAGTGAGGTGGCTCGGCATCCCCAAGCTTGGATTCTTGTACTTATTTGATACATGTAGGGTGAGCCCAGGGGTACATACCCAAGCTTGATTGGTTGCCCCTCTTGATCTTTGTTCATCTCACTCAACTCTTCCTCCTGAAAAATTCTTCTTACACAAATCTCAACATAAAATTTGATTAGAGGGGTTAGTGCCTCCATAAATAAAATCCACATAGGTACAGTAAAGACACATCATGAGTTGATTATAAATATTAACTACTATTAATACAGTTGTGCATTGCTCCTTGATCAAGATAACCACACAAAACACAAGTAATGAGAGCAATGCAAAATAAAGACATAATCTGCCAAAAACTGAACAACCCGTAAAGAGTGAATTTTTAGAGGCACTTAAGTTGCTCAAATCAGAAAACTTAAAACTAATGAAATATGTAGTGATAACTAAATATTGCTGTCGTAAATTACCAGGTCAAAATTCCACTTCTGTGATTTTAAACATTTTTCGCAGTGAAGTTCAGGAATCTGTTTTCTGGACAGCTAATTACTATTGTTTAATCCTATCTCTCATATAAGATTATTCTTGCCATTTATGATGAGAAATAAGACAGAAATGTGATGTTACAGTAGTGAACTAATATTTTTATTGTTTTTAGCTTTGGAAAAAGTTTTAATGATAGAGACTTTGCAATGGTTTCATTGGCATGAACAACACATGTTCAAGGTCGACCCCAACTTCTCCATTACTCATGCTTCTCATTTACTTTCCCAAATTTTTTATAAAATGAAAATCTTAAACTAAATGATAGATAACAGTAGGTAAAGGTATTTTACATGTTGAAAAGACATAAATGTGTGCTCAAACCGAATAGGAAATGTCACATCCTCTTTTTGGAGACAAGGTTGTAAGGAGAAAAACATAAAATTAGGGACCAACAAAAGCTTTTAGTTGATCCTATTGTTTTTCTGAAACTTGTAAACTCCTTATGTAAACATGCTGTCTCCTTTGAGAAATAAAGAGTGGAAGGTTATCATATTGTTCTTGTCACTTTTTCAATCTTGTTGAACTTGGTATTTGTTCACCCAAGAAAGAAAACAAGATTTGTCTTGGAAATTCCTAAGGAAAAACATGATTTTTCCTTTTCTATTTCCAGCTATCACATGCACTTTTGGGCATCATTTCCAATCATGAACCCTAAATCTTTTTGGTTATTTCTTTGGTTTCCATCCATGATAATGTTATGGACTTGCTCAACATGTGCAAAGAAATGCTTTGGAGCCAGTGGAAAGCATGTTTACATGCTTGTTTTTCTGCCTAGTTGAAAAACAGGGAATGAGAAAAACAGAGAAACAGCAAACCATCCTTGTTTCAGCCCTGTTTTCACCCATCTGTGGATTTTCTAAATTCAGAGAAAAATATGTTTCTGAAACTAGGTGATATGCTCTTCAAAACCATACTTCCATCTTTCCTTTTGAAAATTGTTTGCTGTTCCAAAACAGCACTCACTTTCTCTATCTTCTGTCTGTTTCCGGACTTAGAAAAATTCCTGAAATTCTTAACTGAATTTTCTGAACCTGAACCGAGCCTGTCATTTTTTGCACCCGATTCGATCCTGCACAAATCCTTGTTGTTTGATCATCGTGGTACCATGCACTGGTGCAAAACCATCTCACCTCACTCTCCTCTCTCGAAACCAGCCCCTGGTTTGGCTCTGGACGCGGCAGAAGAAGAGAACGGCTCCGGGACAAGGATTGTGTCCACCGGGCCGCCCTGTCATCAGAGCACAGTGGCTACCCATGCCCTGGACCCCTCCCTCCACGGCCTAGGGCCAGAGCAAGCACGACAGGGATGCCACCAAGCTCGCGCATGCGTGTCCACATGCAGTCCGTGGCTTGAGAGCTCGAGCGAGCTGACAATCGCCATTGCAGCCGTGGCGAACGCCCGAGCACCACCCCTCCCGTGAACTCCTTGTATAAGTACCCCTCTACTCCAATTGCTTCGTCACACACCTCCCCACACTCACCGCATCCACTCCCACCCGTGTTCTTCTCTGATGCTCTCCCTGTGAGAGCCAGGGAACCCCGCTCTCGCCGTTCTGCCCGAAGAACAAAACCCAAAGCCCTGCCTTCGTCTCTCCCTCCCCTATCTCCATTTTCGATTCATTTGATTCCCCCACCCGAGGCCAACATGCCTGACATCATACCTTTCTCGTTGGCATGCAGATTCGCCGCCGCCGTGCTCGACGCCACCGGGAGCATCTCGGTGCATACGGGCGCTACGGTGGAACCCGGACCTTGCTGCTGCTCCTGATCGTCTGCAACGTCTCCGTTGCATCGCCTCATCCCCGAACGTCGACTCCCATCAAGCCCTAGGTGAGCCTCTTCCAGTACGGGGTTTCCCGAGCTCGCCGTTGTGCTGATCTGGGCGCGAGGAGGAAGAAACGAGGGGCGCCGTCCATGTTTGGATCAACGGCCCCCTTTGAATCGAGCGGGGATGTGTGCTGGCCGTTAGATCTGAATCCTGCGGCCGCATACCGGTTTGTTCGCGCGCGCGGATGTACTGGGCCGGCCCAGCGCCACGCGCTCAAACGCGTAAAGGCCAGCGGCCCGCTGAGCCTGCGCTGGCAGTTTTAATTCATTTTTGTTTTTCCAGAAATCTGCCAAATCACTTTAATCCTAAGTAAAATACCTAAACACCAAATCTGGCCACCCTAATTTTATCCGAGGTGCCTGCATGTTTTTCCAACCACATGCAAGTGACAGATCTACATTTGCATCCCTGGTTTGTCTATGAAAAATCCCACAAACCAGCCTATCTGAAATCTTAAACATGCTATAACTTTTGATTTAGGAATCCAATGGAAGTGAGGTTGAGCTCTCTGGATAGATCTTGTTGAATCCTAACTAGAGCAGTTTGCCACACATGCACTTGAGCTTCCTATTTTAAATGACATGCAAAATGGTAAACAACCAGAGAGCCACTAAATGATTGTTATGATTTTTTCCAAAATACTTTTTGAGATGAATCCTTTTGGATGTGCTTCTTTATGATTAGATATACCATATCCTAGATTTGTGTGATGTTTTGAGCTGTAGAATAATTTTGGCATGCATTACAAGTTTTATAGTATTCTGCCATGTGTGAATCTCATGTTTATTTATTTTGTTAAATGTATGGATGCCTTGTGTGATCTTACTAGCATGTATAGGAGTTTTTTTCACTACCATGTGATTGTTATATTATAGATCTACCATGTTAGGATGAATCTTGTTCATGAAAGTGCCATGGTTTGCCATGCATGTCAATATCTATGCTTGTTTTCTATTTTCCTTGATTACTAGAGTTGTTTGCCATTTGTACCATCATGCCAAGATTGTTTTCATGCCTTACATGTTATGATATGCCTCTGTTATATGCTTGTTTAGCCTCTGGTTGCATGCTTAGTTAACTTTTACAACTAGATTATGTCTTGCATGTTCATAGAAATGCATGTTTTACCCCCTCATGCTTGTTAGTTGTTTCCTAATTTATTTTCCATGCTGTATAATCATTTTGGTGAATGACCAGAGAGTCATATCACTCTTTATGGCCTTGTATGAGAGTGGTACACCCACTGGACTCATGCCATAAGCTTGATGCTTGCCTTGTAGAAGACTATGCCATGTTATGCATGTTTCTGATGATTGTTTGATTGTTTTAGTATAGGGTAGCAATGTTATTTTGGGTGATTCTTTTTAGATGAATGCTTGCTATATGTGTGCTGTATTAGCTTGTGCTTGTCTTTGTCTTGTTCTGATTGAGTGTTTTTATTTTTTACTTTTTACGACGTTAGATAACGAAGAGACTATTGCTCCTGAAGAGGTTTTATGTAACTCTTGTTTATTTCAAGAGTGTGATCAAGACCAGGGCCAAGGCAAGCCATCCTAAATGCTTGCTTCTGTTTTACTTACCATGCATGTTTTACTTCTGAAGTTTTACTTAAGGTGTTTTCAAACTGCTTCCTTTAAAAAAGACATTGCTTTGTTGCTCTTATGAATTGCCGTAGCCACTCCATAATCTTGGTGTTACCAAGCCCTTAGGAAATCTTGGAGCCATCACTTAAATAAATTAAGTCCCTTTGTGGACACCTTAACTTGTTGTTTTTGGAAAACTCTTGGCTTTGGAAAAACCCCAAGGAAAGGTGGGACCTTGCCCGAGGGAGGTTTGTGAAGGAAGAAGTGTTTTCAAAATGTTTTCCAAAAATGACACATAACCTAGTCTTCGCCGGACAACCAAGTCGTGCTGCCACATTACCTCAATATGGGTACGGGGTCTAGCTAATTGCTTGTCGGTGTTGGTCCGTGTCTACCTCAAAGTGTTATAGGGGTTAGAGTCCCCCGAACCGAATTGTCGCCAGGAGGGAGAAACGGGACATTCACAGTGTGGGATTAAGTTCACTACCGGTTGCAGCAATTGGGTCTCCTGCCATGGCGGTGTGTTGTCAGGGGAAACCAGATCGATACGGCTGACTCACTCGGTGCCGGGGAGAACAAACCCAGTTGAAGAGGTAGTCATTTACTAGCACTGACATAGTGGATGGTTAGGACCAGTTATCCGATGTTTGCATACTGTCTCGGACAGTCCGTGGTTGTTCACGGCGGATGTACTGGATCTTGTGGATTGTGTACACCTCTGCAGAGTAAAACTATTCAGAATAGCCGCGTCCTCGGATATGGACAGTTGAATGGACATGTAGCTAGCATTGTGTCAATGTTTTCAAAAAGCTGGAAAAGTGTTTTGGAACTTGTACCTGGGAGGTACGTTGAAAGGGAATGATCGTACCTTTGAGGTACCGGAGAAATGTTGGTCTGGGAAATGATGTTTTTCCAAAAAGGTGTTTTCAAAGAAATAAAATTTGTTCAACCATGATGAGTCTTATACTCACCATGGATAGTATAGCCCTTAACTAAATAGCCTTCCTACCACCACTTGCCATACTTGCATTTTTGGGCTTTCATTTAGGGTGACTTGCAGGAGTACATTCAAACGTACTCAGGTTTGGTTTCGTCCCTGGCTATTGTCTTGGTCAGATTTCGAGGAGCCGTCTCAGGAGGATACTTTTGAGGAGGAGTACTTTGACGATCCCGCATACTAGGCACGTCTCCCGGTCAGCAGCCTGTGGTGTTAAGGCGTTGACATGGGTCCTACTCGTTGTGTTTGCTTCCGCTAAAATAAAGCAGTTATGCTATGTGTTTGCCACTATCCTGCGCGGCAGTTGTCTCAGACTTGGTCGATAGACCATTTGTGTAAGACTATGTTATTCGTGTAATGGATGTGAACTTTGTTGTACCATCTCTAAATATGTTGCTCATGACTGTCGATCTGGGATCATGAGTGTATGCATATTGGCGGTCTCGGACATCTAGTCTGGGGTCCCCACAGAGTTGGTATCAGAGCCATCCTGACCATAGGAGACCTTAGTTAGAATGGGCGTTAGCTAGTACTCCGACATCTACCTTAGTTTCTATACAAGCCTTTAATATGACTATATGCCAAAAGCTATGACTCGTAACCTCCTCTGCTTGGTTCTTTTACATGGCTCATTACATTAAGTTTTCATTTTCATAAACTAAAATTTTGCACACTAGTTGTTAACTTAAAAACTTGTGTAGATGGACGTCGTCTTCACCGAGTCTCTCCAGTTGGGACTTCCTCGGGACACTCTGTTCCGTTTCGAGAGGGAGATCGTGGATATGACCAAGATACTTGGGCGTCCACTACCTGAGATTAGAGGAGGGGAGATTACCGGCTTTGTTGCCGGGTTATCATGGCTGGCGGAGTGCACCCTCCGTTTTCCATTGACCGCACCATCTGAGCCTATGCATGTCTTCCACGCGATTGACCGCTCTTGGAAGGACGCGGTTGTTCGTCTGCTCGAGCTGGCTGTTGCACGCATGTCCCACCTCTATGAGACTCGCCTTGTGGATACTCCTTTCCAGCGACACAGGAGGCGCGACGATGAGGGCTTCCCAGTCCCTTGTCCGTGTCCCCGTGACATTGTGTGCTCCCACATGGAGGACATGGAGTTCTATCTGCACTACACTCAGAACAACTTGGATTATCTGAAGATTGTTCATGCCGACCTCGCCGCCAAGGCAAGGACCTTGGAGAACAAGCCGCGGACCACCCGTTTGGCCCGTACTCGTCTCTTCAAGAAGTCCGAGTCACTCGAGAACGCCAACGCCATACTCCGTGGCAGGCTGAAGACAGCTAGAGAGGATCTTGCCACAAGGGATTCGACCATCGAGGAGTTAGAGGAAGAGATCGCCGAGCTCCGCAAGGAGAATGAGGATCTTCTTCCTGATGATGATGTCCCTTCCGAAGGTATGGATATGAGTGAGCAAAGTGACCAAGAGGACGACGATCATGCCGGAGATGAGGAGGACCCTGAGGAGATCCTTTTCGACGGCAATGATGGAAACGCCTAGGTATTAGGCCGTGTTGTTAGCCTGTGCTATGTAAGCACCTAGTACTAGTTGGCTGCGATGACCCCATATCGCTGCTTTTGTAGTGTGGTTCCTCGGAAACCACTTGTTTGCTAGATGTTCATGTATGGTGTGCTATGTATGCTTGAACCTTCCTGTGTTTTGTATGATATGTTTGTGCTTTGGCTTCTCTGGAATAAATTACCTAGCATGTCTAAAAAGTTCCATGTTTTCCTCTACTTCAATTCTCGTTTGTCGATGTTAGACAAACACATCTATCTGCCTCTTCATCTTACATCTTCTTTCATTCAGCATGCCGTGTGATCCACCCCCACCACCTGAGCCAACTGTGGCCCAAGTCCTGGCCTTGTACATGCAAGACCGAGAGGCTGTCCGTGCTGAGCGCGCAGCAACTCTCCAAACTCTCGCACATCTGGCCACTATTGGGACGAATGGTGGGAATGGTTCTCGCTCCAAGCTCAAGGAATTCCAGAATACCAACCCACCTGTCTTCTCTCGGGTTGTGGAACCTCTGGACGCTGATGATTGGCTTCGCACCATCGCCAACGATCTGGAAGTTGCTGGTGTCGAGGACAAAGACAAGGTCCTTTATGCTTCCCATTTTCTCGCCGGTCCTGCCAGGACTTGGTGGGAAACCACTCGTGCCTCCATACCAGCTGATCATGTCACCACCTGGGAGGATTTCAAGGCCAAGTTTCGCAAGTATCATATTCCTGATGGTGTTATGGGGATTATGCGAGACAAGTTTCTGAATCTCAAACAAGGTGGTATGACTATGTCCAAGTATTGGGATGAGTTCACTAGCCTGGCTAGGTATGCTCCCAATGATGTTGACACTGAAGAAAAGAAGAAGGAGAGGTTTCTCAATGGCTTACACGACGAGATGCAGTGTACGCTCGTGGTGATTCCATTCCAGGACCTTGAGTCTCTTGCCAATGCTGCTATCCTTATGGAACATAAGCGTCAGGCAGCCTTTGACAATCGCAAGCGGAAGATGATGCAACAAGGAGGGCCGAGTGTCAATAGGGCTCGCAGCTCTCCACCTACGAGGCCACCCTTCAATAGGGCACCTGGCTATGCTCCTCATCCAAGTTTTCCATCTTATCCAAGGCCTCCGACTGCTGGAGCTGCTCCTTATGTGCCTCGTCCTGGAGGAGGGAATTCTGGTAATACATTCACCCGTGCCGCCCCTGCTGCACCCAAGCCATCTGGGACATGCTTCTCATGCGGCAAAGGAGGGCATTTCTCTCGGGAGTGTCCCACTAAGAATCCTGCTCCTACTCGCCCTAATGCCACCAAGATGACACATGGACAATCTTCCAAGAAGCCTGGGAATATTGCTAAAGGACATCTGAATTGCGTCACCGCAGAAGAAGCTCAGGATAATCCAAGCATGGTGATTGGTACGTTTCCTGTCAACTCCGTACCAGTCCCTGTTCTGTTTGACTCTGGTGCTTCGCATTCTTTTGTCACCAAACCTTGTGTGAAGAAAAGTGGGTTAAAAATCAGTCCCATGAATAGGGTCATGCGAGTGCAAATCCCAGGCGATATAACTAGAGCCACCCACTTCTGCAACAATGTGCCTATTGTTATCAGTGGGAAGACCTTTCATGCTGATCTAATAGTGCTAGGCGAGAAGGGCATTGAGGTTGTACTTGGTATGAATTGGATGACTAAGTACAAAGGAGTCATTGACTGCCCCACTAAAACTATATCCTTAACCAGCAGCACTGGGGGAGAAGTCAAGTATAAGGCAGTCAAACCCACCTCCAAAGCTCATTATAATAAGAGCGTGTCCGACCCCTCACTTGAACAGATTCCTGTGGTATGTGAGTATCCGGATGTCTTTCCAAAAGAGCTACCCGGTCTGCCCCCTGACCGGGACATCGAGTTCATTATTGAGTTAGTTCCTGGAACCGGACCCATAGCCCAAAATCCTTACCGGATGAACCCAGAGGAGCTAGAGGAGTTGAATAAACAATTGGATGAGATGTTGCAAAAAGGTTTGATTCGCCCAAGCGCTTCGCCTTGGGGATCGCCTGTCATCTTTGTGGACAAGCGGGACGGTACCTCACGTCTATGTGTGGACTACCGGAAGTTGAATGATGTTACCATCAAGAACAAATACCCGTTGCCCAAGATTGAAGATCTCTTCGACAAGATGAATGGAGCTCGTGTCTTCTCCAAGATAGATCTCCGTACTGGTTATCACCAATTGAAAATACGGGATTCGGATATTCCGAAGACTGATTTCACCACACGTTACGGGCTGTATGAATACGCCGTAATGTCCTTTGGTCTAACCAATGCTCCGGCCTATTTCACGAATAAGGTATTCATGGATTTCTTGGATAAATTCGTCGTGGTGTTCATCGACGACATTCTTATCTATTCTAAAGATGAAGCTGAACACGAAGAACATCTGAGATTGGTGGTCGGAACACTTCGGAAGCATCAATTGTATGCTAAATTCAGCAAGTGCCAATTCTGGCTTAGAGAAGTGGGATTTCTAAGACATATGGTATCTGAAGGTGGAATCTCTGTTGATCCTGCTTTGATTCAGTCCGTCTTGAAGCGTAATGCTCCAACCAATCCAACCGAAGTGAGATCATTTCTTGGTTTGGCGGGGTATTACCGCAAATTTGTTCAAGGATTTTCCAGTATCGCCAGACCACTCACTCAATTGCTCAAGAAAGACAAGAAGTTTGAGTGGACTGACAAGTGTGAGGAAAGTTTCCAAGAGTTGAACAGAAGATTGGTGACCGCTCCTATTATTACTATGCCGGATGTCACAAAAAGTTTTGATGTGTATTGTGATGCCTCAAAGCTTGGACTCGGCAGTGTTCTTATGCAAGACGGGAAGGTCATCTCTTACATCTCTCGTCAGTTGAAACCACATGAACAAAACTATCCTACCCATGACCTAGAACTCGCAGCTGTTGTTCATGCTCTCAAGGCATGGCGACACTTCCTTATGGGAAATAGATGTGAGATCCATACTGACCACAAGAGCTTGAAGTACATCTTCTCTCAACGTGAGCACAATATGAGGCAACACCGGTGGATTGAACTCATCAAAGATTATGATCTGAGTATCCACTATCATCCTGGCAAGGCTAATGTTGTCGCTGATGCACTCAGTCGAGAACCCGCCTCTTTGAATGCTATCATCAAGGCCGGACAACCTGAGTTATGGAAGGAACTTGATCAACTGGGTATCGAAGTAGTCAGCCATGGGATGTTGAATACTATTGAACTCAAACCTACTCTAATTGATCAAGTGAAACAATCTCAGAAAGGCCAAAAGAGTATTGAGGGAATTAAGAATCGAATGAAGAAGGAACTCGTGCCTGGTTTCTCTGTCGATTCTGAAGGAATACTCTGGTACAAAAGTCACATTTGCGTTCCATCCGAATCTGAGCTAAAGCAAGTTATACTCGCCGAGGCTCATGACACCCCTTATTCCATCCATCCCAGAGGAACAAAGATGTATCAAGACCTTAAGGAAAAATTCTGGTGGCATGGTATGAAGCGAGAGATTGCTTCGTACATAGCCAAGTGTGATATCTGTCAGCATGTGAAGGCAGAACACCAACGTCCAGCTGGTCTTTTGCAACCACTCCAAATACCAAAGTGGAAATGGGATGAAGTTGGAATGGATTTCATCACTGGACTTCCCAGGTCAAACCGAGGGCATGATGCCATATGGGTTATTGTGGATAGGCTTACAAAAGTAGCTCACTTTATTCTTGTTCGCACAACTCATCGTGGAGACCAATTGGCTGATCTCTATATATCTCGGATTGTGAGTTTGCATGGTGTACCCGAGAAAATTTTCTCTGATCGAGGTACTCAATTCACATCTCGGTTCTGGAGAAAATTGCATGAAGCTCTTGGAAACAAATTGTCTTTCAGTACCGCTTATCACCCACAAACCGGAGGACAAACCGAGCGTGTTAACCAAATCCTGGAAGACATGCTTCGTGCTTGTGTGTTGTCCTATGGTGCTAAGTGGGAGGATTGTCTACCATTTGCAGAATTCTCTTACAACAATAGCTATCAAGCTAGCCTGCAAATGGCTCCTTTTGAAGCCTTGTATGGTCGCAAGTGTCGCACACCCTTGAACTGGTCTAAGTCTGGTGACAGTCAGATATTTGGTGTGGATACATTGCGTGCCGCCGAAGAGCAAGTTCAACTTATCCGTGATCGTCTCAAAGCTGCTCAATCTCATCAGAAGAGTTATGCAGACTCCAAGCGACGCGAAGTTTCCTTCCGTGTGGGAGATTTCGTTTATCTTAGAGTCACACCTCTCAAGGGAATGCAGCATTTTCATGTTAAAGGGAAGCTTGCTCCACGTTACATTGGGCCATTCAAGATCATAGCCCGACGTGGTGAAGTATCTTACCAACTTGAGCTGCCCCCTGATCTCTCGGAATTCCACGATGTCTTTCATGTGTCTCTGCTCCGGAAATGTCTCCAAGTGCCTAATAAGGATCATTCTTATAAGGACATCGATTACCGGACCATTGACATCAATCATGATCTGACTTATCGTGATCGACCACTCCGTGTTCTTGCCAAGAATGTTCGTGTAACTAGGAGGCGTGCTATAAAAATCCTCAAGATTCAGTGGACCAATCACTCTGAGGAAGAAGCCACCTGGGAACGCGAAGATTATATCAACAAGGAGTTTCCTGACTTCCACTATGACTAAACCCCCGAATCTCGGGACGAGATTCTTTTAAGGAGGGAAGTTCTGTCACATCCTCTTTTTGGAGACAAGGTTGTAAGGAGAAAAACATAAAATTAGGGACCAACAAAAGCTTTTAGTTGATCCTGTTGTTTTTCTGAAACTTGTAAACTCCTTATGTAAACATGGTGTCTCCTTTGAGAAATAAAGAGTAGAAGGTTATCATATTGTTCTTGTCACTTTTTCAATCTTGTTGAACTTGGTATTTTTTCACCCAAGAAAGAAAACAAGATTTGTCTTGGAAATTCCTAAGAAAAAAACATGATTTTTCCTTTTCTATTTCCAGCTATCACATGCACTTTTTGGGCATCATTTCTAATCATGAACCCTAACTCTTTTTGGTTATTTCTTTGGTTGCCATCCATGCTAATGTTATGGACTTGCTCAACATGTGCAAATAAATGCTTTGGAGCCAGTGGAAAGCATGTTTGCATGCTTGTTTTTCAGCCTAGTTGAAAAACAGGAAATGGGAAAAACAGAGAAACAACAAACCATCCCTGTTTCAGCCCTTTTTTCACCCATATGTAGATTTTCTAAATTCAGAGAAAAATATGTTTCTGAAACTAGGTGATGTGCTCTTCAAAACCATACTTCCATCTTTCCTTTTGAAAATTGTTTGCTGTTCCAAAACAACACTCACTTTCTCTATCTTCTGTCTGTTTCCAGACTTAAAAAAATTCCTGAAATTCTTAACTGAATTTTCTGAACCTAAACCGAGCCTGTCAGTTTTTGCACCCGATTCGATCCTGCACAAATCCTTGTTGTTTGATCATCGTGGTACCATGCACTGGTGCAAAACCATCTCACCTCACTCTCCTCTCTCGAAACCAGCCCCTGGTTTGGCTCTGGACGCGGCAGAAGAAGAGAACGGCTCCGGGACAAGGATTGTGTCCACCGGGCCGCCCTGTCATCAGAGCACAGTGGCCACCCGTGCCCTGGCTCCCTTCTTCCATGGCCTAGGGCCAGAGCAAGCATGGCAGGGATGCCACCAAGCTCGCGCATGCGTGTCCACGTGCAGTCCGTGGCCTGAGAGCTCGAGCGAGCTGGCAATCACCATTGCAGCCGTGGCGAACGCCCGAGCACCACCCCCCGTGAACTTCTTGTATAAGTACCCCTCTACTCCAATTGCTTCGTCACACACCTCCTCACACTCACCGCATCCACTCCCACCCGTGTTCTTCTCTGATACTCTCCCTGTGAGAGCCAGGGAGCCCCGCTCTCACCGTTCTGCTCGAAGAAGAAAACCCGAAGCCCTGCCTTCGTCTCTCCCTCCCCCATCTCCATTTTCGATTCATTTGATTCCCCCACCCGAGGCCTACATGCCTGACATCATACCTTGCTCGTTGGCATGCAGATTCGCCGCCGCCGTGCTCGACGCCGCCGGGAGCATCTCGGTGCGTACGGGCGCTACGGAGGAACCCGGACCTTGCTGCTGCTCCTGATCGTCTGCGACGTCTCCGCTGCATCGCCTCATCCCCGAACGTCGACTCCCATCAAGCCCTAGGTGAGCCTCTGCCCGTACGGGGTTTCCCGAGCTCGCCGTTGGGCTGATCTGGGCGAGGAGGAAGAAACGAGGGGCGCCGTCCATGTTTGGATCAACGGCCCCCTTTGAATCGAGCGGGGATGTGTGCTGGCCGTTAGATCTGAATCCTGCAGCCGCATACCGGTTCGTTCGCGCGCGCGGATGAACTGGGCCGGCCCAGCGCCACGCGCTCAAACGCGTAAAGGCCAGCGGCCCGCTGAGCCTGCGCTGGCAGTTTTAATTCATTTTTGTTTTTCCAGAAATCTGCCAAATCACTTTAATCCTAAGTAAAATATCTAAACACCAAATCTGGCCACCCTAATTTTATCCAAGGTTCCTGCATGTTTTTCCAACCACATGCAAGTGACAGATCTACATTTGCATCCCTGGTTTGTCTATGAAAAATCCGACAAACCAGCCTATCTGAAATCTTAAACATGCTATAACTTTTGATTTAGGAATCCAATGGAAGTGAGGTTGAGATCTCTGGATAGATCTTGTTGAATCCTAACTAGAGCAGTTTGCCTCACATGCACTTGAGCTTCCTATTTTAAATGACATGCAAAATGGTAAACAACCAGAGAGCCACTAAATGATTTTTATGATTTTTTCTAAAATACTTTTTGAGATGAATCCTTTTGGATGTGCTTCGGTATGATTAGATCTGCCATATCCTAGATTTGTGTGATGTTTTGAGCTGTAGAATAATTTTGGCATGCATTACAAGTTTTATAGTATTCTTCCATGTGTAAATCTCATGTTTATTTATTTTGTTAAATGTATGGATGCCTTGTGTGATCTTACTAGCATGTATAGGAGTTGTTTTCACTACCATGTGATTGTTATATTATAGATCTACCATGTTAGGATGAATCTTGTTCATGAAACTGCCATGGTTTGTCATGCATGTCAATATCTATGCTTGTTTTCTATTTTCCTTGATTACTAGAGTTGTTTGCCATTTGTACCATCATGCCAAGATTGTTTTCATGCCTTACATGTTATGATATGCCTCTGTTATATGCTTGTTTAGCCTCGGGTTGCATGCTTAGTTAACTTTTACAACTAGATTATGTCTTGCATGTTCATAGAAATGAATGTTTTACCCCCTCATGCTTGTTAGTTGTTTCCTAATTTATTTTCCATGTTGTATACTCATTTTGGTGAATGACCAGAGAGTCATATCACTCTTTATGGCCTTGTATGAGAGTGGTACACCCACTAGACTCATGCCATAAGCTTGATGCTTGCCTTGTAGAAGACTATGCCATGTTATGCATGTTTCTGATGATTGTTTGATTGTTTTAGTATTGGGTAGGAATGTTATTTTGGGTGATTATTTTTAGATGAATGCTTGCTGTATGTGTGCTGTATTAGCTTGTGCTTGTCTTTGTCTTGTTCTGATTGAGTGTTTTTCTTTTTACTTTTTACGACGTTAGATAACGAAGAGACTATTGCTCCTGAAGAGGTTTTCTGTAACTCTTGTTTATTTCAAGAGTGTGATCAAGACCAGGGCCAAGGAAAGCCATCCTAAATGATTGCTTCTATTTTACTTACCATGCATGTTTTACTTCTGAAGTTTTACTTAAGGTGTTTTCAAACTGCTTCTTTTAAAGAAAGACATTGCTTTGTTGCTCTTATGAATTGCCGTAGCCACTCCATAATCTTGGTGTTACCAAGCCCTTAGGAAATCTTGGAGCCATCACTTAAATAAATTAAGTCCCTTTGTGGACACCTTAACTTGTTGTTTTTGGAAAACTCTTGGCTTTGGAAAAACCCCGAGGGAAGGTGGGACCTTGTCCGAGGGAGGTTTGTGAAGGAAGAAGTGTTTTCAAAATGTTTTCCAAAAATGACACATAACCTAGTCTTCGCCGGACAACCAAGCCGTACTGCCACATTACCTCAATATGGGTACGGGGTCTAGCTAATTGCTTGTCGGTGTTAGTCCGTGTCTACCTCAAAGTGCTATAGGGGTTAGAGTCCCCCTAACCGAATTGTCGCCAGGAGGGAGAAACGGGACATTCACAGTGTGGGATTAAGTTCACTACCGGTTGCAGCAATTGTGATGGAGGGATGATAACCCGGTCGGCCAACGCCAAGGAGTAACTCGGCCCAAAGGACGCTGCACAAGACCCGGCTTAAGATAAAGGAGTTTCTAGAAGGCCCAAGAGCGTAGGCCTCGTAACCCGGATTGCGGGTTCCGATAAAGAAGTTTAGGGTTTGTAAGCAGTGTCCGGGTAGGATTCAGAGTGCGCCTTGGAGAGTAGGCCAGGGGGTTCGGATATTATATAAGCCGGCCCCTAGGGTTAGACAAGAGATCCAAGAGTTCGAGCAATATCGCTAGGTATCGAGTATCCAGTGTAATACGAAAGTTGAGTTAATATATCTAGATCGGAGACTCGGCGACTTGATTGCCGGCTACCAGATCGCATATCATCATGTTTCCCTTGAGCTAAACCCTCTCCGAAACACCAGAGTCGAATTGCCCCAAGATAAGTTACCCACGGTAACGTCTGCCGTGATTATCCCACGACAGTTGGCGTCCACCATGGGGCCTACGTCCAAGGGTGTTTACATCACGGGAGAAGCTCGGAAGAACATGGAGAACCTTGTCATCGGCGAGATCTACACCGACCGCCAAGGAGAGAAGATGGTGGACGATTCCGGCTGGGGGCCAGAGTCGGATCTGCTCGAATCCGGATCTGTCGTGACAATCGGACAGATCAACGTCTTCATCGGCATGGTACGTACGTCCGGTTCAATCCCCGACGATTTCGGATTTGATTCTGTGTCAGGGGAAGCCACCTGCGTCCAATCAGATGGGGAAGAATCGGTCGGGACGGTAGATCCGACAGAAGAGCCCCCCATGAAGAGGGAACAGCCGGAGGAGCCGGCATGGACCCCGCGTGGCCGGGTCATGAGAGAGGATGATACCGAGTCCATCCTGCATGTGCTGGAGAACCGGTATGAGGAAAATAGTAGCGAAGAGGAAGAGTACGAATCTGCGCCAAGCATTACGCGCCAGGTTGCGGTTTACACGGCCCCGGCGATCAATCTTAATCAGGGAAACGTGGCCGCGGCCATAGTCGGAACAGCACCAGCAGTGGCCCAGCAGCAAGGTCCGGTTGACGGAAACCCGGTTCTCACCCGAGTTGACGGAGAATGGGCATCGGTTACCAGCCACGCGGCGGACAGCGAGTTGCAGGCAAACATATTCGGATATCTGGCAAACCGGACGCCAGGGGCGGGTCCTTCAAACCCGCAACACCCGGCCCTATTCAACAACAACTTGATTCTGGATCCAACCGTTTTAGCTACAGTTATTACTCCGGAAAACGCGGCGGAACGTGTCAGAGATCTGGACGTAGCCCGCCGTGCATTGGAGCAACAGAGAAGGCAAGTAGAAGCAGAAAGGCAGGGGATGGCCACCCGCCAACGTGAGCTGGATGCATTGGAAACCCGGCTCCGAGAAGAGACAACCAGGGTGCGTCAAAGGCACCAAACCATGTTACCAGCAACGGGCGGAGTTATAAACCCGACCAACCTATTTATCACACCTCAGGATCAACCGATTCCGGCAGCAAACCAAGGAACCGTACAGCAACCTGCAACTGGAGAAGCACAGCCGGCAAACATACAAGCCGGGTTACCCACATTGCAGACTGGAGCCACTGCCGGCAATACATTACCACCACCGCCACCATCACGATTTCGCACACCAGCAGGCCATTACAACAACCCCATGGATAATGTGTACGCAGCAACGCTCGCATTGAATCAAATCCCCGTGAGAGAGTCACCCCACGCAGAGGAGACCCGGCGGGCGATAGATCTATTGCACACTGCGGTAGCGCAGCAAGTTAATTACCCGGATCACAGAAGCGGAATGCATGGGACACCATATATCAGCCAGCGACGAGGCAATACCGGCAATATCCAGACAAGCTCAACGCAGCGGAGAGAAGAGCAGCAGCAAATGCCGCCTCCTCCCCGCGTTCAGGCAGTACCAGCAGCATCAGCAGCAAGCTATCGTGGACAGTTCCAGAGCCAGGAGGGCCGCGGCCGGGTCTGCGGTGCATGGGCCACCAGCCGTACCGCGTCCAGCTGCACCCCCCGCAGGATCACATGTTTCCCGGGTGAGACCAGTCCCGACTAATCTCGCTGGGCCTAAGTGTCTGTCGGATAACATCAGAGCTGAGCCTTACCCGGATAAGTTCAAGGAACCGGGTAAAGTTGTGAATTATGAGCCGACTATGGATCCAGAAACATGGTTGAGCAGTTATGAGATGGCTATGTCGATTCGCAATTCATCAGAAAATCTTCAAGCCAAGTTCATGTACTTGATGATGTCAGAAGGAGCAGCAAAGTTATGGTTCAATAATTTACCGGAAGGATCTATCAAGTCATGGGAGGAGTTGAAAACTGCGTTTATCAAGCACTTTCATGGGACGTGCAGAAAGCTATTTACTATTGATGACCTAGAGCGATGTGTACAAAAGAAAGGAGAATCGGCGCGCAGCTGGGTGCACCGGGTTATGGAGATACTACACTCCTCTACGGATATCCAGCCCAAAGATGCGCTACAAGCTATGGCAAAGACGTGCAAGTACATACCTTTAGTGCAAAATTTAACTCGCATGAAATCTAGTCGAAATGCTTCAGAGGTTACGATGGGAGAACTAATGGATGCATGCAACAAACACGCTGCAACGGATACTACAGAAGAGGATGCCGATGACAAGAAAGCAAAAGCAAATACAAATAATAGTGGAAGAACCGGCATAGTGTCGCTAGCACAGAAGCCGGGTCTTCGAGACCTAGGGCAGAAGGAAATTTCAATGCTGGAAACCACAATGGAGGAAATTATCAAGGGCCACCGAGGCCGGGTAACAATTGGGATATCTTCAGAATGGCGTGTCCAAAGCACAGCAGGAACGGTAGGCCGGCTAACCACTCATTGGAGCACTGCGCGGACCTACAGAGATGGAAGAATGAGGAGATAAACAAGGCCATGCGAGGTGCAGGTCGGGGAGGAGGACCGGGTCCGGGTGGAAACCCGGGCAACGGCCCACCCCCAGCCGGTAACCCGGCAGGCGGAAATCCGGTTAACAACCAAGGGGGAGCTGGAGGTTTCCAAGCTAACCCCAAGCAGTTGGGACAATACCACGTGCATACCACAGGAATTTCTAACAAGGATAAAAGGATACTGAAACAAGCAGTAAACTCGGTTTCTTCGGCTGTTCCGAGATACCTAAGATGGTCAGAGCAGGACGTAACATGGAGTAGAAGAGATCACCCGGAAAGAATAGAACACCCGGGAGTCTTAGCATTGGTGGTGGCACCACAGGTTAATGGTTATGAGCTGAAAAAGGTCCTAATGGACGGTGGAAGTAGCATCAATATCTTGTATTGGGAAACCTTTCTACGCATGGGTCTCAAGGAGTCTCAGCTGCAGAAGAGTTCAACGGTTTTTCACGGGATTGTGCCGGGTCACTCAGCGTGCCCCGAGGGAAAGATCACATTGGAGGTAGCTTTTGGAGAATCAAAGGATAATTATCGAGTCGAGTGGCTTACTTTCGAGGTGGTTAAGTTGCGCAGTCCTTATCACGCGCTATTCGGAAGGCCGGCTTATGCCAAGTTCATGGCCAGGCCGTGTTATGTGTATCTACAACTAAAAATCCCGGGGCCCAAGCAGACCATCACCATACACGGGAGCCGAGATATAGCAGCTGAGTGCGACGAAGGAGATGCAGCCATGGCGGAGCAAGCTTGCAGAAAAGAGGAACTCAAGTATTACCGGTCTCAAGTAGACCCCGATGACAGAACAACGTTAAAAAGACCAAATACTGAAGATGAGAGAGCAAAATTCAAGCACAGGACACCAAGATGGTAGCCTTTGTCGAGGGTGATCCCTCTAAGCAATTTGCTATAGGATCTAACTTGGACAACGAGCAGGAGAAAGCACTTGTGGAGTTCATTCGTTCAAATCAGGATGTGTTCGCCTGGACGCCTAGCGATATGCCGGGAATCCCCACAGAGTTGTCAGAGCACAGTTTGCACGTCGATCCCAAGTCCAGACCCGTGAAGCAGGGCTTGAGAAAGATGAATGAGGAAAGAAGGAAAGCTATAGGGGAAGAAATTGCTCGGCTGCTGAAAGCCGGCTTTATTATGGAAGTGTTTCACCCGAACTGGTTAGCAAATCCGGTTTTAGTGATGAAAAAGACCAATGAGTGGAGGATGTGCATTGATTACACGAGTCTCAACAAGCATTTCCCAAAGGATCCGTTTGCTCTACCAAGGATAGAACAGATCATAGACGCAGTAGCTGGCAGCGACCTATTATGTTTCCTGGACGCTTATTCCGGGTATCATCAAATCAAGCTCAAGAAGGAGGATTGGGAGAAAACATTGTTCATAACCCCTTTTGGGGCCTTTTGTTACAAGACAATGACATTTGGACTGAAGAACGCTGGCGCAACCTATCAACGGTGTATTCAGAAGTGCTTCGAGGACCAAATTGGACGCAACGTACATGCTTATGTAGACGATGTGGTGATCAAGACCAGAAAGGCGGAGACATTTATTGATGATCTAAAGGAAACGTTCAAGAACTTGAGAAGGTATCAGATGAAACTCAACCCGACAAAGTGCGTTTTTGGAGTTCCAGCCGGGAAATTACTCGGCTTTATCGTTTCTGAGAGAGGAATTGAAGCAAACCCGGACAAAATCAAAGCTATCCAGAGCCTGAAAAAGCCGGAAAATTTGAAACATGTTCAGAAGCTCACAGGGTGCGTGGCAGCGCTCAGCCGGTTTATATCCAGACTCGGAGAAAAGGCGATACCCTTGTACCCGCTCTTGAAAAAATCTGACAAATTCGTATGGGATCAAGAGGCGGACGAGGCGTTCGAGGCACTAAAAAAGCAGCTATCTGAGGCACCAGTCCTAGCAGCTCCGGGTACTAAAGAGCCTATGTTATTATACGTCGCAGCAGGGCCCCGGGCGGTTAGCGCAGTGGTTGTTGTCGAGCGAAAAGAAGATGGAAAAGAATACCCGGAACAGAGGCCGGTTTACTACGTCAGTGAGGTATTATCAGAGGCAAAACAGCGCTATCCACATTGGCAAAAGCTGGTTTTCGGGGTCTTCATGGCCAGCCGAAAATTGAAGCCATATTTTTAGGAACACCCCATAACAGTGGTTAGTTCTATACCAATGTCGGATATCATCAGAAACTCGGATGCAACAGGTAGAATAGCCAAGTGGGCGATCGAGATGGGGGATTATCATATCAATTACGAGCCAAGGTCAGCAATTAAATCTCAAGCTCTAGTCGATTTTATTAATGATTGGACACACACAGGCATGCCTACCATGGCTCCAAACTCCGAGTCTTGGATCATGCACTTCGATGGCTCCAAGCAATACGAGGGGTCAGGAGCTGGAGTGGTGCTAACATCACCCAAAGGAGACAAGTTGAGCTACGTGCTGCAGATTCACTTTGATTGTTCCAACAACGTGGCCGAGTATGAGGCCTTATTGCACGGCTTAAAGGTAGCCAAGGAGATGAATATCAAGAGGATACGATGCTTTGGAGATTCGGACCTTGTGGTACAGCAGGTCTCAGGAACTTGGGATAGAAAAGATGCAACTATGGCAGCATACCGCAGAGAGGTTGATAGAGTTGCCGGGTGTTTCTCCGGGTACGAGGTGGAGCACATAGACAGAAGAAAAAACGAGGCAGCAGATGCACTCGCCAGACTCGGCTCGCGCAGAGAGCCGGTTCCACCTAATGTCTTCCTGGATGAACTATGGCGACCGTCAGTTCAAACCGAGTCTGAGGAAGAATTGGCAAATCAAGACCCAGATTTGGAGCTCGTGGCCACAGTACGTGTTGTTCCCGAGTGGACAGAGCCGTTCTTGGCCTACCTATCACGGGGCGAGTTACCACAACAGGAAGTATTAGCAAGACAAATTCTGAGGCGAGCAAAAGGATATTCTATCATCAACGGAGAGTTATACAAGAGAAGTGCAGCAGGAGTCTTTTTGCGCTGTGTAGCACCAGAAGAAGGCCGACAGATCCTCAAGGAAATCCATGAAGGTGATTGTGGGCATCATGCATCCACAAGATCCCTGGTGGCCAAAGCTTATCGACATGGTTTTTTCTGGCTCACGGCCCTAGCAGACGCGGAGCGCTTGGTGGCAAGGTGTGACGGATGTCAAAGGTACGCTCGCCAAACCCATGTGCCGGCTATGGAACTACGCACTATCCCGTTAACTTGGCCGTTTGCTGTTTGGGGTATGGACATGGTTGGTCCCTTTCACATGTCACCTTGCAAAAAGACGCACCCCTTGGTGGCCATTGACAAGTTTACCAAGTGGGTTGAGGTTATGCCAGTTACCAACTGTGAAGCAATTACAGCAGTCAAGTTCCTGAAAAGGATTATCTATCGGTTCGGGTATCCCCATAGCATAATTACCGACAATGGAACCAATATGTCCCTTGGCGAGATGGAGAAATTTTGTGGTAACAATGGAATCCGGCTTGACATAGCTTCCGTGGCCCATCCACATGCTAATGGACAAGTGGAGAGGGCAAATCAAGAATTGCTTCGTGGATTAAAACCACGATTGCGAGTTCCGTGTATCAGAGCTGCTGGTGCATGGGTCGAAGAATTACCTGCAGTGGGTTGGGGTATCAACACAACGCCTAACAGATCCACTCAGATGACACCGTTCTTCATGGTTTATGGTGCAGAGGCGGTGTTGCCGAGTGATATCATCCATGACTCCCCTCGAGTGTCGGCTTACGTCGAGGTAGAGAACGAGAAGACCCGGCAGGACGCCGTGGATATGCTAGAAGAAGAGAGGGAACAAGCACTGGAAAGATTAGCCATATATCAGCAGGATCTGCGGAGATATCATAGCCGGCGCATGAAAACCCGGGTCTTCCAGGAAGGAGACCTGGTTCTGCGCCTGGCACAGTCAAAGGAAGGAAAACATAAGTTATCACCGCCATGGGAAGGACCGTTTATCATAAGCCGGAATCTGCATAATGGATCGTATTACTTGATAGATGCAAGGGAAGAGTCGGCTACGGTTAACGACACCGCTCATACCACTTCATCTATGCAAGAGAGAGAAAGACCATGGAACGTAGCTCAGCTGCGTCCCTACTATACCTAGTATAGACCAGACTCACAAGTGGAATTACACGATGTAACAGGCAGCAGGTTTCAGACGCACTCTTTTCCTATCCAGGGTACCTAAGGGGACTGGAGGGTTTTTAATGAGGCGGCTTGCTGACCTAACTTTCTCATATCAATAAAGAGATGGTTAAGCAATATATCTTCTCACATGTTTTATCAAGTTTTATTCTTCTGTTATGTTTTTATTTTTCTTCCAGGTAAGTATTACTTATTGTTTTCTTAGTACATTAGTTTCTTTAGTATGTTGCATGTATTTAGGTCTTGGGGGCTGATTGCTTGAACAGCACAGTTACAAACTCAAAGACCCGGCCATGATGCCTATGAGTTATAAGGGCCGATTACTCGCAAACGAGTATGGCTGCAATCTTATAACCGGACAAAGGAGCCAAATTTCTTGACTTTTCTTACTTAAGCTCGATGTGACTCGCACTAAAGTGGCATGATTTGCTCGCTTACGATTACAATCAGCCATGATGCCCAATGGGACTTGCCTGACCCTGTTTTCGTACAGATGTAACAACATGGTATCCACGCGAAAGCCGGCTTACAGTACAAGAGAGTCAAAAGGGTCATCTAAACCACAAGTTATGCAGAGTACACGGTTAATAACCGGAAACTCAAAGTCTATCAAGCATAACTTCAAAACTTATGTGAAACGACTCTAGGTTTTGGGCTTAGCAGAAACAACCTGTTTTCTCTGAGAAACCTCACACCCCAGACTCGGAATTTCGGGCCTTGGGGACTGGGAATTTTGAACAAAGAGGCAAGTTACCTAGCTATTAAGCACAAAAACCCAAAAAATCCGAGTCTTGGGGACTTGGGGACTTAGAGAAAAGTCCACCTGTCAAAACCCACCAAACTCGGAAACTGAGTCTCGCAAAAGGAACAATAAAGAAAGTCGGAGTATCAAGAGTAAATAAGCTCAAAGGAAGATAGATATCAAATTCATCCAAAGGCCGGAAGGGCCAAGAAAGCCATGAAAGCTTCATAATGTATTTACATGATGCGATGATAGTATCAAAAGTGCACATCTGCACTATCAAAAGAATATCTGTCTTTACAAGGGCATCGAGCGAACAAGGTATTAGGATGGCATCAGGTAATAATTTACTCGGCCTCCTGAGTCGGGTCCACATCCTTACCCTTGCCCTCCGGGTCTTGTTCTCGGGCTCGCTTCTTAGAAGAGTTCCCAGCATCATCATCCGGTTTTTTAGCATCAGGACGAACAGGTGGACGGACAGCTGGTGTAGAGGAAGTTGGTGCTGATTGCAATTCGGCTTCCCTCTTCGCAGCTTCCTCCCTCCTCCTGGCCGAGTCAGCATTCCACTTTTCTAAAATGTTGAAGGGCACGGGTGTATCTTCCTTCACAGCTTTGTCCTTAGCATCGTACGGAGACATAAACCTACTCAAGTCCATACTGTCGGCAAGAGCAGTTGCCAAGTGACGTACCTCGGATTGTACGGCTTTGAAATCCTTGGGGGAAAATCTCGAGCCATCTGCCTTGAATTCTGGAAATCCGGCCACCACCGTTGCCGGCTCAAGCTTAGGAAAATAAGCTTTCGCCAGCATAAGGCCCCGGGTCATCCCAACCCGGCATGCCGAGCGTTTCCAGAGCTCAATCCATGCAGGGACAGTAGAACATGCATGGATTAGGGTCTCCATACCCGGATAGAGTTCAGTCGGCCACTGAATGGCGTCTAGTATCCACTTGGTGTCGGCACAGAACCTCCGGAGGACATTCTTCAATCTCTTTACCTTTTCGATATCATCTTCTTCTGAAGGCGCAAGGTTGGAAGCTGCAATATGAACAACAAAGGTTACATCAAAGTATTCCGGATATCATGTATCAAGAAAACAAGAAACCAAGGCACGAACCAGTAAGTAGCGAAATCTCACCAACGAGGACACGATAAGTGTCGGCCACTTGGGCTGATAGCTTCTTCAGTGTAGCTTGAGCAGTGGTGTATTTCTCTTTGTATTTCGTGACATCTTTCTCCAAGACTGCCACCTCGGACTCAAGTGCTTACCTTAGCTTTATCTCGGTGTCCAGGAGCTGCTTGGTCTTGGCCAAAATCTCCTCGGACCGAGACGCCTGCGCCTAAAAGAATGGAAGGTTAAACATTAGTCGGATATCACAATCAGCCGAGTATTGCAAGGAGTACCGAGTGTAACTTTGACAAGTTACACTCGGAACTTGGGGACTAGGTGGACGCTATGAGATATCAACTAACGTACCTGATGCTCCACGGCCATGCGCTCCAACATGCTGCTCTCTGAGGCCTTCATGGCGAGGAGGGCGCTCATCATTTGGTCGAAGGAATGGTTGCCCAAGTTGGAAGACCCGGGGTCTTGATAACTCGGATTGGGGGTTTTCTCCTTGGCAGGGGAAGGCACCCGAGTCGTCCGGATATCGGAGCTCGGGTCGCCTCCTCCCATGCCCAGGTCGGCGACCTCTTCCTCCTCGCGTGCATGTGAGGCTATCGGGTATTCGGCTTCCTGATCAGCCGGGTGTGTTGGTGGCGCTTGTTGTTCCTCTTCGCCTCCAGCTGCAGCCATCATGTCGTCAGTCGGGTTCTCCTTACCCGGGTCATCGGTCTCCATATTTTCTTGGTCACTGATTGTGACCGTGGCTCTGTGGACAGTATAAAAAAGCGGTTAGCATGTAGACTGGAGAAAATTACGGCAAAGTAATGGAACATCAGGAGAAGAACCTTACCCGGGATTCACCGCGAAATCCGAGGGAAACGCGCTGCTGGACCCGGACGAAGCTGATAAATATCAAGAGAATAAGGCATGAAACTGCCCTATTAAAGGATGATTCGAAAAGAAAAAGAATTCGATATTTGGGAAAGGATTGAAAAATACCAGCGCATCGAGGAGGGGACGATGGAATACCCGGATTAAGTGCGGATTCACTCGGAAAGTTCCGGGTCATTCTGCGCTTGGTCACGTGCGGATCCTTCAAGTACGGCCAGTTAGACAACTCTCGGTTTAGCTCGCACATGTTAGCAAAGGAGTACGGTTTAGAAGCAAGGGAATGGTATGGCACCTTAAAGACGACCCCTCGTGGTTTCCTCTTTGCTCCAACCTTGACTGTCGGCTCAGCTTCATCTTCATCGCTTGTTGTTTCCACCATGCCTTCCGGTTGTTCTTCTTCTTCTTCTACCTTGTCCTCTGGCTCTGTAAGTTATCAAGGTATACTGTCGGAAAAACAGAGAACGAACAGCAATGAGCTTGCGGAGTCTAAGTGAGACTCGGAATGTACCTTCCTCCGAGTTAACTGCATCCTCTTCCTCCTCTGGACTCTCAGAGTTAGGGGGCGTTTCGATGTTCCAAAAGGCGTTATCAGCCTAAGTCAAAGGTACCAGGGTAAGGATCAGTAGATGTATCGAGAGAAAGGTGTGAAGGTAAAAGTATGAGAACCGGATTTTACCTCAGGAGCTGGGTTCTCGCGAGTAAATGGTTCCAACCCGGCTATGTTCCGGATTACCTCCAATTTCTCCGTCAAGAAGCTCTTGATGGTCTTGTTGGTGTCACCGGCCGGGTAGTTCTAGGAAGAGTATCGGAGGGAATCCGTAGAGTGCCCCGAATAGTCGCACATCAGTTTTGGACGGATGGAATTGGGTTGTATGCGAAAGTTCACCCAAGTTTTGACTAGGTTGAGCCCGAGGAGACCTTGGGCGGAAAGGGCGGCTATTTTTGAAAGGAGCGGTTGGATGGCCTCCCTGTCCGGCTCAGGGGCAAAAGCGTTGAAAGATTCGGAGATATCGAGGAGGCCCTCCGAGTAACCCGGCAATTTCTTCTCGCCGGGTGGGGAGGTGTCCCGGCAGTAAAAGAAAGAAAGTTGCCAGTGTTTAACATGGGAATTCAGGTTAAGAGTCGGCATTGGGGAATTCTTACGGCGCTGGATGGAAACCCCGCCGCAAGCAAGAAGCGCCCCGTCACCGCTTTCGCGGCACGGTTTGCATTGGGAAAGTTCGATAAAAAGAGTCAAACTTGGCAGAGTGCACAAATATGACTCGGAAAGAACGATGAAATGGGTTATGTTCAACATAGAGTTAGGCCCTATGTCGAACACCCGGAGGCCATAGTGGCTCAAGACCTCGCGGAAGAAAGGGTGACCCGGAGGGCGAAACCCCCGGGTCACATGCTCAACGAAGCGAATTACCTCGTCGGCAGCAGGCGTGGGACGGGTCTCATCACCCGGCACCCTCCAGTGGATATCCTTCTGAGGGGGGAGGACCCCTAACTCGGCCAACTCCTCCAGCTTGGCCTTAGTAACTGTGGATCGCGCCCAGTTGGCGGATATTGATTGGGTCATCCGGGTTTTGGCCGGCTGTTTCCCTTGCTTCTTGGGAGCCATGGGTTCAGCCTGCAAAGCACAAAGACAAAAAGTATGAGGTGTAAGACTCGGAAATCGTGAGTTATCCGAGTATACACAAGCAGTATCAACGAGACATGGAAACTAAGAATCATCCGAGTATCAAGTGTCAGGGCAAAAATTGTGGGGTACTTACGTATTGGTAAGCATTTACGGAAGAAGGATGGTTGCCCATGTGTCTAGTGCAGATAAGGGAACCGGAAGAAGTGGATCTGCCGGGTATCAACGTCAATCACGGAAATTTTGGGCAGATTGGACCTAGGTTGGAAATTTCATTTTCGGATTCGCGGTGAAATTAGTGGCTACAAGTAGTAGGAGAACGAAGTGGAATCAATATTCAAGTGGTTGGATGAGCTAACGAGAATCTATGTGACCTAATTCGGCGCGGAAGGGGAAATGGCCCGCGGAAGACCAAGATCCAATCTGGGTCGATTCGAGAAATTGCAAAGCTAAATCAAAGGGAGCAAGGAGCTTACCCGAGGAGATTGAAGTAGAGCGCGGCAACGGCAAATAGCGCAATCTGAATGACCCTTTGCGACTGCCAGCGAACTGCTCGAGGGCGCGGCGGCGGAGGTTGGTGGCGGCGCGGGACGAGCTGTAGTGGAACGTAACCGGCGGTGGATTGGTTCCGGCGGCGCGCGCAAGGACTCCGTGGTGGCGCTCCGTAAGCTTGGGTGCGGGAGTGAAGGAGAGGAGGAAGAAATGGACCGTTGGGGGTTAGGTTATCCCCTGGGTACCTATTTATAAGATACGGGCGGATAAATCTAGTCCAACGGGCGGGAAGCGGAAATTTCGGGATAACGGATACCCGCCCGGATTTTCTGAGATATGCTTTAAGTGCTGGGCGAGATATCCGGAATGGATGCGAAACAAATCTTCTCCGTGATACCTGGACTAATTAAACAAGTAAAGTAAGCCGGATCTTTGGCGTCTGCATCAGGGGCGTTGACCCGGAAAAGTAAACACTGGACTTGGAGAAAGCCGGGTTACTATATGGCCACCATGGAGTTAGGCCTAGCTGTTTATCAAAGCAATCTAACCCGGCCTCTATGAACTTGTATGTTTGTTATTTTTTGCAGGGAATAGCGAGCGCTTCAAGGAGGATCTCATGAAGCCCAAGCTATTCTGGGGACTACTGATGGAGGGATGATAACCCGGTAGGCCAACGCCGAGGAGTAACTCGGCCCAAAGGACGCTGCACAAGACCCGGCTTAAGATAAAGGAGTTTCTAGAAGGCCCAAGAGCGTAGGCCTCGTAACCCGGATTGCGGGTTCCGATAAGGAAGTTTAGGGTTTGTAAGCAGTGTCCGGGTAGGATTCAGAGTGCGCCTTGAAGAGTAGGCCAGGGGTTCGGATATTATATAAGCCGGCCCCTAGGGTTAGACAAGAGATCCAAGAGTTCGAGCAATATCGCTAGGTATCGAGTATCCAGTGTAATACGAGAGTTGAGTTAATATATCTAGATCAGAGACTCGGCGACTTGATTGCCGGCTACCAGATCGCATATCATCATGTTTTCCCTTGAGCTAAACCCTCTCCCAAACACCAGAGTCGAATTGCCCCAAGATAAGTTACCCCCGGTAACGTCTGCCGTGATTATCCCACGACAATTGGGTCTCCTGCCATGGCGGTGTGTTGTCAGGGGAAACCGGATCGATACGGCTGACTCACTCGGTGCCGGGGAGAACAAACCCAGTTGAAGAGGTAGTCATTTACTAGCACTGACATAGTGGATGGTTAGGACCAGTTATCCGATGTTTGCATACTGTCTCGGACAGTCCGTGGTTGTTCACGGCGGATGTACTGGATCTTGTGGATTGTGTACACCTCTGCAGAGTAAAACTATTCAGAATAGCCGCGTCCTCGGATATGGACAGTTGAATGGCCATGTAGCTAGCATCGTGTCAATGTTTTCAAAAAGCTGGAAAAGTGTTTTGGAACTTGTACCTGGGAGGTACGTTGAAAGGGAATGATCGTACCTTTGAGGTACCGGAGAAATATTGCTCTGGGAAATGATGTTTTTCCAAAAAGTTGTTTTCAAAGAAATAAAATTTGTTCAACCATGATGAGTCTTATACTCACCATGGATAGTATAGCCCTTAACTAAATAGCCTTCCTACCACCACTTGCCATACTTGCATTTTTGGGCTTTCATTTAGGGTGACTTGCAGGAGTACATTCAAACGTACTCAGGTTTGGTTTCGTCCCTGGCTATTGTCTTGGTCAGATTTCGAGGAGCCGTCTCAGGAGGATACCTTTGAGGAGGAGTACTTTGACGATCCCGCGTACTAGGCACGTCTCCCGGTCAGCAGCCTGTGGTGTTAAGGCGTTGACATGGGTCCTACTCGTTGTGTTTGCTTCCGCCAAAATAAAGCAGTTATGCTATGTGTTTGCCACTGTCCTGCGCGGCAGTTGTCTCAGACTTGGTCGATAGACCATTTGTGTAAGACTATGTTATTCGTGTAATGGATGTGAACTCTGTTGTACCATCTCTAAATATGTTGCTCATGACTGTCGATCTGGGATCATGAGTGTATGCATATTGGCGGTCTTGGACATCTAGTCTAGGGTCCCCACAGGAAATTAAAGCATAAGTAACACACCAAAAAATATTAAACAATTTATTTTTAAGTCTAACCCCTTTCCTATGCATTGGCATTTTGTAATGAAACAAATAAAAGAAGCACATAATAGCAAGCATAGAAAGGTAGATCAAGTGCAACTTCAATACTTTCAGCATAAAGAGGGGAAACTTAATATTGTTGAAATATGTGTAACCATGTTTCCCTCTCTCATAATAATTTTCAGTAGCATCATGAATAGATTCAACAATATGAATATCACATAAAACATTCTTATCATGAGCCACATGCATAAAAGAATCACTACTCTCCACATAAGTAAAATCCTCATTAGTGATAGTGGGAGTCAAACATTCATAATTTTCATTGCAATCATCATATATAGGAGGCATAGTATCATCAAAGTGAATTTTCTCCTCCAAGATTGGGGAACTAGAAATATCATGCTCATCAAAACCAACTTCCCGAAGCTTAAAACTTTCCATAGAATCAGCAAGTATATCATTTTTATCGTCAATAGTAGGGGGACTGAAAATATCATATTCATCAAGACAAACTTCCCCAAGCTCAAGGTTTTCCTTAGCAATAAAGGTGTTCAAAGAATTAGTACTACCAGAAATATGATTGTTGTGCAAATAATTTTTCAATTTCTCCTCAAACACTTCATGTCCTAATTCAAGGTAGATATTATACAGTTCTAAAATTGTTTGGTTGTTTTCCATTTTATAATTTTTTTTTGTGTTTTAGGTTTATATGTTAGTATGCAATGCAAACAAGAATAAAAGCTTAGCACAACGCTCCCCGGCAACGGCGCCAGAAAAGTGTTTGATGACTCCCAAGTGCAGGAGATCAATTGTAGTACCTTTCGATAAGTATTTGAGTGTCGAACCCACAAGGAGCTGAAGGTAAGCTATCTATTCTCTAAAGCCCTATAACCCTCTTATATGGCTGTTTATGCAAAGCAATAAGTTTGACTAAAAGGAACTAACTAATTAAAAGCAAGTGACGTGGAGTGTGGTTTGTCTAGTTTTTTGGTGATAACTAAATATTGCTGTCGTAAATTACCAGGTCAAAATTCCACTTCTATGATTTTAAACATTTTTCGCAGTGAAGTTCATGAATCTGTTTTCTTGACAGCTAATTACTATTGTTTAATCCTATCTCTCATATAGGATTATTCTTGCCATTTAAGATGAGAAATAAGACAGAAATGTGATGTTACAGTAGTGAACTAATATTTTTATTGTTTTTAGCTTTGGAAAAAGTTTTAATGATAGAGACTTTGCAATGATTTCATTGGCATGAACAACACATGTTCAAGGTCGACCCCAACTTCTCCATTACTCATCCTTCTCATTTACTTTCCCAATTTTTTTATAAAATGAAAATATTAAACTAAATGATACATAACAGTAGATAAAGGCATTTTACATGTTGTAAAGACATAAATGTGTGCTCAAACCGAATAGGAAATTAAAGCATAAGGAACACACCAAAAAAAATATTAAACAATTTATTTTTAAGTCTAACCCATTTCCTATGCATTGGCATATTGTAATGAAACAAATAAAAGAAGCACATAATAGCAAGCATAGAAAGGTAGATCAAGTGCAACTTCAATACTTTCAGCATAAAGAGGGGAAACTTAATATTGTTGAAATATGTGTAACCATGTTTGTCTCTCTCATAATAATTTTTCAGTAGCATCATGAATAGATTCAACAATATGAATATCACATAAAACATTCTTATCATGAGCCACATGCATAAAAGAATCACTACTCTCCACATAAGTAAAATCCTCATTAGTGATAGTGGGAGTTAAACATTCATAATTTTCATTGCAATCATCATATATAGGAGGCATAGCATCATCAAAGTGAATTTTCTCCTCCAAGCTTGGGGAACTAGAAATATCATGCTCATCAAAACCAACTTCCCCAAGCTTAAAACTTTCCATAGAATCAGCAAGTATACCATTTTTATCCTCAATAGTAGGGGGACTAAAAATATCATATTCATCAAGACAAACTTCCCCAAGCTCAAGGTTTTCCTTAGCAATCAAGGTGTTCAAAGAATTAGTACTACCAGAAATATGATTGTTGTGCAAATAATTTTTCAATTTATCCTCAAACACTTCATGTCCTAATTCAAGGTAGATATTATACAGTTCTAAAATTGTTTGGTTGTTTTCCATTTTATAATTTTTTTTGTGTTTTAGGTTTATATGTTAGTATGCAATGCAAACAAGAATAAAAGCTTAGCACAACGCTCCCCGGCAACGGTGCCAGAAAAGTGCTTGATGACTCCCAAGTGCAGGAGATCAATTGTAGTACCTTTCGATAAGTATTTGAGTGTCAAACCCACGAGGAGCTGAAGGTAAGCTATCTATTCTCTAAAGCGCTATAACCCTCTTATATGGCTGTTTATGCAAAGCAATAAGTTTGACTAAAAGGAACTAACTAATTAAAAGCAAGTGACGTGGAGTGTGGTTTGTCTAGTAACTAGTGAAGCAAGTTTAAAATGCAAGTTTCTAAGCAAGTTTCACAAGTAGCATGCAGAAAATATCTCAAGTATCTCAAGGGAGAAAGTGTTCTAGCAATAGGTGTTTCGTTCGTGTGGTTGTCACAATTAGTGAAGCACATGTTTTAGTCTTAGTTGTTTCTTCTAGGAAGGAGCCATGAATAGGTATAGTCAAGTAAATGATCTACAACCCCTTATGATGGATCATGTGGCCAAGTAAATGACTGCACAAGATTGATTAAGACATAAAGTCCCACCATAGCCTTACGTTCTAAGGTCCCCTATATATATCCCCCAATAACTTAACTTTGTGGCTCGGTCTCAGGTTACTGTCACTCCAAAGTCACCACCACTCCATTATGCTACCGGTGATCACCTTACATGCATTCCCCAACATATGCGTGCACTCATATATTGTACATAAAGACAATCATAGAAGATAACAAACTTGGATGCAACCAATCAACGAACTATTTCACCATTGCCAAGAACAATTCACTACTCAAACATAGACGGGGAGACACAATACATCAAGGGAATATAGTATTGCATCATACATCGTGTTTGCCAAGAGATTACAGTGGAGAGATGGAGCTGATGTTGTTGTAGATGTTGATGATGAACACGCCGGAGGGGGGTGGAGCCCTCCGGGGGTGATCCCGACGGCGTTTCCCCCCTCCGATCTTCTCCGGCGGCAGCCTTCTGTCTCTCTGTTTTGTGGTTTCGTCTCTCGGCGCCGCCTCCTCCTCGAAAAGGCCAGGGGACCCTTTATATAGTCGTTTTTAGGTCACGAGACACTCGGGAGAAGAAAGATCGACGACATCGGAGCCACGGGGGCAAAAAGGGGGCCTCTCACGCGGCCAAGGAATCTGGCCGCGTGGAGGGTCCTCTTTGCCATCTGGTTGGCCTTTTGTCCCTCTACTTTGGCCCATGGTCTTCGTCTCGAAAATTCTGAACCGTGCTCTTTGGCCTTGCCCTTTTTGGAGTCCCGAAGCTCCCGGAAAGTCTGAAACACTAAAAAGTACGTTTTCTGGAAAAACAGGGTTAGAACCAAAAGAAGGGGGATTGTTTAGAAAATCCCCCAAATCATTATAAACATGAATATAAGTTGCTAATATGTAGGAAAAACAAGTAATAACATGCAAAGTTCATGTATGCATTTTACATGCATCACCACCCCCTCAAGACCACCATCAGTTCTTGCTTGCGGCCTCTGCTTCACAACACACACAACAGGCGCAAACCCGACAAACGTATGCTCCCCCGTCAGAAGCACCTTTTAACTCATGTCACCAGGAGCTAAATCTGAGATCACCACAAGTCGAGTTGCCTATCTTGAATGGTGATTCCCCAAGATCATGGATGTTAGAGTGCGAAGAAATATTCTCTCTGGTGGATATTGCAGAAGAACAGAAAGTGAAGTGGGGCATTGCGCATATCCGTGGCCAGGCAAAAACATGGTTGAGTAGTGCTGGACTGAACCTCAAGACAATCAGTTGGTCCGAACTTTGCATGATCTTGCTCGAGAGGTTCCCAGATATAGTTACTAGTGACACAATGGACCAGCTTCAGGTGTTGAAACAGGTTACATCAGTTAACAGTTACATTGATCAGTATGAAACCTGGATGACTCAAATGAAAAGAGAAAGGCCTTACTTACCACAGGACTTTTTCGTCGACAGATTTGTCAGTGGCCTTAAGGAGACTCTCAAGCATACAGTGCAATGCCAGCAACCTGCCTCTCTGATGTCTGCATACTGGTATGCGCGTCAATACGAGAAGGCCTGCCTGTCTAGTACCAGGCGCGTGCAACCAACTGCTGCTCCACTAAGACCAGTAGCTGCCCAAGCGCATAGACCACTCCCTAATAGATAAAACAGAGCAAGAGCTCCCGGCGACAGACCTCGCGAACCTCGCAAATGTTGGTATTGCCCCGAAAACTGGACATTGGGTCACAAGTGCCAAACTATGCACAGAGCCCTCAACATGACCGAAATGCAAGGCAACTTGGATGATGAACAGGACGTGGTCGAACAAATGGAAGAGAAAGGAGCTGAGGTACATCCTCCACCACTCGAACCCCCTCCTCAGGCAGAACAGGGGCAGAGAGCACAGTGCATGAGCATTACTGCTGCAGCGTACCATGGCTACCCTAGTGATTCTACTATTTCCCTGTTGTTGGGATTTAAAGGAGTATCGGCAATTGCATTGGCTGATACTGGCAGTATTAACACATTCATTGACCATGGGTTTGCTATCAGATACCAACTGCCACTGGAAGCTGCACCACCTAGGACAGTTAAAGTAGCTGGGGGAGGACTACTAACATCACAATCAGTTCTACTGAACCACTCATTCACCATACAAGGACAGAAGTTCACTGCAGACTTCAGAGTTCTTGAATTGCAGGGATCTGAAATAATCCTGGGAGTAAATTGGTCCAGGAGGTACAACCCAGTAACATTTGATTTCATCAACAGAACATTGACATTGATCAATGAAGGGACAACTTATACATTCCAGGATCACTTTATTCCAAAAGAAAAACTTCTAATATCTTCTGAAGAATGCATCAAGCTATTGGATCAAGGTGCTGAGGGATATATCTTGTTGAATCCTGGGGGTGCACAACACCAAGAAGAAGGTACTGACCAAGTCCCTATGCCAGAAGAAATTGGCCACTTGTTGGATTAGTTCCAGGGACTGTTTCAGGAACCACAAGGCTTACCTCCCCATAGGGATTGTGATCACCAAATACCTCTCCTTCCAGGAGCAAAACCTCCTAATTTACGACCCTATCATATGTCTCATAGCCAAAAGAATTCAGTTGAAGCACTAATTAAACAGATGCTTGCTAATCAGGAGATTCAACCAAGCAAAAGCCCTTACTCTTCTCCTGCCTTGCTAGTAAGGAAAAAAGATAAATCTTGGAGACTCTGTGTTGACTTTCGAGGCCTAAATGACATGACTATTAAAAACAAGTTTCCAATTCCAGTAATTGAGGACTTGCTGGATGAGTTACATGGGGCAATCATATTTTCAAAATTGGACTTGAGGTCTAGGTATCATCAAATCAGGATGGACCCAGCAGATGTGCATAAAACAGGATTCTCCACCCACCTGAGACACTATGAGTACTTGGTCATGCCTTTTGGCCTCTGCAATGCAGCAGCCACCTTTCAAACCTTGATAAAGCCATCTTTGCCAGCTTCCTAAGGAAATTTGTGTTGGTTTTCTTCGATGATATTCTGGTTTACAGCCCATCCCTGTCTGAACACAAGAAACACCTGCAATGTGTCCTGCTCAAACTCTGTGAACACCAGCTCAAGGCAAAAAAGTCTAAATGCGCATTTGGACAACCACAGGTGGAGTATCTAGGGCTTATTATATGTGCTGCTGGAGTGCAAACTGACCCATCAAAAATCTCAGAGATTACTAAGTGGTCTGCTCCCCAAACTGTTAAACAATTAAGAAGATTCTTGGTGCTAACATGCTATTACAGGAGGTTCATTCAACATTATGCTCTGATATGCCAACCCCTGCACCAGTTACTCAAGAAAGATGCCTTCCAATGGGGCCCACCCAACAAATGGCATTTGAGCAACTAAAAGAGATAAGGACCAAACCACCACTGCTCTCCATGCCTGATTTCTCGAAACCATTCATCTTAGAGACAGATGCTTCTGCTACAGGCCTGGGAGCAGTTCTCATGCAAGAAGGAAAGCCATTAGCCTATTTCAGCAAGTGCTTGGGGCCTAAAAACAGTACCCAATCCATCTATGAGAAGGAAGCAATGTCCATCTTAGCAGCCCTTAAAAAGTGGAGACACTACTTCTTGGGGAACACCTTGGTCATCAAAATTGACCAAAGCAGTTTGAAGTATATTTGCAGCCAAACCTTGCTTGAAGGGATTCAACACAAGCTCATGCTTAAACTGCTGGAATTCAATTTCAAAATTGAGTACAAGAAAGGGCTGGACAACAAAGTTGCTGATGCCTTATCTAGGAAATACCAACCAGCTGACTCAGCTACAGACAACTCATGTCACTCAATATCTATTGCTCTGCCAGCCTAGACAGAAGAAGTGACTGACTCTTACACCATTGACCCAGCATGTACTGCCCTGTTACAAGAATTATCAATCTCCACTGAAGGCAACACCAAATACAGATTGCATTCTGGCTTATTGAGATATAAGGGGAGAATCTATATTGGGGCTAGCACACAACTGAGAGACAAAATATTCTCCTCCTTCCATTCATCTGCATTTGGGGGCCATTCAGGTATCTGGGTCACTCTTCATAGGATTCAACAACTCTTCTACTGGCCTAATTTGAAACAATATATCACTGCAAGAATAGCTGAATGCCCTATCTGCCAAGTGTCCAAATATGAAAAAGTCAAGTACCCTGGATTGCTCGAGCCACTACCTATTCCCCAGATGAAATGGGCAGAGATAAGTCTGGGGTTCCATTGGGTTCCATTGGAGAGACATGGTCACTTATCTGGGGTTCCATTGGGCACCAGAGTACCAGGTCTACGAGCAGCAGCGAGAGTTTGAGCAGACCTACTACCAGGCTATCGTCTACATTCTGTCAGATGATGGCATGAGCGTAGTCCGCCGCTACGAGGCAGTGGGTTCCACAGTGGATATGGCTGTGCAGCAGGCAGCTTATGTGAGTCTCACCGTCCTTCGTGCTGACTACTAGGGATTTGACGATTCTATCTATCGCCACATCCCCCGTGGTTACATCACTTTGAAGGGCTTCCCAAATCTGGAGGTAAGGATGTGATCTTGGTGGTTGTCGACATGCTAACAAAGTATGCTCACTTCCTGTTACTATCCCAACCGTATACTGTCCAAAAAGTCGCAGACCTGTTCATTGACAACATCCTCAAATTGCATGGACCTCCCTCAGTCATCGTAAGCGATCGAGATCGAATCTTCACAAGTAAATTATGGCAGGCCATATTCTCCACTCTGAAGGTATCCCTCCACTTATCGACAGTGTATCACCCTGAATCTGATGGCCAGACGGAGCGAGTTAACCAATGTTTGGAACAGTATCTTCGATGCATGGCATTTATAGAACCAAAGAAATGGGCTGACTGGATTCCAACAGCTGAGCTGTGGTATAACACTAGCTTTCACACAACGATCAAAATGTCACCGTTCCAAGCACTGCATGAGTATGATCCACCACTCCTTACTATTGATGCTGTTCCATTTGATCTCCAAATTGAACTACCCACTACTGTAGCTGAACAGGGACACATGATAGAGATTCTTCAACACAATCTTGAGAGGACACAAAGCAAAATAAAGAAATTTGCAGACCCGAACAGAACTCCAAGATCCTTTCTCCCAGGCGACCTAGTGTACCTGAAAATGTCTCCACACCGAGAGACAACACTGGGGATGAACACTGCCTTGAAACTAACTAGCAAATGGTATGGCCCCTTTCGTGTGCTCCAATTGGTGGGAAATAGAACTTACCGGCTGCAATTTCCTGAAGGCACACTCCTGCATGATGTTTTCCATGTCAACCAACTCAAACGCCACTTGGGAGCCAATGCAGTACCCAACTCCTTACTGCCCGATGTATCCCCATCAGGTAAGCTCAAACTGTTCCCCATTGCTGTCCTAGAGCAACGTGAGTTCTTGTGCAGGAAAGGTGACAGCGAAAAGTTTGAGAAACAGTGGTTGGTGCAGTGGGACACGATGTCGCCAGAGGAAGCAACCTGGGAGGACGAAAACTTCATGAAGCGCGCGTTTCCTGACTTCAAGCTGTGACGTGTTGGGTTAAGCAGGGGGCATTGTCAGGATCCTAGTGTACCCCCTTTGCTTACCTTGGGTGATGAGATGGCAATTCATAGCTATTATCTACTTTTCCTTCAATTGTAATAAATTACTGGACCTATGTGTAAAAATGCTTGAGGCTGCCTTTGGATATAAAGGGCATGTGGGGTGGATGGGTGGATCAAGCACTACAAAAACCCTAATTTTGTTATTTCCTTTCCCTTGCATTTATCAGTTTTTCCTAGTTCTAGATCTGAGCCCCGAGCTCCTACATCCTTCCCCCTTCTTCGGAATGTCAGGTGACCCATGGCCTGACAAAAGCCTTGCATAAAAATTATTAATAACAATATTACTGGGGAGCTCATGAACGGGGCATTTGAGCATTAGTAACTTCAATCTCCCCAATTCTTGGGCAATACTCTCTCCGTCATGAGGCCAAAAATTATATATATAATTCCGATTTCTATGAATTTCACTGGGAGGATAGAATTTTGAATAAAAGAGAGGCACAATTTCCTCCCATCCAATAGTCTGGTTATTTTTCAGCAGTTTGAACCATTCAGCGACTCGGCCTGTCAATGATATAGAGAATAATTTCATCTTCACTTGGCTCATTGTAATACCTGCACACTTGAACAACTCGCATAATTCATGTAAAAAGAGCAAATGATCACCAGGATGGACAGTTCCATCGTTTGAATAGGAGTTATCCCTAACATGTTTAACAATCTTTATATGTATTTTATAAGGATCCAAATCATCAGGCGGTGGGTCACTTACTATCCCAGCAGTGGCAGCAGTGCCCGCAAATAAGGACTCAAAAGGAGACCCAAACATAGTGTAATAAAGCAGTAGATAGTAATAAAAATAGCACTTACAGCAGAAGCTTCCTTTATCAATTCCACTCCCCAATAGCGCTTCACCCCCCCGACAACGGCGGCAAAAAATAGTCTTGATGACCCATAAGTATAGGGGGTGTATCGTAGTAATTTCGATAAATAAGAGTGTCGAACCCAACGAGGAGAAGAAGGTGTTGACAAGCAGTTTCAATGAAGGAATAACTGTAAATACTGGAAAATAGATTTGTAGGGGTTTTTGATATTGCAGATAAATAAAGTGCGAGTACATAAAATGCAGTAGTAATAATTGCAGAAAGTGGCCCAATCCTTTCTTCAGCAAAGGACAAGTCGGTGGGTTTACTTATGATTAACAAACGTTCTCGAGGACACACGGGAGGTTTCTGTCAAGTGCTTTTGTTCCATGCAGCTGAATAATGTTAGGTGTTTTGATAAGTGTTGTGTGGGTGAACCTATGCTAATGTACCGTCCCATCCAAGACTAATACATACTTGTGATTATACCCTTGCAAGCATCCGCAACTAAAGGAAAGTAATTAAGAAATAAATCTAACCACAGCTTTAAACTCTGGGATCCTACGCTCCCTCGTGTAATGGTTTCCTAAAGGGGGTTTAGGTTTCTGTCACTCCGGAAACCCCACAATTAGTAGCCAAATACACGATGCATCCCCCTAGGCCCATAAATGGTGAAGTATCATGTAGTCGACGTTCACATGACACCACTAGGAGAATAACACCACAACTTAAATATCAAACATTAAATATTATTCAACATTACTTCACTACTAACAACTTGACTTCTCCCATGTTCTCAAGAACAACACGGACTAATCACAGGACATCATATGGATCATAAAAAAGGTGTTATAATGGATGATAACAATCTGGTCATAAAGTGCAAACACCGATAAATCTCACAAGCATCAACTAATAACAAGTAATCCAGACCGGGAGAGAGATCTAATGCAAAACAACGATAGAGGCCCCTAATTGTTACAGCGGGATGATGGTGGATGATGAGGGTGATGGTGCTGGTGGTGATGACGATGATGATGACGATCTTGATGATGCCCGGAGTGATGACAGTGACGATGGCGGTGATTTCCTCTCTCCGGAGAGGAATTTCCCCGGCAGATTTCTCCCTGCCAGAGAGCTTTTCTCTCTCAGGTGTTTTCCGCCCCGAGGCGGCGGCGGAATAATTCTTCGAAGATGGAATGAGGCTTAGGGTTCCCTGGGGGCCAAGGACGCGAAAATATCCCCCAGAGGTGGGCCAGGGTGGCCACAACCCTAGGTGGCGCTGCCGAGGGGCACCACCCCATGGTGTGGGCCCCTGGTGGCCTCTCTCTGGCTCTCCTTTTGGCTGGGTTCCTCCTCTGAACTTTTAGGACACCCCCGGTGTCCCCCTTCTTCTTCTGATCTTCTGAAATATGGTATCTCGATGGTGCTTTTTCCATCAGATTTCTGGTCACGTTGTTTATTCTCCAAAAAATTATAAAACATGAAAAATAAGATAAAATAACATAAGGGATGCATCATAATATGAAATATATCGATGGATAACAGAAATTTATGATATAAAATAGTGATGCAAAATGGACGTATCAGTTCCTCGGGGATGAAGTACATGAAAGGGGTTGGCCAGAGGTGGGCTAGGGTGGGCACACCACCTGGCGGAGCGGCCGGGGGAGGGGGCACCTGGTGGTGTGGCCCCTTGGTGGCCCCCTCTGGCTCCCCTCATGGCAGGCTCCCTCATCTGTATTTCTAATACTCCTCCGATGCCCCCTTCTTCTGGTCTTTAGAAATAGGGTATCTTAACGGTGCTTTTTTCCATCAGATTTCTGGTCCCTGTGATTATTCTCCAATAATTATCAACATGCAAGATACGATGAAATAACATAAGTAATGCACCACAATATGAAATATATCGATGAATAACAGAAAATTAAGATATAAAATAGTGATGCAAAATGGACATATCAACTCCCCCCAAGCTTAGACCTTGCTTGACCCCAAGCGAAACTGAACTCAATAAACATGGCCACAGGTTTACGGAGTGAAGTGTTGATAAATAAAATACAGACAAGAAGCATCACATTTATCAATACACAAGTCATTCTAGACATCAATTTCCTCTCATATAACTCAACTTGAAACTAGTAGAGGGAGTCACAATAAAGGTGCAAAAAGGAAATAATAATTGCTTAAGGCAAACTTTGTTCTTGGTCAGAGAACAATTAACAGATTGTACTTACGTTTCGATAAGAGTCTTTATATTAGAGCTTATATTGCAGAGTTTAACATGCTCAATCATAACAGTCTCTTTGCAGTCATTGATAACTTTCAAAGTGGTATTCATTCAGATAATAATCATTGTACTAAACAAGGAAGGATAAAAGACATGATTGAAGAAATCAACATATATATGATTGGATCACAACAACCCAAATGCTTGCTTAAGACAGAAAGAAGTAGGTTTACTGACTCAACATAAAAGTAAAAGATAGGCTCTTCGCAGAGGGAAGCATGGATTAACTCATGTGCTAGACCTTTTTATTTGATAAACATATGGAGAGCATAAATTTTTTGACACTTCTCCCAACCTTTCTTAGCACAAACCATGGCTAACCGAATTCTCGGGTGTCTTCCAACAATCACATACCATGGAGGAGTGTCTAAATTTTTTAGGGGTAGGTGTGTATGTCTATGTCAACGAATCAGCAAGCAAATAGTACATTAAGTCACAAGCCAACTAGACCTTACAAGAGCGCTCCCATTGAAGGACGCTACTGGGGTAGTAGATCATATCTCTTCTCTTTTGTTTACACAATTATGTTTTGACTGATAAATCAGGGGAAAAAAGAGTGAAGAGAAGTTATAGTAATTAAGTTTGGGGCTGGGAACCCCGTTGCCAGCTCTTCTAGCAGTTGGATAAGCGGATGTGACACTAGTCCAGGTGTGTAAAGTCCAATCAACGAGTAAAATAAGATCGTCTACCTACGTTCTCATGAGCTAAAACAGGAGCACAAAACATGTTTAATAGTTTTGAAGGTTTTAAAGGTAGCACACAAGCAATTTACTTGCGAGTGGCGGTTAAATACCAGATATAGGTAGGTATTGTGTGTAAAACCCGGGGGTTTTACTAAATAGAAACTTGCTTGTTTTCTTTTTTGCATCATCATGACATTATGCATCCATCACATATTAATATTGATACCCAAAATTATTTACTAAACTCTATATGGCTTTTACCAAAAATCGTTTCGAATGGTTTATACTCCCCTCTTCTCTCTTTTGGATGTTTTGCATCACCCAACAATTTTTTCCTAAAAACTAAGAACCATTTTAACTTATTCTGAAATTATTTTGTGAAAAGGCTTTGCAAAATAAATAAATAAATAAAAACGTTTTGGAGGTCTGCCAGGCCGCACTACCAGGCCAGCCCGACCACCTACTAACCGGAGTGCAGCCCAACCCCAGCCCCCCAATCTCTCATGCAGGAGGCGCTCCCTCTGTTTGTGGTCTTCTTCACGAGAGGGACACGCATGGAACGTGAACATGGCCTCCACATCGGTCCCCTCCTCCACCTGCTCCCTCCTTTCCCCTTTAAAGCCCTCCTCCTCCAAGCCAGAAACCCTAGCTTCTCCCTTCCTCTTCCTCTCTGCCGGCACTATCTTCTTCCCCGTCTTTCTCTCTGCTTTCTTTCTCTGAATTTTCTTAACCGAGAGGGAGAGCCCGGAGCACGTCGCCGTTGCCCCGCCACCATGGTCTCCGTCGAGCCGAGATGACTACGGGAACGGAACCTCCATGCTCTCTTCGTCGTCCCCGCTGAATATCGGGAGCCGAAGCTTCCTGGAACGCCGCCGACGAGTTCTTCTTCCACCTCCGTCCGTGCACACGCCATCATCGTCTACGTCGACTCCCGGCCGTCTCCGTCGCCCTCGAGCTTGACCGACTCCACCGAATGCCTCCCCGTGAGCCTCTCTTCCGATTCCCTCTTTTCTCCGTTTCAATTCCTTTTCGACACGTCGCAGTTCCCCGTTTTGTATCCGTAGCCATGGCAGCACCTTCAGGTTCGCGTGCATCTCCTTTTCTGTATTTTTTGCCAAATCTGGCCCTTTTAACGAACTAATCACATATCTGGCCCCTCTCTAGAACTATTTCTATATCTGGCCCCTCGGTTCGGCGTCAGCAACCTTGGAGCCGAACATGTGTATGTTTCGTTGGGCCCAACCAATATATGACGTGTCACTTGGTCGGCGCCAAGCTTCGTAGCGCCGAAGCTACCACACTTTTTTTTGGTGCATTCAATATTCATGCATGTTTGGTAACGAGCACTGATGTATGCATGCCTTGATTAATTAGGTTCACGGGCTGATTAAGTTAGATGGTTAATTATGCTAATTTCGATCGATATGGACAAAGGCTCACGTGCAAACACCAAACCAGCCACGCATATAAGTAAAGTTTCTTTTTAGATCTTTTTACTGATTAAGGGATTTGGTCCATGATTAGTTGTAATTTTAAGATTTAAACTTCCCGGATGAGCATTTTCCTCACGCTATGAACTCTGGAGGATTCCAGACCGTGTTTCAAAATTAGTACCGTACATATGCACTAGTTATACATGTAGCACCAATCGGCTAATTTTTTTTAATCGAGCATTAACTTTAGTGGTTAGTAGACCCCCTTCACGCCGCAGAACACCCTACACATGGTCGATTACTTTGAAAACACGGTCGAATACTTTGAAAACTTAGGGGCCACCAGTCACACGATTTGTTTTAGTTCGATACTAAAACACCCGGGAAAATAGTTTAATAGACTACGAACAAACAAATTAGGTGGTGAACCCCAAGATCTTCACAAAGTTCTACTCCCTCCGTTCCACAATATAAGATGTTTAGTCACTTTAGTATGTACAGTCACTTCAGTGTGTATCTAGACAACATGTGAAATAACTAAAACATCTTATATTATGGAACGGAGGGAGTATAAAAGAAGGTCATGTTACAAGAAAAACATAGATAAAATAAGCAACTAATATAATTTCCTATGACATATGTAAATTAATCATCTACTAACAGCTAAAGTTATTCGTCGATTTAGAAAAATTTGGCCGATTGTTGCTACATGTATAACTAGCACATATATACGCTACTAATTTTAAAACATGGTCTTGAATTCCCTGGAGTTCATAGCGTCACGAAAATGCTCATCTGGAAAGTTAAAAACTTATAATTATAACTAATCATGGGACCAAATCATTTAATTAGTAATAAAGATTTAAGAAAAACTTTACTTGTATGCGTGGCTGATTAGGTGTTTGCACGTGAGCCTACAACCCATTTCGATCAAAATTAGGATAAATTAACCACCTAATTTAATCAGTCCATTACCTAATCAAGGCATGCATACAACAATACTCCTAGTTAGAAGACATGCATGCATACTAAATGCACTCAAAGAAAGCGCGTCTACATCGGCGCCAAGCTGGCGCCGACCAAGTGCCACGTCAAATATTGGTTGGGCCAGCATAGCTGTTCGGCGCCAAATTACGCGGGCGCCGTCCTACATATGTTCGGCTCCAAACTTGCTGGCACCGAACCGAGGAGTCAGATATGGAATTTCTTCCGGGAAGGGGCCAAATAGGTGATTAGTTTGTCAAAAGGGCCAGATTTGGCAAAAAATACATTCTCGCCGATGCTCACTCTGGCCGCCCTACCGTGCATGCACACACACGTGCAGCATATACCAACATTCACACCCACCTTCCACACACAGCAGCACCCCGCCGTCACCTCGCTCTGCCAGGACAAGGTCGTCATTGGTCGATCTCGTCCGCCGTCAGCGATCTGCAGTGTGCCCGTCTTCAGTTTTTGTCAGTCTACCGAACGTTTTTACCTCTTATTCCCTCGCACACAGATACAATCACAAGTCGTTGTACAACCCAGTGGACCCGTTCCATGGATCTCACCGTGAGATCACGAGTTCGTTTCCCATCTGAGGCAATGCCTCCCTTTTTTTGATTTTACAACGCGCAGCCGGGCCCCACCCGTCAGCGATTCCGGAGGCCACCTCAGCTGCCATCCGCGCCTCACCGGCGCCCGCGTGGCACGGGGCCCGCATGTCATCCTCTCCGGCTGACTCCACGTCTGTGCGCCCAGATCCAGATATGGAAACTTTCGCACCTAGGCCCCTGGCCTTTCCTATTTTAAACCAGAGTCCTCCATTCTTCTGTTTCCATCACGATCCCGTCCCTGCAATTTCCAGAAAACACCCCAATCTTGTAATGCTTATAACTTTCGTTTTACTAATCCAAATAATGCAAACTTTATGTCTAGTTTGATCAGAAAAATACAAGTAATATTATTATGCCATCCATGCTCATGTTTACATCTTTCATCATGCATTTTTAGTAGTGTTATACATGTTCACCTAAATAATAAACATGGAATGTGTTGGGTAAATAATTCAATTTGTGCCCTATTCCATTTAATTCGGTTTAGCTCACCTTTAACTGTTATTCCTGTTAATCAACATTTAAATTGATGTTTAGCTAAACAACGTAAAGCTATAATTAATCGTTGGGAGTTCGATTCCATTTAAATTGGTTTAGTTGCATCCTCGCATGTCATGCATCCATATCTTGAGCATGCTGGATCTTTTGCCGTAGTAGTAATTGTTGCATACGGTGTTTCTTCTAGTGCTTTGCTTCTTCGCGGATAGGACGTTGAGATGATATGAGCAACGACAAGTTCTGCTACCTCTACAAGCTAGATTCCAGGCAACCTTTTCTCACTTGCTACCTATAGCTGCCGTTCCTCACTTATTACGAATGCTTTTCGTTGTCTTTATTCTAGCCTTACAATTTGATACTTGTGTCTCAATCCTATCATATGTTTACCTTGCATCCATGATATAGCCACATCTCCCACCTCCTATGACATATTTGTTTTCTTGTTTGCCTTGCGACTCGTAGCGCATGCTTATGTTCTTTGGCGAGTTTGGTTCTTTGTCACCTGACTAGTATGTTAGGTTGGTTCAACTTATTTAAAAAATGATCTTAACGCTTGGAGTAAGAATAAAATTTGAATTCGAGTTAAGACACCGGTGGGAGGCCCGTCGAGGCTTTTGGTCCCTCTGGTGTCGCCTTAGGAAAAAGTTCTTGTCTGCTGATCCAAGAATGAGCGCGGTAACCACATCGTGGGAGGAATGGTGGCAACAATGTTGAGGATGATGATGGTATGTTACCGATGTGCGTACAATTATATAGGTTTCCGCGGCATGACGTGAATCGGATAGTTCCGGTCAGGTTTGATCCGCTTCGTGCGTAGACGCAAACGGCTGGGTCCGCTTTGAAGCATCGGCCGGACTCTCGATGCGGATCAACCTAGCTAGGTGGCTCCCTGGACTTGTTTGTGGTGAGGTGAAGTGTTGTGCCGACAGTCTCGCGACAGTCTCGGTGCATGTGGCTATAGTAGTACATCCCTGCAGGGTTAAATCTTTTCGAGAAGGCGTATCATCCGCGCTTATGTGGAGATCTTGGAGAAAGTTGTGTCTAACAAGAGTCAGATAACTTACACCTAATGATATTTGTTAACCTGTGCGATAACGATCTTACTATCTCAACATGTGTGAGTTTTTCCTCGGGTTACTTCCTGGCATTGGTTGAGAGGGGTTAATCCTGGATGGGTACTGTTCTTGGTGAATAGTTGTAGTTGTTTCAACGCGCTCTCGCATCCCTTTCTAATAGACGAGAGTTGTAGCGTGTCTCCATAGACTGCTTAGTGCCGCCCGCTGCCGCTTCATTATAACCACCTCTTCCTTTGTACCCAAAGTATTTGTATCTTGTGATGACTGGTTGCATTGGTATCTTATGAGTATTGCTTGCCGCTTGTTGGTACATTCAAAGTACTGACCCCATGATTCGGGGCTGTATTCATAATGCAGTCGACAAGTTGAAGTTTGATGACGTTAGCTTGGGAATCCCTCCGGCTTGGCCTGGGCAGGGATTGGACGCCATCGCTTATCTTCAGGACTCTTTGTCCAATTTGTACCTTATCCGTAGTCGGATACTGTTTCGTTTTCCGCTGTTATTTGGATCTTTGTATTGTATCAGCTGTATTCTTGACTCGTTGAAGTCGTGTTGTATATATCTTCTGTTGTTGTTGCGGATTATTCGTGAACTGTTGTAACGGTATCAGAAATGACAACCTAGGATCAGATATTATGTGGATTTGGGCGGGAATGCTGGAATCCCCATAGTACCCGATCCAGGGGCGTCACATTGTGGACACAAATGACATGTTTTTGGCTCAAGGTTTGGATGTACGATAAGCATTCCCTCTCAGTACAGTTTTTTGGCTAGGAAAGCTGGGTAGCAAGCATAAGAGTTGAGGGAAAACAAGCAAATATACATGTGATAGAAACAATCATGAAATCTTTTTTTAAGTACAAACGATCTTAACTTGAGAATACTAAGCTTATGAGCCAACAAGAAATAAAGATCATGGAACAATATATCTACATGCATATCCCTCTTTTCTACTTAAGCCTCAAAGTATTGTTGCCATGGAACAATATATCTACATGAACCTCCCTCTTATGATCCAACAAGAAAGAAAGATCATGGAACAATATATCTACATGCATCTCCAATTCTAAGTTTGCCAAAACCAAATGGATTAACTTGATTCTCCCATATGATACCAATACTAACAACAATATCAATCATATAAAAAAATTGCAAACTAAAATAAAGTGTACATAAGTTAAATGATGAAACTTCTCATTAATAATCCATAACGGTAACTCACACCAACTGATACATCGATAACCAACTAAAGGAGAGATACTTCCATACTGCAAACCATCCTATATGATAACTTTTCTACTCATGATATGAATCTACTAAAAGGGTAAAAGGGTGAAAGATAAAGGTGTGATACCACGACAGTCCCTGAAGCTTGGAACAAGCCAAGGGGATGCCAATACCAATGACAAATTACTTCTTTGGTGATGGTGGTGAACTATTCTGAATAAGCTTATCAATGGACTCCTTCAAATCATCAATCACATAGATGAGCATGCATATCAGCTCTGTATTGTTCTCAATATGGTACTCGAACTTGTCCAACGGTGAGTTCCAGCTCTTGGAATTATTCCCCCACACCTCTTCAGATCGAGGGCTTTCCCTCTCATGCACGGTTAGAACGATCCATATCTTAGCAAGAAGGTAACTCTGCCTCCGGTACCCTCTTAAATTGATGCTCATGGATTAAAGTATGAAAAGGGTTTTTGATGCCTGAAGGTGGTTTCCTTGAAGCTAAGAAGTAACATGGAACCTTCCCTCCAGTGCTCATCCATGTCCCTTGCTTGAACTTGAAGGGTTTTACTACCACTCCAATGCTTGCGATGGTGGCGCGAGGGTACTGATGGAGTGTAGACACACGCTCGTTGGGATACCCCAAGCGCAAGGTGTGAAGAGTGCAGCAACAAGTTTCCTTCAGAAAAGAAACCAAGTTTGAATAGACCAGCAGGAGGAAGAAGCACTTCTGAAGGTTGATGCAGCTGAGATGGCAGGGCGGACTACCGGTTTAGCAGCAACGTGGAAGCTATAGAACACAATCAAGTCACTTTGCCCCAACGAAGCATCGAGGTTGTTAATCTCACCGGTTTTGCTGAACACAAAGAGGTTAAATGTATGGTGTGGAAAACAGTAGGAACAATATTAAAACAATAGGTGTTTTATCAGTATGAGGAAAATGGACTGGGGTCCACAGTTCACTAGTGGTGTCTCTCCGTGAAAGATAAATACCATGTGTGGTGAACAAATTACAACTGGGCAATTGACAGAAATGCAGGCTGCACCGTAGTGCATATGCAAGACATAAAGATTACTATGTGATTCATGAGGGAATTACAACAAAAAACATAGACCGACATCAGACTTCATCTATGTCTAATAATCCACCCTCTGAATATCATCGGAACAAACGTTGGTTATTCAGCTGCTAGCAACAGATTATCGCTGTAAGCAAAGTGTGTAATGTAAACAATATAAACTAGGTAAACACCGTAGTTTTCTCCCTAATGGCAACAACACATCCTCCATCCATCACGTTTTTGTCACTCGAGCACAGATGCACAGGAGGCATGAACCCACTATCGAGCATAAATACTCCCTCTTGGAGTTACTAGCATCTACTTGGCCAGAGCATCTAATAATAACGGAGAGTATGCAAGATCATAAATAACATAAGCATGAAGATAACATGGTAGATTGGTAATCATAATACATAGCATTCAACATTCATCAGATCCCAGCAAACACAACATGTAGCATTACATAAAGATGATCTTAATCATGTTAGGCAGCTCACAAGATCTAAACATGAGGTACAAAGTGGAGAGAACAACCATATAGATACTTCTATGGACCCGTAGTCCAGGGATGAACTACTCATGCATCACTTTGGAGGAGGGCATGGCGGTGTAGACTCCTCCGGTGATGAATTCCCCTCCCGACAGGGTGCCAGGGAGGGCTCTAGAACCCTCCCGATCTCGGGATGACGATGGCCTCGGGTGTTTCTTGCGAAAAAGTGTGATATGGGGTGGCCCGATCTTCTCTATGAACTAACTCTCTCTTTTTGTATTTTCTGATAATTGGATAACTAGTGCTACACTGAGACCTCTCTTAGCTAATCCCCGTTGCCAATGCAACAACAATCAAGCTCCTTAGATATTCTCAACTACACACTCTTGCACAAATGATCAATGATCACAAGTGGTGCTGTATCCCTTTATTCCCAGATGGAATAACAAGATATCACGCTGCTTTGCAATGGGTAAACTTCAAGATGAATGCTTTACAAGCAATACAATCTAGAGGCTAGGGTTTCTGGTTTTTGGTTTAAACTTGTTCTCCTCCTCCTATGCGCCCCAAGGGGGTATATATGAGAGGGGGTGCGGCCACAAGACCCCTCCTTGCGCAAGCACTACTCCTAATAGGACTAGGACTCCTATACCTAACACAATTGGATACAAACCGACCCCACACACAAGGGGTGCGGCCAATATTGGTATACAAACCAATTCTACTTCTACTAGGACATATAGGGCGCATTGATGCTTCCTTGTGGGCGCCTTCCTCTTGCCTTGTCCATCCATGAGTGTGAAATAACAATATGGCATTGTTTTCCACACTTAGTGCATTTGATCTTGTGGAGGCACCATCTCCATATCTTGATGAATAACAATTGTTCTATTGGAATAACAATTGTTATGAATTGTTTTCACCATCTTGCTTTATTGTTTTCACCAAGATCTTGATGGCCTCTATCAACTCTTCACTCATGCTTGTGATAACAAAGTCCTTAGGTCCATCCTCATCATCCTCCCTTTCTTCAAGACAAGACGTCCTCGTCTTGTGATTATCTGAAAGTGGAATAAACAAGAAAAACAAAGTGTATGCACCATATATATAGATATAATGGTACTCATTAGTTGTTAGCAAAACATAATATAGTGAATATATCATATGATCACGAAATTTGTATGCAAACAACACATAATAGTCATATTCTTTCATCTCATAGCAATCAAAATTGCAAATATAAGTATAGTTTGTTTTAATGGAACATGTATCCAACCAATAATGTGGTGAACTAAACATATGTAATTCGGCCACTTCATCATATCTATCAATATTTCTACCAAATATCACATTAAGTAATTCGGCCACTTCATTATAAGTAATACATATGTGATGTATCATGAAAATTTTATCCAAATTATAATCACCAATCAAATAAAATTTTAAACTAGTATCATATGTGCTAGAATTATCATAACCAAATTTATCCATAGCACATTGTATATCAATTGGTTCTTTAAGCATGTCATCATAAATAATATCACTAGAAGGTATCATAGCAAGTACTTCTTTATGTGTAATAAAAACCACATTGTTAAATTTCGAATTTATAGGTTTATATGGTTGTAAATTATCACATAATTCACTACATGTAGTTATCAAACCGAAATCCATACCCTTATCAATACTAACCTCCTCATGTGTAGTAGGTATGATCTCCTCAATATCTTGTGAATTTGAAGGTTGTGTCTCCCTTTCTTCAAAAATAACCTTCATATCACAAGCAAGCTTTCTTGTATCCATGGCATAATCCTCCAATTTATGTGATGATTGTAATGTTTCCTTGTGCTCCCTTTCTTCAAGAGAAACCTGTACACAAGAAATAATACTAGGAAAAATATTATCATTAGTTAAAAGGCTTGTTCCACTCGGCCTAGGCTTGTCTTCCTCCATGGATTTGGTGTTTTCACTCCCCTTCTCTTTCACTTCAAACTTTTGTCTTGATTCATGCATGATTTGTTGGGGTGACATAGGCCTCAATATGATATCCTTATTGTTCCAATTCAAGTGGTAGGTGTTTGCTCTCCCATCATGTAGCACCTTTCTATCAAATTGCCATGGTCTTCCAAGTAATAGGTGGCAAACTGACATGGGAACCACATCACACTCAATTGTATCCTTGTATGGTCCAATTTGAAATTCCACTCTCACCATATGACATACCTTCATCTCCTCTTTGTCAGTGATCCATTGAATATAGTATGGATTGGGGTGTGGAATATACTTCAACCTTAGCTTTGCACATAATTCTTTGCTTGCTAGATTTCTACAACTTCCTCCATCTATGATCACCTTGCAAGCCATACTAGGTCCAACAATTGCTTTGGTTTGAAATAAATTGCACCTTTGGCTCTCATCTTTACTAGGAGCAATAGTCAATGCTTTGGTGCACACAATAGTTGGATAATTTGTAGCAAAGGCATCAATAGGACCATCATCATCATTATCATCATATGCATCCTCATCATTAGGATCAACATCATCTCCAGTCTCATACTCATCATTAGCATTAAGGAGCATAACTTTCTTGTTGGGGCAATCCTTCTTAAAGTGTCCTTTTCCTCCACATGTGTGGCATGTCATGTCTCTATTCCTTGGAGGAGGTGTAGCACCACTAGAACCCGAAGTAGAAGCAATGGGCTTCTTTGAAATTGATGTAGTTGGCTCGGGTTTGGTACTAGGAAGTCCACGGGTTGGAGGTGTAGGGGTTGCAAAATTGGATTGTTGAGAAGAAAAATTTCTCCTTGCACTCACTTGAAGCTCCTCTTGCAATCTCTTTTCGGCCTCCCTTGCTTGATGTAGTAATTCACTCATATTGTTGTAAGTAACATGCCTCACAATGCTTCTTATTTTGAATTGCAATCCACTCAAGAATCTTTGCATTGTTTGTTCAGGAGCCTCTCTAATTCGAGCCCTTTGAATAATCAACTCCATCTCCTTGTAATAGGCATCAACTGTCTTTGATCCTTGCTTCAATTGTTGCAATTTGTCATAGAGAGTTCTAATATAATTCTTGGGAACAAATCTATCTCTTAACAATTGCTTCATCTCTCTCCATGTGTTCACCTCTTCCTCTTCTTTTTCTTCTCTATCCTTTGTAATGCCATCCCACCACAAAAGAGCATAGCCATCAAAAGAAGAAGATGCAAGGTTCACCTTTCTCTCCTCGGGATACTCATGTAATCTCCACAATTTTTCAATTTTTAGCTCCCACATTAAGTACTCTTCCACATCTTCAGAGTCACAAGAAAGATTAGGCATAGAGAATTTTGGTTTTCCCAAGCCATCATTCTCTCTATTATTTTCCAAAGGCACTCTCCTTGCTATTTGTCCACGGCCATCATTGAAATTTCCTCTCACATTATCAATTGGAGCAATGGCTTGTGGTGCTTGTTGAAGTTGTTGCAATGTATTTGTAATTGTAGTCATTTGTAATTGCATAGTCCTTATAGCTTCCTTGATCTCATTGACAGACTCTTGAGTTGCACACTCCCTTATCTTCAAATCAATGACATTCAAATCTTCTCTCAATTGATCATCACTTCTTTCAATATCTTTAGCAATTTTTGTTGGGTCGCGTATAGATAAACGAAAAACTTTTCCTACGCGGTACTCCCAAGATCTAGCCGAGGTAGAAGGCCACGAGTATTACCACTAGACGCGCAGGTGCGGATTATCGATGTAGCGCGTCGGGTCGGGGCAGTGCAGTCCCACGATCCGGTCCGGCCGATCCAATCCCTCGAACGTCGAAGTGCTGAACGTACAGCACCTCTGCCGGTATCCACACGTACGAGGAGGAGCTCCGACGGCGGACTGCTAGGTCCGGTGCGGCGGCTGGACTGAGTGGGGCTAGGGTTCCCAACGCATGGGAGAGTGGACTAACGTACCCGCTGGGCAACCTGCGCCCCTCTTTATATAGCGTATGGTAATGGGCTTCACAACACTTGTGGCCCATTCCCTCCGTGAGTCCGACTCACTAACTCAGTCCATTTCTGGTTCGGGTCCAACCCAACCAATGCTTGCTCCCGCTCTTAAGTGTGCGACCCTGCATGCTCATGGCGACTTGGACACGATTGGAGTCCAACTCCTAATCGATCAATCGGTAGCGGCTCCTAGCAGAACGTGCCGACTCCCAAGTACCATTGAGTCATGACGACATACCTTTCAATGTGATATTCATCTTAGTCCTTTTTGCCTCACGATATACCTTGTCGAGCTATAGGCGATTTATCGTCATCCCTTAAATAGCTCAACTCTCTTCTCGATCCGTGATATGTGATTCACCTGACTAACTCTTAGTCAACAGACACAGTTAACACTTAACTGAGTTGCGCATGGCCATGCTTCCTGAATCATATCACTCGAGAGGGCCCAGAGAATATCTCTCCATTCGGAGGGGCAAAATCCCATCTTGATTATCCACATCACGCAGCTTGCTTCTCATTCGACCCGAACTCTGCCTTTATAGTTGCCTTGTCACAGAACAACGTTTGACAGAACCTAAGTCGGTGATCCACAACTCGGATTGTGCGACAACCTCAGGTCTAAGGATTACATTGATTGAGACATGCAAATGACGACTTGATCGTTGCATCTCAATGTGGGTCAGTCCGACTTGCTAAACTCTTTAGCCAAGTCCGTGAACGTTGGAATGGCATCACCATGCCCATGACAAGTGGAACCGTGTCATCAGCCAACACTCACATTAGTCTAGGGTGCGTGTCCAGCACAACCTTAACGACCAAGGACAATTAGTATGAACAACATGAATACATAGTTCCACAATCGAATCACATATTCAATGACATATATCAGATGTTCAAACCAAAGGACAACTTAATAACTTTATGAATACATTGGGAATTACATCATACATGATTGCCTCTAGGGCATATTCCCAACAATTTTGTTGGACAAGTGATCTCTCAATGCCTCATACTCATTCCAATGGACAGTATCCTCGGGTTTCTTCTTTGCCTGCACATCAATATCACTAGAAGAACTCATGATTAATTTGTTAGCAAAATAAACAATGGGTTTGTGGTGCCTCTCTCAACTCACTCAAAACCAAGCAAAGAGGCTTCACTTGATGTTCCAAGAGAGAAAAAGATCAACTTACCAACAAGGAGCAATGATCAATGTGCTTTGGTGTGAGAAGAGAATAACCGAGCTATCAAGTATAACAATGCAAACAGGGCTTATGGTGGGGCTTGGTATGGATACCTAACAATCACCAAAGTAATAATCCTATTTGCTGTTCTTGTGAAGATATAAAAAGATCCAAGGAAACTCACACAATATGGAGACAAATGTGGCAATGCAATATATGGGAGGAGTTTTGCAATGCACTAGAAAGTCACTAGCTAGGCTCTTATTGACAGGCACAAGATTGCTCAATGAAAAACCAAGTGTCACAATGGCAAGCTCAACTAGTAAACAATAGTAATAATATGGCCTCTTTGCTCTTTCTCTTTTCTCTTTTCTCTCTTTTTTTTTTATACTTTTTGCTTTTTCTATTTTTTTTAATTTTTCAATGGCCTTACACTAAGCTAGGAGCAACAATGAACCAAATACAAGTGAACACAATGATGGTGATGAATTTAGAGCAACCTGTCAGAGCACAAAATAGCTATACTTGTGGGCAAGTTCCTATAATAATACTGTAGAAAGGCTGTGTCTATGGTTCACAAAGTATGGAGGGGAAAGTCCTAGTGATGAAAAACAGGAAAAGAAAAACAAAGAAACACAAAAGAAACTAGGTGAATTTTGATGTCTAACAGCTCACGGCAGAAAATTAGACCCACGGCAGCAAAACAGATGGTTTTTGAACCACGGCAGAACTCACGGCAGAGATTTTGAAGGTTTTCGTGCCGCGGCAGAGCGCACTGACACGTTACACGGATTTATAAGCGTGCTGCGGGGATTTTCGGGGTTCGGTTGTGATACGTGAGCGCGGCAGAAAAACACGCACTTTTTGTGCCGCGGCAGCGCACAGCGACTGAATATGGTAACCGCGTTACGGGGCTCGGGACTGGTTTTATAAGCGTGTTACGGTGCGGATCCGAGTTCGAATAGCACACGGCAGCGGTGGGTTGGTGCGATGGTGGGTTGTTTTGGCAAGTGTGCTGCGGGTATGAGGGATGGTATGGTGGAACGTATATGGTATGAAACCGAGTATAGCTAGGAGGTGGGTTGCGAGTTGGTTGGGTGGAATCCGAAGTGGACTAGGAAGGGATGTATATGGAAAGTTTTGGTGCGGGTATGAGGTGGATATGAATCTAGGGTGGATCGGATTGGTGGTGGGTGGTATGTAGCGGATATTTTTGGTGTTTTTGATAGGTTTTCGCCAAGAACAACAAGAACCCTAGATCTTGGCCGACACAAAGACAACTAAAAACAGAAAAAGGTGACACGAAATCTAACACAATGACAGCAAAAGAAAAACAACTATGGTGATATCTAAGGCTCTGGCAACAACTAGACCTAAAATTTTTGTGTGGCTTTTTCTGGATAGGAATAAAAACAACTAAAAAGTAAGATAACTTTGCTCACCGAGTAAACCTGGAGAATCTGATACCAAGATGATATGGGGTGGCCCGATCTTCTCGATGAACTAACTCTCTCTTTTTGTATTTTCTGATAATTGGATAACTAGTGCTACACTGAGACCTCTCTTAGCTAATCCCCGTTGCCAATGCAACAACAATCAAGCTCCTTAGATATTCTCAACTACACACTCTTGCACAAATGATCAATGATCACAAGTGGTGATGTATCCCTTTATTCCCAGATGGAATAACAAGATATCACGCTGCTTTGCAATGGGTAAACTTCAAGATGAATGCTTTACAAGCAATACAATCTAGAGGCTAGGGTTTCTGGTTTTTGGTTTAAACTTGTTCTCCTCCTCCTATGCGCCCCAAGGGGGTATATATGAGAGGGGGTGCGGCCACAAGACCCCTCCTTGCGCAAGCACTACTCCTAATAGGACTAGGACTCCTATACCTAACACAATTGGATACAAACCGACCCCACACACAAGGGGTGCGGCCAATATTGTTATACAAACCAATTCTACTTCTACTAGGACATATAGGGCGCATTGATGCTTCCTTGTGGGCGCCTTCCTCTTGCCTTGTCCATCCATGAGTGTGAAATAACAATATGGCATTGTTTTCCACACTTAGTGCATTTGATCTTGTGGAGGCACCATCTCCATATCTTGATGAATAACAATTGTTCTATTGGAATAACAATTGTTATGAATTGTTTTCACCATCTTGCTTTATTGTTTTCACCAAGATCTTGATGGCTTCTATCAACTCTTCACTCATGCTTGTGATAACAAAGTCCTTAGGTCCATCCTCATCAAAGTGGTATCTTCTCAGTGTTTACGTCTCGGGGGTATAAATAGGCGAAAGGGAAAAGGCGGTGGAGGCCGGGGGCCCCACACCACCCCATGGCGCGGCCAAGGGGGGGGGGGGGCGCCGCCCTATGGTGTGCCCCCCTGAGGCCCCCCTCCGGGTCTCTTCGGGACTCCGTGGAACCTTCGGGAATTCTAAGACTTCCGGGATTCGAATTTTCCAATTCTGAGAATATTTCCAGAACAACTTTTCTGAAACTAAAAATAGCAGAAAACATGGAACTGGCTCTGTGACATCTTGTCAATAGGTTAGACCGTAAAATCGATAAATGTAGCAAAAGTGAAATACATGTGTTATTGTGCTAGTCCCTGGATCAGTTGCTAGCACCACAGTACAAAATGAAATATCATGCAAAAGCATCAAATTCTATTACATCGCATGATCCAGTCTTTACAAAATAGGATTACAACTTGCATAGTCTTAGAAGACTAGCAGAAAACAAAGAATTACAGCGGAAAACATAGTACAACATTGAGCCCATCTTCTTCATGTGCCACAGGCAAAACATGTTGGCGATAGTCTCGAAATCCTAAACGAAATCCTCACTCGTCTTTAGAAATATCTACAATATGGAATATGCAGCCACAAGGGAGTCAATACAATTTAATGTATTGGCAAGTAACACTATGGTGGATATAATTGGCAAGACTAATACTACATGCTCATTTGGCTGAGTGGAGTTTTGGCTAAGTTTGCATAAAGCCAGTTTTCTCCTATCACTTTTATAAAACAAACTTTTCTTTTCAAAGGGTGGCAACATTGGATTAAGATCCAAGCACCACAAATACTGTTCTCTTGGTCAAATTTTACTTATTGAAAATGGTGATGTGATTCTTCCGTCCATCCTCCCGGTGCTAGGGTCCAACGTAGAACACTTTCTTGTTTTTAGTGCGCAAATAGTTTAAGATTCAAGCATTGCATCGTGTGGAAAGCTTGACTTGATCCTAACAGGGGTTGTGAAGATCGTTTTCACGTGCATGATATTGTTGTTCTTGAAAGCTTAAATCATCTCTAATAAACTTTGCACGGTTGATAGTCTTTTAGTATTGATTCATCAAAAGTTTTGCCTCTTTCTTCTTTGTTTATGCATTACTCGTTGATATCAAATATAGATCACAACTTTAGTTCATTCGATCCTAGTTTACATGCTCTGCTTTACATATTATGATCAAGATTGTGTGGTAGCATGTCAACTGAGAAATTATTTTGTTTTATCGTTTACCTACTCGAGGACGAGTAGGAACTAAGCTTGGGGATGCTTGATACGTCTCCAACGTATCTATAATTTATGGTGTTCCATGATGATATTATGCCAATTGCTACATGTTTTCTCCCTTTTTTATAGCATTTTTACACATTTTCCGGGACTAACCTATTAACAAGATGGCAAGTGCCAGTTCCCTGTTTTCTGCTGTTTTTTATTTCAGAAAAGTTGTTCTGGAAATATTCTCGGAATTGGACCCCACGAATCCCGAAGTTCCTATTTTACCTGAAAGCATCCAGAAGTCCGAAGAGGAGTCAAAGACGGGCACCAGGGGGCCCTCACCATAGCCAGGCGCGGGCCCCCTTGGCCACGCCTAGGGGTGGTGAGGCCACCCTGGTGGCCCACCGACGCTGCCCTTTCGCCTATTTATTCCCCTCCGAAGGAAAACCCTAAGCACCTGATAAAAAATCCCTGAAAAGTTCCACAGCTGCCGTCGTCGTCAACCCTAGATCAGGGGGTTCTCAAGCTGTTTCCCAGCACCCTGCCGGAGAGGAGATCATCACCGGAGGCCTCTTCATCACCATGCCTGCCTCCGGAGTGATGCGTGAGTAGTTCATCCTTGGACTACGGGTCCATAGCAGTAGCTAGATGGTTGTCTTCTCCTCCTATGCCTCAATGTTTAGATCTCGTGAGCTGCCTAACATGATCGAGATTTTTCTTATGTAATTATGTGTGCTGTGTTTGCTGGGATCCGATAAATATTGAACTTATGCCAAGTTTATTATATTCTTTATTGCATATGTTATTTTTGATCTTGCATGCTTTCCGTTGCTAGTGGTTGCTCTGGCCAAGTAGTTGCTAGTAACTCCAAGAGGGAGTATTTATGCTCGATAGTTGGGTTCATGCCTCCTTTTCACCTGTGCTCGAGTGACAGAAACGTGACGGGAGAGGATTTTGCTGTTGCCACTAGGGAGAAGACAGCGGTGTGATTGCCCGCGTGTACAATCATTGCTTACATTACACACATTTCTTAATGCGATTATCTGTTGCTTGCAACTTAATACCTAAGGGGGTTCGGATGATAACCTGAGGGTGGATTATTAGTCATCGATGCAGTTGGATTACGGTCTATGTATATTGTTGTAATACCCGCACTAAATATCATAGTAGTCATCATGTCATGAATGTGCACTACGGTGCAAACTCTATTTGTCAATTGCCCAGCTGTTATTTGTTCACCCAACATGCTATCTTTTTTGGAGAGACACCACTAGTGAACCTATGAATCCTGGTCCATTTTCCTACACTGTTAAACAAAGCACTACAATTCCCTACTTTCTTTACTTACTGCAAGCATACACCATTTTCCACACTATACGTCTAATCTTTGTTTTCAGCAAGACCGGTGAGATTGACAACCTCACTATACCGTTGGGATAAAGTATTTTGGTTGTGCTGTGTGCAGGTTCCGCGTTGTTGCTGATGAGGACATCCCTAGCTCTTCACCTATTGTTACACATGAGGATGCTCCTATACAAGCTAATGAAGTGAGGATTGGTCCAATGACAAGATCAAGAACCAAGCTATTACAACAACAGGTGAATTCACTCCTACTTGAATATAATGTTTATAATTCTGAGAGCTTTATACTACCTAAATCCTTGCATTTGTGTATTCTTAGGTTTGTTGATAACACAAACATGAATGGAGATCATGGAGAGGAGATACACAAGGATGAGCATGGACTACAAGAGGAGATGGAAAACAAGTGCTAGCATGGTGAAAACAACAAATAACAAATCTTATGATGACAAGGGGATGGTGCCTCCACAAGGTCAAATGCACTAAGTGTGGAAAACAATGCCATATTGTTATTTCACACTCATGGATGGACAAGGCAAGAGGAGGGCGCCCACAACGAAGCATCAATGCGCCATATGAGTTCTAGTAGTATTAGGATTGGTTTGTATACCAATGTGGCCGCACCCCTTTGTGTGTGGGGTCGGTTTGTATCCAATTGTGATAGGTATAGGAGTCCTAGTCCAATTAGAAGTGGTGTTTGCGCAAGGGATCCCCTTGTGGCCGCACCCCCTCTCTTATATACCCCCTTGGGCGCATAGGAGAGGTTAGACTATGTTAAACCCAAAAACCCTAGACCTCTAGATTGAAACTGCTTGTAAGCCTTTCATCTGGAAGTTCATCTGCAAACTTTACGTGATACCTGCTGTTCCACTGGGAATAAGACGGTACAGAACCACTTGTAGTCGGTGGATTACTTGTGCAAGAGTGTGGAGTTGAGAATATCCTTGGGGTTGCTATCTTTTGCATTGGCATCAGAATACAGCCGGGAGAGTTCTTAGTGGCGCACTAGTTATCATACTGAAGTTGTCTGTGAGTTCACTGAGAAGATTGGGCCACCCCTTATCATCTTGGTATCAGATTTACAGGTTGCCTCGGTGAGCTATCAATTTCCCTTTAGTTTTTGAGTGTTTTTATTACCTATCCAGAGAATTGCCCCACAAAAATAGTTTTAGTTCTTGTCATAGCCTAGATATCACCTTAGTTTTCAATTACTAGTGCTGTTTTTTATGTTGCTTTTTATCTTTTTAGTTTTCATCTTTTCGGCTAGGGTTAGGGTTCTTTGTTCCCCTGGTCGAATTTCTATCAAAACTACAAAAAAATCCGCTACTAGTTCCCTCGTGTTGATCCAATCCGAGTCCACCTCCAATTCCTACCGCGGTAGAGATTTGCTCGATTTCCTGCCGTGCCGCAACCCTAGCCGCACTCGGATTCCACCCGCAGCACCCTTACCAAATCGCTCCCACCCACCGCATCACGCTTACCATATTTCCCACCCGCGCGCTGCCGCGACACGGATTCGTTGCAAAACGCTGCCGCCACCCACCCGCCGCCGTAACCTACTCGGGATCGGATTCCACCAGCCGCGCGCCTACAAATCCTTCACCGCGCGCGTAACGCACCACACCACCGCTAGCCCTGCGCGCTGCCGTGGCACAGAAAGTGCGCAAAACGCTGCCGCCACCGTAAGCTGCTGCCGTGAGCTGTTGCCTGCGCACGCGCACTGGTTTTTCTGCTGTAACACGGTTACCAATCCCTGTAACGCGAGTGTACGCGCTGCCGTGGCAGAGAAAAGTGCCCGTTTTGCTGCCGTGTGCTGTTTTTGCTGCCGTGAGCCATTTGGAGCTAGTTTTCACCTAGAATTTTTCTGTTTTTCCTTGTTTTTTCCTGTTTTCTCACTAGGACCAATACATCCATATCTTGTGAACCTTAGCCACAGCCTTTCTACAGCATTTTACTAGGAACTTGCCCACAAGTATAGCTATTTTTGTGCTCTGACAGGCTGCTCATTTTCATCACCACCATTGTGTTCACTTGTTTATTGGTTCATATTGCTCCTAGCTTAATGTAAGGCCATTGGAAAAATAAAAAAAAATATAGAAAAAGCAAAAGTATAAAAAAGAAAAGAGAAAAAGAGCAAAGTGCAAAGAGGCCATATCATTGTTATTGTTTACTAGTTGAGCTTGCCATTGTGACACTTGGTTTTTCATTGAGCAATCTTGTGCCTGTCAATTAAGAGCCTAGCTAGTGACTTTCTAGTGCATTGCAAAAATTCATCCACATATTTGCTTTGCCACATTTGTCTCCATTATTGTGTGAGTTTCCTTGGGTATTTTTATATCTTCACAAAGACATCAAATAGGATTGTTACTTTTGTGATTGTTAGGTATCCATACCAAGCCCCACTAAATAACCTTGTTTGCTATTGTGAGAGTTAAAAACCTGGGTATTCTCTTCTTCACACCAAAGTACTTTAATTGCCTCTACTCGTGGTAAGTATCTCTATTCACTTTGGAGTGGTAAGATATCCTATTGTCTTGCTAGATTTTTGAGTGAGTTGTGAGAGGCACCACAACCTATACTTGTTTCTATTACACTAACCTACTAATGGATCTTTCTAGTGGTGATCTTGTGCAGAAAAAGAAGGACCATAAGGAGGGAGTTAATTGGAGGGAGTATGAGGCTCTTAGAGATGTTTTGGCAAAAGAAATATTGGACAACCATAATGGACTCAAGCAATTTGTTCAAGATGCATGTGATCCCTTATATGAGGCTCTCCGAGCTATGGAGACCAAAATGGAGGCCACACACAAATTGGCCGAGACTAATAGAGGGGAAGTGAGATCAATCAATGATTCAATTGCTCAAATGACTACTACCCTTGCTGGACTTCAAACCATGATTCAAGAAAGATTGCCTCTTGTGGATGATGACAATGCTAATGTCCATAGTGATGCTAATAATGGTTTGGAAGCTTTTGGTGCAAGGAATATTAATAATGGCCGAGCTAGAGGAGAAAGGGGCCATGATGGACATCAAGGCCGAGCCCCTAATTTTGCTCCAAGGAGAGTGCCCAATAATTTGGTTCAAGACAATCCGAGAGAGGATGGGTTGGGTAAACCAAAATTCTCAATTCCTTCTTTCAGCTTTGATACTATGGATGTGGAAGAATACTTGCTATGGGAGTTGAAAATTGAGAAACTATGGAGAATGCATGAGTACAATGAGGATAGAAAATCAAGTTGGCATCTTCTGAGTTTGATGGATATGCTCTTAGATGGTGGGATAATCTTGTGAGAAAGAGGCAAGAAGATGGAGAATTACCCATTGTCACTTGGAACACCATGGAGAGAGTCATGAGGGATAGATTTGTTCCACCAAATTACATAAGGCAACAATTCGATAAATTGCAACAATTGAGGCAAGGTACTATGAGTGTTGATGCTTATTATCAAGAGATGGAGCTAATCATCCAAAGGGCACGTGTGAGAGAGCAATTGGAGCAAACAATGCAAAGGTTCCTTTCGGGTTTGAACTATAAAATCAAGGGAATTGTTAGGCATCATCAATACAATGATATACATGAGTTGCTACATCATGCAAGGGAGGCCGAAGCACATATTATTGAGGAGGCAAAAATTACTACAAGGACAAGAGCTAGATTTCCCATGAGATCATCTTCTATGCCTAGTGCACCTCCTCCACCACCACCATCTTCAAGTTTTCGAGGTGCTAATTCTTCTAAACCCGAGCCTAGTACCTCTATTGCAAAGAAACCATCACAACCTAGTGTGAGTACCACGGGTTCAAGTGCTTCTACTTCAAGGACTAGAGATATTTCATGTCACACTTGTGGAGGAAAGGGGCACTTCAAGAGGGATTGTCCAAATACAAAAGTGATGGTGATCAATGAGAATAATGAGTATGAGACAGGTGATGATGTGGATCCTAATGATATTGATGATGATGATGGATATTTGAGTGATTCTCCATGGGATGCTTATGCTACTACCATGCCAACTATTGTGTGCACACAAAATTCTTTGAGTGTGGTGCCTAGTCCTGAAAATCAAAGGTGCAATTTGTTTCAAACAAAGGCTATTATTGGTCCTAATATGGCTTGCAAAGTCATTATTGATGGAGGGAGTTGTAGGAATTTGGCTAGCAAAGATCTATGTGCCAAGATCAACTTGAAATATTTGCAACATCCCTCTCCTTATCATATACAATGGTTGAGTAGCACGGGACAAATGAAGGTTTATTATATGGTGAGAGTGGAGTTTCAAATTGGACCTTACAAGGATACTATTGAGTTCGATGTGGTGCCCATGACAGTTTGCCACTTATTATTGGGAAGACCTTGGCAATTTGATAGAAGTGTGAAGCATGAAGGAAGAGCAAACACTTATGAGTTAAATCATCATGGGAAGACTATTATTTTGAGGCCTATGACTCCACAACAAATTCTAAATGAGTCCCAATCCAAAATTAATATGAGAGTGGAAAAATAAAGAGAGAGGGATGAGGGAAAACCAAAAATACAAGCCATGGAGAGTGATAGTACAACCAATTCGAGTGGTAAAAAGAGAAAGAACCTATTATGCATGTTAGCCACTAAAGAGGATTTGAGGGAATTTAGGGATGATCCTTCATTAGTCCCTATTGTGCTTATTCACAAGGGAGAGATTTTGGTTTCTAATGACATGACCCCTATTCCTCTTGGTGTTTCTAATGTTTTACAGGATTTTGAGGATGTTTTTCCACAAGATGTGCCTTCGGGATTGACACCTTTGAGAGGTATTGAGCATCAAATTGATTTAATCCCCGGAGCATCTCTCCCAAACCGAGCTCCTTATAGAACCAATCCACAAGAAACCAAGGAGATACAAAGGCAAGTACAAGAACTACTAGATAAAGGTTATATTCGAGTTAGTCTTTCTCCTTGTGCCGTTCCCGTTATTTTGGTTCCTAAGAAAGATGGTACTTGGCGCATGTGTGTAGATTGTAGAGCAATTAATAACATCACTATTCGTTATCGTCATCCTATACCACGTTTAGATGACATGTTAGATGAATTAAGTGGTGCTACGCTTTTCTCTAAAATTGATTTGCGTAGTGGATACCATCAAATAAGAATGAAAGAGGGAGATGAATGGGAAACTGCTTTTAAGACAAAATTTGGTTTATATGAGTGGTTAGTAATGCCTTTTGGTTTAACTAATGCCCCTAGTACTTTCATGAGATTAATGAACCATATTTTGAGAGACTTTATTGGTAGATTTGTGGTAGTTTATTTTGATGATATTCTCATATATAGCCACAATGAACATGAACACATTGATCATATTAGACAAGTTTTGCAAGTGCTAAGAAATAATAAGTTGTATGGTAATCTTGAGAAGTGCACTTTTTGCAAAGATAAGGTCATATTTCTTGGATATGTTGTTTCTAAGCATGGTATTGAAGTTGATACATAAAAAATTGAAGCTATTCGAAATTGGCCAATTCCAACTAATGTGAGTCAAGTTAGAAGTTTTAATGGGCTTGCTAGTTTCTATAGAAGATTGGTGCCTAATTTTAGTACAATTGCTGCCCCTTTAAATGATCTAACTAAAAAGGGTGTTAATTTCGAATGGGGTGTTGCTCAAGATATTGCTTTTGATACATTAAAGGAGAAGTTGATTTTGGCCCCATTACTTATGCTTCCAAATTTTTATAAACAATTTGAGATTGAGTGTGATGCTAGTGGCATAGGTATTGGAGGTGTGCTCATGCAAGAAAAGAAACCTATTGCCTATTTTTCTGAAAAATTAAATGGTGCACAATTGAATTATTCTGTTTATGATAAGGAATTATATGCACTTGTGAGAGTTTTAGAGGTGTGGAAACATTATTTGTGGCCTAAAGAATTTATTATACATAGTGATCATGAAGCATTGAAAATTTTAAAGTGCCAAAATAATTTGAATAAGAGACATGCTAAATGGGTTGAGTTTATTGAATCTTTTCCATACATCATAAAACATAAAAAGGGATTGGATAATGTAGTTGCTGATGCTTTGTCAAGGAAAAACATGTTACTCTCAAATTTAGAAATTAAGGTTTCGGGTTTGGAGAGTATTAGAGATTTATATGATGAAGATAATGAGTTTTCTATGCCATATAATAAATGTACTAATGTTAAGGCATGGGAAAAATTTCATATACATGATGGGTACTTGTTTAGAGCTAACAAATTATGTATTCCCGAGTGTTCTTTGCGTTTTTTTTTGATACAGGAATCTCATAGTGGAGGTTTGATGGGACACTTTGGAAGAGAGAAGACATTGCTTATGTTGGCTGAAAATTTCTATTGGGCACATATGAGGAGAGATGTGTATAGATTCGTGCAAAGGTGCATTACTTGCAACAAGTCCAAATCCAAGCTCAAACCCCACGGATTGTACACCCCATTGCCATCACCTAGTACACCATGGGAGGACATAAGAATGGATTTTGTTTTGGGCTTGCCAAGGACAAAAAGGGGACATGATTCTATCTTTGTGGTTGTGGACAAATTTTCAAAGATGGCTCACTTCATTGCTTGCCACAAGAGTGATGATGCTTCTCACATTGCAAATTTATTCTTTAGAGAAATTGTGAGATTACATGGAGTGCCAAGAACCATTGTTTCAGATAAAGATGTCAAGTTCATGAGTTACTTTTGGAAGACACTTTGGGGTAAGCTTGGCACTAAGCTATTATTTTCTACTACTTGCCATCCCCAAACTGATGGACAAACCGAGGTGGTTAATAGAACATTGTCCACATTGCTAAGAGGTATGATCAAGAAAAATTTGAAGGAGTGGGAGGAGTGTTTGCCTCATGTGGAATTTGCATATAATAGAGCTGTACATTCAACTACTCAACTATGTCCTTTTGAGGTGGTTTATGGTTTCAAGCCTATTACTCCTCTTGATTTATTACCACTTCCTTTACATGAGAGAATTAATATGGAGGCATCAAAGAGGTCTGATTTTGTTAAGAGGATACATGAGAAAACAAAAGAGGCTATAGAAAAGAGAGGAAAGCATGTGGCCGAGAGGGTGAACAAGAAGAGGAAAGAAGTGATTTTTCGGCCAGGAGATATGGTGCGGGTGCACTTTAGAAAAGATAGATTTCCCACATTGAGAAAATCAAAGTTGATGCCTAGAGGAGCTGGTCCTTACAAAGTTATTTCAAGGATCAATGATAATGCATACAAGATTGACCTCCCAATTGATGAGTTTGGTGTTAGTAATTCTTTTAATGTGGCTGATTTGACACCTTACCATGGAGATGATTTAGCATCGAGGTCGATGCCTTTTCAAGAGGGGGAGGATGATGAGGACATCCCTAGCTCTTCACCTATTGTTACACATGAGGATGCTCCTATACAAGCTAATGAAGTGAGGATTGGTCCAATGACAAGATCAAGAACCAAGCTATTACAACAACAGGTGAATTCACTCCTACTTGAATATAATGTTTATAATTCTGAGAGCTTTATACTACCTAAATCCTTGCATTTGTGTATTCTTAGGTTTGTTGATAACACAAACATGAATGGAGATCATGGAGAGGGGCTACACAAGGATGAGCATGGACTACAAGAGGAGATGGAAAACAAGTGCTAGCATGGTGAAAACAACAAATAACAAATGTTATGATGACAAGGGGATGGTGCCTCCACAAGGTCAAATGCACTAAGTGTGGAAAACAATGCCATATTGTTATTTCACACTCATGGATGGACAAGGCAAGAGGAGGGCGCCCACAAGGAAGCATCAATGCGCCATATGAGTTCTAGTAGTATTAGGATTGGTTTGTATACCAATGTGGCCGCACCCCTTTGTGTGTGGGGTCGGTTTGTATCCAATTGTTATAGGTATAGGAGTTCTAGTCCAATTAGAAGTGGTGTTTGCGCAAGGGATCCCCTTGTGGCCGCACCCCCCTCTCTTATATACCCCCTTGGGCGCATAGGAGAGGTTAGACTATGTTAAACCCAAAAACCCTAGACCTCTAGATTGAAACTGCTTGTAAGCCTTTCATCTGGAAGTTCATCTGCAAACTTTACGTGATACCTGCTGTTCCACTGGGAATAAGACGGTACAGAACCACTTGTAGTCCGTGGATTACTTGTGCAAGAGTGTGGAGTTGAGAATATCCTTGGGGTTGCTATCTTTTGCATTGGCATCAGGGATCAGCCGGGAGAGTTCTTAGTGGCGCACTAGTTATCATACTGAAGTTGTCTGTGAGTTCACTGAGAAGATTGGGCCACCCCTTATCAGTTGCTGACACCGGTGAGGCGCCATCACCACCGTCAGTGGCATCAACCTTCCGAAGATCCTCTTTCCCCTACTGGATTTATAACCTTGGTTCTTAACTGAGGGAAATTCTTACCGCTGCACTCATCACACCCTCCTCTTGGGGTTCCCAACACACCATGCATAGCAACAAGAATTTCTAGTGTAGCAGATGCAGAGTCAACGGGGATGGAGTGATGCAGCATGATCCATCCCACTGGGCATGTCTCACAGTCCATCATATGTCAAGTTACCATGGATTCAAAAGGTGAACTCATTCCTCTTCGAGAACCCATTTCGTAACCCTTTTGGACGGTATACTACTTGACCATCTAACCCCGTGCATTGCTAAGTATGAGTCGATGAGTACGGATTGAGGGGAGATACCGAGAAACCCAGGACTCAAGGCCGTCTAAGGTGTACGCGTGGAAGAGAAGGAAGAAGCGAGAAGACGAAGCAGAAGGCCAGGAAACCCGTCCTGACAGCCCGGCTAGGCCGGCCTCCCTGCTCCTCAGGCCAGGCCCCCACCTACCCCCTAGACTATAAATAGGTACCCCTTGGACCAGATGTGGACTAGAGCTGATGTAAGATAGAATTGGGCATTTGCTCCCCTCCCATGTGGAGAAACTCCTCCATGGGATTCATGGCTACTCCATAGATTCATCTATTGGATTGTATTAAGATCTCTCCAAGTAGTTCTTGCCAACCTTCCCTTGCGGCTATTGTTGGCTCGGTGGACCGGCCGGTGAGAAGAATCGGTTTCAATTTGCGTGTTGTTGGGTTTGCGATCCCTCATAGGCTCTACGAGTTATCTCCCCTTTTGTGTGCGTAAGTTCATCATGTTCTTCGTGTTCTTCCCAATCTCTCCACCTCTCGTGCGTTAATCCGTGAAGATCGGGCCAACCTAGAGGACAAGCCCTTAACATATGGTATCAAGAGCAAGGTTTCCACGGATTTGACACCCTCTTTCCCCCCAAAATTTTCTTGTTCTTGCCTAAATTCGAAAATTTTCACCAAAAATAGCCTCAACGGGATTTCGACCGATCTCTCAATTTGTTGAGTTTTTTCGTAGTTTCAATCCATGGATTTGTTGCCTTATGACCTTCAACAACTTTATGTTCATCCACTTCTCCCAAATTGATGCACAAAATTCATGAATTTGGAAGATAAATTCGAGATTCCCGAAATTTCAGAAAATTCTAGCCACAAATTGCTTTTGGTTCGATCTGTGATTTGAGTGCGTTTTGGTAGGTTTTGATCCATGGATCTATTGCTAAACCTGTTGATCTACCTTCCCTTGCGTTTCCATGTCTTAGTTCTAAAGGGAATATGCCCGAGAGGCAATAATAAAGTGGTTATTATCTTATTCCATTTTTATGATAAATGTTTATTTCTCATGCTAGAATTGTATTAGCCAGAAAAATTGATACATGTGTGTCTAATAAGCAAACAAGAGTTCCTAGTAACGCCTCTCGTTTAACTAGCTCGTTGATTAACTTATGATCAAGGTTTCCTGATCATGAATATTGGATGTTGTTAATAACGGGGTCATGTCATTAGAAGAATGATGTGATGAACATAGACCCTATGTGTATATATCAATGCGATCAAGTCATTAAGTTTGAATTTGTTATATCAAACATACAATGTAACTCTAATCCTTAGACCAAGAGATCGTGTCAATCACCAACACCGGAAGAATGCTTTGATGTCATCAAACGTCACGCCGTAACAGGGTGACTATAAAGGTGTCGTTGGGTATTCGGAAAGTATTAGTTGAGGCTCATGGATCAAGAGTGGGATTTTTCCATCCAAATGATGGAGAGATATACTCTGGGCCCTCTCGGTGAGATCACATCGACACCGCTTGCAAGCACATGACTAGGTTACAAGGATGTTATATCATGGAACGAGTAAAAGAGTACTTGTCGGTAATGAGATTGAATTGGTTGATACCAATGATCGAATCTCGGACAAGTAAAATATCGCGATACAAAGGGAATTGGTTACGACGTTTATGGTTCACACGATCACTAGATTCATCGTTGAATGTGTAGGAGTCATTAAGGATCTCCAGATCCCACCATTGGCTATTGATCGGAGAAGTGGCTTGATCATGTCTACATTATTCACGAACCGTAGGGTGACACACTTAAGATTCGATGACGTGTTTGAGTGGATACGGAATATTGGAGAAAAGTTTGGACAACACCAAAATTGTTTTGGGTAATTTTGAAATAGTTCAAGGGTATTCTTGTCAATTGGTTGTTAATAGATTTAACAACTAACTCGAGGGGTTATGTGTTAATGTTTGTTAATGGAATTAATAGATGTTAAAATAAAGATATGAAATTGTTTTATTTATTTATTATAGAAAACTCTTGGGATTTTGAGTGGTAATTAATGGAAGAATGAGTGGGTTGAGTGGAGACTCCACTCACATGATGAGGGAGATGTGGAGACACCCAAAAATTCGTGGCTGCCTTCCCCTCCTATATAAGGAGGGGTGGGAGCTCCCTCTCCCCACACACACACTTGTGTCATCTCTTCCTCCCACCTCCCACTGCTCCAACACTTGTTCGTGCGCTAGGCGAAGGCCTGAGCAATGTTTTCTTGACCACATCACGCCGTCGTGTTGTTGGAGATTCTGGTGGATCCTCTACTTCCGCTGCCCCACTGGATCAAGGGAACCATGGTCGTCATCGAGCTGTATGTGTGACCGAGTGCGGAAGCGCTACCGGATTGCAACGCTCTTCTGTGCGATCTTCAGATCGATGGGAGTTCGACTACATCACCAATGAGATACGATCTCGTAAATCTTTGTATCTTTGAGGGTATGTTATTCTTAAGACTCTCTTTCTCCATGTTACTTACATCTTCTAGATTAGATCTTGGCCCTACGGGTGTCCTTTGCGTAGGAATTTTTTGTTTTTTTATGCTACGAACCATATAGTGGTATCAGAGCCGGATTTGTGCGTAGATGATTTGTATGGGTAGAACACATAGGTGTATGTGGTATTTGATGATCATGTTATTGCCTCCTTGAGTATTTTATGATCTTAGTGGCATATTAGGATGAAGCGGTCCTAGAAAAACTTTATGTGTACTTGTGGCTGAGGGGGTGTCATGTTTCTCCTACTACAGTTAAGATCTAATCTACAATGGATTGTTAATAATTTGGTTATCAATGTTGTGGTTCATATTCGTAGGTATGAAAGGTTTTATCTTTGAAAGCCCTAAGCCACGTAAAATAAGCAAAAATAAATTAGAGACGTCTAACTTGCTTTTGCAGGGCATGTGATGTGATATGGTCAATGTTACAAATTTGATGTATGAGATGATCTCTTTTGTAAATTATTGACATACTGGCAGGAGCCATATGGTTGTCTTATTATTTATGGCATGCGTGCTATATATCATATCCATGTGATATGTAGTAATTTTGATGGACAATCAAGATGGAGGTGCCATGGACCTTGGTGTCACGCCGGTGGAATGATGGAGGTCATACCATGATGCACAAGATGGAGATCAAGTGCAAGAAGGACCATATCATATCACATTATCCATGCATGTGATGTTAATACTTTTATGCATCTTATTTTGCTTAGATCGCGACGGTAGCATTATAAGAAGATCCCTCTCACATAATATCAAGATAATAATGTGTTCTTTCTTAGTACGCGCCGTTAAGAAAGTTTGTCGTTTCGATACACCACGTGATAATCGGGTGTGACAGACTCAACGTTCACATACAACGGGTGTTTTCGAGCCTAGCATGTACAGACATGGCCTCAGAACACACGCAATACTATGGTTCTACTTGGCAAGCCTAGCATGCACAGACATGGCCTCAAGACATGTAAATGAAAGTTAAAGCATGAGTCATATGGATGATATGATGAACATGTCGATGTTCGCCTTTGCAGCTAAATCATATCACGTGATGATCGGTTTTGGTGTAGTGAATTTGGTTTGTGTAATCACTAAAACGACTAGAGGGATGTTGTTTTTGAGTGGGAATTCACGTAGTAATTCTAAATTAACTTGAACTTATTTGATCATGAACAACCAATCAAAGAGAATTTGCATAAATTTTAGTATTCATTGGCATCCACAAACTACCTTACACTTAGATTGTTAATTGAGATATAACTCTTATAAACTGGTAAAACATTTAAGATTGGTACCGTATTAGTGAAATTTAAAATTGAGTCCTATTGTAAATTTTTGTTATAACCTATCTAGCTCCATATAATTAATGATTGATTGATTTAGTGAGCAAATAATTCCTACTTAGAATCCAGTATGATGATTGCTTCCATAATACTTTATCTTCAAATGAATGTTTTGTTGATCAAGGTGATTTAGTAACTGAAAATAATTGTTTTCAGAAACAATCAAGTGAAAGATATATTGATATCTAGAAACTTATTTGTGGCAACATGACCGAGTATAATTTAGCGTGACAATGTGTGCTTATATTATTTGAATATATGCAATGATTAAAGACGCTGGGCGTTTGAATCTTCCAAGAAGTTGGGCGCTAAAAATTATCCTCTAAATTCCTTCCTTCGAGCGATAGTAGCTTCATCACAGAATTGTTATGATCGGATGGATTAAAAGTATGGGTAAAATCGTTTACCTTTCTTGGAGATTGCTAAGAGTGGAATCCGGAACAATGCTATTAATATGGTGATATTAGTAGAACAATCAAACTCAAAGTATGACTCAATGGGTGATAGTATATGACTAACACGCCAAAGAAAATTTGCTAGTACGACTTGCATTGTTTGATGTTGAGTGATTCTTCTATAAAGGAAAAGGAATATTGAAAATAGAATTACAAAAGGCATATGGTAGAAAAGTAAATAACTGGAAAAATCCTGCTCAGGCGTATATGCTTGATATACAATTTATAGATGTACTACTAGTTGAAGTATTTTCTTTGGCTATTTTGATATCATAATGGTTGGTATGAATTGTCATACAAAGCAACGCAATGCAAGAAATACAAGGGTCTAAAAGGAACTAGTAGTAGATGTGGAATCGATCATGACAAGAACAGAAATAAAGTGTTATTATTTTCATTGTCGTATCAAACCAAACATTCAAGATTTATTTTAAGAACTTAATAAGTTGTTATTTTGTTCCGGTCTATTGTGCGGACAAATAAGATTGTTCAAACTATGACCATATTCCATAATTAATGGACGAGTTAATATAAATCATGTTGGTAAAATAAGAATCTATAAGACTAAATGATAAACGTTGCAAGACGTAAAGATTAAAGAATTTCACTTAAATTGTGACACCACTATTTTAGTTCATATCGGAAAGGAAAACATGAAGGAACTCAATGTTAATGGACTTCCGGAGTCATTTTGTTTTGAATAAATTGATGCTCCTGAGACCTCTTCCAAAAGATGACTAAAACTCCGTTCATAGGCCAAAGTAGAATGGACGACTAATTTAGTGGAGATTGTACATATTGATGTATATAGTCCATTATATGTAGTCGTGTGTGGTGGATTAATTTTTCCTTCATAAAATTCCATCGGTGATTTGGGTAGATATATGAGTATATTTATTTAAAGAGAAAGGATTTTGACATTTTTAAATTGGTTCAAAGTATTATTAGTATGAAGTAAAAATGATCGTAAAAAGATAATCAAATATTTATGATTAGATCATAACGGATAAAGTTTGACTTACAAGTTTAGCAAAACATCCGAGGACTTGCAGAATTGGTCTACAACTTATCCTTCTCGAATACCCCACATTAGTTTGGAGTGTCCGAGAGACATAATCAAACCTTGTTGGACATAGTAAGATAAATAAAATGCCATTATAATTTTGTTGTTTATATATTAGAGACAACCGCTTTTACACTAAAAAGAGGGCCATCATGATCTGTAGAAATTGACACCATATAAGTTATGGCTTGGGTAGTGACCCGAATTGTCTTTTTATTAAATTTTGTCATGCATAGCATGTGTAAAATGTTTACAAACAAAATAGGATAAATGTATGTTTATAAGATTATCATAAAGAAACCATTGAGTATTTCTCGTATCACCAAACCAAAGACAAATGTTGTTTGTAAGAAAGGATTGATTTCTCGAAAAAGTTTTTCTTGTGAAACAAGTGAGTGGGAGGATAGTAGAAACTCGATGAGATTAGAGAATCTTTGTTATCATGTCAAGAGTAGCGCATCACTGGAAGATGTTCCGGGGTTTCCTATTTTGACTAAGTACAAGAAACTACATGTATTGTAGATACTTCGAATGAGTTTACAAACTGAACCACAAAAGTCCTAAAACTTTGTACTTAGACCAACTTGTAGTTTGAGAATAAAGTGTTGTTTTCACAAGAAAGGACCTGCAACGCCCTGACATTGTAAATTGTCTATGAGTCATTATACCTGCGATAGTATCCCTGTATGAATTTCAAGTATGTGACTTGGTAGTCCTTTCTAAAGGCATGATGCCTAGCGATAGCAAACAGGTCTATATAGAAACAAAGACATGGATATTTACATCCATTGAATGTTCGACTTGTCAAAGAGATGTTTTCGACGGAGTTCAAAGAGTTCACTACGAGAAGATTTTGATCTTCCGTAGTGATGCTTTAGTCTTTGCGGACAGTTTTAGCAAAAGTTACATATTTTGATATGGCAGTTGAATAACAAAACCAATTCTCCTCTCTAGGAAGTTTGATCGAGGATGTGTACTTGACATAGTTTGAGAGTTTTGTAAAATTCAAAAAGTTTCCGGAAAGGTATGCAAACTTCAATGGTTGAAGTAAGCATAACAAAGTTGGAATCTTTACGTTAATGAAGTTATCAAAAGAGTTTGATTCCATCATGAATGGTAAAGATGCTTGTAGAGTTACAAGAAATTAAGTGCGAGTGCTAAGACATATATTTAATGCTTTATGTAGATGACATATGGTTGATTGGAAAATATGTCTTTTAAATTAACACGGTTAAGATTTTTATATTGATGAAAGGCTTAGGAGATATTGGGCATCGATATCAATAAGATATGGATTGAAGCGCCTGATATGGTTGAGCCAAATTACATAGATGAAGTATTGAAGCAAGTCAATTCTAAGTGACAAGAAGGGGTTCTTGCCACATGGAAAAGAATTGATCAATATTCAAGTGTTTTGACACATAATGAGCAAAATTGAAATTGAGATTTCTAAGTCATGTGTTCCATGCTATGTACACAACCAGACGAGTCCTATGCTATAAAAAGTTATAGCGGGATAATTCATATGATGATTAGACAACAGTGGGAGAGATCCTTATGTAATTTTTAGAAATGATAAGGATGTGTTTCCCTATTTAGTAATGATAAACTACTCGTTGTAATATGTTACACTAATAGTTTTTTCATCTATTCAAATATATTTGTCTCAATTAAAATATGTGATGAAGGGTGGCACAATAGGCTAGAAGAAAGTTCCACACTGGATTTGAATGGGTTCAAAATTAAAATATTGTGATAGATACTACAACAAAGGCTAAGTATATCGTTGTGTTGACAACAAATAATAGGAGTATTTTGTATCAAGGAGTTCTTTATTGAACTTGTTGAATTTCCAAGAATGCTGACACTATGAAGATACATGTTCACAATGTTAGTGGCATTAGTTTAAGTTGAGGAATTAAGGTCTCATCGGTTGACCAAATATATACAAAGCTATCTCATTAGAGAATGAGTGATGCGTGTAGATGCAAAGACATGCAAATACAATAGGACCTGAACATGTCAGATCTTTTGATGAAGTTTACCACATGCAAAGCATGGTAATAATACTGGAACGCCATATGTGTTAAGTGCTTACAGACTAGATTATTGACTCTAGTGCAAGTGGGAGACTGAAGGGAATATGCTCGAGAGGCAATAATAAAGTGGATATTATCTTATTACATGTTTATGATTAATGTTTATTTCTCATGATAGAATTGTATTAACCGGAAACGTTGATACATGTGTTTCTAATAAACAAACAAGAGTTCCTAGTAACGTCTCTCGTTTAACTAGCTTGTTGATTAACTTATGATCAAGGTTTCCTGATCATGACCATTGGATGTTGTTAATAACGGGGTCATGTCATTGGAAGAATGATGTGATGAACATAGAACCTAAGTGTATATAGCAATGCGATCAAGTCATTAAGTTTACATCGTTATAAAAATACAAAGTAACTCTAATCCTTAGACCACGAGATCATGTAAATCACTAACACTGGAAGAATGTTTTGATGTCAAAAAACGTCATGCCGTAACATGGTGACTATAAAGGTGTCATTGGGTATTCGGAAAGTATTAGTTTAGGATCATGGATCAAGAGTGGGATTTGTCCATCCAAATAATGGAGAGATATACTCTGGGCCCTCTCGGTGATATCAAATTGACACCGCTTGCAAGCATGTGACTAGGTCAGAGGGATGTTATATCAAGGAACGAGTAAAAGAGTACTTGTCGGTAACGAGATTGAACTAGGTATGGTTGATACCAATGATCGAATTTCGGACAAGTAAAATATCACGATACAAAGGGAATTGGTTACAACGTTTATGGTTCACACGAGCACTAGATTCATCGTTGAATGTGTAGGACTCATTACGGATCTCTAGATCACGCCGTTGGCTATTGATCGGAGAGGTGTTTCGATCATGTCTTCATTATTCACAAACCTTAGGGTGACACACTTAAGATTCGATGACGCGTTTGTGTGGATACGGAATATCGGAGAAAAGTTTGAACAACACATAAATTGTTTCGGGTAATTTTGAAACATTTCAAAGGGATTCTTGTCAAATGATTGTTAATAGATTTAACAACTAAATTAAGGGTTTATGTGTAAATGTTTGTTAATGGAATTAAAAAAAGTTAAAATAAAGAAATGAAATTGTTTTATTTATTTATTAAAGAAAACCCTTGGGATTTTGTGTGGGAGTTAGTAGAAGAATGAGTGGGTTGAGTGGAGACCCCACTCACATGATGAGGGAGAGGTGGAGACACCCAAAAATTCATGGATGCATTCCCATCCTATATAAGGAGGAGTGGGAGCTCCCTCTCCCCCAACACACACTTGTGTCATCTCTTCCTCCCTCCTCCCACTGCTCCACCACTTGTTCTTGCGCTTGGCAAAGTCCCGAGCAATGTTTTCTTCACCACACCACGACGTCGTGTTGTTAGAGATTCGGTGGATACTCTACTTCCGCTGCCCCAATGGATCGAGGGAACGTAGGTCACCATCGAGCTGTACATGTGACTGAGTGCGGAAGCGCTGCCGGATTGCAACGCTCTTCTTTGTGATCTTGAGATCGATGTGAGTTCGACTACATCACCAACGAGATTCGATCTCGTAATGCTTTGTGTCTTCGAGGGTATGTTATTCTTAAGACTATCTTTCTCCCCGTTAATTACATCTCCTAGATTAGATCTTGGCCCTACGGGTGTCCTTCGCGTAGGATTTTTTTGTTTTCTATGCTACGAGCCCTACAAATTCCACCTATTTCCCCTTCGATTTTGTGATTTTCGGAGCCGTTTTCTGCCCCAAAAAGTCAAAATTGCGTCCAAAACGCATTTGCAGGAATCCCGGCCTTAGAGCCCGGCCAGGCTGGCCTCCCAGGCTCCCCAAGCCGTACCTCTAACATAACCGGACTGCCTCGCGCATGAATCCCGGCCTCTAGCCCGGTGTAAGGCCGGCCTCCCAGAAAACTACGACACCCCTTCACCGTTTTGGCCATAACTTTTGACTTGGGATTCCGTTTTGAGTGCTTTTTAACTAGTTTTGTAGCCAATTAAATCATATACATCACCATTGCATAAGATATATCATAAAGTCGTAGCTGCTTGAGAGTTCCTCCAGGCGGCCATGGCTCCACTGTCGAAGCGGTCTGTTGCCCTCATGTAAGTTCCATTTCTGTTCACGTACTTCTGATCCGTTTCCGAATTCCTCGTGATTTCATCTTTCTTAGATCCGTTGAACCGTGATTTCTTAGATCCATTGAAGCCGTGATTTCTTAGATCCTTTTTGCCTCTTAGACTAACATCAACTTTCTACCATGCAACTATCTACAGGGCAGTTGAAGCCGAGGAGAGGGTCATCTTCGACACTCTGGCGGACAGGGTAACCTTCCTAGAAGCTGAGCTTGAGAAGGCCATGAAGCTCGCCCACGACAATCTCAAGAAGGCAGCCGATGCCAGGAAGGAGCAGGTGCAGCAGGGCGAAGCTTGCAATGCAGCGTTGCGGAAGTTGCTGGATGATCTGTTGAAGATGATGGCCAGCAACCTTGAACTGACCTCGAAGGTTGGGAAACTGAATATCGCTTTAGCCCTGGTAAAGCAGGAAACTCTGATCGTTCTCCACGTAGCTCTGATGGCCGACGGAGGGGAGTTTCCAGTGCCATCAGAGGAGCAGTCGGCCCCCTTCTAATGTTTTTTTAGTCCTAGCTAAAGTTATCTTGTTGTGCTTCAAAACTATAGGCCAGTCTGCCTATATATATGTGTCTGGGTGTGTTGACTGCTACCCCCAGCCTATGTTCTCTTTAGATCGATAATCTCGTTGTTGTATTGGGTGGTTGCTATTAATATGCATTCTACATTTATTTTTCTTAAAATAGATAATTCAAGTTCACAATATGGAGAAATAGATGACAGAAATTTTGATGGATCTAAGTGACAGAAATTAAAAGGGTTACATTCGACTAATGCCGATGCAAAAACATACACCGACCGATAATTCGATTTCACTATATGGAGAAATAAATGACAAAAATGAAAAGGGATACATCCGACTATTCTACGACGTTCTCGTCGAATGAAACTCGCCTCCAACTGGGCTTATTGGGATAGGAAAGAAAATCCACGACCTAAAATGTAAAAAACGTCGAGATCAACCGGCCCATGATCAAAGGACCCAAAACATCGAGAGCAAAATCCACTTTTCATCCATCTGCGGCAGAAACACGTGACGTTATCGAAACGTCGCGCTCAAAACGTCCCTGATTGCACAGAATTTGGTAGTGAAGGAACATGTGGACACCATTTACGAAGTATAAACTTAGTTTGAAAGGCCTTTCCAACTGGATTCTATTGGCCAACAGCATAACATGACGCCAAGGCCATCATAGAGCACCGCGAGGGATGTCAAATGTTCGCGACAAGGCCTGGATTCTATTGGCCAACAGCAGAACATGACGCCAAGGCCATCATACAGCACCGCGAGGGATGTCAAATGTTCGCGACAAGGCCCAATGTCCCAACCACAGAACTGCACATGATACCACTCGCATGGCCTTTCGTGCAATGGGGACTCGATATGGTTGGGCCACCCAGTCGATCATCGAACGACAGATACACTCGACTACTAGTAGAAGTCGATAAATTCACCAAATGGATTGAAGCTATGCATGTCACATCACAAGATGTAGAGTCCGCTATAAAATTTATAAGGTCTATAGTGCATAGATTTGGAGTGCCGCACAACATCATCATGGACAACAAAACCAATTTTACAGTGGTGGAATTCCAGGATTGCTGCAAGGAGCTAGGGATCAACATCAGTTACACATCAGTCGCACACTCGCCAAACAATGAGCTGGTGGAGCGATCGAACGGGCTTATTATAGCTGGACTCAAGAAACGGCTATTGACACCACCCAAACGAGCAACTAGGGCATGGGAAGAGGAACTACCCTCGGTGCTTTGGATCCCGCGAACAACACCAAACATATCAACAGAGCACACACCATTCTTCATGGTGCACGGAGTCGATGCAGTACTACTAGCTGAAGTACGGCACAATGCGCCTCGGGTTGCCTCCTACAGAGAGGACTCTAATAAAGCACTCGAAGATGCACTCGACTTGGTAGACGAGGCTCGGGATACAGCACTCGCGCGCATAGTCGTATATCATCAGCATGGCTTGTGCATCTAACATGCCCATTGAGCTACTATGTGGAAGACTTGGTGCTGCGATTAAAATAAGGAAGCCATGACAAGTTGACAAACCTGATACGTCTCAAACGTATCCATAATTTCTCATGTTCCATGTTGTTTTCATGCTTTATGCTACATGTTTCTTATAGACTTTATGTCATTTTTATGGATTTTCTGGGACTAACCTATTGACACTCTGAGGGTGGATTATTAGTCATAGATGCAGTTGGATAACGGTCTATGTATCTTGTTGTAATGCCCGCATGGATGACATAGTAATCATCATGTCATGCATATGCACTACGGTGCAGCCTTTATATATGTCAATTGCCCAGTTGGATAATGGTCTATCTGCTTTGGAGAGACACCTCTAGTGAACTGTGGACCCCGTTCCATTTCTTTATACTGATATACAACCACTACAGCCACTGTTTTCCTACTGCAATTATTGTTCTCTTTCATCTACTGCAAACAAATACTATTTTCCACACTATACGTCTAATCCTTTGTTTCAGCAAAACCGGTGAGATTGACAACCTCACTGCTTCATTGGGGAAAAGTAATTTGATTGTGTTGTCTAGATTCCACGTTACTGCTGAACCGGTAGTGCGCCTTTCCAACATCAGCTGCATCAACCTTAGGAAGTGATTTCTTTCTCCTACTGGTCGATTCAACCTTGGTTTCTTTCTGAGGGAAAACTTGCTGCTGCACTCTTTACACCTTGCGCTTGGGGTCTCCAAACGAGCGTGCGCCTACACTCCATCAAGCTTTTTTGGCGCCGTTGCCGGGGAGGAAGAGGATTTCTGCAAGGGGAGTGTCTCAATTCTAATATCTTTACTTTGTTTATTTTTTGCTTGGTTTATTTTATTTTTCTTGTTTGCTTCTCCTTATCAAAAACACAAAAAAAATAGTTCTTATTTTAGTAGTTATTTTTATCCTGTTTTTATTCCTGTCAAAATGAGTACTCCTGAGAATACTAAGTTGTGTGACTTCACTAGAACAAACAACAATGATTTTATTAGCACACCTATTGCTCCACCTGCTCCCACTGCTGATTTTTACGAGATAAAGCATTGATGACTCCTAAGTGCAGGAGATCAATTGTAGTACCTTTCGATAAGTATTTGAGTGTCGAACCCACGAGGAGCTGAAGGTAAGCTATCTATTCTCTAAAGCCCTATAACCCTCTTATATGGCTGTTTATGCAAAGCAATAAGTTTGACTAAAAGGAACTAACTAATTAAAAGCAAGTGACGTGGAGTGTGGTTTGTCTAGTAACTAGTGAAGCAAGTTTAAAATGCAAGTTTCTAAGCAAGTTTCACAAGTAGCAAGCAGCAAATATCTCAAGTATCTCAAGGGATCAAGTGTTCTAGCAATAGGTGTTTCGTTCGTGTGGTTTTCACAATTAGTGAAGCACATGTTTTAGTCTTAGTTGTTTCTTCTAGGAAGGAGCCATGAATAGGTATAGTCAAGTAAATGATCTACAACCCCTTATGATGGATCATGTGGCCAAGTAAATGACTGCACAAGATTGATTAAGACATAAAGTCCCACCATAGCCTTACGTTCTAAGGTCCCCTATATATATCCCCCAATAACTTAACTTTGTGGCTCGGTCTCAGGTTACTGTCACTCCCAAGTCACCACCACTCCATTATGCTACCGGTGATCACCTTACATGCATTCCCCAACATATGCGTGCACTCATATATTGTACATAAAGACAATCATAGAAGATAACAAACTTGTATGCAACCAATCAACGAACTATTTCACCATTGCCAAGAACAATTCACTACTCAAACATAGACGGGGAGACACAATACATCAAGGGAATATAGTATTCCATCATACATCGTGTTTGCCAAGAGATTACAGTGGAGAGATGGAGCTGATCTTGCTGTAGATGTTGATGATGAACACGCCAGAGGGGGTGGAGCCCTCCGGGGGTGATCCCGGCGGTGTTTCACCCCTCTGATCTTCTCCGGCGGCAGCCTTCTATCTCTCTGTTTCATGGTTTCGTCTCTCGGCGCCGACTCCTCCTCGAAAAGGCCAGGGGACCCTTTATATAGTCGTTTTTAGGTCACGAGACACTCGGGAGAAGAAAGATCGACGGCATCGGAGCCACGGGGGCAAAAAGGGGGCCTCTCACGCGGCCAAGGAATCTGGCTGCGTGGAGGGTCCTCTTTGCCACCTGGTTGGCCTTTTGGCCCTCTACTTTGGCCCATGGTCTTCGTCTCGAAAATTCTGAACCGTGCTCTTTGGCCTTGCCCTTTTTGGAGTCCCAAAGCTCCCGGAAAGTCTTAAACACTAAAAAGTACGTTTTTTGGAAAAACAGGGTTAGAACCAAAAGAAGGGGGATTGTTTAGAAAATCCCCCAAATCATTATAAAACATGAATATAAGTTTCTAATATGTAGGAAAAACAAGTAATAACATGGAAAGTTCATGTATGCATTTTACATGCATCAACATCCCCAAGCTTAACCCATGCTCGTCCTCGAGTATGAAGGTGATAAAACTAACATGGACTTTGCATATTGAAACAATCATGGGATATCAATGAGGATTATTCATGCTACATATAATCAAATGATTAATACTAGAAATGAGTAGCAATATACAATTCATGTTGTAAGAAATATCAAATATGCAAGCAAAGATGCTTCATGAAAGTTCACAAAGTGTATAATGAAATAAAAGCACTATGGACCAAATGCATACACAAAATGAAAAATAAAATCCTATATTGGTCAAAGAATAGCATAATGGAAAATAGAAAATATGGTGGACACTTTGGAGAAAATTGAGTAGAGGTAAAACATGATCAAGTCTTATTTAGCCTCTAAATTATTCAACTAAAATTACTAATTGAAATGTGGTATCCATTGATCTAGGACTCTCATTGCCCCTTTATCACTAGCATCTTAAATGGTGAATGTTGGAGTAATGTGAATGACAAGGTGGTTGAAAGCCTCATGCCCCGTGAGTGTGAAAACCTACTCCATGATTACTCAACTTAAGATTCCTAATAAGCTTTGTACAATCATAATAAGTATTAATGGCATCGTAGAGAACCGCAAAGAGGTACCTCTTGCCCCAGGACATGGAAACAAGCCCATGTCACAATGACAAGACAAACAAACGGAGTAGACTCATCATCCTTTTTATTTTCATTCACTATTATGCATAGCTTCTTATTTTATTGTAGGATGTGTTGTAGAGTCACTCAAGCTGTAAGTAAATTTCCACCATGATAAAGCATGGCTTGGGTTAGCGGCCCAATGCGTTTATCTAGTCATATAGATACTTACTCATCAAAACTTACTATTCCTCAATTTCATTTCGGCATGGCAGGAGTCTAAAAACAAAAGTACATGGTATCAACCAAATGTAAATTTTTGTGCAATGTTGAAAGCTTTCCGGTGATACACGTTTATAGCTAGCTCCCAACCACACACTTGTCAAACGCAAAACTTGTGGCTCCCATTATTGGGTCATGTTTATTAGATGCATAAAAAGTAAAGTGTGCCTTCAAAAGTTCGTGAGAGTCCTATCCCAAGTTCAACCCATGACAATTAATAAAGTTAATATCTTAATTTTGAACATAAATAACACAATAACATGGTGAACATACTCGGAATAGCAATGAAGCTAATGGGAAGATATGGTGGACTCACTGGAAATACTTGGCTAAGGAGTGTTGGAAACAAGTTTTTACGTGTTGGAATTTTTAAATTTTTGTCTAGCAAGAGGGAGATAGTTGACCAGCTACTATGCATGCATATGTCCATAGAACTACTCATTTCATGACAAACTAAATAAACCAGCAATTAACATCAAGGACACGAATAAGAGATAGCTCAAGACAACATTATTGCAAATTTCTACACATAAAAAGCCTATAAATCATGCAAACATATGTAGCTGTTCAAATCAACCATGGCATCCCTATTCTAAGTTATAATACTAGCATCCAATACATTCCAACCCCAAACTCCAGTAGCTCAATCTCATATAAAATGATGGGTGTGGTCTTATCAAAACAAAAATAAAAACAAAAACTAGACGCTTCAAGTCTCTACGATAAATGCTTTGCTTAGAAAAACAGAAAGTAGACGTGTGCTAACCAAAAGAGTGTAGCTCCAGTGGGGTGTTCATCACATCCCCAAGCTTATTGCTTTCACCATTTTTGGATGTCTTGAGGCGTAGCTCCTCTATTCCCTGTGAAAAAACTTCACAAAACATGTTTCTCCCATTCTTTTTTTATGGGGTGAGATTAGCAAGGACAAACAAATCACATGCTTTCTGTGCAAAATTCCAAATAAAATGCTCCAGTAGATATACAATAAGGTTCATTATGTTGTATGTTCACTCTATTTCTTGAAAGAATCATGGAAATTCGATTCCCAAGCCCAAAGAGTGCATAAAACAAAAGAAGGCAGAATATGTCCAGAAAAGCAACAACAGCAAAACGAACGTTTTTCCCTAAGCTAGACTCGTCAAAAAATTAAGCCAATTTTTGTGCTTACAGAGGACGAAAAGTTGCAGAACATACTAAAAATTAGCTCAATCCGACATACCAATAAAAAACGTAAAATCATACGGTGAGCAGACTCGTGCTGAAACAGAAATTTCATGCACTAGGATAGCAACTTATAAGTACAAATGGGTTTGACTTGACTCTTTATTGAAAACTCCAGAATTAAAACAAAAAAAACTAATCTCTTGAGACAGCAAGAGGACACTAGGAAAATCCAAACAAAAACAACCGGGTTGCCTCCCGTAAAGCGCTTTCTTTATAGCCATATAGCTAGGCTTTACTTACTTAACATCATGATGGTGGGAGTGAGGTGGCTCGGCATCCCCAAGCTTGGATTCTTGTACTTATTTGATACATGTAGGGTGAGCCCAGGGGTACATCCCCAAGCTTGATTGGTTGTCCCTCTTGATCTTTGTTCATCTCACTCAACTCTTCCTCCTGAAAAATTCTTCTTACACAAATCTCAACATAAAACTTGATTAGAGGGGTTAGTGCCTCCATAAATAAAATCCACATAGGTACATCAAAGACACTTCCTGAGTTGATTCTAAATATTAACTACTGTTACTAAAGTTGTGCATTGCTCCTTGATCAAAAGAACCATACAAAACACAAGTAATGAGAGCAATGCAAAATAAAGACATAATTTGCCAAAAACTGAACCGCCCGTAAAGAGTGAATTTTTAGAGGCACTTAAGTTGCTCAAATCAGAAAACTTAAAACTAATGAAATATGTAGTGATAACTAAATATTGCTGTCGTAAATTACCAGGTCAAAATTCCACTTCTATGATTTTAAACATTTTTCGCAGTGAAGTTCATGAATCTGTTTTCTTGACAGCTAATTACTATTGTTTAATCCTATCTCTCATATAAGATTATTCTTGCCATTTAAGATGAGAAATAAGACAGAAATGTGATGTTACAGTAGTGAACTAATATTTTTATTGTTTTTAGCTTTGGAAAAAGAGCAATCAGTTCAAACATAAAAAGGGGTGACTCCAAGCCGTGGTCGCATTCGAAACACTACGGGGCTACGCTGCAATTAGTTAAAACGAAAAAGGGGTGACTCCCAGTCACGGTCGCACTCAAAACACTGAGGGGCTGTGCAACAATCGGTTCAAATAGAAAAGGGGGTGACTCCTAGCCGCGGTCGCACTCGAAAAACTCGGAGGATGCGCAACAATCAGTTCAAACAGAAAAGGGGGTGACTCCCAGCCGTGGTCGCACTCGAAACACCCGGGGGCTGCGCAGCAATCATTTCAAACAAAAAAAAGGGGTGACTCCCAGCCGTGATCACACTCGAAACACTTGGGGGTTGTACAAAAATCAGTTCAAACGAAAAAAGGGGTGACTTCCCAGCCGCGGTCGCTCTTGAAACACTCGGGGGTTGCACAACAATCAGTTTAAACGGGAAAAGGGGTGACTCCCAGCCGCGGTTGCACTCGAGGCATTCGGATGCTGCGCAACAATAAGTGGGAGGAAAAAGGGTTGACTCCCAGCCGTAGCCGCACTCGAAAGACTTGGGGGCTGCGCAGCAATCAGTTCAAGCAAAAACCATAAAGGAAAGTACTCAAGGAAATATACAAGAAATAAGACATTCAATCAGGAAAAAGTTGGGACTTTATTTAGATACAACACAAACAATTACAGAGTCATTTAAACGGGAAGCTGAAAGATTCAATCTCGAAAATTGAGGAGTCCCACCACTCGCTAGTTGCACATATGTCTCCTCTTCTGCCAAGCGCATGAGTGCGACTGCTGCGGGAGTGGATGCTTCATATCGAGCACTCATGTTGACGCATTGGCGGCCTCGAGGAGCAAGAGGACTGTCCGAGAGTGTTCTGTCAAGGGACAGGAACTCTCTAGGGGTTCAAACACTGGGGGCTAAACACACTTCCTACACCTCTCGAGGAAACTTTGCGAGGAAAGCTTGGCAACAACGACAATGGCGACACACAGAGTTTAGCAAGGTTCAGGCCACTGTTGCGTGATACGTCATAAACGTATCCGTAATTTTTGATGCTCCATGATGATATTATGCCAATTGCTACATGTTTTCTCCCTTCTTTATGTCATTTTTATCGATTTTCCGGACTAACCTATTAACAAGATTCCACAGAGCCAGTTCCCTGTTTTCTGTTGTTTTTTAGTTTCAGAAAAGTTGTTCTACAAATATTCTCAGAATTGGAAAACTCGAAGCCCGGAAGTCCTATTTTCCCCGGAACCATCCAGAAGACCGAAGAGGAGCCGAAAAGGGGCAGCAGGGGGGCCACACCATATGGTGGCGCGGCCCCGCGGCCGCGCCAGCTATGGGTGTGGGCCCCCAGCCTCCACCGCCTTTACCATTTCGCCTATTTAAGCCCCCGGAGGGAAAACCCTAAACACCTGATCAAAAACCCCGAAAAAGTTCTGCAGCCGCCGTTACCGTCAACCCCAGATCAGGAGGGTTCTGAAGCTGTTTCCGGCACCCTGCCGGAGAGGAGATCATCAACGGAGGCCTCTTCGTCACCATGCCTGCTCCGGAGTGATGCGTGAGTAGTTCATCCTTGGACTACGGTTTCGTAGCTGTAGCTAGATGGTTGTCTTCTCCTCATATGCCTCCATGTTTAGATCTCGTGAGCTGCCTATCATGATCGAGATTGATCTTATGTAATTCTCTGTGTTGTGTTTGCTGGGATCCGATGAATATTGAACTTATGCCAAGTTGATTATAGTCTTTATTTGCATATGCTATTTGTGATCTTGCATGCTCTCCGTTGCTAGTGGTTATTCTGGCCAAGTAGTTGCTAGTGACTCCAAGAGGGAGTATTTATGCTCGATAGTGGGTTCATGCCTCCTTGTTCCCTTGCTCGAGTGACAGAAACGTGAAGGGGGAGGATGTGATGTTGCCATTAGGGAGAAAACAGCGGTGAGAGTGCCCGCATGCATAATCATTGCTTACATTACACAATTGGTTTAATGCAATTATTTGTTGCTTGCAACTTAATACCTCAGGGGGTTCGGATGATAACCTGAGGGTGGATTATTAGTCATACATGCAGATGGATGTCGGTCTATGTATCTTGTTGTAATGCCCGCACTAAATAGCATAGTAATCTTCATGTCATATTGTGCACTACGGTGCAACCTCTATTTGTCAATTTCCCAGCTGTAATTTGTTCACCCAGCAAGCTATTTTTTAGAGACACCACTAGTGAAACTATGAACCCCGGTCCATTTTCCACACTGTTAAACAAACCTCAACAATTTCCTGCTCTCTTTACTTCCTGCAAGCATACACTGTTTTTTCACACTATACGTCTAATCTTTGTTTTCAGCAAGACCGGTGAGATTGACAACCTCACTGTACCGTTGGGCGAAGTATTTTGGTTGTGTTGTGTGCAGGTTCCACATTGTTGCTGACACTGGTGAAGTGCCAGCACCACCCTCGGTGGCATCAACCTTCCGAAGATTCTTTTTCTCCTACTGTATTGATAACCCTGGTTCATAACTAAGGGGGAAAATCCTACCGACGTGCTCATCACACCCTCCTCTTGGGATTCCCAACAAAGTGCATCATTGCGGTGTAAACCCCTACTCCTGGTTGTCTGGTGGATTGCACTCCGCTGACTACAGTACAAATGCGAGCTTGTGCTCGGGTCAGCCTAAGCGGCTATGAGTGAGTTGAGCTCTCCTTCTACAAGGGCTGAAGGGCCCTTCTTATACCGGTGTTTTTGACCTCATTCCTGCTCATTTGGTGGAAAAGGGTTCCGACAAGGAACCAAAGTAAGGAACAGATGTACACTGGACCGCCTGCTTGGTCTTGGTCGTTGAGGACAACGCCACCTTCCATGGCAGGGCGGTGGGGGAGTCTGGTGACGTTTCCTCCGTCTTGTAGCATCGACTTGGTCTTCTTACGCTAAAGGGGAAATCCTGGTAAGATGCTTTGTCGGAGCGGTTGTCTTCTATGCTTTATACATAAGAACGGCAACTGCAGCCAAAGTGACGTTGCGGACCTGCGTTCCTTCCTTCAGCGCATGGAAATGAACGCGACAGCACCACATGCCTTGTACCCCCACCAGGCAGGAAGGCTTCTTTGGGGAGGAATAGCCGGCATGGTAAAGTTCCTCCCTTAGGACGGGGCAATATAGCCATGTTAGCCTTGGGATTTCCTGCTGGGCTAGGCTGCAGAGGATGGGCCAGGATACCCTGGTATCGACGAGCCCGACAGTAGCCCCCGGGCCCACGATGAACATGTGACCGAAGGATACGAGACGTCGCGGGGCCAAACGATGCCTGTCCATTTGTAGGCACGTGGCGTGACGGTTTGCGCATGACACCCCGCAGGTGGTCAGTGTGTGCACGAGTTGGTGCAGAGGTGCTCCCGACGGGTGTGCACATGCACGCTCATGCATTGCCCACCTGGCTATGCCCAAGTGCGTACATGAACTAAAACAACAAGCATCGGGGTAAAGGACATGATTTGAGTTCAAAAAACATGAATTTGAACAGGATTTGGAGGGTGTCAATATCTGCTAGAAAAGTTCAGAAAATTCAGACTTATGACTTAGAAATTTTTAGAGTCATGTCCTGATTATTATGTCAAAAGCAGAAGCATGTTTCGTGTCCCTTAATTTCCAATTTGAAATCCCAGGGCATAGCTTGAAAGATCATATCTCAAATGAGAAGAAACCTATTTTCAAGGATTTTAAATAAATGGTTAAGGCTATGAAAACATGATGAAAAATAGGCATGATGCATGTTTTCTCTAATTCTCTGTTTTCAACTAACCCACTTTACACACATGTAATATTAGGTTAACTGATCCCAAAAATTAGGCCATCACCAAGAAATGCTAGCTTATACACTAGAGAGGTGTTACTAACCCAAAAACATGGAAATTGAGTCATGCAAGGTCAAAATTGGGTAGGGTTAAAAGTCATGGTTAACATGGTTTTGGTTTCCAATGACATACCATTTTTCCTAAGGAAAAGTATATCCAATTATCCAAATGACAAGATCATGGATGGATTTCTTTCAAGAATGATCTTGTGAGAATATTAGAGAAAATACCTTAAGCATTAAGGGTTTTGATACATGGATTCCCACCTAATCCAAGACGTAGAAGAGAAGAAGGGAAAAAGGAATCCTCCTTATGGAGTAGATGAAAGCTACCTTAATGGTAGTAGAAAGTTGTATTAAAGGGAATAGATTCTTTGCCAAACACACAAGCAACCCAAGTAATCGTCCCAAGACAATCAAACCAAATCAATTATTCCACAAGGTTATATAACAAATAATAATATGGAAACATCACTCACTAAACAAGTCAATCATTAGACAACATATCCACACAAGCAATGTTGTTCTCAAACCAAATTCCAAAGTGTTTTTGGTGACTTAGTGATAAAAGATCATGACAAGGTCATTTGGGACGAATCTCAACTCAAAGTTGACACTTTTCAAAATGAATATAGACAAGGTAAAATATAGAGGTAATATAGTCCCTGCTCATAGTATTTTCAAAAGAAGATTTTAAAGAGGAATTGATAGTACTTGTAAAAATGGCAAGTTTGAAAATAGGTGGGAGATGATTACCTCCATAATATTTATCAACAAGAAGTTTGAAAAAATATTTTTGTATAACAAAAAGTAGGTCTTTTGGTTGTTTCAAAAATCAAAACAGGTTTAAAAGTCTTTTGTACAAAATAGGATGGTAGATGAAGGTGATGATTTTTTATATCCATGAGTAGATCACAAGGGAAAGTTTCTAACTTGGCTACTGTTAGGTGTTAATAAACACAACCACTAATCAACATAAAAATAAGCAAAGTAAAGGAGCAGTGAAGCATAAGCATAAGTCAAGATTTTCAAAAAGTTTTTGTTGGCACAGGTTTTTGGATCCCCTACAAAATGTGTTTTTTCCAAGCTTCCTAAAGTTAGGGTGTTACAATAATGTTTCACTTAGATAGTCGATATTTGTTCTTATGTTGGTCACTTTGCCAGAAGAATCGAGAACGGAAGTAAACAAGTCTCTTCTGCACCCCAATTGGGATTGGAAAGAACGATAGAAGAAACATTGGTAAACTGGCGAGGAGCGAATTTATCAAGAAAAGAAGGTCCCCATAAGAAAGCATCTTACCAGCCCAACAACGCAGTTTCTTCTCGAAGCGATCCTCGATAATTTTCCATTCTTTATTCACAAGTTTACGGTAATGAATTGGTATTCCCAAATATTTGAATGGTAATTTGCCAACCTCACACCCAAAGATAGCATGGTAATCATCTTGTGCCTCTACATCTTTATTGAAGCAATATATCCCACTTATATTAAAGTTTATCTTGACGCTGGATAGTTGTTCAAACATAGTGATAAGGATATGCCTAAGGATTATGTTATCACAAGCATGAATGGAGAGTTGATAGAAGACCACATGATCATGGTGAAAACAAACATTCAAGATGTTGAAAGCAATGAAGCAAGATGGTGAAAACAATTCATAACAATTGTTATTCCAATAAAACAATTGTTATTCATCAAGACAAGGGGATAAGTGCCTTCACCAAGTCAACTGCACCATAGAAATCCTATTTTCGAATAGGTATGGTTTGCATACCATATGTGGACGAATCCCCTAATAGTGGATCGGTTTGTATCCATAATTGTGTCATAGTTGGACTCCTAGTCCTAATAGGAGTCCTAGTCCTAGTAGGAGGTGGGTTTGCTTGCGCAAGGACCCCTTGTGGCCGCACCCCCACCTATATAATCATGCCACCTGCGTGTGGATTAGGGGAGAACAATTTAGACAAAGAAAACCCTAGCCTTGAGATTGTATTGCTGCTAAGCATTCATCTTGAAGTATTACCAAGTCAAAGTTTGCGTGATATCTTGCTATTCCATTGGGAATTAGGGGGATACAGGACCACTTGTGATCATTGATTGCTTGTGCAAGAGTGTGTAGTTGAGAATATCCAAAGGGCTTGATTGTTGTTTCATTGGCAACAAGGGTCATCCAAGTAAGAGGTCTCAGTGTAGCACTAGTTATCCACATATATCAGAAAATACAAAAAAGAGAGAGAGAAGCTCATTGAGAAGATTGGGCCACCCCATATCATCTTGGTATCAGATTCTCCAGGTTTACTCGGTGAGCAAAGTTATCCCTAGTTTTCGTTGTTTTTATTCCTATCCAGAAAAATCCACACAAAAATAGTTGTTTAGATCATTGCCAGAGCCTAGATCAACACCAATTTGCATCTACCTAGTTGCTGCTTTTTGTTGATTTGTGTTTCTGTTTTTCTGTTTTTAGTTTTTATCTATTAGGGTTCTTGTGTTTCTATCCGAAAATTCACACCAAAAATATTGTTGCCATGTGTGTTCATCTCGGAATTTTCAAGACCTACAATTTTTCCTTTGGGAGGATTGATTTTGGATCTCAATTTGTCACTTCCATATAGCCACGCGTGCATCTCCATAATCGGATCCCAATCCGGGTCCTACCGTGTGCCAAAACCTACCAAAATCGCTGCCGCCACCCTACCACCTACCGCACCGCCCATCGCTTACCATACCCCCTCTTGGTGCCCAAAATCGCTTACCGCGCGTGTGTTTTTCCTTACCGCAGTCGGTTTCCTGGTTGCGCTCGGATTCGCAAAAACAGCGCAAAAACGCTGCCGCCACTTCCGCGCCCTACCCCTACTCGGTATCGGATTCGCCACACCAGTGCCCTAAAATTCTTACCGCACGCAACACCCGCAGCACCCCACCGCAACACACCCCCGCACGCTGCCGTGAGCTCTGCCACGCGCCGTTTTCGCGCGTTTTCTCTGCCGTACGCATGCCGTGAGCCTGTTTTGCTGCCGTCAGCATGTTTTTGCTGCCGTGAGCTCGTTTTCTCTGCCGTGGGTTATAGTTGCTGCCGTGAGCTGTTTCCACATCTGTTTTCTTTTGTGTTATCCCTTGTTATCTCTAGGTTTCTTGTCTGATCTTTGATAAGCCATAGCTACAACCATTCTACAGCTATATTTAGGTTCCCAAAACCCAAAGACTAGCTATTTTATTGCTGTAACAGGCTGCTCATTTGATCAAATCTGTCCACTGTTTTTATTTTCCATCTACTTATTGCTCCTAGTTGATTCAAAGGCCATTGAAAAATAAAAAAATAGAGAAAAACGAAAAAGTATAAAAAAATAGAAAGAAAGAAAATTCAAAAGAGGCTGTGCTACTTATCACTAGTGGAAGCTATTTCAGATTGGAATTTTTGTGGACATCTTGAGCAATCTTGTGCCTGTTTCATTGAGTATTTGCTAGTGTATTTCTAGTGCTTGCAAAATCTCTACCATATATTTGCTAAGCCACAATTGTCTCCAAGTGTGAGTGTGTTTCCTTTAGTTATTTTTATCACAATGAGCAGTGCATTGGAGTTGTTATTTTGGTGTTGTTAGGAATCCCAACCAAGCCCCACCAAATACCTTGTTTTGCATTGTAACACTTGAGAGCCTGGGTATTCTCTTCTCACACTTGACACAGTTTTCATTGGTACTTGTTGGTAAGTTGATCCTATTCACTTTGAAACAGTAAGTGAACCATTCTTTGCTGGTTTGAGTGAGTTTTTGAGAGGCACCACAACCCATTGATTATTTGTTCACTAACCCATTAATCATGAGTTTTGCTAGTGAATCTTCTGTGCAGGGTGACAAGGAGGAAGCTGATTTGATGCCCAAAACAAAGACTGCTGATGATACATGTACATGGGCAGATTTTAATACCTTTAGAGGAGGAGTTGCTAATCGGATTGAGCAAAGAGTTGAGAAGAAAATTGAAGAATATGATGATGTCCTCAGGAAGGATTTGACAGTGATTATAGAGGCACAAAAGGAGGCTGCTAATTCAGTGCGTGCCCTTCAAGAAGCTATGACTAATCTCACAAGGGAAGTTACCAATATCTCAACACAATTACAAAGGGCTAATCTAGCTGCTAATCATGAGGAAGGCCGAGCCATAGCATATGGAGGCCGTGGCAATTATGCACCTAGAAGGGTACCATTGGATGATAATAGAGAAGAGGATGGACTTGGGAAACCAAAATTCTTTGTGCCTACTCTCACATGTGATAATGATGATGTTGAGGAGTTCTTGATGTGGGAATTGAAGATAGAAAAGCTATGGAGATTGCATAATTACACTGATGAGAGGAAAATCAAGCTAGCATCTTCTGGATTTGATGGTTATGCTCTCTTGTGGTGGGATGGCATCATAAGATTGAGGGAAACACAAAATCAACCAGAAATTACTACTTGGGCTGAGATGAAACAATTAATGACAGCAAGGTTTGTTCCAACAAATTATTTGAGGACTCTCTATTATAAATTGCAAAATTTGAAGCAAGGAACAAATTCAGTGGATCAATATTACAAGGAGATGGAATTAGTGCTACAAAGAGCTCGGGTTGTTGAAGCACATGAGCAAACAATGCAAAGATTTCTTTCAGGATTGAACTTTCAAATTAGATGCATTGTGAGGCATGTTCAATATAGCAATATGACAGAATTGTTGCATCAATCAAGGGAGGCAGAAAAGAGGTTGGCCGAGGAGGTTACTATGGCTCCAAGGAGGATTTTTCCATCAAGATCTTTTTCTTTTTCACCTCCAACACCTCCAATTGCACAACCAGCAGCTAGTACACCATCCAAACCCGAGACAAGCATCAATAATTCAAAGAAAACACCACAACCAGCAGCTAGTGGAAGTGGTTCTACTCAATCAACAGCTAGACATAGAGACATGACATGCCATACTTGTGGAGGAAGAGGGCACTTCAAGAGAGATTGCCCTAACAAGAAAATTATGGTGATCAATGCTAATGATGAGTATGAGAGTGGAGATGATGCTAATCCTAATGGAGAGGATACATATGATGATGATGATGATGATGGTCCAATTAATGCTTATGCTACAAATTATCCAACCATTGTTTGCACCAAGGCTTTGAGTGTTATTCCTAGCAATGATGAGAGCCAAAGATGTAATTTATTTCAAACCAAGGCAATTGTTGGTCCTAACATGGCTTGCAAAGTGATCATTGATGGAGGGAGTTGCAGAAATCTAGCAAGAAAGGAGTTATGTGCCAAGCTAAGGTTGAATTAAAATCCACATCCAAATCCATATTATATTCAATGGTTAAGTAACAAGGAAGAAATCAAGGTATGTCATATGGTGAGAGTGGACTTTCAAATTGGACCATACAAAGATACAATTGAGTGTGATGTGGTGCCCATGACAGTTTGTCACCTATTATTTGGAAGACCTTGGCAATTTGACAAGAAGGTTACACACATTGGAAGAGCAAACACATATCACTTGAATTGGAATAATAAGGATATTATTTTGAGGCCTATGACACCACAACATATTGTGAATGAATCAAGACATAAAATAGAGGTGAATCTAGAGAAGGAGAGTGAAAAAACAAAATCTATGGATGAAGACAAGTCTAGGACGAATGGAAAGAATAAAGGAGTGAGCCTTTTAACTAATGAAATATTTTCACTTCCTAGTGTTGTTTCTTGTGTACAGGTTGCTATTGAAGAAAGGGAGCACAAACAAACATCACAACAACCACACATATTGGAGGAAACTATCACGGGTCCTAGTGCTCTTGCTTGTGATATGAAGGTTATTTTTGAAGAAAGGGAGCTACAACCTTCAAAATCACAAGAAATTGATGAATTCATACCTACTACAAATGCGGAGGATAGTATTGATAAAGGTATTGATTTCGGTTTGGACAAAACAATTATTGAATTATGTGATAGTTTACAACCATATCATAATATGATGAATTCGAAATTTAACAATGTGGTTTTTATTTCACATAAAGAAGTACTTCCTAAGATACCATCTAGTGATATTGTCTATTATATCATGTTAAAAGAACCAATTGATGTGCAATGTGCTATGAGTAAAATTGATAATGTTAATTCTAGCACATATGATACAAGTTTCAAATTTAATTTGATTGGTGATTATAACTTGAGTAAAATTTTCATGGTGGATTACATATGTATAACTCATGATAAAGTGGCCGAATTAAACATAATGTTGCCTTGGGTAGATGAATTACTTATTCCTACATGTGAACATGATTTTACACATATGTTTAGTTTACCACAATATTGGTTGGATACATGTGCTATTAAAACAAGCTTCACTTATATTTGCAATTATGATTGCTATGTTATGAAGGGCTATGACTATAATGTGTTGTTTTCATACAAACTTTGTGATCATATGTCATATGCACAATGTTTTGTTTTACTAACCACTAATGAATGCCATTATAGATACATATATTGTGCATACACTTTGTTCTTTTTGTTTCTTTCACTTTCAGATTATCACAAGCCGTGGAAGTCTTGTCTTGAAGAAAGGGAGGATGATAAGGAAATGCCTAAGGATTATGTTATCACAAGCATGAATGGAGAGTTGATAGAAGACCACATGATCATGGTGAAAACAAACATTCAAGATGTTGAAAGCAATGAAGCAAGATGGTGAAAACAATTCATAACAATTGTTATTCCAATAAAACAATTGTTATTCATCAAGACAAGAGGATAGGTGCCTCCACCAAGTCAAATGCACCATAGAAATCCTATTTTCGAATAGGTATGGTCTGTATACCATATGTGGCCGAATCCCCTAATGGTGGATCGGTTTGTATCCATAATTGTGTCATAGTTGGACTCCTAGTCCTAATAGGATTCCTAGTCCTAGTAGGAGGTGGGTTTGCTTGCGCAAGGACCCCTTGTGGCCGCACCCCCACCTATATAATCGTGCCACCTGCGTGTGGATTAGGGGAGAACAATTTAGACAAAGAAAACCCTAGCCTTGAGATTGTATTGCTGCTAAGCATTCATCTTGAAGTATTACCAAGTCAAAGTTTGCGTGATATCTTGCTATTCCATTGGGAATTAGGGGGATACAGGACCACTTGTGATCATTGATTGCTTGTGCAAGAGTGTGTAGTTGAGAATATCCAAAGGGCTTGATTGTTGTTGCATTGGCAACAAGGGTCATCCAAGTGAGAGGTCTCAGTGTAGCACTAGTTATCCACATATATTAGAAAATACAAAAAAGAGAGAGAGAAGCTCATTGAGAAGATTGGGCCACCCCATATCACATAGACTTGATCAATTTCATGTTTACCGCCTTTTCCAAATCATGTTCTAGAAAAAAGATACTATCATCAGCATATTGCAGGATTTAGATCCTTTCACAAGATGAGGGATTAGAGAACCCACTTGACCATCCTACTTTTCTCATGCAATGACAACAGACAATAAATCCGCTACAATATTAAACAACACAAAAGCCTGCACTGCCTTCTTGAACGAACCTACTAACCCACTCATACCATTTTGGGTCAAAATTCTTTATGTGGAGTGCCTACTATAAAAAATACCACTTCACTTTATCATAAGCCTTTTCAAATTCAATTTTAAAAAGAACCCTTTCCATTTTCTTTAGCTTCTCATGATTGGTTTCATGCAGGATGACCACCCCCTCAAGGATTATTCTCTCCTACTATTGTCCCTTTGTCTTTCTCAAACAGAAAAAATCCTCTTCTTTTGGTATTTTCCATTTGCAATCAAGTGGAAATACCGTGTGTTATTGTTGGAGATATGTCCGAGAGACAATAATATCCTGTTATTATTTTATCTCCAAGTTCAGAATTAAGTTTATGTCATCATGCTACAATCGTGGTAGCACTTGAAAAGTGAGTTTTCAAAGGAAAATCTGTGTGTGGGTGTGAAGACATAAACAAATAAGAGTTCCTAATCTTGTCTCCAAGATTATCTTATGGTTTGAGAGATGTTCATGTTTTCTTTATCATGGACTTAGTTAAAGTCTAGCAAAACATAAGAATTTATTGTTAGAGTAACAATAGTACCGAATCAACCCAAGTATATGATGTTGCTAAAAGAGACTAAACAATTGTAATGTATTAAGGAAAGTACATATGGAGTTTTCGTTGACTATAATTCCCATACTATGAGAATATCTAGTGACCGCACAGTCGAAAGTTATACTTTAGATGTCTTCAACCGTCCACCATAACAGGGGATCATAACGTTGATGTCTGGGTATAAACTAGAGCGTGTAATGGAACAAATATTGGTACTTAACTCCTCTAGACGATGGCGAGATACATGCTCTGAGCCCTCTCAGTATCACTATTGTCAACCGATACTCTTTCTATACAAAGTGAGATTTATCACAAGGTCGTCAGGGATATGGATGAGAAAAGAGGACGATATCGGTACAAGATTTACGTGTTATGATCAAAGATTTTTATTATACTAGATCACATAGTCTCACCTCGTGGTATCGTTGGTATCATGAAGCTAAGAGAATTGATGGGTTCGTAGCATAGAAAAAAATCTACGCGAAGAACACCCGAAGCCCAATATCTAATATAGCAGATCCAAGCAACGTGTATAGAGAGAGTGCTAGATGAACTTACCCTCAAAGACCAAAAGGCGTTACGATATCAGATCTCGTGGATGATGAAGACGATCACTTTCCGATCTCAGGATCGCGAAGAAGAGCGCTGCAATTCGGCAGCGCTTTCACACTCGATCACATGTAAAGCTCGATGACGACATCCGTTCCCTCGATCCATCTGGGCAGTGGAAGTAGAGGATCCACCATAAAATCCAACAACATGACGGCGTAGTGTGGTGCAGAAATTAGATGGTTGTGACTTTTCCAAGCGGATGACCAAGAGGTGGAGCAGCGGGAGGAGGGAGAGAGAGAGATGACAACAAGTTGTGTCGAGAGAGGGAGCTCCAACCCTTATTTATATAGGAGGGGGATACAGCCACGAAATTTTTGTGCATCTACCTCTCCCCTTATCATGTGGGTGGAGTCTCCACTCAACCCACTCATTCTCTCATCAATTCCCATTAAAAATTCTAAGGGTTTTCTTTAATAAATAAACAAAGGAGTTTCATTTCTTTATTTTAATATTTATTAATCCTATTAACAAATATTAACACTTACCTCCTTGAACAATTTTTCAATCAAACATTCACATATACCACCTTGAACTATTTCAATATTCCCCGAAGTAATTCCAGTGACTATTTCAATATTCCCCGAAACAATTCTGGTGTTGTCCAAACTTTTCTCCGTTATTCTATATCCACTCAATCACGTCATCAAACCTTAAGTGTGCCACCCTACGGTTCACGAATAATGTAGACATGATCGAGACAGCTCTCCCATCAATACTCAAAAGTGGGACCTGGAGATCCGTAATGGCTCCTACACATTCCATGATGAATCTAGTGATCGTGTGAACCATAAATGTCGTAACCAATTCCCTTTATCTCACGATATTTTACTTGTCTGAGATCCGATCATTGGTATCAACCATACCTAGTTCAATCTCGTTACAGACAATTAGTCTTTTACTCGTTCTGTGATATGCCATCCTTGTGACCTAGTCACGTGCTTACAACCGGTGTCGATGTGATATCACCGAGAAGGCCCAGAGTATATCTCTCTATCATTTGGATGGACAAATCGCACTCTTGATCCATGAGCCTCAACTAATACTTTCCGAATACCCAATGTCACCTTTGTAGTCACCTTGTTACGGTGTGACGTTTAATGACATCAAAGCACTCTTATGGTGTCAGTGATTGACTTGATATCATGGCCTAAGGAAGATGTATGTGTTTTGGTGTTCTCGCTCATCTTTTGATGTATGTGTTCCAAGGATTTGATTAATATGGTTCGTCAGAATGGTCTTCCAACCCCTGAGTTGAGGGGGCCCAGATTCATGATCACAGGCGGGAGTTGTCCTGGCTAGTGGTTCGTACCATTCCTCCCCCTTTGTTGGCACCGTGGACTCGTGAGATCACCTATTATGTGATGGAGAGTGGTTGGGAGGATGGTATCTTGAGAGTGATGCAGTTGGCTATCACAAAACTAGCGAACCTTTTCAGCAGCAAGTTCGAGGGCACTCCCTATAGGTATTACGGGAAGCGCGATGACGATGGCAGGCCCGTGGTTGCCTCAGGGGAGTTTGTCTTTGCTTGCCAGTTTCAGCACATGGAGGGACAGTTGCACATCACTCAGGTTGCACTTGATAGTATCAGACAGAGGTACGACTTCAGAAGGAGGGATATATCATGTCTGAAGAAGGATCTAAGAGTTTCTTCGCCTTCTAGGCGCAGTCTTGTAGCAAGGAGGAACACCCTACGATACACTGACTTCCACCTCCACGCACAGGTGAGGGACCTTCAGTTTCAGCTTGCTGCCAGTCAGGCCAGAGTTGGTGAGTTATAGGAGGAGAACTCCGAGCCCCGCCAGGAGAACGACGACCTTCTCCCAGGCGACGTCGTTCACTCTGGAAGGATGGATACTAGTGAAGATCCACACCCATCCTCTAGCACTTAGGCTGGACGCAGTTGACATTAGAATGTGGTGTTCCCATGAGTCTCTTGTTTGGTTTGTATGGTTCAGGTGAAACCATATTTGTAGTGTGTTAGTTGTGTGGAGTTGTGCTATCTATGTTTGTTGTGAGACCTTATGTTATGTTGGATTTATGATGTGTTCATTAATTATGTTTGGTCATTAAGTTTCGTGTTTTAAGTTGGGTTGGCTTGTTTTGTTCTCAGTCTTCTCTTCTTCTTAAGTTACCAAACCTGGGCTGGCTCATGCCCTACCTCACAACACTAACCAAGAGTTTGCAAATCTAACAGCAGTAACCCAACTATACTAACCTTAGCATATAGTCTAACCAAGTTTTCAAAGCTACTTACCAGTTTTTTCAGACCAAGGAGAGAAGTGACTTAGGGAGGTTCAGACGTGTTGATAGAAAAATCAGGATTAAGGTCGATATATGATTGTAGAACTATTGGTTTGCTGGTCTAAAGGAATCCCTAGTGAATCTATTTGGTGGGGTCAAATTTGGTGGATGGTGTAGGTAATATCAAAAATTTGGACATTAGAAGTGAAAGCTTGTAGTGGATATATGTATCAATTGGGTTTAGACCGATGATAAAGTTTATTAATAGTCTAGGGCTAACCAGTTACGGACCCCGACCATTCTTGGTTATCTAGGGCTAGAAGACATGACCCTTGAGAAAAATATTTAAGTTTTAAGCATCAACATGAACTTTATTGGATTTTTAGGGAGCACTTGCGGCTGAAATAAAGCTTGGATTGATTAGATACAAGTGAATCGATAAAGAATATTCTAGTATTGGAAGGTTAGGATGATTCATAGCAAACGTGATCTTCATACTGAACCTTTATGGAATTATAGGAAGTGATGAAAGATGAGTTAACAGCTTTAGAGATCTTTTTAGGCAAAAAATACTTGGTGGAGATAAATGAATGTTTTTTGGATTCTAGGGATCAACATGACTTGAGTTAGTTTGGCCGTATATTCAAGATGACAAAATTTCTCTGAGCTTGTTATGCTCTAATCGGATTATTCTTAAAAGGATCATTTCAGTTATGATTAGGAGATAAAGGACCTAAGTTTGGAGTTAAAATTATGGATTTGATTAGGAGGTATTCCCATTCCTGATGATATGGTTACATGATTATTGGATGCTTGATTTATACTTGATGATATGCTCGTGGGAAAATGACAACTCGAGGGAGTCAAATAATATGAGATATGCCTATATGGGGAAACGCGGTCAAGAAATATTTGGTGGACCACCTCTAGTTTTGATGGAATGAAACAGGAGGTTTATGCCTAAAAGAGTTGGTGTATGTTCGATGGATCAAACTATTGTGTGATAAAGAGTTCATGCCCAAAGTAAATAATGGTGGATTAATGACTTTAACTTGGGCAAAAGTGTATGATTAAAAATACCTAATTGGTAGAAGTGGCCTTACTAGAGATATTGGATTGGTAATTTGAAGGCTCGAGGATTATAGGCCTTGATAAAGTTGGTTGTTTTGGATCTTAGGTATTATAAGTTTGATATTTATAGTATGGAACTTATTCTCCTTGAAAACTAACTTAAGTCCTTCACAAAGGAAGTTTTCTCGAAAAACCCTAACTATTTTTGTGCACTCTAACTTACATGTGAAGACACTTGCGAAGCCTCGTGCAGCCCCAGAACCGTGAACTCTTCCACGACATGTTCCTACCACAATGATGAAGAAAATCCACCAGAAGCCTACCAAGAATAACCAAAGGGGGGAAGCATCTGCCTTTCAACAACTGCTATCATCTCAAAAACTGCTATCATCATACCAAAATAAAGCATCAGAGTTCAAGAAGGCCACCTCATCAAAAGGATTCATAAGCCTCCGAAAGTGAAAAAGGCTAACACACTTGTTTGGTTACAATCCCTTAGTACCCGCTTACAAATCTCGGGGATGATATTCATTTTAAGGGGGAAGGTCTGTAACACCCTAACTTTAGGAAGCTTGGAAAAAACACATTTTGTAGGGGAACCAAAAACCTGGGCCAACACAATTTTTTTGAAAATCTTGACTTATGCTTATGCTTCACTACTCCTTTCCTTTTATTATTTTTATGTTGATTAGTGGTTGTGTTTGTTAACATGAAAAGTATCCAAGTTAGAAACTTTCTCTTGTGATCTAGTCATGGCTATAAAAACTCATCACCTACCATCCTATTTTTTACAAAACACTTTCAAACATGTTTTGATTTTTGAAACAACCCAAAGACCTAGATTTTGTTAAACTAAAAATATTTTTTCAAACTTCTTGTTGATAAATATTATGGAGGTTATCATCTCCCACCTATTTTCAACCTTGGCATTTTTACAAGTACTATCAATTCCTCTTTAAAATCTTCTTTTGAAAATACTATGAACAGGGACTATATTACCTCTATATTTTACCTTGTCTATATTCTTTTTTGAAAAGTGTCAACATTGAGTTGAGATTCTTCCCAAATGACCTTGTCATGATCTTTTATCACTAACTCACCAAAAAAACTTTGGAATTTGGTTTGAGAACAACATTGCTTGTGTTGATCTATTGTCTAATGATTGACTTTTTTGGTGAGTGATGTTTCCTTCTTATTGTTTGTTATATAACCTTGTGGAATGATTGATTTGGTTTGATTCTCTTGGGATGATTTCTTGGGTTCCTTGTGTGTTTGTCAAAGAATATATTCCCTTTAATCCAACTTTCTACTACCACTAAGGTAGCTTTCATCTACTCCTTACGGAGGATTCCTTTTTCCCTTCTTTTCTTATCCTTCTTGGATTAGGTGGGAATCCATGTATCAAAACCCTTAATGCTTCAGGTATTGTCTATAATATTCTCAGAAGATCATTCTTGCAAGAAATCCATCCATGATTGTGTCATTTGGATAATTTGATATACTTTTCCTTAGGAAAAATGGCGAAGTCATTGGAACCCAAAACCTTGTTAACCATGACTTTCAACCCTATCCAATTATGACCTTGCATGACTCAATTTCCATGCTTTTGGGTTAGTCACACCTCTCTGGTGTAAAAGCTATCCTTCCTTGGTTATGATCAATTAACCTATTATTACATGTGTGTAAAGTGGGTTAGTTGAAAATAGAGAATTAGAGAAAACAGACATCGTGCCTCTTTTTCATCATGTTTTCATAGCCTTAACCATTTATTTAAAGTCCTTAAAATAGGTTTCTGCTCATTTGAGATATGATCTTTCAAGCTATGACTTGGGATTTCAAATTGGAAATTAATTGGGCCATGAAACATGCTTCTACTTTTGACTGAGAATAATCAGGACAGGACTCTAAAAATTTCTAAGTCCTAAGTCTGAATTTTCTTAACTTTTCTAGAAGATCCTGACACCCTCCAAATCCTGTTGAAATTCATGTTTTTTGAAATCAAATTGTTTTCTTTACCTTCCATGCCATTGGTGCTTGTTGTTTGAGTGCATTATGACTTGGGCATAGCCAGGTGGGCATGCACGAGCATGCAAGTGCACACCCGCGGGGAGCACCTTGGCACCAACTCGTGCATACACTCACCATCTACCTCGTCGACAATGTCATGTTGTCAGGCATGCAGAAGCTCTCCCCGACCCTGCACTCCTTGCTCTGTAAACCTTCACGGAGAGAGAGAAACGGGGGCGCCCAGTTTGGGCTCGAGCTAGCTGAGAGCCACTTTGCCGAGCAGCCCACGCCCTCTCCTTTCGCCTGTGTTGCTTGTCGCTAGCATGTGGCCTCTCTTGCACCTCTGAGACACCACCTATTGTGGAATAAATCTAGCTGTTTGGGTTCAGTTTCAGTTAGTGTAAGTTTCAGTTAGAGGCTTAGCCGTTTTCTTTCAGTTAAGAGTGGACGCGGTCTGTGCGCCACTCCCGATCATGTAGGATCGCCTTGATGACCACGTTCGACCATGGGATGGCATGGCCCTCTAGGATCGTGGCTATCGGTACGGCCAGTTTGTTTTCAGCATATAAAGAGGAAACAGAAAAGCAGCAGAAGGTACGCTGCACAAAAACTCTCTCTCGCTCTCGCTCGTTCGACAATCGATCTTCGATCTGAGAGACACACAGAGATCACAGTGCTTCGTGCTATCATTTGGTATAAAGATCCATGTCGACAACGCCGGCAGCGGACAAGGACAAGAAGGCCCAGGCCGCGTCCAAGGGGAAGTCTTCATCGCCGTCACGCGTCGTGTCGCGCTCCCCCCACACCGCGACGAGGCCGCAGCCTCTCCCGTCGTGGTGGTGGCGAGATCGTCGTCCGTGAGCGAGTCGTGAGGGAGAGTGGTGCCTCTCCCCAATACCCTACTCTCACCCGCTCTAACTATGCGGGGTGGGCTATGGTGATGCGCGTCCAGCTTCAGGCGGCACGACTGTGGGACGCCATCGAGCACGGCGCGGACGACGAGATCGATGATCGCGTGGCGCTGGCTGCGCTGCTACGTGCCGTACCACCAGAGCTGGTGCGCACCTTGGAGGCCAAGGACTGCGCCAAGACGGCGTGGGACACTCTGAGAACCATGTGTCTCGGATCAGACAGAGATCGAGAGGCCAAGGCGCAGACTCGCATGCGCGAGTTTGAGGAGATGTGATTCAAGCCGGGTGAGTCTGTTGAGTCATTCTCGATCCGACTCACCTCCATTATCACAGATCTCGAGCTCCTGGGAGACCCCGTGGACGAGTACAAAGCTGTGCGCAAGTTCATGCGGGTGGTGCCCAAGAAGCATCGGATGATGGTGATGGCAATCGAGCAAACCATCGATCTGCGGACGCTCACCATCGAGGACCTCTACGAGCGGCTGATCTGTGACGCCCCGAGATCGGGCACTATGCAGATTTCAGCATTTCCGCCAAAATCCACATAATAACTGATTCCAGGTTGCCACTTGTGATAACATTACAACAGTTCACGAATAATCCACAACAACAACAGAAGAGGTATATACAAGACGACTCAAACGAGTCAAGGATACAACTGATACAATACAAAGATCCAAATAACAGCGGAAGAAACAACATAGTGTCCGACTACGGACAAGATACAAATTGGACTAAGAGTCCTGAAGGTAACCGATGGCGTCCAATCCCTGCCCAGGCCAAGCCGGAGGGATTCCCAAGCTAACATCGTCAGACTTCAAACCTGATGACTGCAATGTGGAATATGCAGCCACGAAATAGATTCGTGGGTCAGTACTATTAAGTACTGGCAAGTGGATAAACCATACTCACAAGATACCAACGTAACCAATCGTCACAAGATACAAATACTTTGGGTACAACGGAAGGAAGGGATTATTGCAACTAAGCGGCAGCGGGCTTCACTAACTAACTACAGAGACGCGCTACAACATCCGGCTAAAAGAAAGGGATAAGATAGCGCGACAAAACCAACTATAACTACTCACCAAACAATACCCATCCAGTGTTACCCCCTACTAAGGAAGCAACCCAAGGAAAACTCACACTGTTGATTAAGGTGACATTCATTTTCATGGTGGAGGTAATCTATATTACTAGGCAAGTTATCATCGTTAAGTGTAAGTTGTCTGAGTACTTGTTAGCCAGCACTTTCACCAAGTCATCCATAACCGCGGACAACACGGCTTCTCGAGAAGATTAACCCTGCAGGGATGCACCAATTTGGCCGTACACGTAAGAATGACCCGCCAGATGGAAATGCACTTCCACCAAGCGAGGCACTCAACACAACCCAACTCTTCTTCGCATCAAGCCCAAAGAACTACGTGATGTGCGTGCGCGGCTAATCGATCCCCCACGAAGAAAAGGGGGACCCTCATAGCACTGGAAGACCACGCCGCCCTAAATGCCGACTACAAAAGTTCCACCCTGGCGCCAAGGGTTCGCACCTGCATATGCATGCATCAAATGGGAAGCCCGAACTAAGTGTGGCGATTTGGACGAGATGCGAATCGAATCAGAATTGTGGGGGGCGCCCATACTCGCTTCCCACATGCGGTTAGTGCGCTCATCATGGATCGGAGGACAAGACACTTTTCCTAATTAAGTTCGACACTAGCAGGCCTCAAAACCACGCCGGGCCTCCTGCCGGTGCCTTATCATCAAATTATTATTACCCCAAGCATTAACATGTTGTTCATTAAGTTGAAACCCAACTATCAAACTAAACAGGTGATAAGAAGGACAACAAAACTTGAGCGCAAACAACACTAAGCATGCAACTACGACACGAGGGCCAACAAGGTAAACAAACAACAGTTAATAGGAAGTGGAAGGAAGGCTATATCATGGCTGCAAGGTAAACATATGATAGGATCGAGACACAAGCATCGAATCATAAGGCTAGAATTAAGCCAACGGGAAGAATCGGTAACAAGTGATGAATGGCAGCCATAGGTAGCAAGTGAGTATACTTGCCTGGAATCCAGCAAGTAGAGGTACATCCGCAGAACTTGTCGTTGCTCACATCATCTCAACGTCCTATCCGCGAAGAAGCAACGAACTAGAAGAAACACCGGATGCAACAATTACTTCTACGGCAAAAGATCCTGCATGATCAAGATATGGATGCATGATATGAGGGGATGCAACTTAACCAATTTAAGTTGAGACAAAAGCCCAACATTTAATTAGGAAGGTTTAAGTTATTTATCTAACCATCAATATTAAATGTTGTTAACATGGAAAAACAATAAGTAGGTGAGCTAAACAAGATTAAATGGAATAGGGCAATATTTAGTTAATACCCCAACACATTCCATATTTATTTATTAGGTGACATGCAAAACACAACTAAGATGCAAGATACAATATGAAAACATGAACATGGATGGCATATTAATATTCCTTGCATTTTTTTGGTTGGAAAACATATTTTATATGTTCAAAAAAAATTAGTTTGACCAAGTTATTAATTTAGCAATTTTAAATGAATTAAACAAGATTTAAATTATTTAACCAATTTTAAATATTCAAAACAGGAAACAAAGTTTATATTTGGAAAGCTTGTTCAATTTTTCATGGAAACCATATTTTACATGTTGGAATTGGATTTGAATTGCCCAAGTTATGAATTTTGCAATTTAAAAGGTGTAATTAAAGTATTGAATTATTACTCCAATTTTAATTACGAAAAACAGTGAACAAATTGCATATTTGAAAAGTACAGGAAATTTGGAATGGAATACATATTTTACTTTTCAAAATCGGAGTTTAAATGAATCTGTTATGGACATTTGAATTTCAGGGACCTTTCTGTAAAAAGCCAGGGGCTTGTGTGAGAGAAAAAGAAATCTAGATCTGGGTTTCAGATCCAGATCCACTCTCTGTACCGTACCCAGAGGGGCTGACCAGTGGGGCCAGGCCAGCTTGGCGCAGAGGTGGAGTGTGGTGTTTGCTGACTGTGCCGTGAGGGTCACAGACAGCAGGGACCCACCCGCGGGGTGAAATAGCGAAAAAGATTGGCCTTATCGGCCGAGGCGGGGATCGAACTCGCGTCGGGACCTCGCGTGGATGGAACCTGGCCACTGGGCCAGAGATGCGTTGGTGATAGATCTGGGATTTGGGCCGGTTTGAAGAGACGCCACGGAGTTAACTGAATTTTTGGACAACAGGTTCAGAAATTGGCTTCCGAGACGACGCCGACAAACCGAATGTGCGGCCGCGGCGCTGCTGGCTGGTACGCGAGCAGGCACGAGGGTGGCGTGTCGCCGGTGCTGCCGTGTGCGCCGGGGTGCGGAGGAGTAGGCGTGCGTGCACGCAGCATGGCGCGCAACGACACGAGGCCGAGAGGCGCGCGTCGACCGTGGTGGGCAGAGACGGAGGCGGTCGCAGGACGGCAGGACAATCTGGCGCATGACGGCGACCTCACAGAGCAGAGGGGAACAGAGGGGAGGCCCGAAGGCGGGTGCTCACCGAGGTGTCGTCGACGCTGATCGGAGGCAGGGCGGCTCGGGACGACGATGTTATCTGACGGAAGGGCAGGCGGTAGCAGCTGCGCGCCGGAGAAGAAAAAGGTGACGGCGTCGTCGATGGAGTCATCCTCCAGCCATGATTTCTTCAGCAAACACGGAGATGGAACCCTCCTGGTTCCATTCCGGACGCAGGACGGCTCGCGGAGGTCCGTGGTGGTGGCGCCATGGCCTGCAAGGTGCGGCCACGGAGGGCTTTGCTCCGGTTCAGAAACGATTCAGAGGAAGGTATAGTGGGAGGACCAGAGGAAGTAGAAGGAGAGGGTGGCGGCTGTAGGAGAGGAAGGAGGGGGAGGCCTAGGGTTTGAGGAGGGCCAGAGGGTTGGCTTTATGGAGGGGAAAGCAAGGAGAGGAGGGGACCAGGAGGTGGTCGTGGTTTGGTGATGGAAAGTGACAGGGAGGGTGCTCTCCTCGTGTGCGTGTCCGTACGGAGAAGAAGGTCGCTTGGTGGGGTGGGCTGGTGGCTAACGGGCTGGGGTGGTAGATGGGCCACTTTGGCCTGCCTCCCCCAGCAGTTCTCCTTTTTATTTTTTTATTTTTTTTTGTAGAAGAGAGATAAGAGAGAAAAGAAAGGGGTTTAGGGTTTTCAAAAATTAGGAAAGCAATTTGCATGCACTCAGCATTACAAATGCCCATGTGCACCACTTTTGTTTTTCAAAATTTTCAAAGTTTTTGTTAATGTTTGAATTTGAATTTGAAATTCAAATTAGGGTGTTAACAAACGGAATTTTATTAACCAAGCCAATTTTTAATTTCAATTCAATTTTTATGGAAACAATTTGATTTGAAAACAAAGGTGTATTGTTTGAAAATTTAAATTGGTTTGAATTTTTAAGTTGGTTTGCAAACAAGTGCACTACATGCATGATGCAATGCAATGCAATGCCAAAAGAAAAAAAAACAATCAACTTCTAATTGGGAAAAATCCCCCGGGTGTTACATGATCACCGCCGAGGAGGGGTACGATCTCGACGATGCCACGGAGGGCGTCGGTCAGATCTTACTCACGGAGGAGGAATGGCGAGCACGGCAGAAACGCCAGAGCGGGGATGGCTCAGGCGGATCAGGCTCCAACACCAACGATCGCAAGCAAAACAAGGGCCGCCCCAGCGGCAACAAGGAGAGTGCGCCCCGCAGCGGCGGCGCATCCAAGGAGGAAAAGTGTCGCTATTGCGGCCGAAAGGGCCACTGGGCCAAGGACTGCCGCAAGAAAAAACGAGAAGAGGAAGCCCAGGCTCACCTTGTCCAGGAAGACGACGACGCCGATCTTGCTCTGCACATGGCGGTGTGCGTGCCCAGCAACGACACAAGCAGTGCCACGGAGCGCACGGATCAAGGCCTGCGCGTCTACCTCAACGAGGAACGCGCACGCGTGCAGCTCCGACAGAGGGACGACAACGCGGACGTCGTGTGGTTCCTGGACACCGGGGCGTCCAACCACATGACAGGCGAGGAAGGCGCGTTCGCCGAGCTCGACAGGCGCATCGGCGGCACTGTCAAGTTTGGAGACGGCTCCCTCGTTGACGTCCACGGCAAGGGGACCGTCCTGTTCGACTCCGGGGGCGGGCAGCATCGGGCTCTCTCAAATGTGTACTGGATCCCAAGGCTGAAGAGCAACGTGGTGAGCGTGGGGCAACTCTATGAGATCGGGTGTCCAACCCATGTCGAGGATGGCATCATGACGGTGCTGGATCGCGTCAGGAAGGTCATGCTCAGGGTGCCGAGGGCTGCCAATCGCCTGTATCCTGTGCGGCTACAGATTGTAAGGCCAGTGTGTCTGCTCGCTCGCAGCAGCGACTCAGCTTGGCTCTGGCACTCCCGTTTCGGCCATCAGCACTTCCAGGGCCTCGAGCGCCTCGCCAGTCAGGACATGGTGCGGGGAATGCCACGCATTAACCACCCGGAGCAGCTGTGCGACGCCTGCTTGGCGGGAAAGCAAAAGCGTGCGCCCTTCCCACTGGGAGCGCGCTACAGAGCCAAGGAGCAGCTCGAGCTTGTACACGGTGACATCTGTGGACCCATCACACCCCACACTCCCGGCGGCAAGCGTTATTTCTTGTTGCTAGTGGACGACCACAGCAGGTACATGTGGGTGGTGCTGCTAAGCCAGAAGGATGAAGATGCAAGTGCTCTTCGTCGCTTCACTGCTGGAGCCGAGATGGAGAGTGGACGCCGGCTGCGCGTGCTGCGAACCGACCGCGGCGGAGAGTTCACATCGCGGGAATTCAATGATTTCTGCGCCGAGCGTGGAACTGCGCGTCATCTCACCGCTCCCTACTCGCCTCAACAGAATGGGGTGGTAGAGAGGAGAAATCTGACAGTGGTAGGCATGGTGAGGAGTATGCTCAAGGCAATGAGCATGCCTGCTACGTTCTGGGGAGAAGCTGTTCTGACAGCCGTGTTCGTCCTCAACCGATCATACACCCGTGCAGTGGAGTAGAGGACGTCGTACGAAGCCTGGTACGGCTGCAAGCCAGATGTCCACTTCTTGCGCGTGTTCGGATGCCGTGCGCACGCCAAAATCACTCGACCACACCTGAAGAAACTCCAGGACCGGAGCACGCCAGTGGTTTTCCTCGGCTACGAGCCGGGCGGCAAGGCCTATCGCTGCTATGATCCCGTCAGCAAGCGAGTGATCGTGTCATGGGACGTGGTGTTTGAAGAAGGGCGAGCTTGGTCTTGGGAACCTGAGAGCGGGATGGATCCAGCCATCGAGCTCCCGGTGGAGTACATCGTCTCCGGGGGAGTCCCTCGATCATCCACCGTGGAGATGGAGCCTGTAGCAGCGCACTCGCCGGGCGAAATCCAGACGCCATCCCCACACCCCTGCTCGGCAGAGAAAAGAGCCGTTTTTGCCACTCCGGCAGGAGGAAACACTGCCTCTGCTGCCACGGCAGAACGAACGCCCACGGGCTCTACATCGACACCTCCCACGTTCGTCTCACCACCGTGCGGCTTCGAGGACACCCTCGATGCAGTAGATGATGCTGCGCGCCCACATCTATTTCGTCTCGTCCATGACATGCTTGGCAAGGAGGCCGAGCACCCGGGGCAGGCAGAGCGGCTGCTTGTCGCGGAGGAGCCCAACGCCTTTGCTGAGGCTGAAGGACACGCACCCTGGCGTCATGCAATGTTGGAAGAGATGGCAAGCATCAAGGAGAACCAGACCTGGACACTCTCCGCCCTTCCCCCTGGACATAAACCCATAGGTCTGAAATGGGTGTTCAAGCTGAAGCGGGACGCCCAGGGTGAGGTGATCAAGCACAAGGCTCGCTTGGTAGCCAAGGGCTATGTACGGCGTGAAGGAGTGGACTTCGACGAAGTGTACGCCCCAGTCGCCAGGTTGGACTCCATGCGGATGCTCGTTGCGATCACCACCAAGTTTTAGTGGAATCTCCACCATCTCGACGTCAAGTCAGCGTTCCTAAATGGGGAACTTGCTGAGGAAGTGTACGTGGCTCAACCTCCTGGTTTCTCAAGGAAGAGGGGGGAACACAAGGTGTTGCGCCTGCACAAAGCGTTGTATGGGCCGCGGCAAGCCCCTCGCGCATGGAACCAGAAGCTCGACGCCACGATGTACTCACTTGGCTTCACAAGCAGCGAGTCTGAACACTCCGTGTACACACGTGGCCAAGGGAAGGAGCGACTCCTTCTGGGTGTCTACGTCGACGATTTGATCGTGGCGGGCGCGGACACCAACGAGATCAACAAGTTCAAGCTCCAGATGACCGATTGCTTCAAGATGAGTGACCTTGGGTTGCTCAGCTACTATCTTGGAATCAAGGTGAAGCAGGGAGACGCTAGCATCACACTGTCGAAGGCAGCCTACGCCGACAAGCTGCTAGACAAGGCCGGCATGGCAGACTGCAATTCTGCAGCTGTGCCGATGGAGGCCCGTCTGAAGCTGAGAAAGCACAACAAGCATCCACTGACGGATGTGACTGTCTACCGGAGCCTAGTTGGGAGCCTACGGTACATTGTTCATACTCGCCCTGATATTGCATTTGCGGTTGGGTATGTCAGCAGGTTCATGCAAACTCCAACGACAGAACATCTCGCTGCAGTCAAGCATTTGCTGCGATACATTGCTGGTACTCGCACATTTGGGTGCAGATACACCAGTGCAGGAGATATGCAGCTGGTAGGTTTCAGTGATTCTGATCTCGCAGGCGACGTCGATGATCGGAAGAGTACATCGGGCATGATCTTCAATCTGAGAGGCTGCCCGGTTTCTTGGCAATCACAAAAACAGAAGGTCGTTGCACTCTCTTCGTGCGAAGCAGAATACATGACAACTTCTGTGTGAACTGCTGGAGAAGGGAGAAGGCAAGCCAGCTACCATCTTTGTGGATAACAATTCTGCGATTCAACTGAGCAAGAACCCGGTCTTTCATGGTCGAAGCAAACACATAGAGGTTCGATATCATTTCATCCGTGGGAGCATTGAGAAAGGAAGGATTGCTGTGGAGTACATCCAGACTGAAGATCAGCTCGCGGACATACTCACCAAGCCACTTGGGCGAGTCAAGTTCCAGGACCTGCGCGCTCGCATCGGCGTGGTCGACGTCAAATAAACAACCGCAGCTAGCCTTAGGGGGAGAATGTGGAATAAATCTAGCTGTTTGGGTTCAGTTTCAGTTAGTGTAAGTTTCAGTTAGAGGCTTAGCCGTTTTCTTTCAGTTAAGAGTGGACGCGGTCTATGCGCCACTCCCGATCATGTAGGATCGCCTTGATGACCACGGTCTACCATGCGATGGCATGGCCGTGTAGGATCGTGGCTATCGGTACGGCCAGTTTGTTTTCAGCATATAAAGAGGAAACATAAAAGCGGCAGAAGGTATGCTGCACAAAAACTCTCTCTCGCTCTCGCTCGTTCGACAATCGATCTTCGATCCAGGAGACACACAGAGATCACAGTGCTTCGTGCTATCACCTGCGTGCACTCCATCCTCTGTAGCGGCCCCACCAACGGAGCCGTCCACGGCAGGATCGACCCGTGAACCTTGTCCACCATCCCCCTCCTTATAGCCCTTCCCCGAGTGACATGTCTCGCCATTCTGTCCACCTCCTCCCATACCTCCACCTCAAGCCTGCTCTCTACCCCTCTTGCTCTCTATGAGCGAGACGAGGGATTTTTTCCATTGAACCCAAAGAAGGAGAAGGCAATGGTTGTCGTCGATGGAGCTCCCATCTTCCCTCCTTTTTTTTTCTCTTCCACCTCTCCTTGCAAGCACGAACCTTGCTGACATCCTCTCCTTCCTTATTGCATGGAGCATTTGTTGCGCCATCAAGTCGCCGTCGAGCTCGTCCTCGGCCACGTGGGAGTTCGTGGATTCTACTGCTTTTTCCGCCGCCTCCAATATTTTTCCCCAACCCCCTGCAGCACTTACCTCACCTCTCCGCCGCACAGAACCATAGGTAAGCATGCATGCCCACCCGAGCCCAGCTAGGGTTTTTTCGCCTGCATACATGGCCGGAGGAAAAAGACGTGCGAGAGCCGTTGATCTACTCTAATATCGACCGTCCATCCGCTTACCTCTTTGCCCCCTCTCTAGCTCAGTCACGGACCGGCCCATCTCGGTGGAAACCGGCCTACAAGTAGATCTGGCCCAGTCCAGATTTTCTTTCCTAGGTTTATTCATTTCCCAGTTATCAAAAAAACAGCCCCGTTGATTTTAATCGAATTAAAATTGTAAATCATAATATCTCGCCAAATGAAAAAACCATGGTAGTACCCCTGCAAGTTCTTAACCTTTCCCAACTTACATATCTTCTTTTAGATGGATATTTTAGGAGAAAAGAAGTGGATGCCAGAACCGCTCTGTTTCACCTTTCCAACCATATAGTTTACAATAATATTCCTATCAGTGCAACCTCAACTATTTTGGTTATTCCTACTCAATAGTTATATGTAGAAGTTTGTCTTGCATGATTATGAGTTTGTGTTTGAAAATGACATGCATTTTGGTAGAATGACAGAGAGCCACAAAATGATTTTTAGAAATTTTTCTAGAAATTTTTTTTGTTATAAATCCTTTTGTATGAGCTTCTGTATGCTTAGATCTATCATATCCTAGATTTGTGTGATTTTTTGAGCTATAGATTATTTTTGGCATGCAGTACAAGTTTTAGTTGTTTTCTACCTTCATTGATTGTTGATTTTTTATTTTGATGTTACCAGCATGCCTAGGGGTTGGTTTTTGTGTTATATGGATGCTACCTTGTAGATCTATCATGCTAGATTAAATCTTGCTAAAAGATCTATTATTGTTTGCGTGCATGCATGTCTAAATAGTTATTTTCCATTTCTATTTTAGTACTTTGTTTAAATCTTGTTATCTTCATGTCTTGAGTGATTTCATGACATGATTAGTACAGATTTTTCTATGTTATTAGTTTGCCTAGCCTCTGGTGTACTATCTATCCATGTTTGGAAAAGCATGTGTTACTTTGAACATTGTAGTAGTGCTTGTTGTTATTTTCCTATGCATGTGTAGTTGTTTCTATGTTGTTTTCTTGTTGTTTTGTTCATCCTCATGAATGACCAGAGAGTCATTTACCTTTATATGGTCATGTTATGAGAGTGGTACATCCACTGGACTCGTGCCATTTTGGTTGAGGATCCATAATATCAATTCTAGTAAGATTCATTGATATTGTCTATGCATGTTTGTTTGTTGATGTGTACCCTAGTGCTATTGCATTTTGAGTGTATTTGTTTGTGTTAATGCTTATTGTATGTTTACTCTAGTAGTCATTGCTTGCCTATGTTAGGTACTGATTGTGTGTTTTTCTTTTATTTTTACGATGTTAGATAACAAAGACGGTATTATCCCTGAAGTGGTTTATTGCAACTCTTGTTTATTTCAAGAGCAAGACCAGGACCAGTACCAAGGCAAGCCACTCTAAATGCTTGCTTGTTGTTTACTTATTATTATCTATCATGCATGCTTTACTCCTGAAGTTTTACAAAAGTTTGATTCAAAAACTATTTTTGAAGTGGAATATGCTACTATCTATGTTATGTATCTAATATTCTATAGCCATTACATAATCTTGGTGTTACCAAGCCCATTATTCATCATTTTAATTCACCACTTAATTTAATTAAGTCCCTTAGTGGACATTTAAACTTGGTGTCTTTGGAAAACCCCCGAGGAAAGGTGGGACCTTGTCCATGGGAGGTATGTGAAGGAGAAATGTTTTCGGTTTGTTTTTCCAAAACGACACATAACCTAGTCTTCGTCGGACAACCAATACGTACTTCCACATTACCTCAATATGGGCACGGGGTCTAACTAAAATCTTGTCAGTGTTAGTCCGTATCTAACTCAACGTGTTATAGGGGTTAGAGTCCCCTGAACTGAATTGTCACCAGGAGGTAGTAACGGGGCATTCAAAGTGTGGGATTAATTTTCCACCGGTTGTGACAGTTGGGTCTCTTGTCATGGCGGTGTGATGTCAGGGGAAACCGGATCGATACGTCTGACACACTCGATGCCGGGGAGAACAAACCCAGTTTAAGAGGTAGTCATTTACTAGCACCTGCATAGTGGATAGCTAGGACCAGTTATCTGATGTCCGCATACTGTCGCGGACAGTCTGTGGTTGTTCATGGCGGATGTACTGGATCTTGTGGAATGTATACACCTCTGCAGAGTAAAACTATTCAGAATAGCCGAGTCCTCAGATATGGATAGTTGAATGGCCATGCAGCTAGTATTGTGTCAAACTTTTCAAAACGTTTGAATAGTGTTTCAGTATTATACCTGGGAGGTACTCGGAAAGGGAAATGATCGTACCTTTGAGGTACCGGAGAATGATTACCTTGAAGATGGGATCTTCCAAGAAGTTTTCCAAAGAAGAAACTTTCTTTCTATAAAAATACTTTACCGGAACCTTGTGGACATGCAATATTTACAAGAGAAACTAAATATCTTTTGTAGTTTCTTCTTCAATAAAAAAAATCTAAAACTTGATCAACCATGATGGATCTTCCATTCATCGTGGCTAGTTGAACCCTAAATATAGCCTTCCTACCACCTATAAATAAATATATATATATATATATATATATATATATATATCATGGCTAGTTGAACCCTAAATATATGCATACTTGCATGTTTGAACTTTCATTTGGGGTGACTTGCGAGTACAATCCAATGTACTCATATTGGTTTCGTCCATGGCTATTTACTCCGCTAGACGTCAAGGAGCAGTCTCATGAGGACATCTACGAGGAGGAGTAGTTCAACGATCCAGCGAACTAGGCACGTCTCCCGGTCAACAGCCCATGGTGTTAAGGCGCTGAGGATTTACTACGTTGTGTTTGCTTCCGCTAAATAGTTGTGTGTTTTGTCTACCCTACATGGTAGTTGTCTCAGTCTTGGTCAAGTGACTGTTTGTGTAACCTTTGTTATTCGTGTACTAGATGATGTACTCTGATGTACCAACTCTAAATAATTTTCTCACAACTGTCCGATCCGAGATCATGAGTGTATGCATATTGGAGATCTCGGACTGCTAGTCTGGGGTCGCCACAGCTATTTGCCGTCCAAAATATCAAGGGGGGCTAGGAATTGAGGTGCTTGAAATAAAGAACAAATGTTTGTTAAGCAAATGGCTTTATAAAATCTTGCATGAAAAAGGTTTTTGGCAAGAATTGTTATGCAAAAAACACCTATATAACAAAACATTGGCTCAAGTGGAACCGAAACATTATGACTCTCCTTTCTGGAAGGGGGTTATGGAGGTGAAAATTGATTTTTTTCGAATGAGGTTATTTCACAGTGGGTAATGGCCTAACAACTCGTTTTTCGGTAAGATACTTGGCTAGGGAATAAGCCACTATAGGTTCAATATCCTTCTCTATTTAATTTCGAGCCATAAGGATGTATCGGTGGGAGAAGTGTTGTCACACAATCCTCAACAAATTGAGTTTCAGGAGGAGTTTGACAGGGAGAAAATACAAATCCTAGAAAAAAATGGTTGAAAGACTTATGAGTGCTTCTCTCACAAGTGAACATGATAGCTTCGATTGGTGGCTGAGAAAGGCTGAGAAACAAAGGTTTGTTCATAGTTAAGCCTATGTAAGTTGATTATATGCATGGACACACGCCATTCTTGCGTAAATATTTGTCGAAGCTAAAAGTCCCTCTAAAGATTAAGATTTTCATGTGGTTTCTTCGGCGTAAATTTCTTCCCACTAAAGATAATTTCATTAAAAGACATTGGACTCGATGCAAACGTTTTGCTTTTTGTCAATCAGATGAGTCTGTAGAGCACATTTTTATATCTTGTAACTTCACAAGACAAGTTTTTGACGATTAATTCCCTTTACCTTTAACATTACTCCACCAAATAGTGTGGCTAATATGTTTGGTTGTTGGCTTGACGGGTAGATAAAAAACTAAGGCTCGTATATGCATTGGCACTTGTGCTTTCGTTTGGGCTATTTGGAACTGCCGGAATGATGTTGTGTTTAAAAAGGTCAAGGATGCTCATTTTTTGCAGGTTGTTCACCGAGCTACGTATTGGATCCATATGTGGTCCTTTCTTCTACCTCCATAGCATCGGGATCTTATGGATACCAGATGTACTCGCTTGATGGCGGTCGTTCGGGCTATCTTCCGTCAGTGTGGCAGACGACACACTAGCCGACTTCAACATGTGTAGTTTTCGTCTTCTACGCGTCTTTCTTTGGTTGACTCATGTCGCAATTTGGCTGACCCTTGAGTTGTAATGACGTGGACTGAATGTTTTCAATCTTTTTATTTATTAATATAAACAATTGTGTGCATCATCATGATGCGGAGGCTAGAGCGATGCTCCTATTTCGGGAAAAAAAAGGTAGTGAAATATGTCCAGATACATTCCTTTTAACGACAACTAATATGGGATGGAGGGAGTAGTACTTTCCTTCGCATCCATCCTATTGGGTGTTAATTGATCATCAGCAAGGTATCAACATAGCCGCACAAAAAAACTGTGAAGCTTTAACCGGTGGTGCTGGACATGGCACCTCTCTTGATATGGGGTAGCCCGGTCTTCTTAATGAGCTTTTGATAATTTCGTGGATGATAACTAGTATCTTGCGCCGAACTCGCCGGCTAATCCTTGCTGCTGATTGCAACAGCTCGTAACCCCTTGGATATTCGAAACTCCACGCTTTTGCACGAGTAGCCACCAACTACAATTGGTCTTGTATCTTCTAATTCCCAATGGAACAACTGATAACACGCAGAATTTGCAAGTTGGTATACTTCAAGATGAATGCTTCTCGCAGTCAAACAAGAGGTTCTAGGGTTTATGTTTTATCGTAGTCTAAACGTTCACCACACGCAGGTGGTAGGTATTTATGAGGGGGTGCAGCCACAAGGCCCTTGTGCAAGCACCACCTAGCCTAATACGAATTGGACTCAATGTTGGACTAAACCAGATACAAACCGACCCATGATGGGTTCGGCAATAATAGGACACGCGGACCCTTTCCTACACATAGTAGGACTCATCATGAGGTGCAGCAAAAGCTTCTTGGGCGCCATATCCATCGTTATCCTCACTTGAGTACTTGTGGAAAACAACCTGCTCTTCTTCTTCCATGTGTATATGCTTGTTTTCCACCATAGGATGTTTGTTTTCCATCTTGTAATGTTTGTTTTCCAGCTTGTAACACTTGTTTTCTAGCAGCTCCCTCTTGTTTTCCAACTCCTCCTGATGCTCTCTTCCATCCATGTTTGTGTTATCAATAACCCTGATCATACATAAATGCATAGACTTGGGTAGTATAAAATTATCATCAACAAAAACATCATATTCTAATAAGAATGAGTTCACTTGTTGTTTTAGTAACTTGGTTCTTGATCTTGTCATTGGACCAATTCTTCATTCATTGGGTTTGTCTTGAACAGAAACATCTTCAATTGGAGAAGGTGTAGAAGAACTAGGGATGTCCTCATCATCCTCCCCCCTCCCCCCTGAAATGGCGTCGTCCTCGACGCATCAAGGTCCTCTCCATGGTATGGTGTCAAATCAGCCACGTTAAAGAAATTACTCACACCAAACTCATCACTAGGAAGATCAATCTTGTAGGCATTATCATTTATCTTTGCAAGCACTTTATATGGACCAGCACCTCTAGGCATCAACTTTGACTTGCGCAAATGTGGGAAATCTGTCTTTGCGAAAATGCACCCACACCATGTCTCATGGCCGAAATATGACTTCCTTTCTCTGCTTGTTAACTCTCTCGGCTACATGTCTTCCCTTCTTCTCTATTGCTTGCTTTGTTTTCTCATGGATGGTCCTCACGAAATCAGTTCTCTTTGATGCCTCCATGTTCACTCTTTCTTGTATGGGAAGTGGCAGCAAATCAAGTGGTGTTATGGGTTTAAAACCATACACCACCTCAAAAGGGCAATTGAGTAGTAGAATGCACCGCTCCATTATAAGCAAACTCTATATGGCGGAAACAATCTTCCAACTACCGCAGATTCTTCTTTATCGTAGCTCTCAATAAGGTGGATAATGTGCGATTTACCACCTCCGTTTGTCCATCAGTTTGGGGGTGACAAGTAGTAGAAAACAACAACTCTGTCCCCAGCTTCCCCCAAAGTGCCTTCCAAAAGTAGCTCATAAACTTCACGTCACATTCGGAAACACTAGTCCTTGGTACTCCATGTAATCTCACTATGTCCCTGAAAAACAGATCAGCAATATGTGACGCATCGTCGCTCTTGTGGCATGCAATAAAATGTGACATCTTAAAAAATCTATCCACTACCAAAAATATAGAATCATGTCCTCTTCTTGTTCTTGGTAATCCTAGCACAAACTCCATACTAATGTCCTCCCATGGAGTAGTAGGTGCAGGAAGAGGAGTATACAAACCATGAGGATTTAATTATGATTTAGCCTCGTTGAAAGTGATGCAATGCCTCACAAACATATCCACATCTCTCCTCATGTGTGGCAATTAGAAGTGATCAGCCAACATGAGTAATGTTTTCTCACGCCCAAAGTGTCCCATCAATCCACCACTATGTGATTCTTGCAATAATAACAAACGCAAGGACGACTCGGGTACGCATAATTTGTTAGCTCTAAACAAATATCCATCATGCACATGAAATTTATCTCATGCTTTCACATTAGAACAATTCGCATATGCAACCTTAAAATCATTATCTTGAGCATACAGATCTTTCAAACTCTCTAAACCAGGAACTTGCACATCTAATTGTGTTAATAACATATTTTTCCTAGATAGAGTGCTAGCAACTACATTATCTTGGCCTTTCTTGTACTTAATGATGTATGGGAAAGATTCAATCAATTCAACCCACTTAGCATGACATTTATTAAGACAAGATTGGCTCTTTAAAAAATTCAATGCCTCATGATCAGAATATATGATAAATTCTTTTGGCCACAAATAATGTTTCCAAACCTCAAGAACTCTAACAAGCGCATACGATTCCTTACCATAAACAGAATAATTCAATTGGGCACCATGTAACTTCTCAGAAAAATAAGCACTCCACCAATTCATTACCATACGGGTTTGTTTTCTTGCATAAGCACTCCACCAATTCCAATACCACTAGCATCACATTCAATTTCGAATTGCTTATTGAAATCAGGAAGTACTAACAATGGTGCAGAAATCAAACGTTTCTTAATCTCATCAAAGAAATTATCTTGTGTAACACCCCATTCGAATTCAACACATTTTCTAGTTAGATCATTTAAAGGTGCAGCAAGTGTACTAAAGTCTTTCACAAATCTCCTATAAAAACCAGCCAATCCATTAAAACTTCTTCTTTGACTAACATCATTGGAATAGGCCAATTTTTAATAGCTTCAATTTTAGATTCATCTACTTAAATACCATTCTTAGAAACAACATATCCCAGAAATATGACCTTATCTTTGCAAAATGTGCACTTAGAAAGATTACCATAAAGTTTATTTTCACGTAGCACATGCAAAACTTGTCTAATATGATCAACATGCTCATAGTCATTGCGGCTGTAAATTAATATATCATCAAAATACACAACCACAAACTTGCCAATAAAATTTCTCAAACCATGGTTCATTAGTCTCATGAACCAAAAGGCATCACTAACCATTCATGTCAACCAAATTTTGTTTTATAGGTTGTTTTCCACTCACCCCCCCCCCCCTCTTTCATCCTAATTTTATGATGACCACTACGCAAATCAATTTTAGAAAAAATAGCAGCACCACTTAATTCATCTAACATGTCTTCCAAACGAGGTATAGGATGACGATAATGAATAGTGATGTTATTAATTTCTCTACAATCTACACACATGAACCAAGTATCATCTTTTTTAGGAACTAAAATAATAGGAACAACACAAGGATATAGGCTAATGCGAATATACCCATTATCAAGAAGCTCATGTACATTTTGTTGAATTTCTTTTGTCTCTTGGGGATTGGTCCTATAAGGGGCTCGGTTTGGCAATGTTGCTCCAGGATCAAATCAATTTGATGCTCAATGCAATGCAATGGTGGCAGCCCTGCTGGTATCTCCTCTGGAAAGACATCATCAAACTCCTGCAACACATTAGAAACACCAATAGGAAGAGGGGCCATGTCATTAGAAACCAAAATTTCCCCTTTGTGCATGAGCACTATAGGAAGTAAACGAGGATCCTCACTAAATTCTCTCAAGTCCTCTTTGGTGGCTAACATACATAGTACGTTCACTCCCTCACTTTTATTTTTACCACTCAGAATGGTTTTGCTATTTTCACTCACAGAAATATTATTCTCTTGTCTCTCTACTCTCTCACTCTCCTTCTCAAGATTTACTTCAATTTTTTTATGAGACTCATTTACAATTTGTTGTGGTGTCATGGGCCTCAAAATTATGTCCTTCCCATGCCAATTCAACTGATAAGTATTAGCTCTCCCATTGTGTATAGCCCTCCTGTCAAACTGCCATGGTCCCCCAAGCAACATGTGATAAACAGACATAGGCACCACATCACACTCAATGGTGTCCTTATATGGTCCAATTTGAAACTCAATTATCGCCATGTAGCTCACCTCCATCTCTCTGTTGTCACTCGTCCACTGAATATAATAAGGATGAGGGTGTGGGATATATCTCAATTTCAGCTTTGAACATAAATCTTTGTTTGCTAAATTTCTGCAACTCCCTCCATCAGTAATAACTTTGCAAGCCATTTGAGGGCCTACAATTCCTTTAGTTTGGAAGAAATTGCATCTTTGATTTTCTTAACTAGGAACAACACTCAAAGATTTTTGTGTGCCAACAATAGAAGGATATTGTGTAGCATATGCATCAAGTGGACCATCATCATCACAATCATCCTCCTCATTAGGATCAGCATCATCACATGTTTCATACTCATTATCCTCGTTAACAAGCATGATCTTTTTATTAGGACAATCTCTCTTAAAGTGCCATTTCCCTCCACTTGTATGGCAGCTCATCTCTGTTTCTTGTTGTAGACATAGTAGATCCACTAGAACTTGCTGTCGGTTGGAATGATTTCTTTGTGTTAGAGGTACTACTATCGGGTTTGGAAGAGGGAACACCACGAAATTGAGATGATTATGGTGTAGGTGATGAAAATGCAAAATTTCTAGGAGTAAAAGATCTCCTAGCACTCATCCTTGCCACCTCGGCCAGTTGTGCCTCAGTATCTCTTGCTTGATGTAACAGTTCATTCATGTGATTATATTGGAGATGCCTCACAATGCTCTTGATTTTAAATTGCAAACCTGAGAGAAAGTGTTGCATAGTATGTGTTGGTTCCTCTCTAACCCGGGCCCTTTGGAGAATCGGCTCTTTCTCTCTATAATAAGCATCCACTGACAATGTGCCTTGCTTCAATTTATGCAATTTATCATATAACGTTCTAATATAATTCTTTGGCACAAATCTGTCCCTCGTAACTTGCTTCATTGTCCTCCATGAAACAATTTCTGGATCACCATTTTCTGCCCTCAATTGTGTAATATTATCCCACCACAAAAGAGCATAGCCATCAAATCCAGAAGATGCAAATTTTATTTTTCTATCCTCGGTGTACTCGTGCAATCTCCAAAGCTTCTCAATTTTCAGCTCCCACATCCAATATAGAAAATTTTGGTTTTCCCAAACCATCATCTTCTCTATTGTTTTCTGGAGCTTGTGCTCTTCTAGCATAGGCATTACCCACACGGCCATGGAGGGCATTACCTCGGCCAGCCTCGAAATCAGCACCATCATGAACATTGGGGTCAATATGGCCTTGAGGAGCTCTTTGTTGTTGCACTAGAGTAGCCAAATTAGCAATCCTTCTTGTCAAATTTGTCACAGACTCTTGCGAAACATCAACAGATTCTTGAGTAGCAGCAGCTTCTATTTTCAGATCCAAAGTGTCCAATTCCTTTCTCAAAGCATCATCATTTTTATCTATTTTAGTAGCTATCCTTTTGTACATTGTATCTCTCAAAGCCTCATACTCATTCCACTTCACAACTTCATCAGGTTTCTTCTTAGTCTGCACATCAAAATCACTAGAAGAATCCATGATTAATATGTTAGTGAAAGAAAACAAATATAGGATGTGGTGTTCTCTCACAACTCAATCAAAACAAGAAAGACGGGTGTATCTTACCGTTCCAAAGTGAATATAAATACTTACCAACAAGTAATAGCAACTATTATGACTTGGTGTGAAGAATAGAATTGATACGGCACCTCCTGTATGTGCTACGTATTTTTTTTCCCTGCTACTCATGCTCTTCGGCGACGACTATTGTTCCTTTTCTTACCACGCAAGGAGAAGATCAAAGGAGACGTGACTATATTTGAAACAATTTGGTGGAGCATGTTCTGTTTGAAGGAGTCTGACTAGGGTCACCTATAAGTGTGGCAATATGGCGCACCTACAAAAGAGTCATTTTAATTTTAGTGTTCCGTTTTATTTTCTGTTTAGGAAAAGTGAGTCTGTATCAAGTTATTTTATTTTTCTAGTTGGTTTACTTGTAATTCAAGTTGAGTCGGCTATTATACAAAGCCAGGTGCGACCATGTAATAGGAGAGTTGAATTTATTTAAGATTGAGAATATAGAAAAGGTCCCAGATGTCGGGGGACAACAATATCGTTTGTTTTGCTTGCCGATTCACGAGGATCTATTGTGCGAGTCGTGGAGTAGATCAAATCTGCTCACCGACCGAAGTTATATGTGGTTGTTGTTGGTTCGCCGTGAAAGATTGGGCCAAAACCCTCTTGGATCACGTTGATCCGTATCATCTTGGTATCAGAGCATCGGGTTTCTCACGACGTCCATATTGCTGAGATTGCTATCTGCTGGGGAGCTGCGATTTGTCCATTAGGGTTAAAGATCTGTTGCGTTCGTGTTCGCCTGCGAGTTGCTTCCAGAGGCTACTGTGCCAAGACACCGGTGTTCATCTGCTGAGTTGTACTGTTTAGGGAAGGTGTGGGAGATACAGCGCGAGGAGTTTCCGCTGCCGCCGGCCTACATGTTGTCGCCAAGCTGTTCCACGCGCTGCTGATCGCTGTCGAGACAGAGATTGTTTTGTTTTCTTTTGGAAGATTCCACACCAATCGATCTGGTTGCTACGTACAAAAGCAAAAGGCTGCTTGAATTTCGATCGGTGGAGTTACGTACAGACAAAAACAAAGGAAAGGATTGGAGTCTAGTTTGGATACAGATGAGTGGTTTGGCAAGTTGAAAAAAAAGGGAAAGTCCATAATGGATTGCTACATACACACAAAGAATATAAAAAATTGAAGGAGAAGTAGAGATTTGATACGATACCTACCTAGTCACGTACAGGGATAGGGTCGTTTCTTATTTTCCTTTTGGGTTGCACAGGAACCAAGTCTACGTACAAGGATTCCCGAGCACAAGGTTCTGCTGTTCTAGTACACTGCTACTGACGAGTTATACTACTGCCTTGGCGTTATTTGCATCGCTCTTTGTCGGACACACGTTTTACTGCGGAAACACGCCGAATGAAACAACATGGCTTGTTTATCAGCTGGATCTTGGTTAGAAGAGAGGGGCGAATTTAATAATCTGTTTCATACTAAGTTGAAGGTACAAGACAGAGCATGTGCACTGGCGATTGATCATTGGAGCACTGTCAACATTGTTAGTCTTGAGATGGTGGAGAAGCTGAACTTGCCGAAGACACCACATGCAAAACCATCTCAGTTATGTTGGGGTCCGTACAAGTTCACTATCAAGTACCAAACACAATTGCAATGTACGCTGGGACCATTATCCTTTGTAGTTCTATGCGACATAATTCCACAATATTTAGTTTCATGTCACCTTTTATTTGGAGAGACATGGTGTGAGCAACAAGGTGCAGTTCACGCCATGAACTATGACACATACATGTACTACCAATATACCTTGATTTGTGGTAAGAGGGAGTATGCACTGAAATCTATGGATACCATCATCTACAAGGCTTGGCGAGATGAAAGATTGCAGAAGAAGGAGGCCGAAGAGAAGCTTAGAAAGCTCGAAGAGGCAAAGAGAAGGGAAGCCGAAGCTGCTGCAAAAGTGGTGGCCGACGTTGTTGCACCTGTTATGGAGCCTGTTCAGCCTACAGTGGTGGTCGATAGTGCTGCAATTAATGTTGTTTCTGCAGAGTCTACTGTTGACGTCCCTATGGTTGACCTTCAGCCAATTCATGGCGATGTTGCTGCAGAAGATGGCTTGAAACCGAGCACGGTTTCGCCTGAAGGGAGGGAGGATGATACAGCACCTCCTATATGTGCTATGTATATTCTTTTCCGTTCTACAGATTCTCTTCGGTGACGACTATTGTTTCTTTTCTTACCACGCAAGGAGAAGATCAAAGGAGACGTGACTATATTTGAAACAGTTCGGTGGAGCGTGTTGTGTTTGAAGCAGTCCGGATGGGGTCCACTTGTAAGCGTGGAAATATAGCGCACCTACAAAAGAGTCATTTTAATTTTAGTGTGTCGTTTTATTTTCTGTTTAGGAAAAGTGGGTCCGTATCAAGTTATTTTATTTTTCTAGTTGGTTTACTTGTAAGTCAAGTTGAGTCGGCTATTATATAAAGCCAGGTGTGTCCATGTAATAGGAGAGTTGAATTTATTTGAGATTGAGAATACAGAAAAGGTCCCATGTCGGGGGACAACAATATTGTTTGTTTTGCTTGCTGATTTGCAAGGATCTGTTGTCCGTGTCGTGGAGTAGATCAAATTTGCTCACCGACCGAAGTTATCTGTGATTTTTGTTGGTTCGCCGTGAAAGATTGGGCGGAAACCCTCTCGGATCATGTTGATCCGTATCAAGAATACCCAGGGGTTTAAACTATCACAAAGGATAAAAAGGATATATAGTGGGGCTTGGTATGGATACCTAACAATCACCAAAATAACAAGTCCTATTTGTTGTTTGTGTGATACAAAAATTCACCTAGGAAACACACACCAATATGGAGACAAATGTGGCAAGCAACTATATGGATGAAAAAGTTGCGATGCACTCGAAAGACACTAGCCAAACTCAAGATAAACAGGCACAAGATTTCTCAATTTTAGTGTCAATGTATAACAATGATCAAAACAGCTCCAATCACAAATGATGATATGATACTCTCGACCTCTTTTGCTAAAAAAAAATTCTCTTTTTTTATATACTTTTCTCTTTTCTATTTTTTTTATACTTTTTCAATGGTCAATAACAACTAAGAGCAAAAATAACAATATGATAACAATAAGACACAATGATATGATGCTATTGAGCAGGCTGTAATGAGCAAATAAAATAGCTAGTCTTGTGGGCAGACATAATTAATTGCTTTAGAAAGGTTGTGTCTATGTCTCACAAGGTTAAGAATTGAAATCCTAAATAAATTGCAAAAGAAAACAATAATAAAAACAGTAAGATGAACTCGATGCCTCACGGCAGAAAACTGCTTGTTTTTGTGCGAGGCAGACGAGTGGCCACAGTTGTATTTATACTCGCGGGCACGGCAGAGAAAGTAGTTGAAGCTATGTCGGGCAGGGCAGCACTCTGAGTCCCGCTAGTGCTAGAACGCGAGTGCGGCAACGGATCGCACGATTCTGTGTCGGGCAGGGATTCCGACTGCGGTAAGGTGCGGCAGCGTTTGGACGCAAAACCGTGCCGGGCAGAGAACGGATTTCGAGTGGAAGTAGGGCGCGGCAGCAAATTGATCAATTCCGTTCCGGGCAGCATCCGAGTGAAACTAGAACAAGAGCTTTTGGTGTCGCGGCAGCAACTAGAAATCGACTCAAGCTAGGAGATCCAAGGCAGGGAATTGGATAACAACGTGCCACAATAGAAATCGATCCAAACTTGATAGAAACTAGAAAACACTCGGGTAACTTATTTTTGTATGGATATTTCGGATAGAACTTGAACTAGAACTCGGAAATACTAAGAACCCTAACCCTAACTGAAACTAAAAGACTCAAAAAGAAAAAGGAAACGCAAGATGATGAGGACATCCCTAGTGCTTCTCCACTTTCTCCCATTGAAGATGTTGCTATTAAAGAGAAACATGATGAAGTGAGAATTGGACCAATGACAAGATCAAGAACTAAGTTATTACAACAGCAGGTGAATTCTCTCTTATTAGAATATGATGTTTGTTTTCATGAGAATTTTATACTACCTAAATCCATGCATTTATATATACTCAGGTTCGTTGATAACATAAGCATGGATGGAGGTGCACTTCAAGAGGAGCTGGAAAACAAGATCACTATGGTGAAAACAAACATGGAAGATGGTGAAAACAATTCTACAAGCGTGGAAAACAATTGTTAGCTTGTTATTCCACACTCATAGATGATAAAAACAAGAGGAGGGCGCCCACAATGGATATCAATGCGCCATAGAGATTCCTAGTAGTTATAAATATGGTTTGTATACCATTATGGCCGCACCCCCCTATTTTGGGTCGGTTTGTATCAAGTTGGGTTCGAGTCCAAGTCCAAAGTGGGTCCTATTCGGGTTGGGAAGGGATGCTTGCGCAATACCCCTTGTGGCCGCATCCTACCCCCTCATATATATCCTTTGGTGTGAATTAGATAGGTTAGACTACGATAAAACATAAACTCTAGACTTCTAGATTGTATTGCTCCAAGCATTCATCTTCAATCATACTACTTTGCAAATCTGAGTGTATTCTGCTGTTCCACTAGGAATAAGGAGAAACGGGACCACTTGTAGTCGGTGGCTACTTGTGCAAGAGTGTGGAGTCGCGAATATCTGAAGGTGTTAAGTGTTGTTGCAATTGGTGACAGAGTTTAGCCAAAGGAGAGAGCGAGGTATCATATTGGTTACCAAATTATCAGAAAGTTCACTGAGAAGATCGGGCATCCCCTTATCATCTTGGTATCAGATTACTGGGTTTACTCGGTGAGCTGTGTTTATCCCTTTAGATTCGAGTTGTTTTCATACATATACAGAAAAAGCCACATAAAAATAGTAGTAGATCTTTGCCTTTGCCTTAGATAATCTCTAGTTTTCAATTTCTAGTGTTGTTTTGTGTTTCTTTTTCTCCTTTTGAGTCAGTAGGTTTAGAGTTAGGGTTAGGGTTCCTCGAGTTCTTAGTCGTGTCCACCAAAAAATCCATCCAAAAATATCAATCCGAGCCGTGGCAGTACCCAATTCCTAGTCGCACTCCAATTCCTGCCGCAACACGCGTTTTCACCAAATTGTTGTCGTTGTACGCTTCCTAGCCGTTATCGGAATCACTCTGCCGTGCCCCTGGTTCATATCGGATTCGCCTTACCAATGCTACAAAAATCCGTACGCGCAGCACACCACACCACCCCCGCACGCGCTGCCGCGGTACGGAAACAGCGCAAAAATCATTGCCACCGCTGCCGTCTGTTTCTTTTCTCTGCCGCCCGCGCGCGCTCGACCACAGCCAGCCTCTGATCTTTTGTACGCGCATCAGCTGCTGCCGTATGGCACAGTTTCGGCGGGTTTGCTGCCGCGATAGCCTACTGTGCGTCTAAAACGCTGAGTTTTGCTGCCGCCGGCAGAAAAACAGTACAATCTCTGCCGTGGGTTTCCTTTTAGCTTAGATATTTTTCCTTTTAGTTTTTTGTTCCAATTTCTTTAGGTTTTCTTTTCCAATCTTTGTGAGCCATAGACACATCCATTCTACAGCAATTAAATAGGTACCTTGCCCACAAGACTAGCTATTTTGTTGCGCTTTTACAGGCTGCTCATTATCATATCTTTGTGTCACATTGATTAAGCTTTGTGTTCACTTGTTATTTTTGCTCCTTTAGTTGTTATTCGGCCAGTAAAAAGTATTAAAAAAAAGAGAAAAACAGAAAATAGAAAAGGAGAAAAACATAATTGAGAAAAAGCAAAAAGAGAGGCCTTTGAGACATATTGTTATTTCTGTCATTTGGAGTTGTTTTCATTGCTATCATTGACACTACGCATTGAGCAATCTTGTGCCTGTTTATCATTGAGCTTGGCTAGTGTCTTTCTAGAGCATTGCAAAATTCCATCCACATATTTGCATTGCCACTTTTTTCTCCAATTTTGGTGTGTGTTTCCTAGGTGTTATTTTTGTATCATTCACAAACAGCAATAGGACTTATTAATTGGTGATTGTTAGGTATCCATGCCAAGACCCACCATAGAACTTGTTTTACCTTTGTGAGAGAAAAAACCCCTGGGTATTATATTCTTCACACCCAGTCACATTAGTTTCTATTACTTGTGGTAAGATTTTCTTTTCACTTTGGAACAGTAAGGATCACCTCTTTTGCTTGTTTTGAGTGAGTTGAGAGAGGCACCACAACCCATAGCAATTTTTTTTATTTCACTAACCTATTAATCATGGCTTCTCCTAGTGATGTTTCTGCGCAGGGTAAGAGAGCTAATGGTGATGAGCATGTGAAGTGGACAGATTTGGAGGAGATGCAAGAAAAATTGAACACAACCATTGCTGCAAAAAATTCAGAATTACATTCTGTCATTGACAAATATGGAGTGGACATGGATACACATGTTCAGAATTTGGGCCTTCAAATTGATACTATGACTGAAACAGCTGCTGCTACACAAGAGAAAGTTACAACCTTACAAACTTCTCTTGACACATTGACTACTCAAATTGCTTCCTTGGCTACTTTGGTAAATCAAAGGCTACCTGCACAGGATAATGGTAGTGCTTTTGGTGATGATGATAATGATGAGGGTAATTTTATCCCTCATGGTCGTGGATGTGGTAGAGGTAATAATGGTGGTGGTTGTGGCTTTGTTGCTAGAAGGGTCCATGCAAGAACCAAACCGAGAGGATGATGGGCTTGGCAAACCAAAATTCATGTTACCATCCTTCAATTTTGATACTGATGATGTAGAAGAGTACCTCATGTGGGAGCTGAAAATAAAAAAAATTGTGGAGGATGCATGAGTATACTGAGGAGAGAAAAATTAAACTTGCTTCTTCAGGTTTTGATGGCCATGCTTTGCTATGGTGGGATAATATTACAAGAACAAGAGCAAGAAATAGAGAACCTGAAATTGCTTCATGGAGGGAGATGAAGCAAGTTATGAGAGACAGATTTGTGCCTAAAAATTATTTGAGATCATTATTTCACAAGTTGCAACACTTGAAGCAAGGCTCCAAATCTGTGGATGCTTATTTTAGGGAGATGGAGCTAATATTGCAAAGAGCAAGAGTGAGAGAAGACACATATGCAAAGATTTCTCTTAGGTTTACAATTCAAAATCAAAAGCATTGTTAGGCATGTGCAATATAGTGATATGAATGAGCTATTACTTCAAGCAAGGGAGGCATAAAAACAGTTGGCTGAGGAAGCACTTATGGCTCCAAGGAGGACCTTTACACCTAGGTCTTCTTTCTCATCACCACCACCACAGCCAGCCCCTAGCCGTGGGGTTTCCACCACCAAATCCGAGAGCTCTTCTTCTATGCCTAAGAAGCAAGTGCAACCAGCAGCTAGTGCAAGTGGATCCACTAATTCTACAGCTAGAAATAGAGACATGAGTTTCCATACATGTGGAGGAAAAGGGCATTTCAAGAGGGGTTGTCCAAATAAAAAGATTATGCTTATTAATGAGGACAATGAATATGAAATAGGTGATGATGCTGATCCTACTCAGGAGGATGCTTATGATAATGATGATGGGACTGTTGATGTATATCCGTCCACTTATCCTACTTTTGTTTGCACACCAAGAACATTGAGTATTCTCCCTAGTCCAGAAAGTCAAAGATGCAACCTATTTCAAACAAGAGCAATTGTAGGTCCTCAGTTGGCTTGTAAGGTGATTATTGATGGAGGTAGTTGCAGAAATTTAGCAAGCAAAGAATTGTGTGCAAAGCTCAAGTTGAGATATATTCCACATCCTCGTCCTTATCATATATAGTGGCTTAGTGATAAAGGAGAGATGAAGGTGACCCACATGGTGAGAGTTGAATTTGAGATTGGGCCTTACAAAGACACCATTGAGTGTGATGTGGTGCCCATGTTAGTTTGTCACATGTTACTTGGGAGACCTTGGCAGTTTGATAGGAGTGTTACACATGATGGGAGAGCAAATACCTATCAGCTGAAGTGGAATGAAAAGGACATAATATTGAGACCTATGACACCACAATTAAGTGGTGCTGCTGTTTTCTCTAAAATTGATTTGCGTAGTGGTTATCATCAAATTAGGATGAAAGAGGGGGATGAGTGGAAAACTTCTTTCAAAACAAAATTTGGGTTATATGAATGGTTAGTGATGCCTTTTTGTTTAACTAATGCACCTAGTACTTTCATGAGACTTATGAACCATGTTTTGAGAGAGTTTATTGGTAGATTTGTGGTAGTTTATTTTGATGATATTTTCATATATAGCCACAATGAACATGGACATGTTGATCATATTAGACAAGTCTTGCATGTGTTAAGAGCAAATCAATTATATGGTAATCTTGCTAAGTGCACTTTTTGCAAAGATAAGGTCATTTTTCTGGGATATGTTGTTTCTAAACATGGCATTGAAGTAGATGAATCTAAAATTGAAGCTATTAAAAATTGGCCTATTCCTGTTAATGTTAGTCAAGTAAGAAGTTTTCATGGATTGGCTGGTTTCTATAGAAGATTTGTCAGAGATTTTAGTACACTTGCTGCACCTTTGAATGAACTCACTAAAAAGGGTGTTGAATTTGTGTGGGGAGCTGAACAAGATATTGCTTTTGATGCTATTAAAGAAAAATTGATTTCGGCCCCATCATTGATTTTGCCTAATTTCAACAACCAATTCGAAATTGAGTGTGATGCAAGTGGTATTGGTATTGGTGGAGTGCTTATGCAAGAAAACAAACCAGTTGCTTATTTTTCTAAGAAATTGCATGGTGCTCAATTGAATTATTCTGTTTATGATAAAGAATTGTATGCACTTGTTAGGGTTCTTGAGGTTTGAAAACATTATTTGTGGCCAAAAGAATTTATCATACATTCTGATCATGAGGCTTTCAAATTTTTAAAGAGCCAGTCTAGCCTTAATAAAATACATGCTAAGTGGGTTGAATTCATTGAATCTTTCCCATACATAATCAAGTATAAAAAGGACAAGATAATGTAGTTGTTGATGCTCTCTCTAGGAAAAGTATGATCTTAACTCAATTGGATGTGAGAATTCCTGGTTTGGAGAGTGTGAGAGATTTGTATGCTCAAGATAATGATTTTAAACATGCATATGTGAATTGTACTAATGTGAAAGCATGGGATAAATTTCATTTGCATGATGGATACTTGTTTAGATCTAACAAATTATGTGTGCTCGAGGCGTCCTTGTGTTTGCTATTGTTGCAGGAATCACATAGTGGTGGATTGACGGGACACTTTGGGAGGGAGAAAACATTGATGATGTTGGCAGATCACTTCTATTGGCCACGAATGAGAAGAGATGTGGAGAGGTTTGTGAGATGTTGCATCACTTGCAACAAGGCTAAGTCCAAACTCAAACCTCATGGTTTATATACTCCTCTACCTTCACCTAATACACCTTGGGAAGACATTAGTATGGATTTTGTGTTAGGTTTACCTAGAACTAAAAGAGGACATGATTCTATATTTGTGGTAGTGGACAAATTTTCTAAAATGTCACATTTTATTGCATGCCACAAGAGCGACGATGCATCGCATGTAGCTAATTTGTTTTCAGGGAAATAGTGAGATTGCATGGAGTACCCAAGACTATTGTTTCTGATCGTGATGTGACATTTATGAGCTACTTTTGGAAGACACTATGGGGGAAGCTAGGGACAAAGTTGTTGTTTTCTTCTACTTGTCACCCCCAAACTGATGGACAAACGGAGGTGGTGAATCGCACATTATCTACATTGTTGCGAACCATGATAAAAAAGAACTTGCGGGAGTGGGAGGATTGTTTGCCACATGTTGAGTTTGCCTACAACATGGATGTACATTCTACTACTCAGTTTGAGGTGGTGTATGGTTTTAAACCCACAACACCACTTGAGTTGATGCCACTTCCTGTAAATGAGAGAGTCAATATGGAGGCTTCTAAATGTGTTGATTTTGTGAAGAAGATCCATGAGAAGACTAAGCAAGCAATTGAGAAAGCAGGAAGACTTGTAGCTGAGAGAGTTAACAAGAAGAGGAAGGAAGTACTATTTCGGCCAGGAGATTTAGTGTGGGTGCATTTTCGCAAGGATAGGTTTCCCACATTGCGCAAGTCCAAGTTAATGCCACGAGGTGCTGGTCCATATAAAATGCTTCACAAGATTAATGATAATGCCTACATAATTGATCTTCTTAGTGATGAGTTTGGTGTGAGTAATTCCTTCAATGTTGCTTATCTATAACCATACCATGGAGAGGACCTTGATGCGTTGAGGTCGACGCCTTTTCAAGGGGGGGAGGATGATGAGGACATCCCTAGTGCTTCTACGCTTTCTCCCATTGAAGATGTTGCTATTAAAGAGAAACATGATGAAGTGAGAATTGGACCAATGACAAGATCAAGAACCTAAATCCATGCGGTGAAAACAAACATGGAAGATAGTGAAAACAATTCTACAAGTGTGGAAAACAATTGTTAGCTTGTTATTCCACACTCATAGATGGTGAAAACAATAGGAGGGCGCCCACAATGGATATCAATGCGCCATAGAGAGTCCTAGTAGTTATAGATATGGTTTGTATACCATTATGGCCGCACCCCCTATTTTGGGTCGGTTTGTATCAAGTTGGGTTCGAGTCCAAGTCCAAAGTGGGTCCTATTCGGGTTGGGAAGGGATGCTTGCGCAATACCCCTTGTGTCCGCACCCTACCCCCTCATATATACCCCTTCGTGCGAATTAGATAGGTTAGACTACGATAAAACATAAACCCTAGACTTCTAGATTGTATTGCTCCAAGCATTCATCTTCAATCATACTACTTTGCAAATCTGAGTGTATTCTGCTGTTCCACTGGGAATAAGGAGAAACAGGACCACTTGTAGTCGGTGGCTACTTGTGCAAGAGTGTGGAGTCTCGAATATCTGAAGGGGTTAAGTGATGTTGCAATTGGTGACAGGGTTTAGCCAAAGGAGAGAGCGAGGTATCACATTGGTTACCAAATTATCAGAAAGTTCACTGAGAAGATCGGGCATCCCCTTATCACAAGATCGACACAAAACAACAACTAGAGATTGCAAAATTGGGATGATCTAGGCTCCGAAAATGATCTTAACAACTTTTTTTGTGGGGCTTTTTCTGTATAGGTATGATAAAAAACTAAACTATGGAGATGGGATTGGCTCACTGAGGCAACCTGAAAATCTGCTACCAAGATGATATGGGGTAGCCCGATCTTCTCAATGAGCTTCTGATAATTTTGTGGATGATAACTAGTGTCTTGCAACAAACTCTCCGGCTAATCCCTGTTGCCAATTGCAACAGCTCGTAACCCCTTGGATATTTGAAACTCCACACTCTTGCACCAGTAGCCACCGACTACAAGTGGTCTTGTATCTTCTAATTCCCAACAAAACAGCAGATAACACGCAGAATTTGCAAGTTGGTATAATTCAAGATGAATGCTCCTGCAATCAAACAAGAGGTTCTAGGGTTTATGTTTTATCGTAGTCTAAACCTTCACCACACGCAGGTGGTAGGTATTTATGAGAGGAGTGCGGCCACAAGGCCCTTGCACAAGCACCACCTAGCCTAACCCGAATTGGACTCAATGTTGGACTCAACCAGATACAAACCGACCCATGATGGGTTACGCAATAATAGGACACGCGGGTCCTTTCATACACATAGTAGGACTCATCATGAGGCGCAACAACATCTTGTTGGGTGCCATCTCCATCTTTCTTCTCACTTGAGTACTTGTGGAAAACAACCTCCTCTTCTTCTTCCATGTGTATATGCTTGTTTTCCACCATAGGATGTTTGTTTTTCCAGCAGCTCCCTCTTGTTTTCCAGCTCCTTTTGATGCTCTCTTCGATCCATGTTTGTGTTATCAATAACCCTGATCATACATAAATGCATAGAGTTAGGTAGTATAAAATGCTCATCAACACAAACATCATATTCTAACAAGAGTGAGTTCACCTATTTTTCTGGTAACTTGGTTCTTAATCTTGTCATTGGACCAATTCTCAATTCATTGGATTTGTCTTGAACAACAACATCTTCAATTGGATAAGGTGTAGAAGAACTAGTGATGTCCTCATCAGCTCTCTGATGAGGATATCATAGGGGTCCATGGTGAATGTACATGCTTGAGCTAGAAGGAAATATTGAGCCTCACTGATGTTTATTATAAGAGGAAGCAACGAGCAAAGGAATGAGGCGTGGAAAACAAAGTTGCTGCCACGAAAAACAACAACAAGGAAATAATGTTTCAGTTCGGACTGGCAGAAGTCCCGAATTTGAAATAGTCATGGATTCTTCATACGGGCTCCAAATAAAGAAACGAGCACAATCCAATTAGGAAATTTGAAGAGCTTTCCAATGGATCCAGCTTCATCAACAAATTCGACTCGTACAAGCCGTGGTGACCGAAATAATCCACGAGTAGTTTTCTGCCAGTTTCCAAATAGAGTCCAATTGGCTGCACCCATGTTGGGTCAGTTTGTATCCGAGTTGGTTGAGTCCAAACGAGTAGGAATAGGTCAATTTTGTGGGAAACATCCCCCTCCCTCATATATAGCTATCACCAGCGTGTGGAATAGATTGGATCCAGTTTAAACCAAAGAAAACCCTAGCCTCTAGATTGTATTGTTGCTAAGCATTAATCTTGAAGTTTACCATTGCAAAGTTGTGTGATATCTTGTTATTCCATTGGGAATAGGGGGATACAGGACCACTTGTGATCTTTGATTACTTGTGCAAGAGTCTGTAGTTGAGAATATCCAAAGGGCTTGATTGTTGTTGCATCTGGCAACATGGGTCATCCAAGTGAGAGGTCTCAGTGTAGCACTAGTTATCACAAAATACAGAAAATCCACAAAAAGAGAGAGAAGCTCGTTGAGAAGATTGGGCCACCCCATATCATCTTGGTATCAGATTCTCAGGTTTACTCGGTGAGCAAAATTTATCCATAGTCTAGTTGTTTTTATTTCCTATCCAGAAAAAGCCATACAAAAATATTAGGTTTAGATTGTGCCAGAGCCTAGATCAACACCAAATTGCTACTCTAATTGTTGTTTCTTGTTGATTTGTGTTCCTGTTTTTTTGTTTTTAGTTTTCATTTATTAGGGTTCATCTAGTTTCCTTTTTGTTCTATACCGAAAATCCCCACCAAAAATATTTGTGCTTTGATCTTGTTGCTCTCGGGAATTTTTAGACCTACATCTTGTTTACAAGTTGATCTAGTTCCTCGTGTTCATAAGTTGGTGTTGCTGCTGTTTTTGATCCGAGCCATATCATATTCGAGCTCCTAGTTGCAATCGGAATCCTGTCGTGGCACCTGTTTTGATCCAAATCGATCTCGCACCCTTGTTCCTATTGCCTCTCGGATTCCCCACGGTGACCACTTCGCGCTTACCAAACCACCCGCGGGTAACGAAATTTCCTTACCGCGCGCAACCCCGCTCCTACTCGCAGTCGGATTCCCTGTCGTGGTTCAAAAACGCGTGAAAACGCTGCCGCCACCCGCGCGCGCTTACAAAACCATCACCGAGCGCCCACCGCAACACACCGCAGCACAACATGCGCGCTCTGCTGTGAGTCCTCTGTCGGGCAGAGTTTTTCGAGCATTTTTGCTGCCGTACGGCACAGAAGTGCCTGTTTCTCTACCGTGATCAAAACTTCTGCCGTGAGCTCTTTTCCACTCCGATTTTCTTTTGTTTTTTCTCCTGTTTATCTCTAGGGTTCTGTTCTGATCTTTGATAAGCCATAGCTACAGAAATTCTACAGCAATATTTAGGTACCCAAAACCCAAATACTAGCTGTTTTATTGCTCTAACGGGCTGCTCAATTTGATCAATTTCTATCCACTCTTCTGTTTTCCATTAATTGTTGTTCCTAGTTGATTCAAAGGCCATTGAAAAAATCAAAAAATAGAGAAAAGACAACAAGTATAAAAAAATAGAAAGAGAGAAAAATCAAAAAGAGGCCGAGACATACTATCGCTAGTGGAAGCTTATCATATTGGATATTTTTGTGGACAATTGAGCAAGCTTGTGCATGTTTTCATAGATTATTTGCTAGTGTCTTTCTAGTGCTTGCAATATCTCTTCCATATAATTGCTAAGCCACATTTGTCTCCCAGAGTGAGTGTGTTCCTTTAGTGTTTTTCATCACATTAGACAGTGCATTGGAGTTGCTATTTTGGTGTTGTTAGGATTCCCAACCAAGCCCCACCAAATACCCTGTTTGGCATTGTGACACTTGATATCCTGTTTATTGTCTTCTCACACTTGGTACACTTTTCATTGATACTTGTTGGTAAGTAAATCCTATTCACTTTGGAACGGTGAGATACAACTTCTTTGCTGGTTTTGAGTGAGTTGTGAGAGAACACCACAACCTATTGTTATTTTGTCACTAACAAATTAATCAATGGGTTTTCCTAGTGTTGATGCTTGCAGTTATACATTTTGGGAGGAGGATGCTAGTGGGATCCCTGCGTCAGATTTGTTCCACTTCACAGCAGCCATCAAGGAAAGCCAGGTTACTATTACCCTTGATAAAGGTGCACGGTATAATTTTGTTAGTCCTGAGGTTGTTGAAGAATTGCAGCTGGTTCCAAAAACATGTGATCCATTTAGGTTACCTACATATGATGATGAACTTATTATCACTCACATAGTTTTTGTTCCTTTAACCATTCATGGCCATAAGGAGAAACTTTTATGTCATGTGATGCCTAAAGCTATTATTTGTTCTCATCTTTTGTTGGGACAACAATGGTGCACTAGATATAGAGTTAATTTTGATAGACATTATCCTGATTTACAATTCTTTTGGAACAATAAGAAAGATTGGATAATACATGCATGGCTTACAAAATTTCAAAGAGTTAGACATCGACCCTTAATTTCTGCTCATATGCTTGAAAAGCAAAGACTTGAAAAACTTGAGATGCAAAAACTTGAGTGTATAGTTATGGGATTTGTCGAGGTTGAGAAGGCATGTGAGGTTATTTCTACTAATGTAATCATGTCTACCCCTAGTGTTGTTTCTTCTTATGTGCAGGTTGCTTTTGAAGAAAGGGAGCCTATAGTAGAACCTGCACCACCATCACATATATTGGAGGAGCATCCCATTGTTTCTAGTGTTGTTTCTTGTGATATGCAAGTTACTTTTGAAGAAAGGGAGCCACATCAAGTACAACCTGCATCACCACTTGAGATAGATGAATTGGTACCTACTAAATCTGAGGAGGATGTCATTGATAAAGGTGCTGATTTCGAGCTACAAACTTCAAGTGCTGAATTTTGTGAGTCTACTAATTTGCTAGTTGATTCTTGTGAGTTAACAAGCATATATAGTTCACCGCCATGTGATAATTTGATAATTTCAAATTTTGACCATGTGGTATTGATTACACATAAGGAAGTGCTTGCTAAAATACCACCTAATAATATTGTGTATTCCATCATGTTGAATGAACCAATTAATGTGCAATGTGCTATGACTAGGATTGCTGAAATTTCATATGTCAATTCTAGCACATATGCTACTTGTTTCACTTTTAATTTGGTTGGTAACTACAACATGAATGAAATTTTTATGGTGGATATAATATGTATTACTTGTGATAAAATGGCTGAATTGAACATTGTGTTACCTTGGTTAGATGGTTTACAATTTGCTACATGTGAGCATGATTTTACACATATGTTTGGTTTGCCACAAAACTTGTTAAGTACATGTGCTACTGAATTATACTTCACTTAGATTTGCAAATTGAGTTGTAACTTTCATAATGAGAATAATAAACATGTTAACACAATTGAGTGTACTACTACAACCAAATTTGATCATAGATCTTCAGTGAGAACACTTGATTTGATACTAAACAGTAAAAATGTATACATAGATGTTTCTCCTAATGATTTTGATTTTATGAGCTTCACTTATACTTGCAATTGTGATTGCTATTTGATGAGATGCTATGACAATTATGTGATATTTACATGCAAATTTCGTGGTCACATGTCATGTGGAAAATTTTATGATCTGCTAACAACTAATGCACCCCATTATAGATACATATATTGTGCATACACGTTGTTCTTTTTGTTTCTTCCACATTCAGTTTACCACAAGCCGCGGACGTCTTGTCTTGAAGAAAGGGAGGATGATGAGTATATCATAGGGGTCCGTGGTGAATATACATGCTTGAGATGGAAGGAAATATTGAGGCTCACTGATGTTTATTATAATAGGAAGCAGGGAGCAAAGGAAGGAGGCGTGGAAAACAAAGTTGCTGCCATGAAAAACAACAACAAGGAAATAATGTTTCAGTTCGGACTGGCAGAAGTCCCGAATTTGAAATAGTCATGGATTTTTCATACGGGCTCCAAATAAAGCAAACGAGCACAATCCGATTAGAAAATTGGAAGAGCTTTCCAATGGATCCAGCCTCATCAACAAATGTGACTCGTACAAGCCGTGGTGACCGAAACAATTCACGAGTAGTTTTCTGCCAATTTCCAAATAGAGTCCAATTTGCTGCGCCCATGTTGGGTCAGTTTGTATCCGAGTTGGTTCAGTCCAAACGAGTAGGAATAGGTCAATTTTGTGGGAAACATCCCCCTCCCTCATATATAGCTACCACCTGCGTGTGGAATAGATTAGATCTAGTTTAAACCAAAGAAAACCCTAGCCTCTAGATTGTATTGCTGCTAAGCATTCATCTTGAGTTTACCATTGCAAAGTTGCGTGATATCTTGTTATTCCATTGGGAATAGGGGAATACAGGACCACTTGTGATCTTTGATTACTTGTGCAAAAGTGTGTAGTTGAGAATATCCAGAGGGCTTGATTGTTGTTGCATAGGGTCATCCAAGTGAGAGGTCTCCGTGTAGCACTAGTTATCACAAAATCCAGAAAATCCACAAAAAGAGAGAGAACCTCATTGAGAAAATTGGGCCACCTCATATCACTCTCCATGGTGCATTCTACGGTTTGCCTTGCGGTGGACTCATTCGGGCGCTGCGGCCATATGGCGCTTGTGACGTTGTCTCATGGCACTTGCACGTTTATGTGTCATATCAAGACAGCCTCGCTCCCGCTCCCGTGTGGCCCTTTTGGTAACACGTAACACCATCATGACCCCATCATAAGTTGTATCTCATTCAGTTTGGTCAGTGGCTGAAGCAGCCCATCCTTACGAATGATCCCCATCGTCTCCTCTGTTGGTAGATCCCATCAGTCTCAGCAGCAGCTCCTTCGTACTAGCTTGTCCATACAACACAAACAACTCAATTCGAGTTGTGCATGGCCTCCCCGATCCGAGACCAAGAACTGACTGCTGAAATTCTGGGATACAAAATTGCATATAAAAGTTCCCGTTTCTCATGTCACCACGTGTAATACGGAAGGTTCAGAAAACTGATTTAGCAGGACTACGGTCACAGAACAGGATTTAACAGGGCTGCAGATCGCAACATCAAGAGTTTCCGTAGAAAGGAATACAAGTGCTGATTGTCGATTGCAAGCATCTAAACAGTCCGTCTAAAATCTTAAGCTCGTACAAATAACTTGTAACATTGTGCGGTTTAAGTCAAGTTAAATAGCAGCAAACACTGGAACACTGATTGTGGCGTCTACACTGCATTTGCTCATTTGCGTGGAAGCCCATCTACAAATTAGCTTTACAACATACAGAGACCATCTTAACATTATAGACACCTGAGCAGCTAAACAGTCTGCAATTGCATGTTTACAGCCACAATGGCGGGATAGATTATCTTCACATCATACAAGCCTAGAGATAAGTTAGCAGGCAACAGCTGCTGCATCACCAAGCCTTATCTCGACTCTTACCGAGAGTTCAGATCAAACTCCCCCGATCGACGCCAGTCTTCCTGCATATCAGAGTTTCCGTTCTCTGGCTCATTGTCATCGTTCAGGAAATCCTCAGATGGCTCACCATCATCATCCCTCTGAGCGTTGTCCCACCCATCTTCACCCTGTTCATGTGCCATTTCATGACTAGGGCCATCGCCGTCTTGGGATGCAGCAGCATTGGCCCTCAGAGGGCCCTGACCAATCATCTCAGAGTGTGCTTGGGCCTCCACTCGAGCATGCTCGGCCATTGCCATGCGCATCTTCGCTTCAGCAGCCTCGCGGCCTGCTTTCTCCCTCAATTCTATCTCCGCTCTTAGTTCCATTGTCGCCTGCTTCTCCTCCTGTAACAAAGCCTGCTCTAGCATGAGCCGCTCCTCCGACCGAAACTCGCCAATAGCCCTCTTCTTGGTCATTATGTTGTATGCCAACACTTGTTTCTCAAATGTTGTTGTGAACTCGGCAATCTTTACCAGAATGTTATGATCCCATTGCTGCAGGCGAGAAGGAATCTGCCCAGTTGCATCGCTGTCAAGGATCCTGTCATCTTCTTCAGCCTCATAGTCGGCAACAACATGGTAAGGCAATAACCTAATTTTGACACCAATGTAACAGAGTATATGAGTACCTTTAGATGCGGAAGTTAAGTCACGAAGATCAAAACAATTCAGTGTTGCTAATCGAAACTGCTGGCCTAACGTTAGTGTTAGTATGAGTTAGAAAGTGTGACTGTGTGAGAGAAATGTGCTTGCAACTAGTTATCCCATCAGTTCTCCAATCCTACGCCATGAAGATCACCCTGGGCTAGGAAAAGTCAGCCTCAACAACCTGCGAATGGGCTCATCCATGTTAGGAAGAGTGGCTCCAAGGCTGACAGAACTATGGATTATTTCATTGTTTAATCAAAAGTTTATAGGCTTCAAGGCTCTACAGGCAACAGACTTGACCTCTAACAATGTCTCCTCCTTCCAAACAAAGTATGTACCCAGTTCCCAAACTAAACCAACAGCTTTGCCCAGAGCTCTTTTACGATGCTCCCCTTACCTCTAGAAAGGTAAGATAAGATTTATATCCCGGCCGTCCAATGAAAAAGGTTAATACTGGAACTTTCTCTATATGTGGTGAGGCTACATGCAGCATGGTATGTACAGTAATTAATGTCCCTTTCTGATCTTAGCCTCGTCAATGCAACGGGAGTGACACGTTATACAAAATGGCACAGAATGTTGCATAGTTTCAAGGATATGTAGTCTGGGAGCACGGACTAGAAAATTTGTGTGTTGTGTGTTATAAATTTTAAAGAAATAAATTAACATATAAAACCACATGAAGAAGGATTTATTTATTAGACCATGTTTGTTTCATTTTTCATTCTAGCATGATTTTCTTATGTTTAGCTTGGATCGTCCATATGTCGACACTAGCCAGGCTGGGCGCCGCGTCACGCCGCGCGCTCGTAGGATAGCTTGGCAGTGAAGAACATAATATTGTTCTTTTTTGTGGTACATTGTCTAGTGCAATTTGGATGTGATATTTTGGTACGGACATCCTCTTGTGATGGCTACCATGATAATATTTTTGTGATGGCTCTGTTTTGCGTGTAGGGCAGTGATGCGTGTTAAGGTGTGTTAGTATTGGTAAATAGGAGTCCATGTTAGTCTAGATGTTATTTCCTTATTCCCCAAGTCGTATGTAATATTTATATGCTGGGCTATCAATATAGACAACTTGGCATATTCCTAACATGGTATCAGATGTCTAGGTTCTATTCCGTACGCCTTTTGTCTCTCCTGGCCGCCGCCTCGTATAGATCTTCCATCTGGCTGTGCTCGTGAAGACCTTGTCTGCCTCCTGCTCTGGTTCGGTCTGGATGTGCTCGTATAGATCTTCTAGTCTGCCTCCTGCTGCGAAGACCAAGTCTGCTCCTTGTCTGCCTCCTGCTCCGTGCACGCGTTGGAAACCGCCCGAGTTCTGCTACGACCGCGTCTTCAAGCAGGTCGCGTGCCCGCGTCTTCAAGCAGGTCTCCACCGCCTTCAGTCTCCAGTCCGCCGCCACCTCTGGTCAGCGCCATCTCCAAGCAGCGCCCCGCCGCCGGTCTACATCGCCACCTCCGCGTCCGCGCCCTTCCTCCAGGCCGCTGTTGTCTGCTTCCCCAGGGAGCCTCCTGTCGTCGCCCGGCCGCCAGCACCCTCGCGATGTACGTCTCCCAGGCCGCCGCCCGTCGCTGCTCTTCTTCGGCCATCACCGGCGTTCGCCCCGGCCACCTCCGCCCTCTGCCGCCGTCTCATCGCCTGCCTCATCTCATCCGACGCTCTCGAGGCTTTTCTAGATCGAGAGAATTAAGGAGTTGACCGAACTGTAAAAAAAAAAAAATCCTATGGCTGCTGCTGGCTTTGTTGCGATTCCTCGGTGCTCCGTGATCTTCGATGGCACCAGCTACCTGGATTTCGCTGCCTTTCTGCGTGTCCATATGCGTGGCCTTCGTCCGTGGCGTGTTCTTTCCGGTGAGGTTCCCTGTCCGTCGTGCCCTGTTGCTCCTACGTTTCACTCCGCCGACGCCACCAGTCCTTGCTGCCAGTGCTTCTCAGGCTGACAAGGATGCAGCTAAGAGTGCGGATGATGCCGTTGTTGCAGCGTATAAGCAACCTATCAGAAGGACATGACAGCGTACAGTGGGTGGATGATGATGCTCGTGCTGCGGCTGTTCTTACTGCCCGTGTTCTACCTCAGTTTGCTTCAGAGTTTATGGGACTCGTTACTGCCGCTGCCATGTGGGCTCACATCCATCAGCGCCACCAGCCATCCGGGGATGCTCTTTATTTGTCTGTGGTCAGCAGGGTGACTCCAATGTCGATCAGTTCTGCGATCTGCTTCTGGCGTCAGCTCGACTCTCTTCGCACTGCTGTGTGGCACCTGCCCGTGTTGTCAGACTGTGCGCTCCGACTTGGAGTTCCAGCGCATCTACGAGTCCTTGTCGCGCCTTCGTCCTGAGAGGCTCGTCCTGCTCAGCTGCTTGCCCGTGGTTGTATACCTATGCCAGAGGCGTTGTCTGAGCTTCGTGCTGAGGAGATTCGCCTTCATGGCGTTGGTCTGCTTAATGTTCCTTCTGTGCTGGCTGCCAGTGGACCTGCCCCGTCGCCCCGTGGTCCTGCTCCTTCGCCTATTCCACCAGCTCCTCCGCGGTCCACTGCTCCACAAGTGCCTTCCCACCTTAGTGCTCCGGGTCTTATGTCATCTCCCACCAATGGTGGAGACCGTCCCCGTCATCATTGCGACTACTGCGGAAAGCCCGTTCACATTGACTATTTAAAGAAGGTGCGGGACATATCACGTGGTACTTATTCAGTGACTTCAGCTACTCGTGCTCCTACCCCGACCCCTTGAACAGTGTCTGAGCAGGATATTGTGCGCCTCCTGTGTCAACTTATGGCTGCAGGTTCTTCTTCGACAGGTTCCGCCGGTCTTGCTACGGACTCTTCTAGCTCAGAGAATCCACCTTCCTAACAATGCGGATGCCGCCTCGGCTTGTGTTAGCTCGGTTGAGCCTCATCGCAGAAAGTTACTTGCCTAATGCTACGCCACATGTATATTCATATACTTAAGCTGCAACACCTGTAGCCCCTAAGTTGAGCCTTGCTTAAATCATTTTGAAACAAATTTAAGCCTCACACCTCAGCCTTGCTTTTGATTTAGATGTTCAGTAAAAAGTGTGCTCATGTAGGCTTATATGCAGAAGTCATTCGGTTACCACAAGGCAAAATAAAGTAGCAAAGGAATGATTAGTAAAAACAAGATGATGTTGTAGAGATACTAGGTGTTTATGCATGATATTTCAGAGTGAGTACCACTTCTTTTTCAAATCATATCAGAGTGGTGTTGGTTATGCCGAAATGAAGATTACTGGACTCAAGTGCAACACAACAAAAATCTTCCTAATAGAGAACTAAGGAATAAACAGCAAGTGTGAAGTACTCATATTCAACACAAATCACCATGGATGCTTACCTTATTTCTTATCAGGAAAGATTCTGCTAGCACTGATTACTCCCCATTTATATTTCTTTCCTTGTATATTCATGGCTTAAAAGGTAAAGCATCGATGGTGATTTTTCCTTTGCTATATATAAGACGGTGGAAAGTCTACTAGCCCTTACCTCCTTGGGGTAATGGTAATGCCAGCCATTGGATCATGGGCAATGAACGGTTCAAAATTATTTGGGTGGACTGTAAAGTTTCTCCTTGGCCTAATAGGACAGTTCAGGTGGAGCTTGGAGTGGCAAGGAAGGACTGGTGCTGGGGAGTCGCACTGGAATCTTGTTGGTGCAATTACAATCTACTTGGTCTCCTGCCATGTAGAGCTAGCTCACGATCGTATACTTCATATGTGATCAATCACATGGCAACTTCATTATGGTCAAACATGAGAACATGGCATGTAAAATGTTGATGCTAGAATTAGCAGATAACCCGAGATCAGCCTACTAAACATTAAACTAGATGTCCTGTGCAAAGACACTCTGAGGAAATGATCAGCAAAACAAGACTTTCCTGCACCAGTCTATCCACTTTTCTGAGAAAATTCATTTTAATTTGAATTTCAAAGGACGTAAAAACGTTGAATCCTAAGTAGAAACATAAACCTAAGTCAGTCTAGTGATAAGGCAAGAGTAAATCCCATTCATGCATAATATTTATCTACATCCCGAGTTGGACATGTCCGTTCCACTATCCCGTAAACGCAACTAGAAAAAATATGGGAAAAGGGCGGTTTGCTAGGTGCCAGGTCGAACCAGAAAACAAATGTGGCCTTTAGGCACTAAGGTATATTGTTGTGCGCATAGGATAGCATTTGCACTTTATGAGTTCGGTACTTTAAAATCAAACAAGAATTAAAAGGTTTCTACCAAGATTGTTCATTAAACATCGAGAACTATGATACAAAATTCATTTTTGTAGCAGGGGTCTGAAATTTACCTTTGGAGGGAAAAAGTTTTCCACTCAAAAGGACCATCAAAAAATCAGTGGACTGTCATGTAGGACAGTTTCAGTGAAGTGATCTCACAAGCCACAACTGAAGTTAACGAGTCTTCAACAACTCACTTGGTAACGCCGCAGTAATCACTCAACTACAACAGTATGCTAAAAGTGAAAATGGTATCCCAGCAAGTGCCAACATGGGGAAGAAAGAAATTAAGAGCATCTCCAACAGACGAGCTCAAACGTGCCCGCGCGGTGTTTTAGCGCGCCAGAAGCCTTTTTCGGCGATCCAGCAGCCGCTCTAAAACAGTGCGCGCGAAAATTAATTTAGTGCAGGCACTAAAAAGCGCTATCCCGGGCTACAACTTTAGGGCGCCGGCTTGCGCGCGCAGCTAAATCTGGACCACGCGACATTTTTTGTGCATCTGAAAAACTGAAGTCGGCTGCGGCGCGCTAAAACGGCTAAAGTGGCGCTGTAAAACATTTTTAGTGCGCGACATTTTAGCGCATCTGTTGGAGATGCTCTAAGAGAACTAGAAAATACCCTGCGCCTTGCTGCGGGAACTTGTAGTGTGTATTTTTTTGTGATTAAAAGGAAGATGAATGGTTTTGCGGATAAATCAACGATAAATTGCTATAGAAGCAGGACGGTAAGCAAACAAACATAATTAAGTGAACATTAGTATGCGACTCCGAGATGAAAAGATGAGATATCCAATGTCCAATAACTTTATATAAATACACGGAATTGCAATTAAATTAGAAATCTAAGTCAACCAGTGATAGTGGACATGTTAGTTTATACTGAAAATTTGGAAATGTAAGTCAAACAGTGACAGTGTACATGTTCTTGTAGATATAAGTTGTGATTTTTCTCTGATCCAAATTGGCAACAATGCAGTGCTCAGAAAATGAGTGTACATATAAGGATATAGTATACAGATTGAGAGCAACACATTTTTAAACGACACTTAATAAGATGGGCTGCACCAAAGACCAAACTAACTGAATCGCCATGGTTTTTTGTGCAGATTTGTGCAACATTAGCTCATGGGATTAGAGCAACCTGGGAGCAAGATATGAGTAGCTGATACGGATTAATACTGGGTGATATAATCTGCACTCCACACGTGTGTAACTAATAAATAAGAATAATAGTTTGGGCTGCATGATTTAGGAAAAAAATAATCGACATGATTATAAAAGTATATTGGGAATGTTGATGCCCTGTACTACAATATATTTGATCAGTCCCTGGCTCTAATATATACAGCCACAGGTCAAATGAGATACTAAAATATTAAATCATCCTACCTTCGTACCTAATCAAGTTGCTTCACAGTTGCTAACTTGGTATCATTATGAAATTAGTGAGATGTTATGGAAATTACTTTACTTTGAGATAATAAAGGAAGCTAGAAAGCAAAGACATTTCGAGAGTTTTCAACAATATGAGTAACCATCAGCCAAGTAGACGATCCTAATTCTTGTGTTTCTTCCTTGCTCGCCTAAAATATTACTTCTCATAGGGCAGTAGATGTGTCGGCTCTGGTTTTATCAAAAACCTTGTCGGCACTCTACATAGATTAAAAATCTGCACAAACGAATGAAAAAATTCAGGATTTAGTTTGCGAAAGCACTACCGTCCTAAATTTTGCGAAAGTACCTGTACAGATGATCAATGGAAAGAAAAATCTAATCCCGTTACAGAGTTGTAGACCGAACATCATGGCTGTAACGCTTTGCAGATCAGCTCCATATACAAACAATGGTCGTTACCCATGATGCTTAATAATTTGGTGGACCCCGATAACAATCTGAAAGGCGAGCTAGCTGATGGCTGGGAAGAGAAAAGAGTCGATGCAGAAAAACCACATGAACAGATTTGATTCGATCCAAAACACAGGTAGAAGAGAGCTCACCTTGTAGAGTGGGTGGAAGTGGCGCTCCTCCTATTGCGCTGCATGAAGCGGAAGCCGAAGAAACCAAATATTTTCTCATATCTACCGCACACACAGCTTGACTGGGGAAAAACTTGGTGCAGTGTTGGTGCACTCCAGAACGACTTCCCCTTCTACGGTGGGAACGGGCGACCACGCTGGGTGCCGTGAAGGGCAGCCATGCAGCATGGAGACATGTGGGTGGAGGGAGGTTGGGGATGGAGAAAGGTAGGAGAGAGGCAAAAAAAAATTGAGGAAGACACGGGAGGTTGCTGGAGTATTTATTATATAAAGAAAGATTTGCCTGGACCTTCGAGGGAGTGGACGATAATAACTTCATTTAGCACTAACATCAGAATAGGAACCGATGTGCCCGAAGAGATGAAGAATGAGGCATTACTCTCTCGAGAAAAAAAAAGGAACAAAGGATTTTGATATGCTAATGAGGCTTTTGACATGCAAATGACGTGGAAGGCAGATGATGTGGACCAATTAGAGACATGTTGATGTATACACCTTGCATGTTGAGAGAAATAGACTTAGTGGGTTGCTCCCATTTAGATATTGTAGATGTTCGGTTTGAACTTTAGAGCACGTGGATACCAACGTTTACCTTACAAACACGATAACTTTGACTAGCATCGGCTTCCATTTGGTTTGTGGCCAAAATCTAGACTGCATTTCCATTGGCAATGTAGTTCACTTTCTTGTCAAGACTAGGCCAATTACTGATAACTAAATTTATCATCAAAGTTTGATAATATCAGTTGTTATCAAGGTTTGGTTTGCAGCCAAAGTGTATGCATGAAAACTAAGGAATACAATGGTGTAAATACAATACAGAAAAATAGGGAGGCCTTCGCCATGCAAGTTAGACCAAAGTTGGCACAAAATAGAGAAAAAACAGAATCTCACAAAATAAAAAAATAGCACCAATGGTAGCCAATCTAGTCAAAGCTGCCAAAGTTTGGTAAGACAAATTTCGGTTTTTATGACATATAAACCAAACAGCCACTGGTCACCAACTAAACATAATGAAAACAACAGAAATTGGTTATCAAATTGATGAGCAGAAGTGCACTACTAACGTATATCTCCGACGACTAGCATTGCCGTAAGACTTGCACTAACGACACGTCAAGACAGAGTCCGAGAGAAAAAATATAGCCATACAAGTAACGTCAACATCGAGCACAACAGTGGATCCTGCCGCCAAATGGGTTGGGGTCTTCGAGGCTGAAGATGGACATGAGGAGAGAAGCTAATCATCAAATCAGTATTCCATTACAAAACCTACAAACGCTCAAATATTACACCAACTAAATGTACTTGTCAAGGTCAGATCAAATCTGCATCAGTTAAAATTTTGAAAAATCAGAGATTCCTAAACCCTTTTAGATAACTTGCAAGTCATCTTGGGAAACTAACTCCACACAAGAAATGTTGCATCTGGTGACCAAAGAGTGTGCCTGAATTCTAAAACATTATCAGCAATTCCAATTCTGTGTCGTAACACATCGGAAGATTACAGACCTCCACCAGTAGGTCGAAACAATTGGTGGTTGTTTTCAATCAAATCAGTTTTCCTTTTCAGTTATTTTGTTTTCTTATGGCTATGTTCTTTTCACTGCTTTCCCTCGGTGTCATACAAATCTAGATGAAGAGATGCCTGACCTCACACCATTCTACATGCCCTAACTTTCATCTATCTTGTATAATTTGCGAGCAGCAAAATCGAAGCAGCAGACAAACAATTTTTCAGTGATATATAACGACAGGCGCAGGGCGCAAACTCGTGTAACAGGAAAAACAAATTAGATCGATACCAAAGACGAAATCCGGGGGGGGGGGGGGGGGGGGTGGGGGGGGGGGTGAGTACAGGCGCACCTGCTAACGGCGTCCTCGAGGGACTGGAAAGGCGTCTTGATGTTCGGGTTGCAGACCCGCATGGCGTCCTGAAGCGCCATTTCCACCTCGGGGCTCCGGCCCCTAGCCTGCGCCGCCTGCTGTTGCTGTGGGGACGGCTGCGATTGCGACTGCGACTGCGAGGCCCCCTGCGAGTGCGGCTGGGGTTGGGTCTGGAGCTGCGACGGTGGCGGCTGCTGGAAGCGGTGCGGTCCAAGGGGGCGGAGGTGGGCGTCAATGTTGGACGGGAAGCGAGACATGGCCTGTTGCGACAGCTGCTGCGCCTGCGGGTGGGGCTGGGCCTGCGCCTGCTGCATGAGGAAGAGCTGTCGCTGGAGCTGCTGGTGCTGCGCTGCAGCAGCCGCGGCGGCGGCCGCAGAGGTGGAGGAGGTCTGAGTGGGATTAGCGGCGTCTTCCATGGCGGTCGCAGAAGAACGGGAGTAGGACGGGGAGTGAGATTTGGGGAAAATGGTGTGTGTTCTGGTAGTTGCGTACTTTGTGAGGAGCTCGGGAGCTCGCCACCTGGAGGTGGTGGAGGGCGTCGTTTTTGGCGAAACTGGGCTTTGAAGCCCAGATGAAATTGGTAATACACTGTTTAAGGCGGCATTATACGGCTAGTCACAACAGGAGTAACATACACGGTAACATCACATTTCCTTAGACTATGTTACTACCTTCACAATGGGTAGTAACTTATATGTAGTGTCATGCAAGATTTAATTTATTGCACTATAGACTCATATTATCTTGGTATGTGTGATGTTACAGTAACTATCTATGTTACGACGACACGGAAAGATGTGCCTAACGCGCAGGCTCCCGGTGCGGGAGGGCGACGCCAAGGGCGATTCCCCACGGTCGACGGGCGGGCGCAGGGAGGGGTCTCTCGGCCGCCGGCGTGCGGGTCGCCCTCGGGTGGAGGTCCTCTCCGCGGCGAAGGCCCGTGCGGAGGCGGAGGAGGTGAGCGCAGCGGGGGAGGCGAGCTCGGAAGAGGAGGTGGAGGGGCGGAGCGCGGCGTCGCCAGGGGTGGCGCGCATGCTGGCCGTCTTCCTGGAACAGGTGCTTCCACAGCGGCATGATCTGGAGGAGGGGGAGGGCACGGAGGCCGAGGGCCGGCGGACTGCTGCGTCGGAGGCGCGAACGTGCACGGCGTTGCCCTCTCCGGCGGAGTGGGTGCTGCGGGAGGAGGATTTCCCGAGGCTGGGCGCTGCCGCGGGGGCGAAGGGCTGCGGCGGAGCTTCGGTGATGATTGGGGAGCTGCAGGTCCCGATGGGCGGCGGGCGGGCGGGGGCGCCGGCGCCGCCGCAGCAGGGTGTCCTCGCGCCGAGCGCGCTAGGGTTTCCGCGGAGGGCGTCGATTCCTGGGACGAGCTGGGCCGGGGAGGTTGGGCCGTTTGGGCCGTCTACGGGGCAGGAGGCCTGCGGGGTGTGGGCAGTGGCCAGATCCAGGGGTGGGGACACCACTTCGGTTGGGGGACTGGAGGGTGGGGCCAGCGACACTAATGCAGCCGTGGGCCGGGTGCCTGTGGCGGATGGAGGAAGTGCGGGGCCTGCCAGGGCCCAAGTCGAGGGTGCCAGCGCCCCACCATATAAGTGGTGGTGGCTGCCCAAAGGGGTACTCGATTTAGGGTTAGGTTTTCCAGCCACGGTTGAGGACGTCCGCCGCCACTCTTTCAGAGCCAAGGTCCTGTGCGCTCCGAGATCGATCCTTGGCCTGTCGTGCGAACCCTTCCTCGTCGCCATGGATCGCGAGTGGAGGGACAACGGGAGGAACGGGAAGCGTCCTTTCGAGGAGATGGAGAGAGGCGAGGCTAGGGCCAGGTCGGGGGACCTCCGCCTTCAGCTTTCCGGCGGGCGTGTTGATGACCACAGGAGGGAGCGGGAGGGCGCGAGCCAGCGCCGGAGGGAGGAGGACGTCAGGGAAGAGGAGAGGCTCCGCGCCCGCCTGCTGCCAGCTCCAGCGCGGGGGCGTGACCGGGGGCGCGACGGCGACCGCAGGGACAGCAACAACCCTAACCTCACCCCACTCGGGCGGGGGCCCGGGTCGGTGGTGGACGCGTCCAAGGTGGTGTGCTTCAAGTGTGGCGTCACGGGACACTTCCAGGCCTCCTGCCCCGGGGTGCCCTTCTGCATCAAGTGCGAGGAAAAGGGGCATCTTGCGGCGGAGTGCTCGGCGGCTTCTCGCGCTCTGAGGCCGCAGTGGGTGGGCTTCGGGGAGGAGGGCCAGGGTTTCTTCTACACTGCGGTCCCGGAGGCGGATCTGGCCAGGCCGACGGCCAATGCGGCGACGGTGACAATCGAGAAGGGAAATTTTTCGGCGGAGGAAGTGGAGCAGGAGTTCAAAGAACTCGTGGACGACGGTTGGGACTGGAAGATCAAGCAAGTTAGCCCCACGGCTTTCTCCTTGGTGTTCCCGTCCAAGGAGCTGCTGCGGATGGCGACCAGAGGCGGGGGCCTCGTGTTACCAATTACATCCTTCCGGGCAGTGGTGGCAGAAGCGGTCGGGGACCCGCGGGCGGCAGAGACGCTTGAGGTGATCTGGGTTCGGCTGCACGGGGTCCCCTTGCCGCTGCGGGTGGAAAGCGTGCTGATGAAGACAACGGTGGAGTTGGGGGCCCCCCTGGAGGTGGACACCTCGACCTTGGGGGAGGAAGAGGCGCCGATTCGCATGAAGTTCGGCTGCCGTACTCCGGTGAAGCTCAAAGAGGCAATCATGATGTTTGTGAACTTAGACGGCTACAGAGTCGAGGTGGAGCGGCTGGGTGGCGCTAAGGCGGCGGGGAAACCACCTTCACCTCCACCTGCCGAGCGTCAGGACAAGGGAGACGATCCATCTGGGAACCTCTCCGACTCCTCGGAGGATGAGACGGGTGATTGGGACAGTAGGAAGGCGAGGGAACGCAAGAAATCCAAGTCCGACGCGGCTGCCAAGAAGGGCGAGGGAGATGGTCCGCGCGCCAAGTCTGCGCCGCTGGGTGTGGAGACTGTGGGGGGACTGTCGCTGGTTGGTGTCCGCAGCACGCCTAGGGTGGCACCTGCGCTGCGCACCGACACTCCTCTGCTGCCCAAGACGATGTTCTCCGAGTACGGCTCCAATTTCACTGAGGACAGCGAGGGCAACGTGTTCAAAGCGCTGGGTGCAGTGGTGGCGGCGGCCCAGGCCGAGGTCTCGTTGGAAGCCCCCCCAAGATCCAACGCGAGCGACTCGCTGCTTGTCTCTCCGGTTGGGGGCGGGGACGTATCCTCCGGGCTGCTTGTTATGCGCCCTGCGGAGACTACGCCAGCGTGCAAGCGGCGCCTGGTGGTTGACGATGTGACAGAAGGCGGCGCGGTGGTGTTGGCGATGCCGGCCCCCACGCCGACGGAGGCCATCCATCTTCGGGAGCGTAGGAGCAAGTCGAACCATGACCGCCCCGCTCGGGTCATGGGACGGCAGCTCGCTCAGGCGGGGCTGGTGGGCTCGCCCGAGCTGGCGCGCTCGGCTCCCTCCTCTGCCGAGGCGCTGGGCTCCTTCCTCTCTGCTCCGGTGGTCCCGGCTCTAAAGGCGGTGGTGGCGCGAGGGGCGCGGTCCAGGGCGGACTCGGTGGAGCTGGTGCGCAAGGGCTCGCGGGACGCAGGGGCCAAGGACGGCCCCGTGCTGGAACGCGCCATGCGCCGGGCGGAAGACCGGGCGCTCGCCCAGGACGCGAGCAAGGCTTCGGCCGCCAAAGCGCAGAAGACAGGTACTAACCTTGACCCAATATTCGCTATTCTGCAAGATCTACCAGATGCGCACTTGCTCTCGGTGGCGGCGGATAGTTGCGTGGTGTTCCCGGCAGCGGCCGCTCCCGCCGCCGAGGTGCTCTCCATGATCCGAGCAAACGAGTTGGCGCAAGCGGCGCTGGCTCAAACTAGAGCGACCTTAGCGGCGGAGAAGGAAACGACCAGTGGGGTGGATCGAGAGGAGACGCGGAATACTACCGAGGCTGGGGAGCCGTCGGCGAGTATTTTGGAGACAGGGGTCCGGGAGCTGTCAGAGCCGAACAGGGAGGGGATGCCCCTGGCTAGGTTGGCTCCTACACCGCGCAAGACGCGCGCAAAATCTGCGGCGCCCCAGGGCAGGCGCCTAGTGACCCGCCAAGCACGGGCGAGAGGCGAAGTTATCTAATGCGGATCCTGATATGGAACATGCGCGGCTTCAGGCGCAAGGGGCGCCGGAAGCTACTCAGGGAGTATTTGGGCAAACATAGGATTGACATTGTCTGTTTGCAAGAAACAATGAAACCAGATTTCACAGACGCAGAGCTACAAAGTATAGAAGTGGGGGAGAAGTTTTTCTGGAGTTGGCTCCCGGCGATGGGTCGCTCGGGAGGAATTCTGATTGGCCTTAGGGACAGTGCCTTCGACGTAGAGTCGTTCGACAAAGGGGAGTTTTACTTAGGGATAAACTGCCTGCACCGGGCGCGGGACCTAAAGTTCACCTTTTTGGGGATTTATGGGCCGGCGGACCATAGCAGATCAGGAGCTTTCTTGGAAGAAGTCTCACGGAAAGTGGAGTCGGGCAGACTGCCTATTGTGATGGGAGGCGACTTCAACCTTATTAGAGGGGCGCAGGACAAGAATAACGACCGCATCAATTGGCCTAGGGTGGCGCTGTTTAACGATGCCATTGCGGCATGGGGGCTTAGGGAGCTGCCCCGCTCCGGGGCCAGGTTTACCTGGACCAACCACCAAACCCCCTCGGTGCGATGCGTGCTGGACCGGGTCTTCTGGTCCCCGGCTTTAGATGCCCTCTTCCCGCTTGCGTCCCTCCACGCGGAAAACTACTTGGGCTCGGACCACACGCCACTTTTCCTGGATACGGGGGGCACGCTCCCGGTTCAGCCAAAGCGATTCTTTTTCGAGCTAGGGTGGTTCGAAGTGGAGGGTTTTGAGGCGTTGGTGCTAACAAGATGGTCTAATCTGATGGCCTCCGCCAGGGGGCGGGACATTATGGACTGGTGGAACCATATGAGCGTCGGTCTTAGACAATTCCTCAGGGGTTGGAGCGGGAACTTGGGCAGGGAAGTGAGGGCTAGTAAGCTGGCCCTACTCGAGCAGATTAAAGGGCTGGACGAGAAGGCAGATACTACGGGGTTAGAGGAGGAGGAATGGCTGTTCAGGTACCACCTTGAGGAGCAATTGCTCCAGATCTTCAGGGTTGAGGAAGAATACTGGAGGCAGAGAGGTAGGACGCGCTGGGCCCTGCAGGGGGATGCCAACACGGCCTACTTCCACGCAGTGGCTAACGGTCGGCGCCGGAAGTGCACTATCACATCGCTGGAGGCACCAACAGGCACTATCACGGAGCCGAGGCTCATCCAGGAGCATATCTATGCCTTCTACAAGGAACTCCTGGGCTCGGTGGCGCCCAAACATCTGGGCTTAGCAGGGGATACTTGGGGTACTCTAGGGAGAGTGACACCTGCAGAAAATGACGCTCTCATGATAACCTTCTCGGAACAGGAGTTGGAAGAGGTGGTTTGGGACATGAAGTCAAACACGGCGCCCGGCCCGGATGGCTTTCCGGTAACGTTCTTCAAGAAATTTTGGCCAGCTTGCAAGCTTGGGGTCCTGCACCTACTGAACGACTTCGTGCTGGGGCGCGTGAATGTGGCTAGGCTGAACTTCGGGGTGCTTACTCTCATCCCGAAGGTTCCGGGGGCCGATTCGATCTCACAATTCAGACCGATAGCGCTAATCAATGTGATCTTCAAGATCATAGCAAAAGCCTATGCCTCGAGACTGGACCGGGTGGCTAGCAGAGTTATCAGCCCGTCGCAAACTGCGTTCATCAAAGGGAGGCACATTCTGGAAGGCCCCTTGGCGCTGATTGAGATACTGCACGAGCTGAGGGTGAAGAAGTCCGGGGGGATTCTTCTGAAATTAGATTTCGAGAAAGCATACGACAGGGTAAACTGGGAATTCCTACTCGAGATTTTGCGTAAGAAAGGTTTCGATCCGGGGTATGTGCATCGGATTGAGCAGCTGGTGGCCGGGGGGCAAACAGCCATTTCCATCAACGGCGAGGTGGGGCCGTACTTCCGTAACCGTCGAGGGGTTCGACAAGGGGACCCTTTGTCCCCGTTGCTGTTTAATTTTGTTGCGGAAGCCCTCGCAGCTATTCTCAGCGCGGCCAACGCGGCAGGCCACATCGCCGGGGTAGTGCCGTACTTGGTCCCGGGGGGGGTCACGCACCTCCAATATGCGGACGACACACTTATTCTTATCCAAAACGACGACCGGGCCATAGCGAATCTGAAATTCCTGCTCCTCTGTTTTGAGGACATGTCTGGGCTCAAAATAAATTTCCACAAAAGCGAGGTCTTTGTTTTAGAACAGCCGCCCGCCGAACAGTCTAGAATTGCTAACATGTTCAACTGCAACCTGGGGGTGTTTCCGTTCATTTATCTGGGGCTCCCCATGTCGGATCGTAAGCTCACGGTGGAGCAGTGGAACTTCCTAGTGGCCAAGCTGTCGGCCAAGGTGGAAGTGTGGATGGGGAGGCTGTTGTCCTCCGGGGGGAGACTCATTCTCTCCAATGCGTGCCTCGAGGCGCTGCCCTCTTTTGCGATGGGGCTATTCCTTCTTCAAGACGGGGTACACGACAAGTTTGATTCGGTGCGTGCAAGCTTCTTCTGGGAAGGAGCGGGACCGAAACGCAAGTACCACATGGTGAACTGGCCGGCGGTGTGCCGGCCTAAGGAGTGTGGGGGGTTGGGACTCACCAACACGAAGAACATGAACAAGGCGTTGTTGAGCAAATGGATCTGGCTCCTCTTCCAGGAGGAGAATCCGCTGTGGAAGCAACTGGTGGCGGCCAAGTATCCGGAGGCCGGTAATATCTTTGCGGCGCAGTCCCAGGGTGGGTAGCAGTTCTGGCGTTCCCTCCATAAGATAAAGGGGCTCTTCAAGCTGGGCGCCCGGTTTAAGGTGGGAAACGGACGCCGGACGAGCTTCTGGCTGGACTGGTGGGCGGGGGATGCCCCACTTAGGGACAGGTTCCCAAGACTGTTTGCGATTTGTAGTGACCCCAACATCTCAGTTGGGGCTGCGAGGGAGGGAGACGGAGCGAACCTGGCGTTCCGCCGCTCGTTCGACACTGAGTGTGCGAACCAGTGGGCCACGTTGTTGGCGGAACTGGCTGGGCTGCCACTTAGCGAGGAACCGGACAAACTGAGTTGGGCCCTCGAGCCTTCCGGGAAGTTCTCGGTGCGATCATTGTACACAGCGATCTCGAAGGGCCCCGAGGTGGCCTTTCATGCCGATGTGTGGGGCGCCAGGCTGCCGCTGAAGGTTAAGGTCTTCACCTGGCAACTGGCGCTGGACAGGCTCCCCTCGAGTCTGCAGGTGGCAGCACGGAGGGGTCCGGCTGACGGCAGGTGCGCTCTCTGCGGCGAGCCGGAGGATGCCGAGCATATTTTCTTTCACTGCCCGCTGGCTGCCCTGGGTTGGAGTGTGCTGCGAGAGGCGGGAATTTGGGACGGGGGTCTGGGGAACTTCCCGCAATTCTTTGCAGCTTTACAGAGAAGGGAGGTGCGTGCGCGCAGAACTGCCTGGGTGGCATTCGCCGCGCTGACTTGGTCTCTTTGGTTAACGCGCAATAAACTTGCTATGGAGGGCATCTGCCCAAACAGGCCCGCTGATATCATCTTTAAAATGCTTCTATTTGTGCAGTGGTGGGTGCAGCTCGCCAAGGAGGCAGACCGGGACGCGCTCCGTCTGGTGGCCGCTGAGCTGAGGAGATGCTTCCGAGCACTTGTGGCACCAATCCGCGACTCCTAGATGGGTGCTAGTTGTTTAGCTGCTCCGGTGTGTTGTTGGGGAACCGGCCCCTGGTATTGTGCTCAGGATGGTGTGCTTTCGTTTTTCTAGTGAGTGTGTGTGGTGTTGGTTGCTTGTTCGTTACCGCTGTAAGACTATGTTTGCTTTATTAAGTTAAAGCAGGGCAGTTGCTCTGCCTATTGTCTAAAAAAAAAAAACTATCTATGTTACTCTATTTGTCTCTTTCTTCACTAATTAGCCTTCACATCATCTTTTTTACTTACGTGGCACTGAAGTTACTACCTATGTTACTCCCACTGTGACCAGCCTACTATCATTGTCTGGGTTAGCGCACGGTTTCCCTCCCCCAAAGCTTTCTTTTTGGAAAATGACGATTGTCCTCCGAAGGATGGCGTCACGCGCGCTCCAGTTCGCTAGCAGACTTTTTTTTTTGACTTGGAACCCCACCGATTCCATTAACCCGGCGTAGTGGATCAAATCCTCCCACATATATTGCTACGTAGACGGATTGGAACACCTAAAACGTATCTTGACCTAGCCGACCCTCGGGACTAGGGTTTTCCGCCTCCGTCGTCGGCCTGCCGACGGGGAGTTCCTCGTGACCCCGATCGGGGTTTGTAAGCTTTCATCGCAGCCTTCCACGCTGGTTCCGGGTGGAAGTTGGTTTCATTTTTTGGGGGTACGATCGGATCCCTGGTCGGAGAACGCTTTCGACTCCACATCGGGTTGGCCTTTGTTGGGGTATTTTAACCTGATCAAGGAGATCGCTTCAGTAATCGTAATCATGGCATCACCATCAACATCTGTGACGTGACCTACGTCCTCCTCAGACGGGCAGAAGGATGAATCTCTGGACGAGATGCTTATGAGGCTTAGAATTGAGGACGATGAAATTGATGACCTAGTTTTTGAAGACGAAGATGATGTACCGAAACAAGGTATGAAGTGGACGGCCCTTGCGCGTGTACACACATCGAACTATTTCAGTCCCCATACTTTTGATTTGCATATGAGGGTTGCCTGGAGTTCGGCAAAGGAGATGATAATCACGCCGTTGGAAGGTAACATATTCTCCATCCAATGCTCTTGCTTGGGAGACTTGTTAAAAGTGGAGAAAGGAGGACCTTGGTTGTTCCGTCAAAACACGATGTCGATTGAAGCATACGATGGTCTGTCGCCTCTTGATTCTGTGGATCTCAACTACATAGCAGTTTGGCTACAAATACATAAACTCCCAATCGGGTACAGGGATAAAAAGCTTATAAAAAACTTGATGAAGAAAAAGATTGGTACAGCAGAGGAGATAGAGCTTGATGTTAATGGGGTTGATAACTTTGTTAGGGTTCGAGTTCGATTGGATGTTCGCAAGGCCCTAGCCAGATTTATTACAATTGTGAGAGGAGGCCAGAGAGAGTTTTATGGAATCAAAATATGAGAAAATCCCCAAATTTTGTGGGGCCTGTGGTATGTTTGGTCATACTCACACGGAGTGTGGATCTGGTGAACATGATGAAAATTCTCTTAAGTGGGGAGATTTTTTGAAAGCGGAGTTTCGAAATTGGCACCGTAGAGGAAATATCAATTTCCGTGGGGGTGTGAGAGCAAGCAGAGCCAGAGATCCAGCAGGTCGGGGACGAGTAAATGATCAGATCGCTAGCTGGAGGTATAATGCCTTACCCTTTACGGCAGAAGAATACAAAAAACAGATGAGGATGACCTTTTAAGTGACACTGCGTCTAGTCCCATGAAAACGGATATTCTGGCACAAGAGAAAGACAATCCAGATGCTACTTCAAAAAGGAGTTTGTTGGATGCAATGGGAGCAGAAATTGTGGAGAAGCCCAAACAGACACTGACACCTTCATCAACCAGGAAAGTAGGCTCCAAAGAAGGTTTATAGAACACAATGATGGTTTCAAAAGAAAAGGAGAGGACCAAGAGGTCCAAAAAGGAGGGAACTACCTCAAACAGTTCACTTGGATCGGCGGGCTCCCGAGAGCGGTCCGTCCGGACGCAATGAAAATCCTAGTTTGGAACTGCCATGGCTTGGAAAAGGCTACGGCAGTTCGCGCGCTTCTAGATGTCCTGAGGCGCTATGACCCAGATATGATCTTCCTCTCAGAGACACATCTCGAATTATTTCCCGCTGAGAGTTTGCGTAGAAGAACAAGAATGGATTTCAAAATTGTGCAAGAGCGCGATGGTAGACGTGGAGGTGTCCTTATCATGTGGAGAAAGGAGGTTAAATTGTATCAGAGTTTTGCACATCCGAATTATAGTGATGTTACTATTGAAGAGGATGATTATCTAACGTGGAGATTTACGGGGATGTATGGAGAACCTTATTGGAGGGACAAATATAAAACTTGGGATAGATTATGTTCGGTTCATCAACGGAACTCTTTACCTTGGCTAGTGATGGGAGATATGAATAAGATCATGTATTCCCATGAGAAAGAGGGTGGCAATCCGAGATCACCCCTTTACATGAAGGTGTTCCATGATGCCTTAGATGACTGTAATCTCAATGACATTGGTTTTACTGGTGATGATTTTACTTGGCATAGGGGTTTGATCAGGGAGAGACTAGACAGAGGGATGGCAAACACAGCTTGGAACCAAATTTTGTCTCAGGCGACAATTACTCATCTGGACTATAATGGGTTAGATCACCGGCCCGTACTGCTGGACACGGAGTTTTATGCATAACCATCTACTGCTTAGGTTGCTAGACCCTTGATATTTGAAGCAAAATGGTTCCAGGAAGAAACTTTTGTTGATATTGTCAAAAAAGCGTGGGCCGACTCGCGCATGGACTGAATTCTTCCGATGTTCTGGCCCGGCTCAAATGCTTACATATTGGCCTTCATAATTGGGATAGAACAATGCTTAAAAAGCCCAAGAAGGAGATCCATCGGGCCCAGAGAGAGCTGGAGGATTTGATGCGAGGCCCAGTCTAGAGTTCCAGTGACTGTCAGAAATTTGAACTGGCTTAGAGAATTGAGAAATTGCTTGAACAAGAATAAATAAAATAGAACCAGAGAGCTCGGGCAAATTGGTTAGCCAATGGTGATAAAAACACAGCATATTTTCACAGTCATGCTTCAGCGAGGAAAAAGAGAAATTTTATAAAAAAGCTAAAGGATCCGAATGGTTTGATTGTGGAAGGTACGGATTCACTCAACCCTCTTATTACAAATTATTTTACTAACCTATTTTCTATAGAGATTAATGAGACAGACCCGGATTTTTTGGAGAAAATTGTTTCGAAGGTGTCAGCTGAGATGAATACTAGACTTGTGGCCCCTTATTCCGTGGATGATGTGAAGAAAATTGTTTTCAGCATCGGGGATCTAAAGGCCCCTGGTCCGGACGGTTTACACGCAATATTTTACAAGAAATTCTGGCATGTTGTTGGGGACTCGATTACTCATGTTGTGCCCTAGGCAATCAATCACAGAATTATTCCTCACGGCTGGAACAAACAATCATTGTTCTTATCCCTAAAGTGGATGCCCTAGAAGAAACATCCCAATTTTGACCAATCTCCCTGTGTAATGTAGTTTACAAGATCATATCCAAAATAATTTCTTTCCGGCTCAAAGGTATTTTTCCAGAGATCATCTCCCCCACACAAAGTGCTTTTGTCCCAGGAAGACTCTGTCGCACCCTGACTTCTAGGGGATACTCACCGCACGAACTGGATAGCAGATGCTTGGATTATGGGGCATAACTGCTCCCACGTCCCAGCTTCCTGGTAGGCCTGCGCTTATGCGCGACAACACAAGCCCTGCTATTCCATCGTCGATGTAAACTATCCACTAGAGATCAAAGGCACTTCCGTCGACGTACTTCAAACCATACACACATGGTACGTCAACGGCGTTTAACAGGTGATATCACAACAGATCTCTACGACACAAAAGATTGAAATAAGTTGCAAATGGCTCTCATTAGAGCAGAGATAGCAAATACAGTCATTCAGAGGGCACTTGCCCCAACAATTCATCATTACATCACAGCGGAAGCATTCAACATGTCTGAGTACAGACAAGAACCAAATAGGCCTAAGAGGCCGGAAACGAAAAGACGGAGCCCATCCACGAAGTCTCGGATCCTGCCCGGGTCCGCTATCTACTCGTCAGCAGTCTCGTCATACTCCACGTAGTAGCCACCATGTAGATCCTCGGATACGTAGGTCTGCGGAAACCACATCCCCAAAGGGGTCAGTACATAAACGTACTGGCAAGCAAGACTCACAGTTCACCAAAGGGTAACCCGTCAACACCAAGCACAGATGCCTTGGGTTCAACGGAAGAGAGGGGATATAAAAGGTGCTGCAACTGGCTGCACTAACCAACTACAGAGATTCTACCACTTCCGGCTAACAGAAAGGAGATAAGATCGAGGATTGTAACCAACTGAACGATAACTTCAAACAAACCCATCCTGGATCTCGCCCCTTATCCGAAGAAGCAATCCGAGGATAACTCACACAGTTGTATTAAAGGTGAATCAAATTATTGTGCCATCAACCTATTACTAGTCAAGTTATTAACCATGGGGTGTAACATGTTTGATCATTATGTTTAAGTTGTCCTGAGTACTTGTTAGCCAGTACTTTCACCAAGTAATCCATAACCGCGGAAAACACGGCTTCTCGAGAAGATTATCCCTGCAGGGTTGCACCAATTTGGCCGTACACTCATGAATATCCCGCCAGATGGGATGCCTCCCACCAAGCGGGGCACTCAACACAACCAACCATTCTTCGCATCAAGCCCAAAGAACCTTGGGCGCACGGCTAATCAAGCCCCGAAGAAAAGGGACCCTCATAGCACTCTAAGACCGTGTCCCCCTATATGCCGACTACAAAAGTTCCACCCTGGCCTGGGCTCGCAAAAACATGCATGCGACAAATGGAAAACACGAACTAAATGAGGCGATTTGGACGAGATGCGAATCAGGTCAAGTTGAGGGGGGCGCCCATACTCGCTTCCCAAATGCGGGTAGTGCGCTCATCATGGATCAGTAGACAAGACCCTTTTCCTATTAGGGTCGACACTAGCAGGCTTCAAAACCTCTCATGGGCCTCCTGCCGGTGCCTTATCATCAAATTTATTATTAATAGTAACATTAGCATGATTGATTGATTAAACATCGAGCCCCCAGAACATAGTAACAATATAGTAACTGAAAGTAACGGTTAACAGACTCGAGCAAAACAACCTAAGCATGCTAGTAAGACACTGGCTCAGACAATGGGTTGTGGGTAGGGAGATGAGGCAATATCAGGTTTTAAGGGATTCATGTGATAGGTTCGTAACAGAAGCAACTAATCATAGGGCTAGCAAAATAGACAACGGAAAGTATCGGTAACCAATGTTGAAAGGAACACGATGGTTCATGTGAGTGATAACTTGCCTGCAAAACCCAGTAGCCTGGTACTGAGCTAAATCCTTAGAAGGGATGTCGTAAGGATCGTCGGTCTCAACGTCGTCGTATATCCGAGAAGAAGCAAACAAACAAGGCAGAAATAAATAATCATTATCATGGCATTGTGCACAATCAAAGATGATGCATGTCAAGTTAATGGGTGCATCAAAATAAACTACTTGACAAGATAGAAACAGGATTAAATGGACCCATATGCAATGGGATTGCATATGGAAAGCCCATGAATTATGGTTGAATTAATTGCTTTACAACTAATCATCATATGAAAGTGGATTCGCATGATGCATGGATGAGGAAAACAGCAAAATAACAACAATAGAAGCAATTGGAAATAAGGTTTAGCAAGTTTAGAAATTCATTGATTAAGTTTTGGAATTTTGGTTACTTAAAGGTGTCACACAAGCATTTGTTGTTTTCATCAAGTTAAATTGTTCAAAACAGATAACAAAGTTTATATTTGGAAAGAGGGTTTAATTTTGCATGGAAAACATATTTCATTTGTTGAAATTGGATTTAAAATGAGCAAGTTATTATTTTGGCAATTTTTAAATGCAATAAACAAGAAACAGTTGTTTTCAGCAATTTAAATTATTCAAAACAGCAAACAGTAAACAAATTTTATATTTGGATATATCATTTAATTTGGTATTGAAAACATATCAAAAATGTTGGATTTGGAGTTAAAATGATTTTATTATGCTATTTACAAAATTGGGTGCAAATCTGCCATTTTTTGGGGAACCAGGGACTAGAAAAATATTTTTGCAGGGGCTAGATTAAATACCAGGGGTCTAGTTGTGATTACTGAGAAGTTTTGTGACCAAACAATTGAAAAACAAAAAGTTTGTTAATTGTGCAGGGGGTGGGATTTGATCCCTGCACCTCCTGATGCGCCAAGGGGAACAGAACCAGTGGGCTAGTGTGTTGTGTGTTTGTGATAGCAAGGGGGGCTCCGGGGAGATATGGTTCAGATCTGCACTGCAATTTAAACGGAACAAATAGCAGCAAAAGGGGTGGGGGGCTGGGACTCGAACCCAGCACCTCCAGGGTGCGCGCTGCGGGTCTCTGCCAGTGGGGTGAGCTCGGGTTCGTGACAGGATACAGGCGAGACTGAATATGAGGCAAGCCTACTGCTTGGTACTGAAATCGACGGAGCGGCATAGCTGGACCTGACGAACTGCTACTGGACCTCGCTTGGTTGCAGATCGGAAGGGGCTGGTGCACACAGGGGCAACGACCAAGCACCAGCGCTACCCCTACGCGTCCAACAGATCGGTGTGGCACCTGCGTACGTGCGGGAGTCCAATGGTGCACGCAGGGGCAACGAACCCGTTTCTGAACTCCTCTGCGTTCATGGCGACAGGAAAAACGGAGAAGACGACGGGGATGAATCGGCGAGATGGAGAGGTACCTGACGATGACCCCTGTAGCAAACTTGGCGAGGGAGGTGTCCTCGTTCCATTCCCGTCGTCGGCTCATCCTCGTAGCGACTGTGGCGGCACCGCGATGAGGGGCAGAGGGGGGGTGGTGCACTGGTGGTTTCCGGTTCAGATACAGAAGAGAATTCGGTGGGGAGAGTGGAGCGACGGCGGCGCTAGCGGGAGAGGTCTAGGGTTACTGCGAGGAGAGGGGTGAGGGGGTGCTTTATGGTGGAGGAGAGGCCTGGCTAGTACGGCAGCAAATCCGTGGAGGGAGGCGAGGATCGCAGGGACGAGATGGATTCGTACAGAAGATGACTTCAGCGTGAGGAAGACGACAAGAGGGAGGAAAGGGTACTGGGCCAAGATAGATGGGCTTGGGCTGGTCTTAGGATAGAATAGTTAGCTGCTGCTCCTCTTCTCTTTGTTTTTATTTTTCCTTTTTCTTTTTTTTTGTAGGTTTGCTCTTGGAAGAAAAGGAGGGTTTTTAAATCAGTAAAAATTATGGAAAAATTAGGTTAGGTTGGTTAGGTGATTAGAAACCATATTCCAAGATTTGATTTCAAAAAGTTGAGTTTTAAAATGATATTTGTATTTGAAACCAAATAGAAACAATTTTCATTATTAAAAACACAATATTGAAACAACAATTTAAATAGGGTTACCCCTATGAATTAATGTGTTTAAGGATTACAATTTTTGAGGTGAACTTCATGGTTTCAATTAGGTACTGATTTGAAATACATTTGATTTGAAATTGGATTGAAATAGAATTAATTGATTGAAATAAAAGCACCATTTTATTAGTTGATCAACATGGAATAAAATGGAACAATTTGGTTGTTTTCATTTGTTATTTTTATTCCAAAAGTTGTAACAGAACAAGTATGAAAACATTGTTTGAGTAAGGTTTGAATTTGAGTTGTGAAAACAGTGGAAAACAATGCAACAATTTAGAAACAAATGCAAACAACATGGAGACAATATGATGACATGATGCAATACTTTAATTAAACATGCAACAAACATTCTAAGGGGAGTTTTCATACTTGGGATGTTACAGACTCGTTACGGATAATGTATTGGTGGCATATGAGTGCATCCATAGAATCAAAAATAAAAGAAAAGGAAAAGAGGGTCTCTGTGCTGTGAAGCTGGACATGCATAAAGCCTATGACGGAGTGGAGTGGACCTTTTTGCGTAATATGATGATTCGGATTGGTTTTCATCCTTCATGGGTTGAGTTGATTATGGCATGTGTTACTTCAGTAACTTATTATGTCAAATATAACTCTCAAATGACAGATAATTTTATTCCAACAAGAGGTATTAGACAGGGGGATCCCCTTTCCCCATACTTTTTCTACTTTGCATAGAAGTTTTATCAAGTTGTTTATTGCATGAAGAGGAGGTTCATGGCATTGAAGTAATAAAGGTGTGCAAAAAATGCACCATCAGTTTCAGATCTACTATTTGCTGATGACTCTTTAATCCTTTTAAAAGCAGATTTACAGAATGCAACCTCACTGCAACGAGTTCTTGATAACTATTGTGCAAATTCGGGACAATTAATCAGTGTGGCAAAATCCAGTATATTCTTTAGTCCGAACACACCGGTAAACATGAGAGTGGATATATGCAATGTCTTGAATATCAATAATGAAGCCCTCTCTGGTAAATATTTGGGTCTCCTGGCTTTGGTGGGAGTTGATAGAAGCAACTGTTTTATGCATTTTAGGGAAAGAGTTATGCAAAGAATTAAAGGATGGAAAGAGAAGCAACTATATATGGGTGGCAAGGAAATTCTTCTGAAAGCGATGGCTCAATCAATATCAGTGTATGCAAAATCGGTTTTCCAATTGCCAATGAAGGTTTGTAAGCAAATAACGGATGTGATGGCCCAGTTTTGGTGGGGTGACAATGATCATGGCAAAAAAATGCATTGGTATGCTTGGTGGAAGCTATGTTTCCCTAAGAGTGAGGGTGGATTGGGGTTTAGAGATTTGCATTCTTTTAATTTAGCAGTGTTGGCTAAACAAATTTGGAGGCTTATTCTTGAACCAGAATCTCTTTGTGCCCGAATTCTAAGGGCAAAGTATTACCCTTCTGGTAGTTTACTAGATGCGGGTTTAAAAGCTGGTAGTTCGTTTACGTGGCAAAGCCTTGTGGCTTTCTTACAAACTTTTAAACGTGGATACATATGGCGGGTTGGATCGGGATCCCCTATTAATATTTGATCTGACCCTTGGCTTCCATATGGTTCAAATAGAAGGGTGTCAAGTTTGCGTGGTAATTCTCTGCTATCTACGGTCAATGAGTTGATTGATCCTACAACGGGTCAATGGGATGTTCAGATGGTACAGAGCAGTTTTAACTCACTTGATGCCCAACAAATTCTTCAAATCCCACTACATGCGGGTGCTTTCGAAGATTTCATTGCTTGGAATGGAAACAGAAGTGTGACTTTTTCAGTTAAGTCAGCCTACCACATTGAATGGAAACACCAATATAATGGTCTTACTTGTAGAGATCTACAACAAGGATCAGACCGAGATGACATAAGCTGGAAATCGATTTGGGGCCTTAGAGTATCGGCAAAGGTTAAAATTTTCGTTTGGAGGGCTATTCATGAAATTCTGCCTCTAAAAGAAATCCTTGCAAATCGACACATTACTGACAGTGGCCAATGTCTGTTATGCAATATCCACATTGAGGATGTTAAGCATATGCTCTTTCAATGTGAGGCGGCTATGGATATCTGGAGGGGTTTAGGTATCCAAAACCTCATTGATGATGCTCTCCAATTGAATCAAGCGGGGCCTAAAATTCTTGAGGAACTTTTGAAGAATGGTACACAACCAGTCCAAGGTTAATCGACCATTCAACTCCGTGATCTAATAGCTACTGCGGTCTGGTACATTTGGTGGATCCGACATCGTCGTTCGCGCGGGAAAAGGCACCACCTATTTGCCAATGCATCTTTTCTATACGGGCAATCACTGCTAATCACTCCAAGCAGGGTACAGGTGCTTTCTCTCCGAATTAAAATTCCTGGACAAAACCAGGCCCAAATGTTTGGAAGCTAAATGTGGACGCAGCTTTCTGTGATGATCGTAAAGCGGTGTTGCTGGTGCTATCATCAGGGATAGCCAAGGTAACTTCATAGCTGCGTCAACAATTCTAATTCCGTATGTGGATTCCCCAGCAATGGTCGAAACTATAGCAATGAAAATTGGGCTGGATTTTTTATCAGGACATCCCTAATACTTTGCCACTTAAACAAGATGAAGTGAGACTTGGACCTATGACAAGGTGAAGGACTGACGAGGGGATGAATCCTGGACCTATCGGGTGAGGCTACCCGGTCCAAGGCCCAAGACTTGAGCCCGAAGGGAGATGGTATGGACAGTTCTAGAGGCCCAATCAAGGCCCACCCGTAAGGCCTTGCAGGTCAAGAAAGGAAACTTGTAACCGACTTGAGGTTAGGGTTTGTAACCCCCCCCTCGGGTGCGGTTTGAGACCTGGCCACCTATATAAGGCCAGGAGAACCACCGGGAGGGGGACCAAGCAATACCACCACCACCAAAGCCTTGAGATTGAGATCATACTCTTGACTCGAGCACCCCCGACTGTAACCGATCTATTGATAATACAGATCGACAAAAGCAGGAGTAAGGTTTTACCTCTACGAGGGCCCCGAACCTGGGTAAATCGTGCCCCCTGTTAGTCGACGATTGTCACCAGCGCCTACACGTTCTCCTAATCAAAACCCTATCGGTTCACCCGAGGGACTTGTTGAGATGCATATTCGACAATTGGCGTCGTCTGTGGGAACAGCGGGCGCTGGATCCACGGCATCTTCGGCCTCATCATCGCCAACCTTCAGCTGGAGCCCCGGAACCTTGACTCCAACAGATCTGATCCGATTCGGGTCGATCACCATCGCGCCACACTCGCCGGAATCGCGCCTGGCGTTCAGCGGATTGGAGAAAAGCATCAGCCTGACGTTCGGGAGCCTCCACTTCTGCGCCAACAAAGCAGGAATCATGCACTTCTCCGAGCAAGCCGATCTCGGCGACTCGGTGTCCGAGTCCATCTCAAGCCCGACAATCGTCGACTCGCTGCCCAATGACGCTGATCGCGACCTAGCGCCCAGCGGCGGATACATCCGCCCCAGCACTCGCAACTTCCACACCATCTCGGCCGAAGAACCTTCTCGGGTCGGTGAAACTTGTCACCCTCCGCCTAGGACTCGCAGGCCATATCTGGCTCAAGCCTGCATGGCAGGATCGGCCGAGACACCCGAAGAAACGGAAGACAGCAGGAGCGAGAGCACATCAAAGTGTCGCGAGACGCCTGACTCAAAGAAAAAGAGGTTGTACACTCAGGCCAGCTGATTGAAGAAGGAGCCCCTCAGGAAGATCTGACTGCATACCACTATCACCTGGTGAAAGCAGCGGAGTTGATCAGGGAAGCCCACAAGAATCTGGACGAACGGAAGAAGTTGGCGGATGAATCGAGTCTATGTCGTGCAGCTCTCTCCAAAACATATTCGGTAGGGAACAATCCCTCGAAGAAAAGATACGTCTCGAAGACCGCGGCCCTTGACGGCGGGTCTCTCAGCGGGATAAGCAGAACACTCGAAACCTCCCTTATGCACGTCGATGACGACGGCAACATACACCCGACGACCCCCGCCGCCGCAGTCCTGGCTGCAGCCACATACCTGCAGGCTAACTAGTCATGGGAGAACAACCCCCGCGCGGAGCAATACAGGCAAGTCCAGAAGGGGCTAGGCATGGCAGCCGCGAGACTCGCAGCCCAAGGCCGCAAGAACGCGACTGCACAGGAGACTGAGAAAACCCCTCGGAAAGACAAAGAAACACCCCGCAGACGCGGGAGTACATCGCCCAGAAGGGAGAAGTCACCTCTTCGCGCCCGAGGAAAGGAGGCCCGGCGATGCGGTGATAGCCCGAGTAGTAGCGACGACAACCTGAGGGATCGAGATCGCAGTCCACGGCGTCATAGCATCCGCTCGCGACACCGCGGCAAGGAGCCGCAGAAGGAGGTCGATCGCGACAAGCCTGGATACAACGCGCAATCTGACATCGCGCAGAACAAAATCAACAAGGCCCGAGCGGCCCGGAACCGCGCACGGTCCCCATCCACCTCCTCTGACGAAGAGGCCTGCGGCGCATTGTGCTTTACTCGCAACATCCGCGAGGCACCGATGCCCAAGAGATTTAAGCTTACTACGGAAGTGCCAAAATACGACGGTTCGCTGGAGCCCAAATCCTGGCTGTCGGATTACCTCACGGCAGTAAAATGCCAACGTGGGAACAAGACCACAGCTATGCAGTACCTTAACCTACATCTTGTAGGCGTTGCGCATAGCTGGCTCAAAGGAAGACCGAGGGCGTGCTATGGATCATGGGACGATCTAACCTTCGACTTCCGCAAGAACTTCCAAGCAACATATAAAAGACCCGCGTCCATCGAGGAGTTGCGGGCCTGCAAGCAGAAGAGTGGTGAGTCTACTCGCGAGTACATCCAGCGATGGACCACGCTCAAAAATACGGTGAGAAACATATCGGAAGAGGTCGCAGACAAAGCTTTCACCAAAGGAGCTCGGCGAACTACCTTTAGAGAATAACTGGGGCGAGCCGCACCCAAAACCATTGGGGAGCTAATGGCTATAGCCGACAGATGGGCCAACGGTGAGGACTCGGTGCGCAATGAAAAGGCATCTTCGTCGGCACCTGAGGACGACCGTCACGGTCGAAAGAAAAGGAGAAAGCGTTACGGTCATGATGATCGAGAAGAACTGGTGGCGGCAGAGTTTACGAGAAATCGTGACAGCGGACATCGTGGAAATCGCGAATGGAAGCCAAAGCCAGAGGATAAAACTCCCGAGGAGGACCTTGACGGTTATTGCACGCTACATCTATTTACAGATAAGCGCACAGGAAAGACCAAGGAAACACACCTCCTCAAAGATTGCCGAAAGTTTCTCGACATCCACGAGGCCTTCTCGAAGAAAAACAGAGCCGCAGTCAATCAGGGCTATCCACAGCTCACAGGAGGAGGACATCAGGGATTCCACCCGCCACAACCCCTACCTCCACCAGGACACCAAAACGCGGTGTTGGCCGCGCTCCCAGCGCCACCCGCCGCAAACCAAGGAGGCAATGGGTACCCCGAACCCAGCAGGACTCCTTGGAATGATACAGAAAGTCTGCCCTGCCCGCAGGGTCCAGAAAACAAACACACGCCAAGTGTTCATGGCAGTACAAGCTCCACCGTCCAAACCTGAATACTTGAAAATGGCGGACCAGTCGATAACTTTCTCCAAAGCTGGCCACCCCCCTCGGGTGTATCGACCAGGATACGCCGCGCTCGTCATTCAAGCGCAGATAGGCAACTACGAACTCGCACGAGTGTTTATGGACGGAGGCAGCGAAATCAACATCATTTACGCGGACACACTCCGTAAGATGAACAGGAACCTGGACGGACTCGCAGAATAAGAAACATCCTTCCACGGGATAGTACCAGGCAAAGCAGTCCGACCACTCGGAATAATCAATTTGGAAGTGGTGCTCGGAAACCCAAGTAACTACAGGCGGGAGTTCCTCTACTTCGACGTAGTCGACTGGCCCTCACAGTACCACGCCATTCTTGGCCGAACAGCGTTCGCGAGATTCATGGCAGTACCCCACTATGCCTACCTGAAGCTAAAACCTCCTGGGGAGTACGGCACCATCACCATAGATGGCGACTTCCAAAAATCCGATAAGTGTGACATTGAGTTCAATGAGATCGCGAAATCTTTCGGGATGCAGGAGGAGCTGGCAGAATTGGCAAAGACCACGGACCACTCCGTGATGCCACTCACCAAGAAGAACGCTACAGAGCTCGAGTTCAGTGCAAACAGCGACACTCGAAAGCATCAAGTGCACCCGACAGAACCCGCGAAGACGGCGATGGTGTCCACCACTCTTTCGCCAGCATAGGAAGGCGCGCTCGTCGAACTCCTCCGTGAGTACTGGGAAATTTTTCCCTGGCAGCCTTCAGATATGCCAGGGATACCCAGGGAGTTCGCCGAGCACTCACTAAAAGTTTTCAAAGATGCCAAACCTATCAAGCAAACGACCCGACGGTTCTACGAGCCAAAGCAGAAGGCACTGGGAGAAGAGATGAATCGACTACTCGCCGCAAAATTCATCAGAGAGATAAAAATATCCACCTGGTTAGCCAACCCGGTGATGGTCCCGAAGAAAAACACTGACATCCTTCGCGTGTGCATCGACTATACGTCGTTGAACAAACACTGCCCCAAGGATAACTTCCCTTTGCCACGGATCGACCATATCGTGGACTCCACTGCAGGCTGTCAGCGCATCTCCTTTTTGGACGCCTACTCGGGCTATAATCAGATAAGGATGAAAGAGGAGAACGAGGAGAAGACAACATTCATCACACCTCACGGTGTCTACTGCTACACGATAATACCCTTCGGGTTGAAAAACGCAGGTGCAACATATCAGCGCTGCATGCAAAAATGCCTCGCCAGGCTCATTGGCAAGAACGTAAAAGTGTACGTCGATGACATTGTCATAAAGACTCGAGTGGAGGATACACTCCTCGAGGACATCGGGGAGACATTCGACGCTCTCAACGCGTACATGATCAAGCTCAACCCGACAAAATGTGTCTTTGGCGTCCCTGCAGGACAACTTCTCGGGTATTTGGTGTCTGCCAGAGGAATCGAAGCCAATCCGGAGAAAATTCAAGCCATCCTGGCAATGAAGGAGCCAACCAATCTTCGCGGCGTACAACAGCTCGCGGGGCGACTAGCTCCTCTGAGCAGATTCATCGCAAGATTATGCGAGCAAGCATTGCCTTTCTACAAATTGTTGAAGAAAACATATAAGTTCGAGTGGACAATCGAAGAAAGAAAGACGTTCATCGAGTTGAAAAGAGCACTGCAGAGTAGGCGCGTCCCGACAACGCCGCAGGAAAGGGAGCCCATGTACCTGTACCTAGCCGCAACAAACCAAGTCATCAGCACGGTCATTGTCGCCGAGCGGCCAGAGGATGGCACGGCGTACGGAGTTTAGCGGCCAATTTATTACGTCAGAGAGGTGCTTTCGCCATGCAAGCAACGATACCCTCACTATCAGAAGCTCGCGTATGGCGTAGTCCTCACAGCCCGAAAGCTCAAGCATTACTTCCAGGAACATACCGTCACAGTGCTAAACGACGCATCACTCGATACCATCATGAACAACCCAATGGCGTCCGGAAGAATCGCAAAATGGAGCATCGAGCTAGGCGCCTGGGACATTATTTATGCGGGCCGCAAGTCCATAAAATCCCAGGTCATCGTGGAATTCCTAAGCGAGTGGACAGAGCTGCAAACACCAGGACCCCCCGAATACACGACAACTGGACCATGTACTTCGACGGGTCGAAAAGAAACGAAGGAGCCGGAGCCGGGGTTATTCTTATGTCTCCCCAAGGCGACAAGTTGCAGTACGTCCTGCGACTGGACTTACCTACAGATGACCCAGCGTCCAACAACGACGCGGAGTATGAGACCCTCCTACACGGCATGAAAATGGTGATCTCCTGCGGATCCACCCGATTGATGATATATGGAGACTCAAATCTCATCGTGCAGCAGACGATAAAGGAGTGCGATGCTATCGCGGATAACATGGCCGCATATTGTGACATGTACAATCTTCTTGAGGGAAGTTTCAAGGGGTGCGAACTGAAGCACATCGCGCGATCAAGCAATGAGGAAGCAGATAAGCTGGCCAACATGGGGTCAACAAACGCACCTATCCCTCCAGGAATTTACTTCGAATGAATGATCAAGCGATTAGTAAAGGTCAGAAAGCCAACAGAAGCACCCGCAACGATGGAAACACACGATAGCCCGCAAATTGTTATGACCGAGCTCATCCACAATATTTCAAGGCAAGTTTTTCTGGTCGAGCCAGTCTGGATGCAGAAATACCTCGACTACTTGTCAAACAAACAGCTCCCAGCAGACATTTGCGAGGCTAGTCAAATAGTACGGCGCAACAAATCCTTTCGGTGATCAACGGCGAGCTATACAAACAAAGCATATCAGGGGTATTGCAGAGATGCATAGCACCCGAAGATGGCAAGGAATTGCTCTGGGATATACACCAAGGAGACTGCGGCCACCACGCCAGTTGGAGAGCAATCGTGGGCAAGGCTTTCAGGGCAGGGTTTTACTGGCTCACAGCAGCCAGAGACGCCAAAGATCTAGTCGACAGATGCAACGCCTGCAAAAGATTTGCGCCCAGACCATATGCTCCTGCGATGGAACTACACATGATTCCCATCGCCTGGCCCTTCGCCCAACGGGGCTCGACATGATGGGACCACTGCGCAAGTCAACACCTGGAGGATACACACACCTGCTCGTAGCTGTGGATAAATTCACCAAATGGATAGAGGCCATGCCAGTCACTTCCGCGCATGCGCAATGCACTGTGCGATTCCTCGATTCTATCGTGTGCAGATTTGGTGTAACGCACAACATCATCACAGACAACGGCAACAACTTCACGGTCAAGGAAACACAGAGTTCTGCGAAGGAAAGGGAATCACCATCACCTTCGCCTCGGTAGCTCACCCGCAAACTAATGGCCAAGTCGAGCGTTCTAACGGATTAGTTTCGGCTGGCCTAAAGAAGCGTTTACTTGATCGCCTAACACTAGCGGCAGGGCACTGGGCCGAGGAACTACCATTAGTGTTGTGGAGGCTACGCACAACACCAAATCAATCAACAAACTACACGCCATTTTTCATGGTCTACGGAGCTGAAGTTGTCCTACCCGAAGATGTGAAATTCAGTGCTCCACGAGTTGTTGCATACAGCGAAGAAACCTCAAACAGGGCACTCGCGGAAGACGTGGACGCACTCTATGAAATCCGGGACATTGCACTTGCAAGATCCGCAGTATACCAGCAATCACTGCGCAACTACCACAATCGTCTTATAGGCCACATATCCTTCGTGGTAGGAGAACTGGTGTTGCGGCTCAAGCAAAAGGAAGGACACAAGCTCGAGCCACCATGGGAAGGACCCTTCATAATACATAAAGTTATCCCAGGAGGCGCCTATCGATTGAAAAACCCGAAGACTGGCGGGATCTACTCCAACCCGTGGAACGTTGCGCATCTCTGCAAGTTCTACCCCTAGATTTATCCTACTCGCAAGAAATAAGGTTGTACCAGCCACGCTGTAGCTCGACCAAACACATGCCTTCTCAGTCATATCAATAAATACATGGTTTCTCAACCATAATGATCGCAATTCCTTGTTGTCCCTAAACATGCTAAAACAACAGATACACACCCCAAACACACGGGGGTTATGCCTAACTAGCATCATAACATCCTTCGAGTAACATCACTCGATAAAAACAAATACAAAGTACAACAAGGCCTACACCTTATAAACACCTTTAACACTTCAAATATACAAGGTCACAAGGCTTACACCTTCATACACCTTACAACAAAGTATAAGATATTACATCTTACAATTACATCTGACAACGAGCAGTCATTTCCGCAAGAATTTGATCAATCTCCTCGGAAGTCAGTCGAATAATCCGCTCCGCAGCGGACTGAACGACCGCGTAATGAGGAGAGAAATCAACTAGAGAATCGGGAAGCCACGCCACAAAGTTAAAATTGATCTCAGGATGCCACACCCGAACAAAGGCGAGAGCTACCTGAGATCCACAGATAAGTTGCTGGTGAACGCACTCCCGATCCTCTCCTACTCGACGAAAGATCCTTAGAGCATCTCTAACAGAGCACTTAAAAGGGCCAAAAACCGTAGAACTCCGGCGCTTTTATGGGCCGAGGCCAGTTTCTAGGCCAAAGCAGAGCCCGTATAGTTAGCCCGGCCCGTAAACCGGATAAGGGCGCCCGTAGATTTCCACGACCGGCCGCTACTTATTCAGTGCGAACCTAGTTTCACGGGTCGAAACCCTCACTCCGCCGCATGCGCCGACGAGAAATCCACCGCCCCCACCTCCACCTCCGGCGAGCGATTCCGCCGCCCCCACCACGCAAGATCCACCGCCGCCGCTCGACCATGGCCCCCAAGCGAGAAAGCTCGCCGCTGCTGCCGGGCGACGGCCTATTCGACGGTGACTTCTCCGACAGGAAGCGTACGGAGCTGGTCCGCAGCGACGGCGCGCGGAAGCACCTCCAGCGGCAATGGACGAACCTCCACTTGTCGGTGCCGCCGCGCGTGGGGTACCGCGCCGTGCCCCTCTTCGACTACATCCGGCGGGAGCGCAATGAGGAGTGCCGCCGCCGCGCGAGGCAGCGCAATGGCGGCGAGTGAAGCTCCGCCGCCTCCGCCTCGACCTTGTCGTCGCTGCAACCGAGGCTCCGGTGAGCCAAATTTTGGACAAAAGGGTTGGGCGGCAATGATTAATGTAGCTTTAGCTTTTGGATTTGCATTATGTATGTAAAATTAGTTTGAATCATGTATGGAACAAATCGGTGATGAACAAATGAACAAAAATTTGTTCCCGCCAAATATCTAATCTATTTTGCAGTTCTGTTTACGGGTTCTGCTATTGCGCGCCTCGTTTTAGCGCAAAAAACGCGCACTTTCCGACCGTTAAAACGAGTATACGGTTCAGCGGTTTGAGGGCTCTGTTAGAGATTCTCTTAGCAAGCCGCTCAACCCTTCTGGAACGGTATCCAATGGATAAAACGTCCGATGCACAGAAGAAAGAGCCTCGCGACAGGACTCAAGAAGAATCTTCGCCTGGCTCGCCCGATACTTCAAGGTGGCCAAAACGAAGCCTCGGCTGCGGTCTGACCAGAAATTGTTTGCATGCAGTTTTGAGCTACCCGCCTCATAGGAAATGTGGTTATCGATCCAGTGGGTCTCACAAGGCCCGTCGGGCTCAACAACTGCAAAGTCAGCAAACAAGTCAAAACAGAAAAGGAAGCAAGCAGCAAAGTACTCGGGGGGCTCGCAGGCTTACAAAGCATGTCCTTCGCAACGGCCGCCAGCTCTTCCATCACAAACTTCTCACGCTCAGCCACAAGTTTCTGCTTCGATTTGGCAACATCAGCCACGCCCCGCAGAGCTTTCAGTTTGCGCTCGCCATCCGCAACACGGTCACAGAGTGAGGCGAACATACTAGCAGCAACAACAAGCGGATTCACCCGCACAGCAGACCCACTTGAAGACTCTGCGCTAGGATCCACTACCTGGAAAGAAATGAAGCAAGTTTAGAAAAATCACAAGACCCCACTCGAGAAACACAATACCTATTTCTCAGGTGCTCGGGGGCTACTCTCATACGGAGCACACAACAGCAAGAGGCAACAATAACACACTGAAGATTTCAAGAAACACTTCGATTATGCAACATAAATACGGGAGTACATCCCAAGGTTCATTACATCGGCAAGCAAAAGAAAATATAAAATTTCCTAGGGGGCTGCAGAAGTGGTTCCACTCGCGGAAGGATGCCCTTTGCGACTAGCACGAGCAAGCACCTCCGAGAGCTTCTTCGCGAGAACTTCAGCACGAGCGCCAAAAGGACGGAGTGCTACCTTTTTGCCAAAAGAACACTCGAATACACCTTGTCTAGGTCATTCGAGACTCCATGAGCCAAAGCAAATTGGATAGCCATCCTGGCCCGCACTCGGACTGGGCGACTGAGTACTCCTGGAGAAGATCTCCTTCACCCAAGAACACCTTCAGAAGACCAGCCAGCGTAGGAGGAATTGCCGCATCCACCAGTAAGCGCTCATGGAACTGCGTCAACACTCGGGTGGCGTCACCGACGAGAGAGCAGATCCCACTCGCATGCTCCTGGAGCTGTGCGCAAGAGTCCATAAGGGCGTCCAGTCGCTGGCTCCCAGGAATCTCCAGTTCAACCCCAAGGACATCTACAAAAAGGATACCATAAATTTCTAAGACAGCAAATTAAGTTACATTGCAACAGAAGAATGGTCAAGCATGGCTTACCCGAAAACTTCTGAGCCAAGGGGCGGACGATGCCGACAAGATCACTATCATGCTTGGCACCCGCCTCCTCCAATTGCTTTAGCGCCTCTTGAGCCTCGACGAGTTAAACCCTCAAAATAAGCTAAATTCTTGCGAGTGGACTCGAGCTCCTTTCGGGAGGACTCCAACTCAGCCTCAAGGGTTTGCACCCGAGCGACAGCTTCAGACTTCTCGGCCTTCAGGCGGGTAACTTGATCTACAGAGCGATGAATACAGCTAAAGCAATTTTCGTGATCAACATAAACAGTAAGACGGAGTGGAATAACCTACCTTGAAGAGAACGACCGTCCTCGACGAGCCGATCGCGATCCACCCGAAGGGAAACACAATCCGCCTCAGCTGAAAGCACTCGACGACCGATGGCAGCAAGGGAGTAAAGGAGAATCTGCAAAAGCCCAAGACAGAAATTCAAGTTAAGGACAAAATCTCTTGATCCCATACACGGCTGTACACAGTCGAATATAGCCTCGGGGGCTACTCCCATCGGGAGCACTGCCGTGCACCCGATAGAATAAAGGAAGACAGGGAAGAAAAGAGTTCAACTTGAGTCTGTGGCCAGCCGCAAGCAATTAACCACGGCCTCGGGGGCTACTCCCATCGGGAGCACTGTCGTGCATCCGATAGAAATTACAACCGAACGAAGCAAAGATGCAAGAAGGAGGGATAAACTTACTTGGCCTTGGGCAGCAGATAGAGGATTTGCTGAGCTTCCTGAAACCTCCTTATGCCGAAGCTCCACCTGCGAAGCCAGCCACCCCGTACTCAGGAATCATGACTGCCCTCACAAGACTTGGAGACCTTCATGAGGCTTCTGTGGCTGGAACGTCTCCCTCGGCTACCTCTTTCCTCTTCACAGAGGGAACCGAAGAAGCATACTGGCCAGGGCTGATGGTTTGAAGACTGCTATTGAATAAAAAGTCAAACAAGGACACGGAACGAGAAAGAAAGATTCGCGATTAGAAGTGAAACACAGGAAAACTTACTCATCCTCGTCATCATCATCTAGAACGTCCATGTTCCAGGCGGTGGAAACCTTGGGTGGACGACCAAGAGGCGGAAGCGTACGGAGAGGAGGCACCTGGAGAGCCTCATTCGCCTTGCCGGACCCATCACCCATGGAACTGTCCTTGGAAGTGACTTCGTCATCCTCGTGCCTGCGGCGCTTGCGGTGATGAAGTTGGTCGCTACCCGAGTCCTCCACGTCGTCTGAAGAGTCGTGCTTGGAGCTCGAATCAGGTTCGGCAACGCTGGTTTCGAGAGGAGCCTCGATGTTACTCGCCAGGAGGTCCGAGGCGTCTTCAGCCGAAACTGGCGGGTAGCATGTCGCTACCTTCAAGCTCTACGGAAAAAGAAGAGGAAAAAGAGAGAAGAACTTCAGTCGATAAAACTTCAGACTGCAAAGAGAACAAAGAAGAACAAGAGGAAACTTACATCAGCTGGAGGAGGTTTCGCTGTCTCGAATGGCTCAAGAGAACAAGCCGAGTAGGCCTCTCCTTTCTTCAGTTTGGTGATGGCCGCAATCTTTTTCTCGAACTCGGTGTTCAAGAGAAGGTCTTCACAGACGCGGCTTGGGTCATGCGTGCCTTGATACTCCCACATAGTCGAAGGACTCTCTTGAAGGGGCTAGATCCTCCGCCGAAGAAAGACACTCGTCAAGTGCAATCCATTCAGCGGAACCCCCATCGCCTTGTCATGGAAGCTCCCCACCTTCGCGAGTAGAGGGGAGACGATCTTGCTGTCTTCGGTAGTGAGCTTATGCGCCTAGGATTTCCTCCGCTTCAGAGTCGCGAATGGGTGGAACTCAAGAGCTCCACCCGCGCTGTTGTCGATGACGTAAAACCACTTCTTCCGCCATACTTGCGCGGAGTCGACGAAGTACATCTCCATGTAGGGGATGTCCGTCCTGGCCTGGATCCCGAACCCGCTGGTGCGCAGTGGCTCTCCCAGCTGCTCGCCTAGTTGCGACTTCTCCCTGAAGATCCGCACCTTGAACAGGGCCTTCCAGAGGCCCCAATGCGGGCGGATGCCCAGATAGCACTCGCAAAGCATGATATATGCTGAATCGCGTTTGGAGGCAAGTCATCGGGCTGTATGCCATAGACATACAACAATCCAAGGAGAAAGGGGTGGATAGGAAGAGAGAGACCGCGCGAGACGTGCTCCGTGAAGATCACACGCTCGTTTGCGCAAGGATTGGGTACCTCTTCTTTCTTGGGAAGGCGCACGCGCTTGTCGCCGTCGGGAGGCAGCAGCCCTTCCCGTTGCATCTCGTTGATGCTCTTCCTGGTGGTGCTGGCGGAGCGCCAATCGCCCTTCTCATAGCGGGCGGCGCGGAAGCATCTCCAGCCTCCTTCGACGATGATGCGGCAGCACCGCGTTTCTTCCCTCCAGCCATTGTAGCTCTTGAGTGCTTGCAGAACAGGAAGGTGTGCGCGAGGAGGAAGAAGAGAAGAAAATGGCCAGGAAACTTACCCATCGCCTAAGGACGACTACTTATACACAGGCCAGGCTAATCTGAACCGTAGATCTAGCGACGTGGCGCCCATCGCGGCCACCACGTGGGAAGTGGAAACGAGGCGGCGGTGAACAGTTGCCTCTACCACGATCTTTATAGCAGATCGTGTGCATTTACAGCGCGTGGCTCGCGGGAAAACCGGAAACGACCTCTCGGTTTCAGTCAAAAGCTGACAAGGTGGGCCATCATGCTCTGCTCCTCTCCGTCACGTCCCATCGGGAGGAGTCAGAACGGACAAGTGCGCAATGACATCATTGCATACCTCATCAAACGCGAAAATTCTTTCGCATTAATTCCCTAAACACGAAATTTCTTTCGTACGGGCATATCAAGGCGCGAAATTCTTTCGCATAAGCTCCCTGACATGAAATTTCTTTCGTATGGGCATATCAAGGCGCGAAAATTCTTTCGCATAAGCTCCCTGACACGAAATTTCTTTCGTATGGGCATGTCAAGACGCGAAAACTCTCTCGCATAACTACCCACATGCGAAATCTTTTTCGTATAGGTACAACAAGGCCTCCAGACACGAAAACTCTTTCGTATGGGCAAAATATTACAAGTGCAGAAGTCTCTTTTGCATAAGTACAACAAGAAGGGAAATCTCCTCATCCGAAAATTCTCAAGATGACATTTGCGAGTGTGCGGCTCCTACCACTCTGTCACACGATGTATTTACACATCCCTAACCCAGATCGTTCAGCCGACTAGGCACATCCGGATGACGTATTCTCTCGAGTACGAAGGTAAGACCCAAAAGATCTCTCTTATGGGCCTGGAATCGCACTCAAGCTGCATCCTCCGGTAAGTTTCCGTGTCAACAACACGAAGAAAAATCCTGGCGGACGCACTGGGTACCCCTATAGGTTAAGTTCGACTCGGTAAGACCTCCACGGCTCAGTCGCAATGATCACCTCACCGGATTCGAGTCGGAGGTCTCGAATTTGTGTAGGCCAGAACTGTTTTTTCCCTAGATGCAATTAATTGGCCGTGAGCTTTCGGGAGAGCCAAGCAACTGAGCCATATCCTTCTGCGAAAACAACCGAAACACAGGCACATTCATCGCTCGATGCTCGAGTACAAGAAGCGCATCGCGCACAGGGTATGCGCCCTCTAGCACCGAACAGTTGAAGCAATCAATCGAAAGAAATCAAGACGAACTCTTGAGCGTCTCCCAATAGATTCTCAATCGAGTAAACGCTCGGGGGCTACTGACGAGGGGATGAATCCTGGACCTATCGGGTGAGGCTACCCGGTCCAAGGCCCAAGACCTGAGCCCGAAGGGAGATGCTATGGACAGTTCTAGAAGGCCCAATCAAGGCCCACCCGCAAGGCCTTGCGGGTCAAGAAAGGAAACTTGTAACCGACTTGAGGTTAGGGTTTGTAACCCCCCCACGGGTGCGGTTTGAGACCTGGCCACCTATATAAGGCCAAGAGAACCACCGGGAGGGGGACCAAGCAATACCACCACCACCAAAGCCTTGAGATTGAGGTCTCGGTGTAGCACTAGTTATCACAAAATCCAGAAAATACCCACAAAAAGAGAGAGAGCTCATTGAGAAGATCGGGCCACCCCATATCATCTTGGTATCAGATTCTCAGGTTTACTCGGTGAGCAAGTTATCCCTAGTTTAGTTGTTTTTATTTCCTATCCAGAAAAAGCCATACAAAAATATTAGGTTTAGATTTTGCCAGAACCTAGATCAACACCAAATTGCTACTATAATTGTTGTTTTTCTGTTGATTTGCGTTCCTGTTTTTCTATTTTTAGGGTTCATCTAGTTCTTCTTTTGTTTCCACCTATACCAAAAAATCCCACCAAAAATAAGTGTGCTTTGATCTTGTTATCCTCGGGAAAGTCTAGACCTACAGCTTGTTTACAAGTTGATCTAGTTCCTCGAGTTCATAGTGTTGCGTTGGTGCTGTTTTCAATCGGGTCAATTCGCTCCTAGTTGCAATCGGATTTCTGTTTTCCCTGCTGTGGCACGCGTTTTTCTCAATTATCTGCCGCACGCCCGTTCCTTGCACCGCTCGGATTCCTTACCGCGGCCGTCTCACAGCTTACCGAAAATGCATTTTGTAACGCGCGCCCCCGCACCACTCCTAGCCACGATCGGAGTCTGATCTTTGCAGCGGCACAAAAACGCGTCAAATCGCTGCTGCCACCCGCGCGCCCTAGCTGCCCTCAGATTCACTCCACACGCTCATAAAACCACTCGCGCGCTCAGACCGGCAACACATACGCACACACACACGCGCTCAACGGCGGCAGCAAAAATTTTGTTTCTCTGTCGTGGTTCAAACTCCCTGCTGTGGGCAATTCTCCATCGTTTTTCTTAGTTTTTATTTTGTTTTTCTCTTGTTTATCCCTAGGTTTCTGTGCTGATCTTTGATAAGACCTATACACAGCTATTCTACAGTATATTTTAGGTACCCCAAACCCAAAGACTAGTTGTTTTATTGCTCTTACAGGCTGCTCAATTTGATCAAATTTCTGTCCACTTTTCTGTTTTCCATTACTTATTGCTCCTAGTTGATTCAAAGGACATTGAAAAAATAAAAATAAATAGAGAAAAGAGAAAAAGTATAAAAAAATAGAACGAGAGAAAAATCAAAAAGAGGCCGAGGCATAATATCACTAGTGGAAGCTTGTCATATCTTGGATATTTTTGTGGACATTTGAGCAATCTTGTGCCTGTTTTCATAGAGTATTTGCTAGTGTCTTTCTAGTGCTTGCAATATCTCTTCCATATAATTGCTAATCCACATTTGTCTCCTAGAGTGAGTGTGTTCCTTTAGTGTTTTTCATCACATTAGACAGTGCATTGGATTTGTTATTTTGGTGTTGTTTGGATTCCCAACCAAGCCCCACCAAATACCCTGTTTTGCATTGTGACACTTGATATCCTGGTTATTCTCCACTCACACTTGGTACACTTTTCATTGGTCCTTGTTGGTAAGTCAATCCTATTCACTTTGGAACAGTAAGTGAAGCACTTCTTTGTTGGTTTTGAGTGAGCTGTGAGAGAGCACCACAACCCATTGATTATTTTGTTTTCACTAACATATTAATCATGAGTTTTGCTAGTGAAACTGATCCTGTGCAGGATAACAAGGAAAAAGGAGATATGATTCCTAAGACCAAGACTGGTGATGATACATGTACATGGGCAGATTTCAATAAATTTCGAGGTGGAGTTGCTACTAGAATTGAGCAAATAATTGAGAAGAAAATTGAAGAATATTATCATAAGAGAATATTTGAAGGAATTGAAGGAAAAACTTGATCAAGTTGCTACTCAAGATTCAGTTCGTGTCTTACAAGAGGTTGTTGATAATATGACAAGACAAATTGCCAACTTGGCAACAACTTTGCAACAAAGAGCTCCCAATGCTAATTTAGGTGCTGATCATGATGATGGCCGAGCCAATGCTTATGGAGGCCGTGGGAATTTTGCTGCTAGAAGAGTGCCTATGGGAGAAAACAATAGAGAGGATGATGGCCTTGGGAAGCCAAAATTCTTTATTCCTACTCTCACATGTGATACTGAGGATGTTGGGGAGTACTTAATGTGGGAGTTGAAGATTGAGAAGCTATGGAGATTGCATAATTACACCGATGAGAGGAAAATTAAGCTTGCATCTTCTGGATCTGATGGTTATGCTCTTTTGTGGTGGGATGGCATCATAAGAATGAGATAAACACAAAATCAACCAGAAATTACTACTTGGGCTGAGATGAAGCAACTCATGACAGATAGGTTTGTTCCAACAAATTATATGAGGACTCTCTATGACAAATTACAGCATTTGAAACAGGGAACAAATTCGGTGGATCAATATTACAAGGAGATGGAATTAATGCTACAAAGAGCTCGGGTTGTGGAAGCAAATGAACAAACAATGCAAAGATTTCGTTCAGGGTTACAATTCAAGATTAGATGCATTGTGAGGCATGTTCAATATAATACCATGACTGAATTATTAGACCAAGCAAGAGAGGCATAAATGAGATCGGCCGAGGAAGTTACTATGGATCCAAGAAGAATTTTCCCATCAAGATCTTCTTCTTTCACACATTCTACACCTCAAGCCTCGCAAATTCGAGCTAGTACTTCATCTAAACCCGAGACAAGCAATACCACTGCCAAGAAAACAATTCAACCAACAACTAGTGCAAGTGGTTCTACTCAATCAGCAGCAAGAAATAGAGACATGACATGCCATACTTGTGGAGGAAGAGGGCACTTTAAGATAGAATGTCCTAACAAGAAAATTATGGTGATCAATGCTTATGAGGAGTATGAGACTGGAGATGATGCTGATCCTAATGAGGAGGATACATATGATGATGATGGTCCTGTTGATGCTTTTGCTACAAATTATCCAACTATTGTTTGCACCAAAGCTTTGAGTGTTGTTCCTAGTGATGATAGCCAAAGATGCAATCTATTTCAAACCAAAGCAATTTTTGGTCCTCAAATGGCTGCAAAGTGATCATTGATGGAGGGAGTTGCAGAAATTTAGCAAGCAGGGATTTATGTGCAAAGCTCAGATTGAGATATAGTCCACACCCACACCCATATTATATTCAATGGTTGAGTGACAAAGAAGAAATCAGGGTATGCCAAATTGTGAGAGTAGAATTTCAGATTGGACCATACAAAGATACAATTGAGTGTGATGTGGTTCCCATGACAATTTGCCATCTATTACTTAGAAGACCATGGCAATTCGACAAGAAGGATGTACACAATGGGACAGCAAACACATACCAATTGAATTGGAATAATAAGGATATTATCTTGAGGCCTATAACAGATTGTGAATGAGCCTAGACAGAAAACTGAAGTTAATCTAGAAAAAGGAGAGTGGGAGGGATGAGAAGAGTGAAAACACAAATTCTGTGGGTGAAAACAAGCCTAGGCCGAGTGGTAAAGTTAAGGGAGTGAGCCTTTTGACAATGTTAGCCACCAAAGAAGATTTGAGAGAGTTTAAAGAGGATCCTAGCTTAGTACATATAGTGCTCATGCATAAGGGGAAAATTTTAGTTTCTAATGACATGACTCCTCTTTCTATTAGTGTTTCTAATGTTTTGCAGGAGTTTGATGATGTGCTTCCAGAAGAAGTACCCTCGGGGTTGCCACCATTGAGAGGGATTGAGCATCAAATTGATTTGATTCCTGGATCATCATTACCAAACCAAGCTCCCTATAGGAAAAATCCCCAAGAGACAAAGGAAATTCATAAACAAGTAGAAGAGCTTCTTGATAAAGGTTATATTCGAATAAGCCTATCTCCTTGTGTTGTTCCTGTTATTTTAGTTCCTAAGAAAGATGGTACTTGGTGCATGTGTGTAGATTGTAGAGCAATTAACAACATCACTATTCGTTATCGTCATCCTATACCACGTTTGGAAGACATGTTAGATGAATTAAGTGGTGCTGTTGTTTTCTCTAAAATTGATTTGCATAGTGGTTATCATCAAATTAGGATGAAAGAAGGGGATGAATGGAAAACAACCTTTAAAACAAAATTTGGTTCATATGAGTGGTTAATAATTCCTTTTGGATTAACTGATGCACCTAGTACTTTCATGAGATTAATGAACCATGTTTTGAGAGATTTTATTGTCAAATTTGTGGTTGTTTACTATGATGATATTCTCATATATAGCCACAATGAACATGAACACATTGATCATATTAGACAAGTCTTGCATGTGCTAAGAGAAAATAAATTGTATGGAAATTTAGAGAAGTGCACTTTTTGCAAAGATAAGGTCATATTTCTTGGATATGTTGTTTCTAAACATGGGATTGAAGTAGATGAATCTAAAATTGAAGCAGTTAAAAATTGGCCAATTCCCATGAATGTGAGTCAAGTAAGAAGTTTTAATGGACTAGCTGGATTTTATAGAAGATTTGTGAATGATTTTAGTACTATTGCTGCCCCTTTGAATGATTTAACAAAGAAAGGTGTAAATTTCGAGTGGGGGGTTGCTCAAGATATTGCTTTTGATACTCTGAAAAATAACTTGATTTCGGCCCATTATTGATGCTACCAAATTTTAATAGGCAATTTGAAATTGAATGTGACGCTAGTGGCATAGGTATTGGAGGTGTGCTAATGTAAGATAAGAAACCTATTGCTTATTTTTCTGAGAAATTACATGGAGCTCAATTGAATTATTCTGTCTATTATAAAGAATTGTATGAACATGTTAGAGTTCTTGAAGTTTGGAAACATTATTTGTGGCCAAAATAATTTATTATACATTCTAATCATGAGAAAAAATTGAGATTTTTAAAGAGTCAATCCAATCTTAATAAAAGACATGCTAAATGGGTATAATTTATTGAATCTTTCCCATACATTATTAAACAAAAGAAAAGATTAGATAATGTGGTTGCTGATGCTTTGTCTAGGAAAAACATGTTACTCACTAAATTGGATGTCCAAGTTTCGGGCTTGGAGAGTTTGAAACCACTATATGCTGAAGATAAAGAATTTTGTACACCTTATGCTAAATGTTCTAATGTGAAGGCTTGGGATAAATATCATATACATGATGGATTTTTGTTTAGAGCTAACAAATTATGTATTCCTGAGTGTTCTTTGCGTTTGATGTTATTGCAAGAATCTCATAGTGGTGGATTAATGGGACACTTTGGACATGAGAAAACATTACTTATGTTGGCTGACAATTTTGATTGGGCACATATGAGACGAGATGTTTATAGGTTTGTGCAACATTGCATCACTTGCAATAAAGCCAAATCAAAATTGAAGCCCCACAGTTTCCTCTACCTGCACCAACTACACCATGGGAAGATATTAGTATGGATGTTGTGATAGGTTTACGGGGGACTAAAAGAGGGCATGATTCTATATTTGTGGTAGTGGATAGATTCTCTAAAATGTCACACTTTATTGCTTGCCACAAAAGCGACGATGCGTCGCATATTGCTAATCTGATTTTCAGGGACATAGTGAGATTACATGGAGTACCAAGGACTATTGTTTCTGATCGTGATGTGAAGTTTATGAGCTAATTTTGGAAGACACTATGGGGGAAGCTAGGAACAAAGCTGCTGTTTTCAACAACATGTCACCCCCAAACCGATGGAAAAACGGAGGTGGTTAATCGCACATTATCAACATTGTTGCGAAGCATGATCAAGAAAAATCTGAGGGAGTGGGAGGAGTGTTTGCCACATGTGAAATTCGCATATAACAGGGTTGTGCACTCTACTACTCAGCTTTGCCCGTTTGAAGTGGTCTATGGATTCAAACCCATTTTACCACTTGATTTGCTACCAATTCCCATACAAGAAAGAATAAACATGGAGGCATCAAAGAGATCTGATTTTGTGAAGAAGATACATGAGAAGACCAAGGATGCTATAGAGAAGAAAGGGAAGTATGTGGCTGAAAGAGTAAACAAGAAGAGAAAGGAGGTTCTATTCCAACCAGGAGACTTAGTATGGGTACACTTTCGAAAGGACATATTTCCAAAGTTAAGAAAGTCAAAACTGTTACCCCGAGGTGCTGGTCCCTACGAAGTACTTGCAAAGATCAATGACAATGCTTACAAGATAGACCTTCCAGTTGATGAGTTTGGTGTGAGTAATTCATTCAATGTTGTTGATTTGACACCATACCATGGAGATGACCTTGATGCGTCGAGGTCCACGCCTTTTCAAGAGGGGGAGGATGATGAGGACATCCCTAATACTTTGCCACTTAAACAAGATGAAGTGAGACTTGAACCTATGACAAGGTCAAGGACCAAGCTATTACAACAACGGGTGAATTCACTCCTTATTGATTATGATGTTTGTGATAATGAGAATTTTATACTGCCTAAGTCTATGCATTTATGTATGATCAGGGTTATTGATAACACAAGAATAATGGTGGAAAACAACATGGAGATGCTGGAAAACAAGACTACAAGTGGTGAAAACAAGAGTACCATGGTGAAAACAAACATACAAGATGGTGAAAACAAGAGTACCATGGTGAAAACAAGAGTACAAGATGGTGAAAACATCATACACGTGTGGAAAACAACTACTAGCTTGTTATTACACACTAAGCAAGAATGATAACAAGAGGAGGGTGCCCCATTGAAGACCAACGCGCCATAGTAAAGTCCTAATTATTTTAGGCATGGCTTGTATGCCATATTTGGCCGAATCCCCTATTGTGGTCGGTTTGTATCCTCTCTTAGAGTCCAAGTAGGAGTCCTAGTCCAAGTGGGAGTCCAAGTAGGAGTCCTAGTCCTAGGAGGAGTTGGTGCTTGCGCAAGCCTCCTTGTGGCCGCACCCCTCCCCCTTAAATAGCTACCACATGCGTGCGGAAAGGTAGAACAAGTTTAAACCAAAAACCACTAGCCTCTAGATTGTATTGCTCCTAAGCATCCATCTTGAAGTATACCCGCAAAGTTGTGTGATATCTTGTTATTCCATTGGGAATAGGGGATACATGACCACTCGTGATCTTTGATTACGTGTGCAAGAGTGTGTAGTTGAGAATATCCAAAGGGATTGATTGTTGTTGCATTGGCAACAAGGGTCATCCAAGTGAGAGGTCTCAGTGTAGCACTAGTTATCACAAAATACAGAAAATACCCACAAAAAGAGAGAGAGCTCATTGAGAAGATTGGGCCACCCCATATAAATTTTGCACTACAAAGGGGAGCAAATGATATAATTGCAGAATCCGATGCCTACGAAGTTATACAATATTGTTCACGAGAAGATGAGCTATGGAATGAGGCAACAACAATTTATGAAGGCTGTATTGCTATTTCTAGCTTCATTGGGAAAGTTGAATTCAGTCACTGTAAAAGGGAGTGCAACACAACAACACATGAAATAGCTAGCTTTGGGTTTAGAACAAATAGTCCTTGTACCTGGGTCGATGAACCCCCTAGCTTTCTTTCGCGAATTCTCCTAGATGATGTAACAATTATGTAACGTTTTTAGGCAGCAAGTTTCTTACGCACTCTTTTCCTTACCAAGGCACCTAAGGGGACTGGAAGATTTTTAATGAGGCAGCTTGCTGACCTAATATAGTGGTGTTTAAATTTCAAAAAAAAAAACCGACGCAGTGGACTCACTGGCCAGCACACATCTTACAACCTCTGGAACATAGTCCAGGTAAACAACACGAGCGTCACCCTGAGCTGCTCTAATTTATTACAGTTCTGTGGTGCATAGAACACGTCAGCAGAAATGAAATTCAATCTAAGGAAAGCACGGATGTCACGGAAGATGATTCCTTCATGCATACGATCGCATTCAGTACTCTGTATTGCTTTTACCAGGATTTGTGAGTCTGTCTCAATGACCACCCGTCTCATTCCCCAGCTTGTAGTATCAGTCACCACTTCTCCATAGGCAATTGCCTCTGTCTATAATGCACTGGCAGCATACATGATGCGACCAATTCCCGAACCTCTTGCTTCAGAATCAGCATCACGAGAACCAAATCCCCAACCACCAGTGTGTGTGCTGCCTGAATGCTCCATCAATATTTATTTTGATCAGATCCACCACAGGCGGCTGCCACCTGAGCTCACGCATAGAAGGTTTCTGGTGTTCCCTCCCCCGACCAAGCTGCATTGATTCTTTTTCCCACTACTTGACCTGCCCCAGCAGCTCTTCAATCGAACTTGATTTATTCTCTGCATTGATTTTGTTTCTTCTTAGCCAGCTGCGCCATAGCAGACAATAGCAGAGAACCTTATTCTCATCATTCAGATTCAAGATTTCGTGGACCAGATCTCTTGCCGAATGGTATGTGCACAATCGATTACGAATTTCACCTAGGACCAGTCCCTCCCATGCTTTCTTTGCATCCTTGCACTTCAGGAAGAGGTGTGCACCATCTTCATCTAGCCTCCTACAGCACACACATAGTGTGTCACACTCAATTCCTTTTCATTTGATATTCGTTTTTAGTGGAAGACTATTATGTGGCAATCACCACATGTGTTGCTTCACCTTGGGCAGACATGGCAGATCCCAAAGTTTCTTCCAAAACGAACATTCAGTAGAGGTTCCTAGACCCATATTCTGTTCTCCGTGTCATTGCTTCACATATATTTTGTAGGCTGATCTCACCGAGAATAATCCTTTGATGTCAAAGTGCCAAGCTGGGAAATCTTCAAACTCCGTCCTAATGGGTGTAGCAAGGATGATCTGTGCGTCCATCTCCCAAAAGGTATCCCGTACCAGGCGATCATCCCACTCCCCTGTAATCGGATTGATCATCTCTCGAACTCGTGTGAGTAGGCAGTGCCCTCTTGGCGTGATAGGCTAACAACATCCCTCCCTATTAAGCCACGGATCCTCCCAGATTCTTACACTATCACCATCACCAATCCTCCATATGTGACCTTCTTTCATTAGCTTGAGTCCCCGAAGTATACTCCTCCATGAATAGGAAATACAAGCAGTAGCCGCGGCCTCCAAGATGGATGTGTTCGGGTAGTATCTGGCCTTCAGAACCCTGGCACATAAGGAGTCCGGGTTCGATAACATTCTCTAGCCTTGCCGTGCCAACATAGCCATGTTAAATCCGTACAAATCCCTGAATCCCAATCCACCTTCGTTTTTTGGTTTTGTGAGTGTTTCCCAGCTAAGCCAATGCATCTTATTTTCCTTGTCATGTTGGGACCACCAATAGCGGCAAAACATCATGCTCATATGTTCACACAGTGCTTTGGTAAGATCAAAACAAGACATGGAAAATGTGGGTATAGCTTGTGCACATGCCTTTATTAGTATATCTTTCCATCCGTGAATTCTTTTCCATATCCTGTCTTTTAAGTACTCAAAGGTTTTGGACCTTGATCTTCCAACATAGACTGGTAACCCAAGGTACTTGTCAGTCCGTGCCTCAGATGCTATATGCGATTCGGCCAACACTTGCTCCCTGGCCTCCACACTTGTGTTTGAACTGAACATCATCGACGACATATCGAAATTGATGGTTTGCCCCGAGCACACCTCATAAAGTTGTAGCAAATTTTGCAGAGATTTAGCACTCTAACTAGAAGCTTTAATAAGAACCAATGAGTCGTCTACAAACAAAACATGGTTAAAACTTGGGGCTCCATAACAAATTCGGATGCCTTCCAATTCTCCTCGTACTTCAGCTTTGTTTAACATGGATGAAAAGCCTTCCGCACAAATGAGAAATAAATAGGGAGATAGAGGATCTCCTTGACGCAGTCCTCTCTGTGGTGTTATAACATTTGTTAACTCTCCATTCACCTTCACTTGGTATTGGACCGATGTGATGCACTTCATAACCAGCCTGATCCACGTCTCCGCTAAACCCAGATTTCTCATCATTTTCTCCACAAAGTGCCATTCCACCCGATCATAGGCCTTGCTCATATCCAATTTCACCGCAACATACCCGTCTTTTACTATTTTCTTGTTCTTCATGAAGTGTGTGCACTCATATGCAAGCAAGATGTTGTCTGTTATCAACCTTCCTGGTACGAAAGCACGCTTCTTTGGTGATATGATCTCATCCAAAATCAACTTTAGCCTATTTGCTAGAATTTTTGAGACAAGCTTATAGGTCACGTTACATAAGCTGATTGGCCTCAAGTCCTTCATGCATGCTGGATTATCAGTTTCTGGTATAAGGACAATACAAGTATCATTCCAGTCTGTCGGCATAGGGCCTCCATTTAATACCCCAAGCACCTCATCTGTTACTTTCTCTCCCACCACATCCCAGAAATTTTTCTAAAAGAGTGAGTGCATACCATTCAATCCTGGTGCCTTAAGATCACATATACTCTCAAATGCCACAATTACTTCATTTTATGTGAAACTTTTGCAAAGGATCTCAATCATGTCATTGGAGACCTGGGTGTCAACATGGTCCAACAATTCCTCCATGCGCGTACCCGTGGAATAAGGGAAAAGGTTTGAGAAATAGTTAGTGGCCACCTCTCTCATGGCCTCCTCCTCCTCCACCACAACACCGTCCGCCCCCTTCAGTTTCATGATTAGGTTCATTTTCCTTCTCTCCGATGCAAAGGAATGGAAATATTTTGTGTTTCGGTCCCCTTATCTCAACCAAGTGGAGTGTGCTCTTTGCTTCCAGTATGTATCCTTTTGATCCTCCAATATACTCAGTTTAAATCGCAACATTTCTTCCATTCTCACTTGTTCACCACTTATGCTCATCCTTCTACATTGCTGTTTTTTTCGCCCAACTAATCCTCTTCTCCAAATCTCCTAAAATATTTCGACTCCAGTCAACTAGCTCCCTCAACACTCCCTCACATCCTCCATCACACCCCTTCTTCCACACAAATCTTCTTTTCCCAACCATTTTCCACTATATTCCTGTAGTCCTCCTCTTCCAACCATCTTGCCTCAAACCTAGGCAGCACCCCTCGAGCCTGGCGTTTCCTCTTGCATATGCCCCCATGTGTATCACCATGACTGGGCGGTGATCCGAGTGGCGAGGGTCTGCATTAAACACTTTATATGCTGGGAACCTCCCCCTCCAGCTTGCTGAGGCCACCGCCCTATCGAGTCTCTCTTTTACATATTTCTCGGCTACACGACTATGGTTTCTCCAAGTAAATGCATCCCCTGTGAAATCAAGATCATCAAGCTCACAAAACTCCAATGCTTCCTTAAAATTATCCATCTGTTGTTGGGGTTCTGGTGCCCCTCCTTCCTTCTCTCACGAGTGCAAAATCTCATTGACTTGTTAGTAGGCTTTCTTGTTTGCGGGTCTTTAGCAGGCCCTTTTTTCACATCAATTGAGCTGACAGTTTCATATGGTGTCTCAGCTGACACATGCTGCTACAATAGAATAATTTGTTCGTTGTTGTTGGTCTCTGTTGCTGGCAGAGTTGAATCCTTTCTCTGCGTTGTTGGGAACCCCAAGAGGAAGGTGTGATGAGCACAACGGTAGGAGTTTTCCCCTTAGTTAAGAACCATGGTTTTCAATCCAGTAGGAGAAAGAGAATCTTCGAAAGGTTGATGCCACTGACGGTGGTGCTCCCGCTTCACCGGTGTCAACAACAACGTGGAACCTGCACACAAGACAACCAAAATACTTTGCCCCAACGGTACAGTGAGGTTGTCAATCTCATCGTTCTTGCTGAAAACAAAGATTAGACGTATAGTGTGGAAAACAGTGTATGCTTGCAGTAAGTAAAGAAAGCAGGAAATTGTTGTGGTTTGTTTAACAGTGTGGAAAAATGGACCGGGGTTCATAGTTTCACTAGTGGTGTTTCTCCATAAAAGGTAGCATGCTGGGTGAACAAATTACAGATGGGCAATTGACAAATAAAGGTTGCACCGTAGTGCACAATATGACATGAAGATTACTATGGTATTTAGTGCGGGCATTACGACAAGATACATAGACCGACATCCATCTGCATCTATGACTAATAATCCACCCTCAGGTTATCATCCGAACCCCCTCAGGTATTAAGTTGCAAGAACCAGATAATTGCAGTAAACAAAGTGTGTAATGTAAGCAATGATTATGCACGCGGGAACTCTCACCTTTTTTTTCTCCCTAATGGCAACAGAACATCCTCCCCCTTCACGTTTCTGTCACTCGAGCAAGGCAACAAGGAGGCATGAACCCACTATCGAGCACAAATACTCCCTCTTGGAGTCACTAGCAACTACTTGGCCAGAATAACCACTAGCAACGGAGAGCATGCAAGATCACAAATAACATATGCAAATAAAGACTATAATCAACTTGGCATAAGGTCAATATTTATCGGATCCCAGCAAACACAGCATAGAGAATTACATAAGTTCAATCTCGATCATGATAGGCAGCTCACGAGATCTAAACATGGAGGCATATGAGGATAAGACAACCATCTAGCTACAGCTACAAACCCGTAGTCCAAGGATGAACTACTCACGCATCACTCCGGAGGTAGGCATGGTGATGTAGAAGCCTCTGGTGATGATCTCCTCTCCGGCAGGGTGCCGGAAACAGCTTCATAACCCCCCTGATCTGGGGTTGACGGTGATGGCGGTTGTGGATGTTTTTCGGGGATTCTGATCAGGTGCTTAGGGTTTTCCATCCGGGGGGCTTAAATAGGCGAAAGGGCAAAGGCGATGGAGGCCAGGGGGCCCCACACCCATAGCTGGCGTGGCCAGGGGCCGCGCCACCCTATGGTGTGGCCCCCTGCTGCCCCTCTTCGGCTCCTCTTCGGTCTTCTGGATGCTTCCGGGGAAAATAGGACTTCCGGGCTTCGAATTTTCCAATTCCGAGAATATTTCCAGAACAACTTTTCTGAAACTAAAAAAACAGCAGAAAACAGGGAACTGGCTCTATGGCATCTTGTCAATAGGTTAGTCCGGAAAATTGATAAAAATGACATAAAGAAGTGGAGAAAACATGTAGAAATTGGCATAATATCATCATGGAGCATCAGAAATTAGGGATACGTTTATGACGTATCAAGCATCCCCAAGCTTAGTTCCTACTCGTACTCGAGTAGGTAAACGATAAAAAAATAATTTCTGAGGTGACATGCTACTAACATAACTTGATCAATCTAATGTAAAAGCATATGCACGCTGAGATCATAAAACTTTAAACACATGCATGATAAATAAAACTTTAATAATAAAGCATAACAATTAGTTTGCATCGCGAAGAGTAACTCAAATAAAGGATCATGAATAATAATGCAAAGAAAGGTAAACGTTTGTTTCAAGTATAGAGAAAGCATGGCAAAGTGATATTTCGATAGTTCTTAAGAGTGGGGAAAAACATAAATGCCAGGACACCTTCAAAGTTCATGAGGAAGACTAGAACAAATAATTTAAGAACAAAAAATATCACATCATGAAGTAATTATTGATGCTTATGGGATAAATGCACATAGAACTCAGAATGGCAAAAATGCTCTCTCAACTGTGCATAAAGTTAGAAGATGGAGACTTAACATAAAAGTAAAAGAAAGGCCCTTCGCAGATGGAAGAAGGGATCACTCATGTGCTAGAGATTTTATTTTATTAAACAGAGGTATCAAAAGTTTGACACTCCTCCCATCCATCTTTCACAAACCATGGCAAACCGAATCCTCGGGTGCCTCCCAACAATCACATACCGTGGAGGAGTGTCTATATTTTGGGATATGTATGCTAATGTCAATGAATGGTAAACATAAAATATAGTACGTCACAAGTCAACTGGATTCACAAGAGAGGCTCCCATGGTGAAGGACGCAACTGGTGTAGAAGGTCATCCCTCTTTCTCCTTTGTTTACACAATTATGCTTTGACTGATAAATGAGGGGCAAAAATAGTGAAGAGAATTTGTTTGCATTAATTTGGGGCTGGGCACCCCGCTGCCAGCTCTTCTATCATTTGGATAAGAGGAAGAAGCCACTAGTCCAGGGTGTGACATCCAATCAACAAGTGAGATAAAGATTCTCTATTGACGTCCTCATGAGCAAAAACAGGAACATAAAGCAGAAGTAATTTTGAAGGTTTTAAAGGTAACACATGAGCAATTTACTTTGGAATGGCAGTTAAATACCACATGTAGGTAGGTATGGTGGACACAGTGGGAAAAACTTTGTTTTAAGGGAGTTTGGATGCATGAGTATAGCTCATACTCAGTACAGGTGGAGGCTATCAAAAGACTGGGAGCGACAAATCAAGAGAGCATAAGAGCCATAATCATGCATAGCGACATAAGCATCATTAATTAAAACATAAGCAGTATCACAAGTTCAAAAACTAAGTGGCCATCGAGGCTATTCGTGACTGGTTTGTAGTCATAAACATGACGTGAGCATGCGCCAAGTCAACCAAATAAAACATTCGAAAGAGAATACCATATATTGATGCTTTACTATGATAAGAACAACTCATGAATCTTTCAATACAAATTAAACACTCTCGGCTATTTGAGGCTAATAATGCTACTCAATAACCACAAGGCTTTGAAACTAAAATAACATTTAGCATGGCATGAAAAAGTTCTAGCCACAGTCTATACAAGCTTCTACTAGCACTGTTATAAATTCTACTTCAAGCAACAGTTTTCTTCTCCCAACAAGCACCATACAAAACATGCTTTAACAAAAATACTATTTATGATACAACAAGAAAACATGAGAGTACTCAAGTAATACTACTAAAACTAACAGCTCTAATAAAAGATGCATGCAAAATAGGAGCTGAATAAATGTAGTGGCCAAACAGAGACTAAGAATACAACGTATTCTCATGAAAAAACGGAGCGTGTCACTCTCCAATAAAAGAATGATGGGGTCCAACCAATATTATTATGAAAGTAAAAACAAACTGAAAGCAAAATCAAAAGCAAATTGAAAACAAAAATAAAAGACGCTCCAAGTAAAGCACATAAGATGCGACCGAATAAAAATATAGTTTCACTAGAAGTACCCTGATAATTTGTTGATGAAGAAGGGGATGCCTTGGGAATCCCCGAGCTTAGACGCTTGAGTCTTTTTGGAATTTTCTTGGATGTACCACCGGGGCATCCCGAAGCTTAGGATTGTCTATCTTCTTGATCACATCATATCATCCTCTTCTTTTGACCCTTGAAAACTTCCTTCACATCAAAATTCTCACAATCTTCATTAGCAACGTTAGTGCAATTGAAATAATAAATTCACATGGTTCAGTTTCAACACAAGTATAAAACTCAAAAACAGAACTTCTTTCAAAATTCTCACAATATTCATTAGCTACTGTCACAACTTCTTTCAAAACTCTTTTTCTCAAAAGAACACCAAAAGAAAGAGATTAAGATGCAGATGCGATAAATGGCAGAAATCTGTCAAAAACAGAACAACAGGTAAAGATCGATTTTTTCAAAACTATTATGTTGCTCAAATCAAAACGTGGTCTTCTAATAAAAGTTGCGTATATAATTCAGGATTAAGCACAAAAAAGCTCAGGTCATTTTGAACTTTCTGTGATTTTTAACGGAATTAACAGTGGACAGAAGAAATCTGTTTCCTGCGCAGAAATCCGAAATATAGTGTCAACTTTCCACTGGTGGCTTTACTTGGCTCAACAAAAACACAAAAGAAAAGATACAACGGGGTTGCTAAGGGAATAGAAAACACCCAGGCGCAAACACACCAAAGAAAACAAAATAAAACTGAAAGAAAACAGAGAAATAAAACGGGTTGTCTCCCGATAGCGTTTTTCTTTAAAGTCTTTCAGCTAGGCATAAAAAATCAACTCAAGTATTTTCAAGTGATGCATTCAAATCAAGATTTGGAAATTATTTAATAATGCATTGTATTTTATCTAAGTGAGTTTCAGATGCTCCTCTCTTAGTACTTTTAGGATTATTATCTTCATCAAATAAATTCTCTGGAACAATCCAATCAAAATTCCTTTCTTGGGCTTCGTGTAGTGCTACTAATTTAAAAGGGATTGGTATTTTATCATTGTTTTCATTATTAGATTCAGTTTTTGCTAGAGCATCAACAATGTCAACACATGAGCCAAGCATATTAAAACGAGCAAAAACTTTTCTAGCTTCTATAGCAACATCCCCAAATTCTTTAAGTGTGGTTTCTAAAATGAAGTTTCTTTTCTCAACATCTTCAATGTTATTCAAGTTGAGGAACATATATTGCATTACGGGATGGAGGTTAACAAAACTAGCTTCTAGCATATGAACTAAAGAAGTTGCAGCAGTCTCGTAATTGAGCAAGTTCTACTATGGATTTTTCCTCAAAGTTATCATGCTTACTAACATGATCAAAGAATTCTTTAACAGTGTCCTTTCCAAGTATAGAACCACTTCCTACCGGCAAATCTTTCAAGGTAAACTTAGGGAACAACATGATGAGAAATAACAACGTAGAGACAAAAATAACAACTATGAAGTAAACTTATTTTTTTGTGTTTTTGATATAGAGAAATAAAAACAAGACAAAAATAAAAACAAGACAATAAACAAAATAAAGAGGTTGAGAGTGAGAGACTCCCCTTGCCAGAAGACTTCCTTCTCCCCGGCAACGGTGCCAGAAAAGTCCTTGTTGCTGGCAGAGTTGAATCCTGTCTCTGCGTTGTTGGGAACCCCAAGAGGAAGGTGTTATGAGCACAACGTTAGGAGTTTTCCCCTTAGTTAAGAACCAAGGTTATCAATCCAGTAGGAGAAAGAGAATCTTCGGAAGGTTGATGCCACTGATGGTGGTGCTGGAGCTTCACCGGTGTCAGCAACAACGTGGAACCTACACACAACACAACCAAAATACTTTGCCCCAACGGTACAGTGAGGTTGTCAATCTCACCAGTCTTGCTGAAAACAAAGATTAGACGTATAGTGTGGAAAACAGTGTATGCTTGCAGTAAGTAAAGAAAGCAGGAAATTGTTGTGGTTTGTTTAAGAGTGTGGAAAAATGGACCGGGGTTCATAGTTTCACTAGTGGTGTCTCTCCATAAAAGATAGCATGATGGGTGAACAAATTACAGCTTGGCAATTGACAAATAAAGGTTGCAATGTAGTGCACAATATGACATGAAGATTACTATGGTATTTAGTGCAGGCATTACAACAAGATACATAGACCGACATCCATCTGCATCTATGACTAATAATCCACCCTCAGGTTATCATCCGAACTCCCTAAGGTATTAAGTTGCAAGCAACAAATAATTGCATTAAACAAAGTGTGTAATGCGGGCAATGATTATGCACGCGGGCAGTCTCACCGTTGTTTTCTCCCTAATGGCAACAACACATCCTCCCCCTTCACGTTTATGTCACTCGAGCAAGGCAACAAGGAGGCATGAACCCACTATCGAGCATAAATACTCCCTCTTGGAGTCGCTAGCAACTACTTGGCCAGAATAACCACTAGCAACGGAGAGCATGCAAGATCACAAATAACATATGCAAATAAAGACTATAATCAACATGGCATAAGGTCAATATTCATCGGATCCCAGCAAACACAGCATAGAGAATTACATAAGATCAATCTCGATCATGATAGGCAGCTCACGAGATCTAAACATGGAGGCATATGAGGAGAATACAACCATCTAGCTACAGCTACGAACCCGTAGTCCAAGGATGAACTTCCACGCGTCACTCCGGAGACAGGCATGGTGATGTAGAAGCCTCCGGTGATGATCTCCTCTCCGGCAGGGCGCCGGAAACAGCTTCAGAACCCCCCTGAGCTGGGGTTGACGGTGATGGCGGCTGCGGAACTTTTTCGGGAATTTCGCTCAGGTGCTTAGGGTTTTCCATCCGGGGGGCTTAAATAGGCGAAAGGGCAAAGGCGGTGGAGGCCAGTGTCGCACCCGGACTTCTAAAGGATACTCGCTGTTCCGTTGAACAGTAGTAGATTGGATTACGGGGCTTACCGGCACCCGCGTCCTCTTACGAGTAGGCCAACACACGTCTGTGTGACAACCAACCCCTATCTGTTCAGCGTCGACGTAAACTATCCCATAGAAATCAGGACACTACCATTGACGTACTTCATACCATACACACATGGTACGTCAACGGCTTGTAACAGAATGATAGCACAACATATCTCTAAGACACAAAAGATTGAAATAAGTTGCAACTGGCCCTCACTAGGGCAGAGAATAGCAAATACAATCATCCAGAGGACACATGTCCCAACATAACATCATTACATCTCAGCGGAAGCATTCAAAGGGTCTGAGTACAGACAAATCCAAATAGGCTTAAGAAGCCGGAAAACTGAAATAAAGACGGAGCCCATCCACGTAGTCTCGGATCCTGCCCGGTCCGCTACCTACTCGTCAGCAGCCTCGTCAAACTCCACGTAGTAGCCGTCACCTGGATCCTCGTAAGCGTAGTCTGCGGAAACCACAGCCCCAAAGGGGTCAGTACATAGACGTACTGGCGAGCAAGACTCACAGTTCACCAAAGTGTAACCCATCAACACCAAGCACATATGCCTTGGGTTCAACGGAAGAGAGAGGATATGAAAGATGCTGCAACTGGCTGCACTAACCAACTACAGAGATTCTACCACTTCCGGCTAACAGAAAGGAGATAAGATCGAGTATTGTAACCAAGTGAAAGATAACTTCAAACAAACCCATCCTGGATCTCGCCCCTTATCCAAAGAAGCAATCCGAGGATAACTCACACAGTTGGATTAAGGATGAATCAAGTTATTGTGTCAATAATCCTATTACTAGTCAAGTTGTTAATCATGGGGTGTGAGATTGTGAATCATTAGGTTTAAGTTGTCCTGAGTACTTGTTAGCCAGTACTTTCACCAAGTTAACCATAACCGCGGAAAACACGGCTTCTCGAGAAGATTTATCCCTGCAGGGTTGCACCAATTTGGCCGTACACGTATGAATAACCCGCCAGATGGGATGCCTCCCACCAAGCGGGGCACTCAACACAACTCAACTCTTCTTCGCATCAAGCCCAAAGCACCTTGGGCGCACGGCTAATCGAGCCCAGAAGAAAATGGACCCTCATAGCACTCTAAGAACGTGTCCCCCTATATGCCGACTACAAAAGTTCCACCCTGCGCTGGGCTCACAAAAACATGCATGCGGCAAATGGAAAACACGAACTAAATGAGACGATTTGGACGAGATGCGAATCGAATCAAATTGAGGGGGCGCCCATACTCGCTTCCCACATGCGGGTAGTGCGCTCATCATGGATCAGTAGACAAGACCCTTTTCCTATTAGGGTCGACACTAGCAGGCCTCAAAACCACACAGGGCCTCCTTCCGGTGCCTTATCATCAAATTATTATTTAACAATAACATTAGCATGATTGATTGATTAAACATCGAGCCCCCAGAACATAATAAAATATAGTAACGGAAAGTAACGGGTAACAGACTCGAGCAAAACAACATAAGCATGCTAGTAAGACACTGGCTCAATCAGTAGGGTTGTAGGAGTGGTGGTGAGGCAATATCAGGGTTAAGGGATTCATGTGATAGGTTCGTAACAGAAACAACTACTACTAAGGCTAGCAGAAATAGACAACGGAAAGTATCGGTAACCAAGGTTTAAAGGAACAAATTGGTTCATGTGAGTGATAACTTGCCTGCAAACTCAGCAGCCGGGTACTGAGCTAGATCCTCAGAAGGGGTGTCGTAAAGATCGTCGGTCTCAACGTCGTCGTCTATTCGAGAAGAAGCAAACAAACAAGGCAGGAATATAAACAATCAATATCATGGCATAGTGCACAATCATGGGATGATGCATGTCAAGTTAATGGTTGCATCAAAATAAACTAGTTAACATGGTAACACAATTTAAATGGACCCATATGCAATTTTGAGTTGCATATGAAAAAGGTCCATGAATTAAGTGGAAACAAATGATCTATAATTAATTACCATGTGAAAGTTTGCTTAGCATGATGCATGCATGATGATAACAACAAAATAACAACAATAGATGCAAGTGGAAAAGGAATTTAACAAGTTTGGAAATTATTTATTAAATTTGGAAATTTTGGGTTACTTAAACATGTCACACAAACATTTGTTGTTTTCATCAATTTAAAATGTTCAAAACAAATAACAAAATTCATATTTGAAAAAATACCAAATTTTAGTTGGATTACATGTTTCAAATATTGAAAAAGGAATTAGGATGAATTTATTATGACTTAAACAATATTAAACAAGTTTTAATTGAATTTAAAACAAGTGTGAATTTTATTTGAATTTTATTTGTTCAAAACATAAATTCAAACTCATATTTGAAAAGTTCATACTTTTCTAGTTTGAAAACATATTTTGCATGTTTAAAAATAATTTAATTTGAGCAAGTTATGATTTTATCAAATTTAAATGAATTAAACAAGGATTAAATTATTTAGGCAATTTAAATTATTCAAAACATGAAACAAAATTTATATTTGAAAAGGTTATTTGAAATAGCATGGAAAACATATTTTATTTGCATTTATTGGATTAAGAATGAGTTAGTTATGAATTTTAGCAAATTGCAATTGAATTATTTGAATTCAAATTTGAATTGCATTTTGAAAATTTAAAACAGGAAACAAATGTTACCAATAGGTAGACAATTGAATTTAGATCAGCACACATATTTTATTCTCATTATTTGGAATTATAAAACTAAAGTTATAATGTTTTTAAAACTAGGGACCAATCTGTTAAATAAAAGGACTAGTTTTGAAAACAGGAAGTGTTAAAACCATTTGTTACCGCACTGGAACCCACACTAGACACTGCCAGGGGGGCCCAGGGCCTCGCGGTGCCTGCGTGGCACGTGAGTGGCTGACAGGGGGCCCTCCCTGTCAGCACTTGGTCGAAAAAAAAGTGGGATTTTATCCCGTGCGAGGAGCAGGATTCGAACCCTGAACCTCTCGCTAGTGTGCGCAGTACTGAACCAGTGGGGTGTGTCGCGTCTGTTGTCAGTATACCGTGCGCATACAGGTTGAGATGTTGCTCGCTAACTGAAACGTTATCTGACGAAAACATGACTGATCTCTGACAGAGATCCTGCCGGCGGCGAGCTACGGACGATGTGCTGGTGCCGCGGTGCTGCGGTGATGCTGGATGCGTGCACGGATGAGTGCGCGGTGCGTGGACGCGATGCAGAGAGTGAGGAGGTGGACATGGTGGCGGGCTCACCGGGGGAGTGCAGAGGGTCGAGGGGGTTCGCGGCTGGCGGCGATGTCGCAGATGGCGGCGGTGATCCACGACGTCCACGGGCCCGCTGCGGTGTCGTCGAGGGAGCGGAGGGAACGGCGGTTCGTTTCCCGTAGCTAGGAAGGACGGTGGCGGGCCATGGCGTCTGTGGTGGTCGGAGGTTCAGAACGGACGAACTCCGGCGAGGTGGTGGCAGAGGGGGGAACGCGGCGAGAGAGAGAAATTGCGGCGGGCTCGAGGGGGAACAGGAGCCTAGGGTTGGTCTAGGGCTGCGCGCTGTGCCCTAGGGTTCTTATATAGGCCACTGGGGAGCTCCTGGCCGTCGGCTGCGTCGCCGTGCCGCCGTGGCACCGCACGATGCGCGGCCGTACTTGGGAAAGAAGAGGGGGGCGGTGATCGAATCGGTATCGGGCCGGTGGGCTGGCTGCGCGCGCGGAAAAATGAAGAGGTGGGCTGGGCTGGCTGCTAGCTGCCGCGCGCGCTGGCTTTCTCCTTTTTTTTTTGCTCTGCAGTTTTTTTTTGTAGCAAATGGAATTGGGAGCAAATGCTAGGGTTTTGAGTTTAAAAAAAAATTGGAAAAAAATCATGTGGGCTTATTAGGTTAATTACAACCAAATGTTAAGTTTTGTTTTCAAAAAGTTTGAAATTTGCTTGCTGTTTGGAAGCAATTCAAATTTGAATGATTTGAGTAGTAAAAATGATTATTGAAACCAAAATTTTAAATAGAGTGTTCCAAATAACTTTTAATTGGAAACTATGAGTATACTTGTTTAGTACTTTCATAATTTCAAAAAAAATGGGTACTGTCTGAAAGTTTTTGGTTTGAATTTGAATAATTTAATAATTAATTGATTAATGTTGGAAACAATGTTTTTATTAGGGTGACCCCTATTGATTAAATAGAACAAATGTGATTAGAATTTGTTTGGTATTTTTATAATTTTCAATGAGGTGTTGTTTGAAGATGCTTTGAATTTGGAAGCAACTTGGGATTACTTAATTGAAACAAAAGCACCATTTTAGTAGTTGATTCAATATGGCATGAATGGAAATAAAATGAGACTTTGGATTGCAATTTTGATTTGAGAGATATTGTAACATGACAAGTATGAAACACATCATTTGAATTTGTTTGAGATTCAATTATGAAAACAGAATAAAACAGATGCAAAACAAATAGTAAACAAATGCAAACAATGAAATAAACATGATGACATGATGCAATACTTTGATTAAACAGGAAATCAAACATTCTAAGGGATATTTTCATACTTGGGATGTTACAAAACGCCCCCCCTTGAAGGAATCGCACCCCGAGATTCCTTACTGAGAAGTGAAAAGGTCCGGATACTTCTTGCGAAGATCCTCTTCGGTCTCCCACGTTGCCTCTTTATCGGGATGATGCGACCACTGCACTTTCAAGAACTTGGTGCTCTTGTTGCGAGTCTTACGCTCGGTCTCATCGAGAATACGAACAGGGTGCTCCTCATAAGATAGATCATCTTGCAGTTCAATGGAATCATGATCAACTGCACGATCTGGATCTTTGAAGCACTTCTTGAGCTGTGACACGTGGAACACATCGTGTACCTTGGATAGCTTTTCTAGAAGTTCAAGACGATAGGCATTTTCCGCACGCCTTGAGAGAATGTTGAAAGGACCAATGTATCTTGGTGCCAGCTTTCCTTTCACACCAAAACGATGAGTGCCTCTGAGGGGAGTTACACGGAGATATGCCTTGTCACCAGGTGCATAGATCATATCCCTGTGCTTGCTGTCATAGTAGCTCTTCTGACGAGACTGGGCAATCTTAAGATTGTCACGAATGATACGAACTTTCTCCTCGGCTTCCTTAACAATGTCAGGGCCTAAGAGTGAACGTTCACCAGCTCCAGACCAATTGATTGGACTCCTGCATCTGCGGCCATACAATGCCTCAAATGGTGCCATGCCTAGGCTTGCCTGGAAGCTGTTGTTGTAGGAGAATTCAGCATATGGAAGGCAATCCTCCCATTTCATGCCAAAGGAGAGACCACATGCTCTGAGCATATCCTTGAGAATCTGATTGACTCTTTCGACTTGCCCCTGAGACTGAGGGTGATAAGCTGTGCTGAACAGAAGTTTGGTGCCCAATGCTTCTTGAAAGCTTTTCCAGAAATGAGAAGTGAATATGCTTCCACGGTCTGAGCTTATTTCCAATGGAACACCATGAAGAGGAACGATCCTTGCTGTGTAGAGCTCTGCTAACTGGCTAGCTGAGATAGTTTCCTTGACAGCAAAGAAGTGAGCTACTTTAGTGAGACGATCAATAACAACGAAGATTGCATCGTTGCCCTTCTTGGACTTTGGAAACCCAGTAACGAAGTCCATTTCAATCATGTCCCACTTCCACTCAGGAATTTTCAGAGGTTGGAGTAGACCTGCTGTTTTCTGATGGACTGCCTTAACACGTTGACAAACGTCGCATTCAGAAACGTATTGAGCAATTTCACGTTTCATGCCAGACCACCAATACAGAGTCTTGAGATCCTGGTACATCTTTGTACTTCCAGGGTGGATGGAGAGAGGAGTTTCATGAGCCTCCTTGAGAATGATATCTTTGAGGCTTTGAATCTGAGGAACTGCAATGCGTCCTTCGAAGAATACAGTTCCCTTGTCATCAATTGAGAAGGACTTGAATTTATCATTGCCTTCTTTGATGTGCTCTACAATCTTCTTGATTTCAGCATCACGAAGTTGTTCAGAACGAATCTTGTCCTCGAGATTTGGACTGGCTGTCAAGCTAGCAAGATAACCTTGAGGAACAAGACCAAGGTTCAGCTTCTGGAATTCTTCATGAAGTGGAGGTTGGCTTTCCATGATCATGAGATTATTGCAATATGACTTGCGACTGAGAGCATCGGCCATAACATTAGCCTTGCCTGGAGTGTAAGAAATGGTGAGATCAAAGTCTTTAATCTTTTCAATCCATCTCCTTTGCCTGAGGTTTAGATCTGGTTGAGTGAAGATGTATTTCAGACTCTTATGATCGGAAAAGATTTCAGTTTTGTTACCCAACAAGTATTGTCTCCATTTCTTGAGGGCAAACACAACTGCTGCAAGTTCAAGATCATGAGTGGGATAGTTTTGCTCATGTGGGTTCAACTGACGTGAAGCATAAGCCACAACTTGACGTTCTTGCATAAGAACTGCACCTAGACCTTGGAGAGATGCATCGCAGAATATCTGGAAAGGTTTGGTAGTATCTGGGCCAACCAGAACTGGGGTGGAAGTGAGTTTAGTCTTGAGGAGATTGAAACTTTCATCACATTGTGGAGACCAAACGAACTTCTTGTCCTTCTTTGTGAGATCAGTGAGGGGTTTGGCAATCTTGGAAAGTTTTGGACGAAACGACGGCAATAGCTAGCCAAGCCAAGAAAACTTCTGACTTGCTTCACCGTCTTAGGAGGTTTCCAATCAACAATTGCCTTAACCTTTTCTGGGTCAATGGCTATGCCTTTGGCAGAGATGATATGACCAAGGTAAGCAACTTCTGGAATCCAGAACTCACACTTGGAGAATTTGGCATATAGACGATGCTCGCGAAGTTTCATGAGAGTGAGACGAAGATGTTCTCCATGCTCTTCCTCGGATTTTGAGTAGACTAGAATGTCATCAAGATATACCACAACGAACTTGTCGAGGTATTCATGGAAGACAGAATTCATGAGTCTTGAGAACGTCGCCGGTGCATTGGTGAGACCAAAGGACATGACGGTGTATTCATATAGACCGTACCGAGTGGTGAAAGCTGTCTTAGGAATATCTTCCTTTCTGATCTTTATCTGATGGTAACCCATCCTCAAGTCCAACTTCGAGAATACTGAGGTTCCAGCAAGTTGATCAAAAAGATCATCGATACGAGGAATTGGATACTTGTTTTTGATTGTTTTCTCGTTGAGAGGACGATAGTCAACCACGAGTCTCTTTGTTTGGTCCTTCTTGGCAACAAACAGAGTTGGGCAACCCCAAGCGGAGGAACTAGGCTGAATGTAACCTTTCTCCATGTACATATCGATTTGCTCCTTCAACAATTTCAGTTCAGGAGGAGCTATCTTGTATGGATGCTTAGAGATTGGAGCAGTACCTGGCTCAAGCTCGATCACGAACTCAACTGCTCTCTCCGGAGGCATCCCTGGCAACTCTTCTGGAAAGACGTCAGGGAATTCACAAACCACCGGAACATTTTCAATTGCAGGAAGAGGTTTTGCATCGAGGTTGAACAGCTGAATAGACCTTGATTCATATGGAGAATAGACTATCTGGCCAGAAGGGTGAGAGAGAGTTATTGACTTTCGAGCACAGTCAATTTTAGCTTCATGGGTCTTCAACCAATCCATGCCCAGAATGACATCAATGTCAGAATTTCCCAGCAACATGAGTGAAGCAAGGAATATGTTGCCTCCAATTAGGATCTGATTGTCCTTACTTATCTTGGAAGTCAACATTTGCGGTCCCGGAGAGTGAACAATCATTTGATTGCTTAGCGGAACCAGAACTAGGTTGTATGCTTTTGCAAAGATCTTTGACACCAAAGAATGCGATGCTCCGGTATCAAACAACACTTTAGCTGGAATAGAGTTTACGGGTAATATACCGAGAACGACGTCAGCAGCTTCCTCAGCTTTGTCGGCCTTGATATGATTCACCCTCGCGGTCCTCCCGACAGGCCTATTGTTGGAGTTGAAGGCTTTAGCCGGGGGAGCACGAACCATTGCCTGGTTGGTGTTGGGGCGAGGAGGTGGAGGTAGCTGCCTCTGAGTGCACTTATCAGCGTAGTGTCCAGTCTCCTTGCACTTGTAGCAAGTGACGACACGAGGAGGACCTGGCCTTGGCTGTCCCATTGGAACCCTCTGACTCTTCATCTGAGATGGGTTGGGTGGGCGGGGAGAAAAGCCTGGAGAAGCTTGGGCATATGGAGCCCGAGTGACAGCAGCATTTGGCACCCAGATGCGGCGCTTCTGCGGAGGGGTGGTCATGTTGGAGGAGGAACCACCCTCACGCGAGTGCTTGCGGGACTCCTCGAACGCCTTGCGCCCATTTTCCTCATTGAGCGCGGTGTTCACGAGCTCCTCGAAGTCCTTGCACTTGATGTTGGTGAGAGCGTACTTCAGTTCCGGGTTAAAACCTCGGCGGAACCTTGCCATCTTCTTAGCTTCAGTGGACACCTCATCACCAGCGTATCGAGCGAGACGATTGAACTCGTTCTGATAGCCAATGACGCCCAGCTTGCCCTGCTTGAGAGAGAAAAACTCCTCACGCATCCTTTCCATGAGACCATCTGGGATGTGGTGCTTCAGGAAGGCATCCTTGAAACATCCCCAGGTGATAGGATAGCCAGCTCTCATGGTCTGGTAGTTCTCCCACCAGGTAGCTGCCTGACCCTTCGGTAGGTAGGTGGCATACTTGACTTTGTCTTCCTCAGCAACGTGAGCAATGTCCAGAGCCCTGGCCATCTCCCGGATCCAGTCATCAGCATCTAGAGGCTCACGTGTTGCCACGAAAGCTCTCGGACCCATACTGAGGAACTCCTTGATGCTGACCCGTGGAGCATTCTGGTTGTTGTGCTGGTTAGCCTGGATCTGGGCCATCTGAGTCACGAGCTGAGTCATCTGAGTCAACAGCTCCGTGAGCGGAGGTGGTTCAGGCGGGTTGCTCCTTGTTGGCGGCATCCTGAATAGACATGCATTTTAGCACAACAACAGAAAAGGATAGACTTGGTAACCGAAAGATAGATTATTCCGACGCATGAATAGATAACCAACAGGTACATCATCACATGTTCAAACACATCAGAATATCCAACACACCAATACATGGTTCGAAAGCCAAAGGATAACTAAACATAGCTAGGAATGGATACATCGATACTCCCATGCTCATCACACAGGACGACGGTGAGTAGTACAACGAGAGATACGGTGAGGAGGAATCCCACGGAAGTAGGTAGAACAACGATCCACGTAGATCGGGACTGCTCTGAGAGCAACTCTCGGTGTGGTGAAGTAGAAAGCGTCGTCTCCCTGTGATCCAAAGCGTGGAATCCCAGTGTAACCAGCTCCGAGGTTGAGGAGTGGACCTCTGATCGGCTCGTAACCTCCAGCATCTGGCAAATTACGTCCAACTGTCTGATGGAAACGTGCAAAGCGCTCATCTCCAACAAAGTCTGTGGTGTACGTAGCCAGACGAGTCAAAGCAAGGTAGAGCTGCTCCCTGACTGAGGCCAACTCCTGAGAAAGTGTGGTGGCAACAACGTCACTGTGCCTCACAAACTGAGCGGTGGTGTGCAGCCTGGTGTTATCATGCTCGTAGACATCCAGGTTGTCGTAGAGGGTGAAGTGAGCTCCCTCCGAAGTGATGTAACCACGGGGGATGTGGCGATAGATAGAATCGTCAAACCCCCAGTAGTCAGCACGAAGGACGGTGAGACTCACATAAGCTGCCTGCTGCACGGCCATATCCACTGTGGAACCTACTGCCTCGTAGCGGTGGACAACGCTCATGCCATCATCTGACAGAATGTAGACGATAGCCTGGTAGTAGGTCTGAAACTCTCGCTGCTGCTCGTAGACCTGGTACTCTGGTGCCCAACGGAACCCCAGATAAGTGACCATGTCTCTCAGCATCTCCGGATACCGGCGGTGCTCTCGCAACGAGTCATCTGAACCACCTGCGGGTAGAACCTGAGATCCATCTGAAGATGATTTGGGAGGTTTTGATTAGACGCCGGTAGAGAACTGAAGTGGAAAGCAACAACAAGGTTCAACGGACGAAAAGGATGTTGAAAAGAACAGGATATTGAAGCAACATCGGGAAACACGAGACCAAAAACTCCTGAGGTACTATGGAGAACCCAAAACACGTGAAACCCTAACTTGAAAGTTTAGATGAGAAGAGAAAACAACGTTGCACTTCCTTACCAGAAAAGGGTGGGTGGGTGGGGAAAGAAGAAAAATGGCAGAATTCCTACTCTCACGTTTCATTTTTCCTATATAGCTACAAAAATAGTTTCTAGACTCAACTGCGACCAGTAAAAAGGGATCCTACAGGCAGACAGGCTCTGATACCATTTGTCGCACCCGGACTTCTAAAGGATACTCGCCGTTCCGTTGAACAGTAGTAGATTGGATTACGGGGCTTACCGGCACCCGCGTCCTCTTACGAGTAGGCCAACACACGTCTGTGTGACAACCAACCCCTATCTGTTCAGCGTCGACGTAAACTATCCCATAGAAATCAGGACACTACCATTGACGTACTTCATACCATACACACATGGTACGTCAACGGCTTGTAACAGAATGATAGCACAACATATCTCTAAGACACAAAAGATTGAAATAAGTTGCAACTGGCCCTCACTAGGGCAGAGAATAGCAAATACAATCATCTAGAGGACACATGTCCCAACATAACATCATTACATCTCAGCGGAAGCATTCAAAGGGTCTGAGTACAGACAAATCCAAATAGGCTTAAGAAGCCGGAAAACTGAAATAAAGACGGAGCCCATCCACGTAGTCTCGGATCCTGCCCGGGTCCGCTACCTACTCGTCAGCAGCCTCGTCAAACTCCACGTAGTAGCCGTCACCTGGATCCTCGTAAGCGTAGTCTGCGGAAACCACAGCCCCAAAGGGGTCAGTACATAGACGTACTGGCAAGCAAGACTCACAGTTCACCAAAGTGTAACCCGTCAACACCAAGCACAGATGCCTTGGGTTCAACGGAAGAGAGAGGATATGAAAGATGCTGCAACTGGCTGCACTAACCAACTACAGAGATTCTACCACTTCCGGCTAACAGAAAGGAGATAAGATCGAGTATTGTAACCAAATGAAAGATAACTTCAAACAAACCCATCCTGGATCTCGCCCCTTATCCAAAGAAGCAATCCGAGGATAACTCACACAGTTGGATTAAGGATGAATCAAGTTATTGTGTCAATAATCCTATTACTAGTCAAGTTGTTAATCATAGGGTGTGAGATTGTGAATCATTAGGTTTAAGTTGTCCTGAGTACTTGTTAGCCAGTACTTTCACCAAGTTAACCATAACCGCGGAAAACACGGCTTCTCGAGAAGATTTATCCCTGCAGGGTTGCACCAATTTGGCCGTACACGTATGAATAACCCGCCAGATGGGATGCCTCCCACCAAGCGGGGCACTCAACACAACTCAACTCTTCTTCGCATCAAGCCCAAAGCACCTTGGGCGCACGGCTAATCGAGCCCAGAAGAAAATGGACCCTCATAGCACTCTAAGAACGTGTCCCCCTATATGCCGACTACAAAAGTTCCACCCTGCGCTGGGCTCGCAAAAACATGCATGCGGCAAATGGAAAACACGAACTAAATGAGATGATTTGGACGAGATGCGAATCGAATCAAATTGAGGGGGCGCCCATACTCGCTTCCCACATGCGGGTAGTGCGCTCATCATGGATCAGTAGACAAGACCCTTTTCCTATTAGGGTCGACACTAGCAGGCCTCAAAACCACACAGGGCCTCCTGCCGGTGCCTTATCATCAAATTATTATTTAACAATAACATTAGCATGATTGATTGATTAAACATCGAGCCCCCAGAACATAATAAAATATAGTAACGGAAAGTAACGGGTAACAGACTCGAGCAAAACAACATAAGCATGCTAGTAAGACACTGGCTCAATCAGTAGGGTTGTAGGAGTGGTGGTGAGGCAATATCAGGGTTAAGGGATTCATGTGATAGGTTCGTAACAGAAACAACTACTACTAAGCCTAGCAGAAATAGACAACGGAAAGTATCGGTAACCAAGGTTGAAAGGAACACATTGGTTCATGTGAGTGATAACTTGCCTGCAAACTCAGCAGCCGGGTACTGAGCTAGATCCTCAGAAGGGGTGTCGTAAAGATCGTCGGTCTCAACGTCGTCGTCTATACGAGAAGAAGCAAACAAACAAGGCAGAAATATAAACAATCAATATCATGGCATAGTGCACAATCATGGGATGATGCATGTCAAGTTAATGGTTGCATCAAAATAAACTAGTTAACATGGTAACACAATTTAAATGGACCCATATGCAATTTTGAGTTGCATATGAAAAAGGTCCATGAATTAAGTGGAAACAAATGATCTATAATTAATTACCATGTGAAAGTTTGCTTAGCATGATGCATGCATGATGATAACAACAAAATAACAACAATAGATGCAAGTGGAAAAGGAATTTAACAAGTTTGGAAATTATTTATTAAATTTGGAAATTTTGGGTTACTTAAACATGTCACACAAACATTTGTTGTTTTCATCAATTTAAAATGTTCAAAAAAAATAACAAAATTCATATTTGAAAAGAATACCAAATTTTAGTTGGATTACATGTTTCAAATATTGAAAAAGGAATTAGGATGAATTTATTATGACTTAAACAATATTAAACAAGTTTTAATTGAATTTAAAACAAGTGTGAATTTTATTTGAATTTTATTTGTTCAAAACATAAATTCAAACTCATATTTGAAAAGTTCATACTTTTCTAGTTTGAAAATATATTTTGCATGTTTAAAAATAATTTAATTTGAGCAAGTTATGATTTTATCAAATTTAAATGAATTAAACAAGGATTAAATTATTTAGGCAATTTAAATTATTCAAAACATGAAACAAAATTTATATTTGAAAAGGTTATTTGAAATAGCATGGAAAACATATTTTATTTGCATTTATTCGATTAAGAATGAATTAGTTATGAATTTTAGCAAATTGCAATTGAATTATTTGAATTCAAATTTGAATTGCATTTTGAAAATTCAAAACAGGAAACAAATGTTACCAATAGGTAGACAATTGAATTTAGATCAGCACACATATTTTATTCTCATTATTTGGAATTATAAAACTAAAGTTATAATGTTTTTAAAACTAGGGACCAATCTGTTAAATAAAAGGACTAGTTTTGAAAACAGAAAGTGTTAAAACCATTTGTTACCGCACTGGAACCCACACTAGACACTGCCAGGGGGCCCAGGGCCTCGCGGTGCCTGCGTGGCACGTGAGTGGCTGATAGGGGGCCCTCCCTGTCAGCACTTGGTCGAAAAAAAAGTGGGATTTTATCCCGTGCGAGGAGCAGGATTCGAACCCTGAACCTCTCGCTAGTGTGCGCAGTACTGAACCAGTGGGGTGTGTCGCGTCTGTTGTCAGTATACCGTGCGCATACAGGTTGAGATGTTGCTCGCTAACTGAAACGTTATCTGACGAAAACATGACTGATCTCTGACAGAGATCCTGCCGGCGGCGAGCTACGGACGATGTGCTGGTGCCGCGGTGCTGCGGTGATGCTGGATGCGTGCACGGATGAGTGCGCGGTGCGTGGACGCGATGCAGAGAGTGAGGAGGTGGACATGGTGGCGGGCTCACCGGGGGAGTGCAGAGGGTCGAGGGGGTTCGCGGCCGGCGGCGATGTCGCAGATGGCGGCGGTGATCCACGACGTCCACGGGCCCGCTGCGGTGTCGTCGAGGGAGCGGAGGGAACGGCGGTTCGTTTCCCGTAGCTAGGAAGGACGGTGGCGGGCCATGGCGTCTGTGGTGGTCGGAGGTTCAGAACGGACGAACTCCGGCGAGGTGGTGGCAGAGGGGGGAACGCGGCGAGAGAGAGAAATTGCGGCGGGCTCGAGGGGGAACAGGAGCCTAGGGTTGGTCTAGGGCTGCGCGCTGTGCCCTAGGGTTCTTATATAGGCCACTGGGGAGCTCCTGGCCGTCGGCTGCGTCGCCGTGCCGCCGTGGCACCGCGCGATGCGCGGCCGTACTTGGGAAAGAAGAGGGGGGCGGTGATCGAATCGGTATCGGGCCGGTGGGCTGGCTGCGCGCGCGGAAAAATGAAGAGGTGGGCTGGGCTGGCTGCTAGCTGCCGCGCGCGCTGGCTTTCTCCTTTTTTTTTTTGCTCTGCAGTTTTTTTTTTTTGTAGCAAATGGAATTGGGAGCAAATGCTAGGGTTTTGAGTTAAAAAAAAAAATTGGAAAAAAATCATGTGGGCTTATTAGGTTAATTACAACCAAATGTTAAGTTTTGTTTTCAAAAAGTTTGAAATTTGCTTGCTGTTTGGAAGCAATTCAAATTTGAATGATTTGAGTAGTACAAATGATTATTGAAACCAAAATTTTAAATAGAGTGTTCCAAATAACTTTTAATTGGAAACTATGAGTATACTTGTTTAGTACTTTCATAATTTCAGAAAAATGGGTACTGTCTGAAAGTTTTTGGTTTGAATTTGAATAATTTAATAATTAATTGATTAATGTTGGAAACAATGTTTTTATTAGGGTGACCCCTATTGATTAAATAGAACAAATGTGATTAGAATTTGTTTGGTATTTTTATAATTTTCAATGAGGTGCTGTTTGAAGATGCTTTGAATTTGGAAGCAACTTGGGATTACTTAATTGAAACAAAAGCACCATTTTAGTAGTTGATTCAATATGCCATGATTGGAAATAAAATGAGACTTTGGATTGCAATTTTGATTTGAGAGATATTGTAACATGACAAGTATGAAACACATCATTTGAATTTGTTTGAGATTCAATTATGAAAACAGAATAAAAACAGATGCAAAACAAATAGTAAACAAATGCAAACAATGAAATAAACATGATGACATGATGTAATACTTTGATTAAACAGGAAATCAAACATTCTAAGGGATATTTTCATACTTGGGATGTTACAGCCAGGGGGCCCACACCCATAGCTGGCGCGGCCAGGGGGCGCCACCCTATGGTGTGCCCCCCTGCTGCCCCTCTTCGGCTCCTTTTCGGTCTTCTGGATGCTTCCGGGGAAAATAGGACTTCCGGGCTTCGAATTTTCCAATTCCGAGAATATTTCCAGAACAACTTTTTTGAAACTAAAAAAACAACAGAAAAATAGGGAACTGGATGTATGGCATCTTGTTAATAGGTTAGTCCGGAAAATCGATAAAAATGACATGAAGAAGCGAGAAAACATGTAGCAATTGGCATAATATCATCATGGAGCATCAGAAATTAGGGATACGTTTCTGACGTATCAGTCTCCGATTTTGGTAAAGTAGCATAATTTTTTTGCTACGAGGTATCTGGCGATGTCTCCGACGAATCCAAGTTTTTGCTGCAATTGTGCAAACAATTGTTTTCCACTTTTGCTATAATAGAACAAAGTGTTTGCTACACTGTCTCTGACGAGATCTCCGGTGATGTCTCCAGGGAAGTCATTATTTTTTTTATAATATCATTTTTTTTGCTGCAGTTGACTTCCGTTTTTTCTATATTATTACCTTCGTTTCACAAAAGAAGTCGTATTTTGTTTGTTTTGACCAATGCTTTGACCAATAATTAGTCTATTCATATATAATTTTTTTGACATCTAATTAATATCTTTGTACCCCTATTCAAAAGTACTTTACTATGATTATGGGTTCTATCATATATGTTGCATATTAAATGCATAATCCTTAGTCAAAGCCTCCGTCAAACGAAGCAGAATACACCTTATTTATCGGAATGGAGGTAGTAGTATAAAAAAATCTGCTATGAGGTCTCTGACGAGTTCTTTTGGTTTTTTACGTGGACGGTTTTTTTTGGTACATTACTGAAAATTTCTTATTTCAATGGAACTTTTTTTTCTCCAAAGTAGCAAAAGCAGGATTTGGGGGGAATTTAGAAAAATTCTACATTAGTGGAAAATTCATAATTTAATGAATCGTTTTTTATGTTAGTGTAGCAAAAAAGGGGATGGGGGCAGGAGTGGACATGTGTCGCCTGGAGGACACGGAGGATTCCCCCCTCTGCCGCCCCCAGATCCTCCGGAGGACGCCCAGGTCTGTCATTTCTTTTTTATGATCTCGCGCGTGGTATCATTAGGGCACGTTCAGGGTAGCGGTAGCAAGCGGTGGTTTCCATACATCCACTTCGGCACAGACTTGTGAGACCATTTTCCTATATGGCTATAGACCCTTCTTGGTTGTCATTGTATAATTTACCCCTATATGATGACTTCTTCTTGTGTTGGTATCACCTGACCTAGGTAGTGTGGCCCTTCTTCTTCTTTTGGTGTATGTTGCATTGTCCTCATTGGGTTCTTCCATAACTGGGTCTCCGACGAGGCCGTCGAAGTCATTCTCGTTGGCAACAACATACATTCCGACAATGTTTCTTTTTCCTCTCGTTACGACAACACGGCTAGCCCTGGACGGGTCAGTTACTAAGAAGCATTTTCCACGTGCTTAGCTAGTACCCATGGCTCATTTTGAGCGGTGGCGTTTGTGGTCTTGGATTTGGTGGCTTCAGGTATACACATGGTGACGAAATATTTGCCTTCGGTTTCGATGTTCTTAGCCTATCTGACATGGAACATCAACACCTTGTCCCCAGCGTAGTCAAGCTCCCCAGATGTCCTCGGTCCTTCTGTAGTATCTTTTCTTGACATCACCTGTGTAAGATTCCATCTTACCCCAGAGTTCTGATAGTCGCTACTTTTGTCTTTTTCCTCCGTGTAGAATGTGAACCCGTTGATATCGTATGCTTGGTAAGTCATGAGGTTGGGCGCGGGGCCATATGACAAGGCCAAAATCACTTTACCATTCTCGTTGGTCATTGGTGGGGGATCAACATCAATCTGGTCTTTGAACTAGCGCACAAAAGAGGAGTTGTGCGCTCTTTGTATATCTGCTTCCTTCATCGGCTTGCGAGCTTTGTTCGCGATCATTTTTTTTTGTGCTCTTCCAACCAAGGATCCACATCATCGATGTGCTGCGGTACTACTAAGTCGGCCCTGTCAAAGTTGGTTGTCCTCCCCTCGAAGGCCACTTGCATTTCCCTCCTGCCGGTTTTGTGGCATGCTCCCTCGAATCTGCCAATGTGCTTGTTTTCTGGTAAACCAACCGGCTTTTTGACGTCCAAATAATTCTCGCAGAAAGAGATTCGCTCTTTGGTGAGAAAGCCCTGGATGATGCTTCCATCCGGATGTGACCTATTATGAACGCAACCTTTGATGACCCCGTTCATTCTTTCGAATGGCATCATGTTGAGAAGGAATGCCGGCCTGAGATTGATGATACCATCCATGATATGGACCATGATGTCAAAGAATGCAGGCAGGAAGTACATCTCAGGATCGCATAGGATCGTAATGATCTCTTCCTTCAGCCTTCCAAGTTTCTTCATGGTGATCGACTTCCGAGTGTTCACGTCGAAAAAAGTTAGAGAGGCTAGTCAGCATTTCACGGGCGTGAGGTTCCATTATCCCTCGGATTGCAACCGGAAATATTTGCATCATTATCACGTGACAGTCGTGAGACTTGATCCCGCTTAAGATTTTCTTGTTCAGGTTCAGGTATCTTCTTATCAGCCCCGAGTAACCAAAGGGCACTTTGACTCCTAGAAGACACCCGAACATTTGATCGAGCTCATTGGGACTTAGAGTGAAGCAGGAGGGGGAGCATACCGTCTGCCTCCTCCTCCTCCGGCTTGTCATCTTCGGTCCTAGCAGCCGGCGGTGGTATTTGAAGGTTTTTCCTGATATCCAGGGCCACTAGGTCGTATCGTGCTTTCGTCCCGTCTTTAGTCCTATCCGGCATGTTGAACAGGGTGCCGAGCAAGCTCTCGCACACGTTCTTTGTGATAAGCATGACATCAAGGCAATGAGGCGTACCGGGGATTAGCCAGTAGTGTAAGACCCAAAACACGGACTTCCTTTTCCATACCCCTAGGAGCGGTCCTTCTGCCTTCTCTTTCTTCTTCTCTCGAATATTTCGCTTCTCTCCTCGCTTTCCCTTCTTTTTCTTTCCCTTTCTCGGCACAGGGCACTCTTTCCAATTGTCCAATAACTACTTGATTTCTTCGCAGCTCCTCTGAGGTGGAGGTCCTTCGGGCTCATATTTACCATTGAATAGATCTCCATGCTTCCTCCACTGGTCATTCTTGTCTAGCCACCTTCGATGCCTCATGTAGACGGTCTTGGAAGACCCAGGTTCCTTCGGTTGTAAAGATGGCGTATGTTCCATGCACCTCACACACGCCTTGTGTCCATGGCACACCTAGCACGCAATATATCTGTATCCGAGAAACTCCTGCACCGTCGTGATCAACGCGGCTCTCATAGGGAAATATTCTTCCGCGTAGGCATCTCATGTTTGTACCCCTTCATCCTTCCACAACGTTTCTAGCTCCTCCTTCAAAAGCTCGAGATACATGTTGATATCGCTCCCTGGTTGTGTTGGCCCTTGAATTAGCATACTCGTGTGTATGTACTTCCTCTTCATGCAGAGCCAGGGGGAGGTTGTATATCCAAACAAACATGGGCCACATGTGTCCTGGTGAGCTAAAGATAGATGCCATGGGATGGCTTAAGGTTGGGACAGATGGACACTGTGGGTATCCGGGGAGGGATTGCACGCCTAGACGACACGCTCACTACACTGCAAACACCATGAACTACCCAGATTCGGGGCCCTCGTGTGGAGGTAACACCCCAACTCTGGCATGTCTGTCAATATATATGCGTGTCACCGAGATACAAAGTGGTTCCTCAAGCTCACAGAGATAGAGGAAGATGAAGATCTCTCTAAGGAAAATGTCTACTTGTTCTCTCTCTGGGGTCTCATGTCGTCGTCTCCTCTCATACGGGAGGGGTGTGGCCACCTTATATACTGGTGGCCACTAATGGAACGTACAGGGTTAGGCAGAGAACACTGTGTCATAGCGCACGCTCGCTGTCACTACGTCGAAAGTCGCCTCCTGTGTAGCCGCTGCCATGTCCTGTCCCCTTGTCAGAGACAGGACATGGACTCGCCCATGCCCTGCACTGTTCCCGTGTACGTCGATACATCATGCGCCTTGTAAGTTGAACCGCACGCCTGTACTCTCTCGTGATCTTCGGGATCGCACCTGCCCCATTCACCCTGATCCGAGATAGCCTGTCCTTCATGCATCCCGGGTTCCCCAAGTCTAACTCGGATAACCCGGGAGAACACCTACCTGCAAAGCATAACACCTTGCACTTCTTTACCGAGATGCCTCCATCTCGGTAACTAGCAACTCAGTCCCGGTTTGAATCTCGGTCAATAGCATCTCGGTATCCACTCCTTGGATACCATTTTATTCCAAGCTTGGCCCTACTCGGGGGTAGCCCCCCCGACATTAGTCCCCAAAGCTGGTATGGTACGGCGAACTTGGATGGTGGGTCGTGCCAACTTATATCAACAAGCTTCAGAATATTCGACCAAGATATCCTTATCTCGGTAGGACTTCCATCTCAAACTTGGATTTGATTTGCAATCATTGCTATGAGTCTTCACCAAAATCCGAGATACCCCAGCCGGGTTCAGTTTTACCGAGATCCCAACACTTAGCCATTTTCTTCACAAGTTCCAACAGTACGAGGCGTGGTCGCCTCGTTTCCTCCGCGTAGTGGGTGTGCCACGTGGTGGAAAAGAGCAGCGCACGTTACGTGTGGTGGTTCCGCTTCGTGCGTTTTCACGTGCGAAGGAACCGCACTTTTTCCACGAATCGTGCCATGATCAATCCGGGGTGGTTAATGCCTGTGGGGGTATAAATACATGCATGGCCATCTCCTTCTCCTTTCCTTCGCCATTTCCCCCTCTATCACTTCCTCTACACCGCACGCACTCGCAGCGCACTGCTCCATCGCGCTCCGTCAAGTTTTGTCGCTGTCCCGCCACAGGTCTATGCGCCGTCCTTCACCAATCCCGAGCCCACACCGCCACGACGTTCATCTTCTGCGCCGCCACTGTACTTCTTCGACCACTTTTCCCCGAGCACTTCCCTGCGCCCGCGAGCCGCCCGGAAGCGCCAGAACTTCCAAGCCGCGCCATGGAAATTGAAGAAGTGGAGGAGGTTGAGCTGCTGGGGCACGAATCCACACGTGGCGCGTGGGACGGCTCCGAGGTCCGAGACGCGGACATCCAGTGATTGTTGGACACCCGGCGCGTCCCTGCCGGAGTCGAGTGTCGGAAGCCGGGACCCGAGATCCAGCCGCAACCTGGAGAAAATGAATACGTAGTTTCTCTCAGTCATTTTGAACGCGTTTTTGGTCTTCCCCTCTCCTCTTTTATGACCAACTTCTTCCTTCGGTTCGGTCTCCAACCACATCACCTCCCGGCAAATGCCATCACCACACTCTCGTCCTTTATCTCCTTCTCTGAGGCCTATCTCAGCCTCCTTCCCACTGTCGAGATGTGGAGCGAGTAATTCCACTTTCGGAAGCAGGTCATCCCCAACCCGGAGAATCCGAATGCGCCCAATCGCATGACGCAGTGCGGAGCCGTCCAAGTTTCCCCGAATTGGGGGCTTGGAGTCCTGCCGAAAGTGTCAGAGGGGATTCTTCTATGTCAAGAACTCCACCAAAATAGATCTCATAGGCCTTCCAGCGTTCACGACAGTCCACCCACCGAGATGGTGAACTTGGACTACCACCCCCGAGACACAGTTCCCGAGGTCAATCTTGTCGACAACCAACTCGTCCAACTCCTCCGAGCTGGACTCCGCGCACACGACCTTCTCCCCACCTTCGTGAGCCACCGAGTGCTTCCACTCCAGCGTCGGACTCACAAGATGTGCTTCATGAGTGCGCACCGAGATCCCACCCGAGTTACCACCTTCGAGCTCACCAAGAAGGAGGTGTACACTCGGATCAAGTCGATCGTCAAGACCGACCTCGGCGAGGACTAGGAGTGGGGCCTTGAGCCCCAAAACAGAGCACGCCAGGCGCCCAACGTAAGTATCTCGAACTCCACCAAGTTACACTAATTCTGGTATGCTCCGAGATAACTTTATTTCGGAACTAATAAATTGTGTTTCGCATGTGCAGGTCTTTCCCCACCAGCGGGAAGAGGATGGCGAGACCCCGTCGGACCACTGGGGCCAGGACCGAACTGAGGACGACACTCGGGAGTAAGATGATGAGGACAACTTGCCCATCCCGGACGCCTTGCTCGCCGCCCAAGCCGGTAAGTCCCGAGTTCCAGCCTCTATCCGAGACTGGTCCGACGACGATGAAGAAGTTGATGATGATTGCATCATTGTAGAGGTACTTGATCCAACTCCGATCTCATCCGTGTACCTTCTTGATCAGGGAGAGCAGGTTCTTGAAGTTGCTCTCGTGGCCGTGGCCGCGCGCGTGGATACAAGGAAGAGAGCCGGGAGCGGCGCAGTAGCTCCTCCGCCCAAGAGGGGTAAGAAGAAGCCCGGGAACAAGGGCCAAACTACCGCATGAACAAGCGGCCCATGTCGGACAGGTAAGTCATTTCCGAGATGTGTTCTCTTTGCACTTTGCATTTTCTCTTCTTCTTTGCTTTTCTGCCCAAGTTGATTCAGTTGCATTTGTTTTCCTTACTTCTCTTTTCTTCTTACAGTGGTACCATTCACATCAACATGACCGAGCCTTCCGCGTTTACCTCGACGCCGAGACGCCCTGTCTCAGTGCCGTCGACATCCACGCTCCCTCCTGCGATACAGCTCCCGGAAGTAGGAGGTTACACTGATTTTGAGCAGGCAATCCCGGAAGTCCACTCCATGGACATTCCAGAAATTCCCACCCCCCGAGAGGGAAGATAATGATCGCGGTGCGAGCAATTTAGGCGTCGAGATGGAGAACATTGAGCCAGAGAAGCAACAGCAACAACATCTGCCAGAGGACCCACCGCAGTAGCAAGTCGCATCACCAGCAGCACAACCAGCACCAGCAGCCACTCCAGCAGCAGCAACAACAACTCTGTTGGGAATATGCCCTAGAGGCAATCATGTATGATGTAATTCCCACTGTATTCATAAAGTTATTAAGTTGTCCTTGTTTTGAACATATGATATATGTCATTGAATATGTGATTCGATTGTGGAACTATATATTCATGTTGTTCATACTAGATTGTCCTTGGTCATTTAGGTTGTGCTGGACACACACCCTAGACTAATGTGAGTGTTGGCTGATGACACGGTTCCACTTGTCATGGGCATGGTGATGCCATTCCAACGTTCACGGACTTGGCTAAAGAGTTTAGCAAGTCGGACTGGCCCACATTGAGATGCAACGAGCAAGTCGTCATTTGCATGTCTCAATCAATGTAATCCTTAGACCTGAGGTTGTCGCACAATCCGAGTTGTGGATCACCGACTTAGGTTCTGTCAAACGTTGTTCTGTGACAAGGCAACTATAAAGGCAGAGTTCGGGTCGAATGAGAAGCAAGCTGCGTGATGTGGATAATCAAGATGGGATTTTGCCCCTCCGAATGGAGAGATATTCTATGGGCCCTCTCGAGTGATATGATTCAGGAAGCATGGCCATGCGCGATTTAGTTAAGTGTTAACTGTATCTGTTGACTAAGAGTTAGTCAGATGAATCACATATCACGGATCGAGAAGAGAGTCGAACTATTTAAGGGATGACGATAAATCGCCTATAGTTCGACAAGGTATATCGTGAGGCAAAAGGGATCGAGAAGAGAGTCGTCCTGTCGTAGCGCCTTAGATGTCGTTGCGAGTTTCACAACACCGGTAGATATCGTATCTATGCATAACTTGTTTTTGCAGGAAGTTGTGAATGGTATGGCTTATGTGCATGTGATGTGTGTAATCCATAGATGATCTACGTATCATGTTTTTGTCAGCCGGCTGGAGCCTAGGTGCTGTCATTTTATTGTATACCGGCCTGCGTGTCGGATTCTCTATGTAAATTTTCATTTACTAGCTAGTGTAGCTTGTTGGAGAACCCGGAAGGCATGCAAGTCGATGTACAAGTCGTCTACATGGAGCAAGATGGCACGTGACAAAAGTTGGCACGAGTCGACTTGCAAGCTTCGTGGAGATGGAGATCACCATAAAGAGAGCCATACCATTTCACATTATAATTGCTTTATTTGTGTTATTGTTATGTCTCTATTTACCTCTATTTAGATAGTTGGTAGATTCTTTAATCCCTCAAAGAAGGTCTAGTCGGTCGCCCCGCCAGTACTGCACCATCACAAGTCGGACATTCTTGGTAGTGGGCTCATGAAATTGAGGTGCTACCAATTCTTTCCGGTTAGGTGGGTTCGAGTCGGACTCTTACAAGCAGAAGCACTTGGTAATCTAGACGAGTCCATCACAACGGTTGTGGGGCTCGGGGCGAGGTAGGTTGGGAGCCGGGGCATGTGATGTCACCCAACTAACAGGAGTCGTATAGAGATACGATTGGCAAGGTGTTGCCTACCTAGATCACTTGACGGCTAGCGGTGATGCTAAAGCTCACTAGTCGGCTTGCTTATTTAAGGTCCTGAATCACTTAGCAACCATCGGAGGGATGTTGGTTCTAGTGGGAGCATAAGTATTAAAGCGTTTAATATGCCTGCTCTTTTATGAATACATGTCTTAAGTGTTTTTGCGTATTTTCTGTTGTAGATCAATGGCACCTAGCAACCTTCCTCAGTTGTCCACTTTTGCGTTGAGGTCAATCCTAGAGAAAGATAAGCTTAATGGAATTAATTTCACCAACTGGTATCGTAATCTGAGGATAGTCCTCAAGCATGACAAGAAAGAACATGTTCTAGAAACTCCACTTCCAGATGAGCCTGATGACGATGCGACTGTCGCTGTCATGAATGCCTACCGTAAGGCTAGAGATGAGTCTACGGAGATTAGCTGTCTTATGCTTGCACACATGGAACCGGACTTGCAGCAGCAGTTCGAAAATGTTGAGGCCTACGATATGATCGAAAGCCTCAAAAGTATGTTCCAGGCTCAAGCAAGGACTGAGAGGTATCAAGTCTCTCAAGCTTTGCTTGGCTGTAAGCTGAAAGACGGCGATCCACTGAGTCCGCATGTAATCAAGATGATTGGTTACATACAGTCTTTGGATCGCTTGGGCTTCTCAATTAAAGAAGAGATCGCCACTGATATAATTCTGAACTCTCTTCCTAGTGCGTATGGTCCGTTCATCTCGAACTACCATATGCATGGTATGGATAATAGTATCACTGAATTACATGGGATGCTCAAAACGGCAGAGGCTGATATCAAGAAAGGCGCCAGTCAAGTGTTGATGGTGCAGAATAAGGCTAAGTTCAAGAATAGTTCTTGGACTAAGAAGAAGAAGGATAAGTCAGGAGGTAGCGCCCATGGCCCTGTCCAGAGTGCTCCCTCAAAGACTAAGCCTTCTCCTGCAGCCGGAGCCAATTGCTTCTATTGCAAGCAGGATGGCCACTGGAAGAGGAACTGCACCAAGTATTTGGCTGACAAGGCCAAGAGTGGAGGTATGACTTCCGACTCAGGTACACTTGTGTGCAATGTTATAGACATTTATCTTGCTGATTCCCCTAATAGTTCTTGGGTATATGATACCGGATCAGTCATTCACATTTGCAACTCGTTGCAGGGGCTGGTAAGAACTAGGAGCGTGGCAAGAGGAGAGGTTGATATTCGGGTCGGCAACAAGGCGAGAGTCGCTGCGTTGGAAGTCGGCACGATGCAACTTCATTTACCTTCAGGATTTATTTTGGAACTAAATAATTGTTATTATGTTCCAGCGCTTAGTCGAAACATTATTTCCGCCTCATGTTTGATGAGACAAGGTTATGAGTCGAATATTAAGAATAATGGTTGTTCTTTATATTTGAAAGATATGTTTCACGGATTTGCACCCGTTCAGAACGGGTTATTTATTTTGAATCTTGATAGTGAATCGGTCTATAACATAAATGTTAAAAGGTTGAAACCAAATGATCTGAATATGACTTACTTTTGGCACTGTCGGCTTGGCCATATAAGTTGGAAGCGCATGAAAAAGCTCCATGATGATGGACTTCTAACTTCGTTTGACTTAGAGTCATTCGAGACATGCGAATCATGCCTACTAGGCAAAATGACCAAGACACCTTTTGCAAGGAGTTGTGAAAGGGCGTCCGACTTGTTGGAACTAATACATAGTGATGTATGTGGTCCAATGAGCACGACAGCCAGAGGTGGTTATGAGTACTTCATTACCTTCACTGATGATTTGAGTAGGTATGGATATATCTATTTAATGAAACACAAGTCGGAAGCCTTTGAAAAGTTCAAGGAATTCCAGAATGAGGTACAAAATCAGCTCGGCAAGAAAATAAAGTTTCTACGGTCGGACCGTGGAGGCGAGTACATGAGCCATGAGTTTGATGACCATCTAAAGAGTTGTGGAATAGTTCCTCAACACACTCCGCCGGGTACACCGCAGAGAAACGGTGTATCGGAACGGAGAAATCGGTCCTTGTTGGACATGGTACGATCAATGATGAGTCGGACAGATCTACCTTTATCATTTTGGGGTTATTGTCTAGAAACTGCAGCGTTCACACTAAACAGAGTACCATCAAAGTCAGTAGAGAAGACACCACATGAGATGTGGACGGGCAAGAAGCCAAGTTTGTCTTTTCTTAAGATTTGGGGTTGTGAAGCATTTGTCAAGCGACTTCAGTCGGACAAGCTCACGCCCAAGTCGGATAAGTGTATTTTCGTGGGGTATCCGAGGGAAACCTTGGGGTACTACTTCTACAACCGGGAAGAGGGCAAAGTGTTTGTCGCTCGGAATGGTGTCTTCCTTGAGAAAGAGTTTCTCGGTCGGGAAGTCAGTGGGAGCACAGTGCAACTCGAAGAAATTCGAGAGGAACCGGCTAGGGGCGAATCGGCGAATGCCTTGGAGGCTGAGCCGGTCGTGGCACCTACACCGGTAACAGCACCTGAACCACGGAGATCTGCCAGATTACAGAGTGCTCGAGATGTTTTACTGTTAGACAGTAATGAGCCGGCAACTTATTCGGAAGCGATGGTGGGATCTGATTCCGAGTCATGGCTTGGAGCCATGAGATCCGAGTTAAAGTCCATGGATGAAAACCAAGTTTGGAATTTGGTTGATCTGCCTGACGGTGCAAGACCCGTCGAGTGCAAATGGGTCTTTAAGAAGAAAATTGATATGGATGGAAATATTTCCGTCTATAAAGCACGACTTGTCGCGAAGGGGTTCCGACAGGTTCAAGGAGTTGACTATGACGAGACATTCTCGCCTGTAGCGATGCTTAAATCAATTCGGATCATGTTAGCCATAGCAGCCTATTTCGACTATGAGATATGGCAGATGGATGTCAAGACGGCTTTCCTTAATGGAAATTTAACTGAGGACGTGTATATGATACAGCCCGAAGGTTTTGTCGATCCAGCTAATGCTGACAAGGTATGCAAACTTCAGAAATCCATTTATGGGTTGAAGCAAGCATCTCGGAGTTGGAACATTCGCTTTGATGAGGTAGTCAAATCGTTTGGCTTCATCAAGAGCGATCATGATTCTTGTTTATACAAGAAGTTTAGTGGGAGCAAAGTAAACTTTCTAATCTTATATGTGGATGACATATTGCTGATTGGAAATGATGTCATGATGTTGCAAGAAACCAAAGAGTCATTGGAAAGGAGTTTCTCAATGAAGGATTTGGGTGAGGCAACTTACATATTAGGAATCAGGATCTATAGAGATAGATCCAGGCGGCTCATTGGATTGAGTCAGAGTACTTATCTGGACAAGGTTTTGAAGAAATTCAAAATGGAAGAGTCCAAGAAGGGATTCTTACCGATGTCCCATGGCATAAAACTTAGCAAGACTCAGTGTCCTTCGACAACTGATGAGCGAAGACGGATGAGTGTGATCCCATATGCTTCGGCAATCGGATCCATCATGTATGCCATGATTTATACTAGGCCAGATGTTTCCTATGCTCTAAGTGTTACGAGCAGATACCAGGCTGACCCTGGCGAAGCCCACTGGGCAGCGGTTAAAAACATCCTTAAGTATTTGAGAAATACTAAGGAAATGTTCCTGGTTTATGGAGGTGATGAGGAATTCAGTGTAAAGGGTTACACGGATGCGAGTTATCTCACCGACTCAGATGATTCTCGTTCGCAATCGGGATACGTGTTCGTAATGAACGGAGGAGCTGTGAGCTGGAAGAGTTCCAAGCAAGATACGGTGTCTGCATCTACAACAGAGGCTGAGTATATTGCTGCCTCAGAGGCGGCAAAGGAAGCTGTTTGGATCAGGAATCTCCTGATTGATCTTGGTGTGGTTCAGGGCGCGTCCAATCCTTTGGACGTATATTGTGACAACAATGGTGCTATCGCACAGGCCAAGGAACCTAGACAACACCAGAAGAACAAACATATACTCATGCGGTACCACCTCATTCGCCAGTTTGTCGAACAAGGTGATATCAAGTTATGCAAAGTACACACGGATGCAAACATTGCAGATCCGTTGACAAAGGCGCTACCACAGCCTAAGCATGAGGCACACACGAGAGGTATGGGCATTAGATGCCTAGGCATATGATGCCAAGATGATTGACTCTAGTGCAAGTGGGAGACTGTTGGGAATATGCCCTAGAGGCAATCATGTATGATGTAATTCCCACTGTATTCATAAAGTTATTAAGTTGTCCTTGTTTTGAACATATGATATATGTCATTGAATATGTGATTCGATTGTGGAACTATATATTCATGTTGTTCATACTAGATTGTCCTTAGTCATTTAGGTTGTGCTGGACACACACCCTAGACTAATGTGAGTGTTGGCTGATGACACGGTTCCACTTGTCATGGGCATGGTGATGCCATTCCAACGTTCACGGATTTGGCTAAAGAGTTTAGCAAGTCGGACTGACCCACATTGAGATGCAACGATCAAGTCGTCATTTGCATGTCTCAATCAATGTAATCCTTAGACCTGAGATTGTCGCACAATCCGAGTTGTGGATCACCGACTTAGATTCTGTCAAACGTTGTTCTGTGACAAGGCAACTATAAAGGCAGAGTTCGGGTCGAATTAGAAGCAAGCTGCGTGATGTGGATAATCAAGATGGGATTTTGCCCCTCCGAATGGAGAGATATTCTCTGGGCCCTCTCGAGTGATATGATTCAGGAAGCATGGCCATGCGCAACTCAGTTAAGTGTTAACTGTGTCTGTTGACTAAGAGTTAGTCAGATGAATCACATATCACGGATCGAGAAGAGAGTTGAACTATTAAAGGGATGACGATGAATCGCCTATAGTTCGACAAGGTATATCGTGAGGCAAAAGGGACTAAGATGAATATCACATTGAAAGGTATGTCGTCATGACTCAATGGTACTTGGGAGTCGGCACGTTCTGCTAGGAGCCGCTACCGATTGATCGATTGGGAGTTGGACTCCAATCGTGTCCAAGTCGCCATGAGCCTGCAGGGTCGCACACTTAAGAGCGGGAGAAAATATTGGTTGGGTTGGACCCAAACCGGAAATGGACTGATTGTGTGAGTCGGACTCACAGAGGGAATGGGCCACAAGTGTTGTGAAGCCCATTACCATACGCTATATAAAGAGGGGCACAGGTTGCCCAGCGGGCACGTTAGTCCACTCTCCCATGCGTTGGGAACCCTAGCCCCACTCAGTCCAGCCGCCGCACCGGACCTAGCAGTCCGCCGTCGGAGCTCCTCCTCGTACGTGTGGATACCGGCAGAGGTGCTGTACATTCAGCACTTCGACGTTCGAGGGATTGGATCGGCCGGACCGGATCGTGGGACTGCACTACCCCGACCCGACGCGCTACATCGATAATCCGCACCTGCGCGTCTAGTGGTAATACTCGTGGCCTTCTACCTCGGCTAGATCTTGGTAGTATCGCGTAGGAAAAAGTTTTCGTTTATCTATACGCGACCCAACAAACTCCAGCATCACAATCAGCACCAGCAGCAACTCTAGCAACAACAACAACAACAACTCGAGCAGAACCAACAACAACTCCTCCTACCCAGCAGCCAATCGCTCCTCCAACACAGCAGCCACCTGGGACTCGGTCCGTTCCTCCGCCCCCACCGAGACAGGCCTCCGCGACCTGTGCAGAGTAGTTCGCAGAGGACAACTGGGAAGGAGGATCCTGTCGGGAAGGAGCTGTCAGTGCCGACTTGGTCGAAGAGAGCGTATGCGCCCCTGACGAAGACCGGGACCGGGCAGCCGAAAGCGGGTACACTGTCAATCAGCTCCGACACGCAGATGGTCCCGCACAAAGGGCTAGGAGTGTGCCAACAAGACATGGAGGAGAGCCTTGACTAGATCGGGTACATCCTTGACACTCGTGTCGGGAAGAAGCTGGGCCTGCTGGAGCACTATCGAAAGGACTGGAACCAAGCCGACATCGGCCAGGTGACTATGCCGGTTGCGTCCTCCTCCAGCACTCTCGCGCATAAGATGTACTCCCTGCGTTCTGTTGCCGAAGATGTCGAGATCACTTCTCGGGTAAGTAACCTTTTTCCTTTCTAGTTTTTTCCGAGATTACCCATTGCAAACCCGACATAAACACATACATCCAGTCCCCGAGCTTTGGGCCGAGTAGGCATCACTCGACCGAGTTAAGGGTTACTCGGGGTCGAATCTTCAAACTCATTATTCATTTGTTTCTTTCCAGGTTTGCACAGAGACCCATGCCAAACTATAACAGAAGCTTCTCTGGACGCATCGCTATCTTACCGAGCACAACCAACATCTGCAGGAGCAGCTGGGAAGCAAAGGTACCATTTTCTAACACAGAGATATCGAGTCTGCATCTTACTGCATCGATTTTCTAACTCACATTCTTTTTACCTTCAGCAGCCGTGATTGAGCAGAAACTAGTGGATTCTATCACCAAGATCTCTGCCTGGAGAGTCAGTTGCTCTTTCTGTATCTCGCGTTTTGTACTTACGCCCGCTTTTACTGGCTAACCTTCTGTCCCGGTGCAGGTGAGCACAAGATTTTCGCCAAGAAGCACCAGGACTGCACCACGCTTGCCTAGTCAGCGCATGCCAAGGTCTCGGCCCTTGAGAGTAATTCCCTGTTCTTCATTCTTACTTTGTTTTCATGAGCCTGATTGCCTGCTAACCAGATTGTTTTCGTGCAGATGAGCATAAACTCTTTGCTGAAAAGCACCAAGATTGTCTCACTCTGGCCGAGATGGAGATGCAGCTCTCAGGCTATGAGGCCAAGTTCAAGGATGAGCTCCAGACCGAGAAGGATGAGGTAACTCAGCTAAAGTTAGAGTTGGCCGCAAAAGGCCGAGGCAGATAAATCCAAGGCTGAGCTGGAGAAAGATGCTTCTGCCGAGAAGGCCCGCCAAGAAGAAGAGATCAAGAACCTCAGGGACAAGCACACCGAGATTGACACCAGGGCCAACTCTCTGCAAACCCAGCTAGACAAGGCGAACTCGGATACTGACAAGTGGTTGACAGAACTCGCCCAACTGAACTTGGTCCTGAAAAGTATACCCTTCTCTTCTCTGTTTCTTCTGGCTTTTGACACTACCAAATTCCGTGCGATCCGAAACGTTTTGAGCGGAACGTTTTGATAACGTCGAGTGTTTCCGTCGCGAATGGCTGAAAAGTGGAGTTTGCTCACGACGTATTGGTTTGGTCCGCCGCAGACTGGTTTTGCTTGACTTTTTGCTAGTTTTACGTCGTGGATTTTCGTCTCCGGCCCAGTAGCCCACTAAGAGCCCAGTTGCCTTCGATGAAACTTGCATGGTCACGTAGAATGTCGCAAAATTTTCTTGGGGCCACACATCCTGCCCTGTTTGACTCGCTACGACCGACCAGTTGATGCCTGGACCCCACTTGTCATCCACGGTAAATAAGCATGCACATAATCTTCGAAATTAAGCATGCTTATAATTTTCGAAATCATCACAGTTAACAGTGAACAAGTTGTTTCTGAAACAAATCACAAAAAGAAAAGGATAGACACCGGACCTAGCGTCCTAGCCAAGGGTGCGCCGCCGCGCGCCGCCGCATCTTCATTCTGCATCGAATGGCGGATCGCTTCCGCGGTGTCGGCCTCTAGCTTGACAGTGAAATGTCGGGCGAGCCTCGCTTGCCGGAGCTCTTCTGCCGCGAAACTCTCTAAGGACGCTAAAATCCCCGTCTGCATGTGGGGCCACTGCAGGGCCTCATTGTGGAACTCGACGGCGAGATATTTCTCCTCTTCTTCCTCCTCGACGTCCGAACGTGCGATTGGTGGAGCCGGAGGTGGTGGTGCGCGGGACGAGTTGACCTGATGCACCTCGCGCCGGTACGCCTCGCGGGCACACGCATGCTTCGCGCCTTGCACGCTGCGCCGGGGAAAGTACATGGGGATCTGATTTTGGCGGTCCTCCTCGCGACGGCCAGACATGGTACCGGTGGATCTGCGCACAGCAAAGGGGAGTAGAGAGGTGTGGCACAGACGGACAGTTTGGGAGCAGAGAGGAGAGCGTTCTGCGCCCGTATGGGGAGCCGCTGCATTATCCACAGTTTGGGAGTGGAGAGAAGAGCTGACCGGGTATCCCACGTGGTGAGTGTCAACCAAATTACCGAATATATAGGAGATCTAAATTATATTATGCACTTCAAAATGGAAATGAATTGACATGGTTTTACATTTGCAACAATGGATACCCTAGTACTAATACTAATATACTGCCTCCTCGCCCTCTTCGATGTCTGTTCCGCGACATCATCCTGGTTACATGCACTCCGAAACATAGGAGATTTATAGCAACTGAAATTAGCATCACAAAAGGTTCAACCACAGGTCCACAGTTAACCAGAACTTTTTTTATGCCAACATCCACTCCGAAGCCACATCCACAGTTTCACATCATCAAACGGATATTTTCCTATGCCAGCATGCATTCCGAAGCCACATCCAGAGGTTCACATCATCCACTGGAACTTTCCGAAACCGTGTCCACAGAAACACTAGTAGAAAAGCATCATACATGTTTAGCACATCTACAAAAAAGAAGCAGATATACTTCCAAACATACAAAGATGAGTGACAAAACTGCCTCACGTGTACAAATGACACAAGTACAGAGGTAATAAACCGCTAGACCCGGTGGCATAAACAAGCTACTAGGTCCTTGTAAACGCTACTAGATTTAGAGGAGTCTCCCTCTACATTTTAACATTGCACAGTTTAATCATCGGCACTCTGATCAAACACAAATATGACACTCTTTTTTCTATGGTACGCCAACTGTTGGAGACATTGCTGCATATTAATCATCGGCAGAGAACCAAGCCTAGATAGGGGCCTCATAGTAAAGAAGCACACACAAATCAATGAAATTATCGAACACTTGCCAAGGAATATGCAGAACCAATATGGCTCATGCATTACAGATAAAATCATAATTGAGGCCTCATAGTAAAGAAGCACACATAAATCAATGAGATCATCGAACACTTACCAAGGAAGATGCAGAACAAATGTAGTTGTACACAACACTAGGTAAGTGCCAATATCTCACCGAGAGAAGGTGCAAAGTTTAATCATCGGCACACAGAACAGAGAATGAACATAAAATAAGCAAGCCTCATACATACATTGCAAAAAAAGTCCAAAGGGTCAAGCTCCACAGGACCAGGGAACATGAACAAACAATGTCCGTGTAAACGCTACTAGGTACTGGGGAGTAATCCTTTGGATTTTAGCATTGCCCGGTTTAATCATCGGCACATGCAACAAAACAGAGAAATGAATAACAGCTAGACTCATTGGCAAGCATTGCAGGTTGACATAATGATATGGGGTGGCCCGATCTTCTCGTTGAGCTTCTCTCTCTTTTTGTGGTTTTCTGGATTTTGTGATAACTAGTGCTACAATGAGCCCTCTCACTTGGATGACCCATGTTGCCAGATGCAACAACAACCAACCCCTTTGGATATTCTCAACTACACACTCTTGCACACACAATCAAAGATCACGAGTGGTCCTGTATCCCTCTATTCCCAGATGGAATAACAAGATATCACGCAACTTTGCAATGGTAACACCACCCTATCGATACGAACATGGTGGTTGATAAATTTCAGATGAACATGGTTCAATCTAGAAAATCTAGGGTTTATCTTAAACTTGGTCTAATCTATTCCACACGCAGGTGGTAGCTATATATGAGGGAGGGGATGTTTTCCCACGAAATTCACCTATTCCTACTCGTTTCGACTCTTCCAACTCGGATACACACTGACCCAACATGGGTGCAGCCAATTGGACTCTATTTGAAAACTGGCAGAAAACTATTCGCGGATTGTTTCGGTCACCACAGCTTGCACGAGTCTAATTTCTTGATGGGGCCGGATCCTTTGTAAAGCCCTTCAAATTTCCTAATCGGATTGTGCTCGTTTGCTATATTTGGAGCTCGTATGAAAAATCCATGACTATTTCAAATTCGGGACTCCTGGCAGTCCGAACTGAAACATTATTTTCTTGTTGTTGTTTTCCATGCCTCCTTCCTTTGCTCCTTGCTTCCTCTTCTCCATCCATGTTTGTGTTATTAATAAACTTAATCATACATAAATTCATAGGCTTAGCTAGTATAACATTCTCATAAACACAAACATTATTTATTACCAGGAAAGAATTCACCTTATAATAAACATCAGTGAGACTCAATTTTCCTTCCAACTCAAGCATGTACATTCACCATGGACCCCTATGATATCCTCATCATCCTCCCTTTCTTCAAGACAAGACGTCCGCGGCTTGTTGTATGCTGAAAGTGGAATAAACAAAAAGAACAACATGTATGCACAATACATATATCTATAATGAGGTGCATTAGTTGTTATCATATCATAAAATTGTGCACGTGACATGAGACCACGAATTTTGCATGAAAACATCACATAATTGTCATAGCACTCCATAAAATAGCAATCACAATTGCAAATATAAGTGAAGCTCATGAAATCATGATCAAAAGGAGAATCATATGTGTATATATTTTTATTGTTTAATATCAATTCAAGTGTTCTCACAGAAGATCTATGATGAAATTTATGTTTATTAATACACTCAAAGGTGGGAACATGCTTATTATTGTCATCATAAAAATTGCAACTCATTTTGCAAATATAAGTGAAGTATAATTTAGTAGCACATGTATGTGACAAGTGTTGTGGCAAACCAAACATATGTGTAAAATCATGATCATATGTAGGAAATTTTAGCCCATCTACCCAAGGTAAAACAATGTTCAATTCGGCCACTTTATCACAAGTTATGCATATGTGATCCACCATAAAAATCTCACTCATGTTATAGTCACCAATCAAATTAAAAGTGAAAGAAGAAACATAGTTGCTAGAATTGACATATGAAATTTCAACAACCTTTTTCATAGCACTTTGCACATTAATTGATTCATTTAACATGATGTAATCCACAATATCATTAGGTGGTATTTTAGCAAGTACTTCTTTATGTGAAATCAACACTACATGATTAAATTTCAAAATTAGCACATTATCACATGTAGGTGGACTATCTATGCTTGTTAAATCACAAGAATCAACTAGCAATTTAGTGGGTTCACATAATTCAATACTTGATAGGGGTAACACGAAATCAGCACCTCTATCAATATCATCCTCCTCAGAATTATTTGGTACCAAGTCATCTATCTCAAGTGGTGATGCAGGTTGTACTTGATGTGGATCCCTTTCTTCAAAAGTAACCTACATATCACAAGAAACAACACTAGGAGTAGACATGATTACATTAGTAGAAACAAGCTCACATGCCTTCTCATCCTCGGCAAATCCCATAACTAAACGCTCAAGTCTTTGCATCTCAAGTTTTTCAAGCCTTTGCTTTTCAAGCATTTGAGCAGAAATTAAGGGTTGATGTCTAACTCTTTGAAATTTTATAAGCCATGCATGTATTGTCCAATTTCTCTTATTGTTCCAAAAGAATTGTAAATCAGGATAATGGCTATCAAAGTTAACTCTATATTTAGTGCACCATTGTTGTCCCAACAAAATATGAGAACAAATAATATCTCTAGGCATCACATGACATAAAATTTTCTCCTTATGGCCATGAATGGTTAAAGGAACAAAAACTATGTGAGTAATAATAAGTTCATCATCATATGTAGGTAACCTAAATGGATCACATGTGTGTGGAACCAGCTGCAATTCTTCAACAACCTCAAGGCTAACAAAATTATACCGTGTAACTTTATCAAGGGTAATAGCAACCTTGCTTTCCTTGATGTCTGTTGTGAAGTGAAATAAATCTTTTGCTGGAATCCCACTAGCATCCTCCTTCCAAAACGTAGCGCTGCAAGCATCAACACTAGGAAAACCCATTGATTAATTTGTTAGTGAAACAAAAGAACAATATGTTGTGGTGTTCTCTCACAACTCACTCAAAACCAGCAAAGAAGATGTATCTCACCGTTCCAAAGTGAATAGGATGTACTTACCAACAAGTATCAATGAAAAGTGTACCAAGTGTGAGAAGAGAATAACCAGGATATCAAGTGTCACAATGCAAAACAGGGTATTTGGTGGGGCTTGGTTGGGAATCCTAACAACACCAATATAACAACTCCAATGCACTGTCTAATGTGATGAAAAACACTAAAGGAACACACTCACTCTGGGAGACAAATGTGGCTTAGCAATTATATGGAAGAGATATTGCAAGCACTAGAAAGACACTAGCAAATACTCTATGAAAACAGGCACAAGATTGCTCAAATGTCCACAAAATATCCAAGATGATAGGCTTCCACTAGTGATAGTATGTCTTGGCCTCCTTTTGATTTTTCTCTCTTTCTTTTTTTTATACTTTTTCTTTTTTCTCTTTTATTTTTATTTTTTCAATGGCCTTTGAATCAACTAGGAGCAACAATATGATGGAAAACAGAAAAGTGGACAGAAATTTGATCAAATTGAGCAGCCTGTTAGAGTAATAAAACAACTAGTCTTTGGGTTTGGGTACCTAAATGTGGCTGTAGAATGGCTTTAGCTAGGGCTTATCAAAGATCAGCACAAGAACCTAGAGATAAAACAGGGAAGAAAAAAAACCCCTAAGAAAACGGAGAAAAAAGACTCAAAATAGTGTGGACTTGCTGCGGCGTGGCTTTTTAAACAGCAGCGGTGCGCGTAGTAGCTCACGGGCTTTGCTTCGACTGCACGCGGTTCGAGGGCAGATAAGACAGACCCAGCTGGTCTCCGATATGCGTTAAAAGCCAGGGCGCGCGTGGATCGCGGCATAGCGCGTGTGGCCCGCGCACGACAGCGACTTGGCTTCCAACACGGGAAAGGAAAACGCGGATTGCACGTGGACCATGAGGACACGTACGACAGTTGGCCGGTAGAGCAGGTGGACCACGTCCACGAAAATTAGCGCGCGCACGCGGGAACAGGTGCGACGCGGTTTGGTGGTTACCGATTCCGGACAGTGGGAGCGACGGGTATGACGCGGTTTCGTGCGTGGCGTGGCGTGGCGGTTTTGGCTGGTACCGCGTGGTTTCGACGCGAGCGCGCGCGAGCAGCTCGACGCGGTTAGCGAGGTCGATACGGCGACGCGGTTTCCGACAGGGACAGGAAACGCGTGGAGAAAACGCGCGCGTTTTGTGGTTAAGACAAAGCGCGGTTTGACAGGTGGCTTGCGACGGAAGGAAACCGACAAGGGAACGCGTGGTTTGCAACACGCGCAGCGAATAGGACAAGTAGGCGCAACAGCTTTAGACAAATATTTTTGGTGGGATTTTCGCTATAGATCTAAACAAAAGATGAACTAGATGAACCCTAACCCTAATAGACAAAAACTAAAAACAGAAAAAAAAAGGAACGCAAATCAACAGTAAACAACAACTAGAGTAGCAATTTGGTGTTGATCTAGGCTCTGGCACAATCTAAACCTAATATTTTTGTATGGCTTTTTCTGGATAGGAAATAAAAACAACTAGACTAGGGATAAATTTGCTCACCAAGTAAACCTGAAAATCTGATACCAAGATGATATGGGGTGGCCCGATCTTCTCGTTGAGCTTCTCTCTCTTTTTGTGGTTTTCTGGATTTTGTGATAACTAGTGCTACACTGAGACCTCTCACTTGGATGACCCCTGTTGCCAGATGCAACAACAACCAATCCCTTTGGATATTCTCAACTACACACTCTTGCACACGCAATCAAATATCACGAGTGGTCCTGTATCCCCCTATTCTCAGATGGAATAACAAGATATCACGCAACTTTGCAATGGTAACACCACCCTATCGATACGAACATGGTGGTTGATAAATTTCAGATGAACATGGTTCAATCTAGAAAATCTAGGGTTTATATTAAACTTGGTCTAATCTATTCCACACGCAGGTGGTAGCTATATATGAGGGAGGGGATGTTTTCCCACAAAATTCACCTATTCCTACTCGTTTGGACTCTTCCAACTCGGATACACACTGACCCAACGTGGGTGCAGCCAATTGGACTCTATTTGGAAACTGGCAGAAAACTATTTGTGGATTGTTTCGGTCACCACAGGTTGCACGAGTCTAATTTCTTGATGGGTCAGATCCTTTGGAAAGCCCTTCAAATTTCCTAATCGGATTGTGCTCGTTTGCTGTATTTGGAGCCTGTATGAAGAATCCATGACTATTTCAAATTCGGGACTCCTGGCAGTCCGAACTGAAACTTTATTTTCTTGTTTTTTTTTTCCATGCCTCCTTCCTTTGATCCTTGCTTCCTCTTCTCCGTCCATGTTTGTGTTATTAATAAACCTAATCATACATAAATTCATAGGCTTAGGTAGTATAACATTCTCATAAACACAAACATTATTTATTAGTAGGAAAGAATTCACCTTATAATAAACATCAGTGAGACTCAATATTTCCTTCCAACTCAAGCATGTACATTCACCATGGACCCCTATGATATCCTCTCACATAATCTAATTAAAGAGAAAAGTAGTTTTATCTCATTTCATGATCTTGCAAGAAACTAAGAATGTGTCTCAACTTTACATTGGTGTCCTTCGCACTCTCCAACAGGGTGTCTTTTCCCCACTGGAGCATGTCGCACTTCTCTTCGGCTACTTTCAAAGTTTTCTTCGCACTCTTCAGCTCATAATCAAGCTTAGTAACCAAGCTGTGCATGATCGTATAGCTTCTCTTTTGCTCCCGCAGTTCCAACTCGAGTGCTATTATTTTTGAACCTTTCATCGCCATGTCTAGCCTGTCCTCGCAGCAGACGAAACAGATTAGCTTCTCAGCGCTGGTATCATCAGCCAACTTGCAAACTTCAGAGAGACGATGAGATTCAATTGTTTCAACTGACTGCTGCACCAATTTCTGAATTGTCTCAACTGACTGCTGCACCAATTTCTGAATTTCAGTACGCGACATGCTGCAGAAGTCACGACCTACACTGTGGTCCTATAGCCAAATACGAAAAGAATAAAAATCAAAGAAGTGTCGACGAAGGCGCAAGGAGATAGATGAATCTTAAGCGAACATTTGGCTACATGACTAATTTATATGCTATTTATCTCGGCTATCTGAATAACAGGGGGCTTTGCGAGCTTCGAGGCCTTGTTCATATCGATCTCCATCTGGGTGGGGGAAACGATCTCCGAGGCCCTGTAACGGTAGCGTGAGCTAGATCCATGGCCGGGCGTAACTTAAAACATCAACGGTGACCTACATCCGCCGATATTTAACCTACATCCGCCGGTATCAAACCTAGATCTGCCGACATCTAACCTACATTGCATCGTTTGGTTGAGGATGGGGAAGGGAGGGAACCATGGCTTACCATTCATTGTTTCAGAACGACGCCGAGGACGCGTGAGGGCGAAGCCGTGGCAGCCGCCCTTGGGGAGGGAGGGCGAAGTGGAGGCTTTCTGTGGAGGTCGCTTTCAGTGGAGGAGTAGCCGAGTGGGTGAGGAGCGCGGTGTGGTGGAGATTTGGCGCGTAGACGCTGGCGAGTGGGACCCTACGTGAGGCTGATTCCGTGGAGATTTGGCGCGCGGCTGTTAGTCATAATTTATTCTTATTTTTCAGATTGAAAAATAAAATAAAAAAGAACCAAAAGGAAAAGAGTCTTAGGATCTAATCGTATTTTTATTCTAGTTCTTTGGATTCTTCTTCATTTTAGTTAGCAAATAATTGCAAAATAAGACAGTGCCTAGTGGTGGGGGGAGGGGCCGACTCATTTCCACACACCAAAGATCGAGTCTTGTTACTCACATTTGTGATGTTGCACCAACTATTGGCTTATTAGGCATGATCCAGTAGTAAAGGGATGTGACAATTCATTGATCGGGTCGATCAATGAGTTGTCACATCCACTTATTACTAAATCATACCTAATAAGTCTTTTGACATCCTTAAAACATGACCGTGTTAAGAAAAATATAATAATATAATATACATATTAGGTTCTTACATACCAACATGATAGATGTTCTTTAAAAGTTCTTACTACGCACACACCAGACGACACTACCAGAAGTAAAAGATAACACAAACACAGCGGGCAAGCTGCAACAACGAGCGCACCAGCAGCAACTATACATCATGTTCTGCCGCTTCCGAGCCTTCATGGCCCTCCTGGCCTCGTTGAAGTAAGGGCGCAGAACATGTTCTCCCGCTTCTGAGCCTTCACGGACCTCCTGGCCTCGTTGGAGAAAGGCCGAGGAGTAGGTTCCGCAAGACCTGCGAGGATATCCCGCGCAAGCAGCTTCTTCAGGAAGACGTCGTAGGCAGCGTGCTTGGCCCTATCATGGGGCGCACGAGACTCAGAGCCATTTCCCACACCGACGGCATGTCAGATCATGCTGTTGCGATCGTTGGCTAGCTTTCTGACACAGAAAGGGTAGAACAAGTTGCCGTAACGACGGTACCGAATGGTGCCCGCCTGCAGCTTCCTCAGGACATGTCTGCTCTTCGCAGCCATATCGTCCGCATCCGAGCGGACTTCCAGATCTTTTTCCTGCAAATTTGCAATAAAACAAAAGTTAGCAACACAATCTTATTGGCAAAAGAATAATATACCTAACCAGATCACAAAAAACATAAAGAAATAGTAGTTCTTCATTTATTTGCATACACTTCATCAAGAAACTTATTCAGCAGATGCGCTCTAAAGAGGACATCAATATTGAGAAAAATGTGTCGAATTTTATACAACATTACAGTTTCCACTATATATATTTGGTGAAGTAATGCACAAAAACAGATAATAACACATCAGGAATTCATTGATGATCTAAGATAACATTCAACAGATTAATATTCTAATCAGGACATGTTATTATACCTTACCAGATCAAAAATATCATGCAAGAATCGTTCTTTAATTATATGCATAAACTGGATCAAGTAATTATCATGCACGGGGGTACAATATGTGATTTTACAACAAATTCATAACGTGTCAAGAGTGTCTTCGAGGCAAAATAACTACACAAATTGAAAATGCTTCCAAAAAACGTAGAATCTCTAACTCACATGCATGCTAATATGTACACAAAAAATTAGAAGCCATAAGAACATATGCAACTACAACCTCTGAATCCCTAAAATACAAAAAACCCGCGAACCCCTAAGTACAGATGCAACTACAGGCTCTGAATCAACTCTCATCTATATTTGATCATCCATAACTCTATATAGAAGATCATTTAAAAAGATTCATGCATAGATGTTATTAGTTTCACAACAGGACATCTATATTGTCAATTTAGTGTCTAGTATATGTCTATTTTTCTACAATGTTTTTCCCTTTGGTCTCTAAGTACAGATGCAAGCAGACCTCTGAATCTTGAACTTGCGTGTACAAAAAACCCTCGAACCCCTAGGTATAGATCCAACTACAAACCTTTTAATCCCGAATACAAAAAACCTCGAACCCCTAAAGAACAGATGCAACTGCAAACACCAGAAGCCCAAACTTTACAAAAAAAACCAAAGTATACATGCAACTACAAACACTAGAAGCCCGAACTTGCGTGCAGTCATGCACAAACCCTGGATCTTTGACAATAAACTAAGCCGGCCTGGACATAGATACCTCAGAGTCCTGGTCGTCGACGTCCTTGTCGAACGCCGGGTAATCCCCGTAGGGATCAATCAGATCTGCCAGGAGAGGGAAAGCAGCAGGCGCCTCCACCGCGGCAGGAGCAGGCGGTGCACTCAAAGCGCCATGGCCGGCCGACGAACCTGCGGCGGCGACGACATCCTGCGACTGCGACGAACTAGAACCGCCATGGGCGGCTCCTGCGGCGACGACAACAGAAGGGACGACGCCGTCGTTCTCCTGCTGCGAACCTTCCATTTTGCGGAACCGCCTCGCGGTTGTGCGCTCGGCAGTTGGGAGAGAAGGAGGACCGGGAGATGATGCGGAGTGGTTTTTTTACTACAAATGGGGGGAGAATGAATGAGGGAGAGAGGCGATGCAGCAGGAGCTTTATATACATAGTGCCGTTTCGAGGCCACCCTGTTTCGGCTGGTCGCCATGTCGTGTGCGCATGCATGCATGGTGGGAACGCGCCGGCTGACTTAGTCAACATAGAATGATATGACATTTAGTCACTGGCAAGTGGGGCCCGGGACGCCGCGGGGCCACCAATCAGTGACCCAAATTCACCATAAAGCTCACCCACCAAGTCAGCGAATATCGAAGGCTCTAGCGTACGTGTAGAAAAGAGGATACCGTTTAATACGTGTACGCGTACAAAACGATATGGCACGTGTTTGCTTGCAAAAAGTGGTACCAATCTTTGCCAAGTTCACTACAAATAATGGTACGTGCCAACACAACTACCATGTGTATGAAACACCTAGGTGACGAACATGTGGTTACGTGCCAACACGCCTCGCATTCATACGCCTTGGACATGCACACGACGTCGTGCAGGTGGTGGTTAGCCTGCCGCGCGTAATGGCGACGACGGGACGCGACCTGCACCAGGCGGCGGGATGGTGCTTCTCCTCTGCCGTACGCCTAGCATTAACGCGGTATGCAGTCTTCCCGGCTCCCCAAGCGGCGCCAGTGTCATTGCGGTTTGCAGGTCGTCGCCATTTACTCCGACAGGACGCGTGCACCGACTACACAACTTTTCTCAATGGTACAAAGCATAGGTCATGCAACAAAATATTTAAAAAGGTGTATTTGACTACACAATTTCGCATCGACTACACAGAGTTTGAGTCAATTCACCCATCGCCACACGGCTTCCCCTCTATCGAGGATACCATGCCGCGCCGCCTCCATACTTCGTGGGTGACGTTCACCCAGTAGGCGGCGCGCCGTGGGCTAGACCCGCCGTCAGACGAAGATGGGAGTGGCGACGACCCCTTCGATTGGGGGTACAACGAGGAGGCGGATGGGGAGGAGGAGCCGGAGCTGCCGCAGCAGGAGGCGGCGCAGGAACCGGAACAGCGCCCTCCGTTGTGGCCTGACCAGGTGGTGGCATACAACTCGTTTGCCACATGGAGCAACGAGGAAGCGTTTCGCCTGGTCCGATCGGGGTTCGAGGAGGCGGGGGAAGCCGCCGAAGCTGCCGCCATTCAGCCTTCCATCGAGACCGCCCGGAGGGAGGAGCATGCCCGCGCCCTCATGGACGCCAAGCGGCAGGCTTACAAGCAGCTCAAAGCCAATGCGGCGTCCGGCGAGGACGAGTCCGCCTCGTTCATGGCCGCCCAGAGTCCGCCGCACGAGGAGTTCAACGCCGCACGGGCACGAAGAGAGGCGCTTCAGGCACACCGCGCCCGGGTCGAGGACGCGGAGGCTGAAAGTGCATTCTCGATATCACGCTGTTTTGTGTGTTTTTTAACAACATGAAGAAGCTACTAACCGTATGTGCTATTTTGTCAAGGATCTGGTCTTAAAATAAGCATGTATACGGTGTCAAAGAAATGGTGAAGAAATCGAAGATCAACGAACTTTTCTGGGGCAGAAAAAGGTTTTTCAAAGTGCAATCCGAATTATTCCGGAGGATTTCGGGATCCGGATTCAGTCCAGATGAGACCGACTGCAACGTGATTTTCTATGTTGCAATCCGGATTATTCCGGATGATTCCGGGATCCGGATTCAGTCCGTATGATTCCGACTGCAACGGGATTTTCTCTGTTGCAATCCGGATTCAGTCCGGATGATTCCGACTGCAACGTGAATTTCTCTGTTGCAATCCGGATTCAGTCTGGATGATTCCGGGATCCGGAAAATTCCGGAGCAATCCGGGCTGGTCGCAGTTTGGGCAGAAAAACGGCTAGTTTGAGTGGGGGCTATAAATAGCCCCTCTCTTTCTTCCCCAAGGGTTAGCTCCACCAGCATTGAAGACTCCATTGATTGAGCTCACCCACCAAGCTAGATCTCCCTCCTCCTCCACCCAAACTTGTTGAAACTTTGAAGATTGGAGGAGGACCACCAGATCTACATCTTCACCAACCGGATTTCATTTCCCCTCTCATTCACTTGAGAGATCTTTGCCTAGGGTTTCCTCATGTGGAGAACCTAGGCTTCTTGTTACTAGTGGTGATTCAAGAAGAGTTGGGAGCCCCCAATTAAGTTGTGGGTGTGTGCCCCAAGTGTTTGTAAATGATTCGATCCCCGCCTCAAAGGGGTTCAATAGTGAGAGATGAACTAGGCCTTTGTGGCGGAAGTTCATCGGAGAATAGGGTGAGGCCTTTGTGGCGTTGAGTAGGCCTTCGTGGCGAGCTCACACCCCTCTAACGAGACGTACTCCCTTAACAAGGAGGAACTCGGGAATACATCGTGTCTCCGTGTGCTTCCATCGGTTACCTCGTTCCTCACTCTCTACTTACTCGTACTTGTAGCATTTATTGTAGTACTTGTTGTTTTAAGTGTTGTCCTAGTTGCATTAATTGCTTGCCTTGTCATATAGGTAAACTCACCATTAGTTGCACTATCTAGAGAATTTACCTTTGAGTTAAGCCTAAACATTGTTAAAAATTAAAATTGGTCGTAGCACCTATTCACCCCCCTCTAGGTGCCCATACTTTACTTTAAATTGGTATCAGAGCCTCGGCTCTTGTATCGAGCTTAACCTCCTAAGAGTTTTAGTATGGGAGATGATTTGGATACCGAAACGGCCGGTGGCAAGGTGACCATGGATGATCTCAATGCTTTGAGAAATTCATTGACCTCATCCATAGACACCAAATTTGATGAGTTGCGTGAACTAATGGCGCAACTCCTCAAAGCCAAAGGTCCGGAGGTAGTCGAATCCTCTATTCCGGAAATTCCTCCGGAGGGTGCCAAGAAAGGGGTAGATGGTGACCCACATAAAAATGCTTCCGCCGAACAATCCACTAAGAAAGGCACGGGTGGAGTGGAAGGATATAACTCCGTTGAAGGACGATATTCTCCCGATCCCCCCGTCCCTCATCCTCATATAATCCCTAGGGGAGATCCACCTAAAATTGATGCTTTTTCTTTTCGTGAATGGCAATACTACATGGAGACTCACTTGAACTCTTCTTGTATAGATCTTTGGAGGATCACTCGTGACGGATACAAGCCATTTGATCCCAAGAATCTCACAAGAAGAGAAGCCGTAGATTGCCAACTTAACTACACCGCCTTGTACATTCTTCAACAAGCCGTGGGTCCTAACCACATGCCGCATCTTCAACAATATTCCACCGACAAGGAAACATGGGACACTCTTGTCGTCATGTTTGTGGGCAATGAAAGCATGCAAAGGAATAGATATGATGCCTTGACCAATGAGGCCGAAGGGTTCTATATGCATGATGGAGAGGATAATGTGGACATGTACCGGAGACTCAAGACTCTTGCCACCGCCTTCTCAAATGTTGGCACCATGTACATTGATGATGCTTGGATCAACAGGAAGTACATGATTGCCATAATGCCATTTGAGGGTGCGGACATGAAGAGCATTCAAGGGAGACATGATTTCTCCTCCATGACCTCAACTCAAGTGATGCAAGAGATGTGCTCCTACAAAGTGCAAACCAAGAATGCGCTTGACAACCGTGCTAGGGCCATTGGAATGCACCAAGGAGCATCCGTTGCTTTGAAGGCCAAGGTGTTGTCAAGAGAGGTTGAGAATGAATAAGAAGGAGAAGAGGCGTTGCCTCCTTTGAAGGAACAAGACTATGATCCCGTTCTAAAGGATCTCATTGCTCTCACCATGCAAAAGTTTTGGAGCGATCCTCCCAAGGGCAAGAGATTTGTTGAGGAGAAGACAAGGTATCTCTATGGAAATGATGGGGCTCAAAAAGTGAGGTCTTGCTTCAATTGTCAAGATAAGCATCACTTCATTGCGGAGTGCCCTTATGAGAATAGAGAGCTCCATAGTGGCAAGCTCATTCGCAAGGACAAGTCCAAGGTTGAGTACAAGAAACCTCACTTCAAGAAGAAGCCTTTCAACAAGAAGTCTCCCACCAAGTTTGTGCTCTTGACTCAAGAGGAGTATGATTCCGGGAGTGATGAAGAAGAAGAACCACAAGTGAAGTGGCCGCTCTAGCTATTGCTTATACTCCACCATCTTCATCCCTCTTTGAATCCCCCAATGACGATCTTCCTCAACGTAATGCCAAGTGCTTCATGGCTAAGGCCACGGAGGTATCACCTTTCCCCAACTCTAAGACCCCTAGTGAACTTGAACATCTTGCTAGTATTAGAGAAGAAGAAGAAATGGTCTCCTTGGACCGTTTTATGTCTAACATGCAAGGGGAGACCAAGAAGTACGTTGAGTACCTCATGAGGCAATTGGTAGAGGCCCAAGATGCTCTTGAGAAGAAAGGTGAGATTGAGAGAAGGGATGCGGATGAAATTGCATCTCTCTCTATGACTCTTGAGGAAGAGCATGATGGTAGAGTTTCTCTAGAGGATGAACTTGAATCTATTAAATTAACTCATAATGAACTTGTCTCAAACATCACTAAGGAACGTGATCTTGCTATTGCTAAATATAAAAAGGCTAAAAAGGATAAGGTTGAGTTTGAGGTTGGTCATGGTAAACTAACCGAGGAGCTTGAAAAGCTAACCAAAGCTCACAAGGCTTTGGAAAGCCAACACTCATCCCTCAAAGAGTTGCATGAACAACTTCAAACTCAACTTAATCAAACTAACAATGCTAGCACCTCTACTTCTTCTTGTGATCATGCAAATATTATTGAGGAAAATGCTAGGTTGAAGGATGAGCTAGCAAGGCTCAAGGGTAAAGGCCCTCAAGTTGTGAAGTTTGTGACCCCTTCCCCACAAGTGGGTGCCCCTAACTCTAATGCGGTCATTGCTAGACCACAATTGAGTGCACCAAGGCAACAAGTGGGCAAGCAAGGTCTAGGCTATGTAGCCAAGAAGAAGAACAACAAGAAGAAGAGCAAGAAGAAGACCAACAATGGTGCTTTGAGTGGTGTTGTCATTAGGGACAACACTACTCCTAGTACACCCGCTCAAGCAAACAACATTGTCTCGAGTAGTAGTGTCATGAGGAACAACACTACTCGTAGCACATCCGCGGGAGCCAACAATCCACACCATTTCTTATATGTTGATTATTATGGTGTTGTGCAAGCTAAATATGTTGGTCCTATTGAGGGTTTCATTGACTATACTATTTGGGTTCCAAAGACCCTTGTTGCTAATATGAAGGGACCCATCTCGGGTCCTAACTCTAGTCAATGATCTCTTGCGGGACTATGCTTCCGGTGGGACTAAATGGATTCTCGATAGTGGATGCACTAATCATATGACCGGAAGCAAAGAGCTTGTGAAGGAGTTGCGACCAAATGACATCCAAGCAACCGTCACTTATGGAGACTCGTCCAAGTCTAAGGTATCCGGATTTGGCAAGGTTGTGGTGGCTCCCGATATAACTATCGAATCCCTTGGTTACAATTTACTTTCCGTCCGCTCTCTTGAAAAGATGGGTTTTTCCGTCTTTTTCGATGGTGATATTGTGGTCCTTTTGAGGAGCAAGACTCTTGACGTCGCTGACGTGGGACATGTTGAAAATGAGTTGTTCATGGTGGACTTTTCGAAGTCAACCAACTCTCAAGCAATGTGTCTTTTCGGGAAGGCGGACTTGGGATGGTTGTGGCATCGCCGCCTATCCCATGTCAACATGAGAACTTTGCAAAGTCTTCACAAAGGTGGCCTTATTTTCGGACTAAAAGAAAATGTTTCCTTTGCAAAGGATCGCGTTTTTAGGTCGTGTGTTGAAGGGAAGATGCATGACAAGGTGCACAAGGCCAAGACTATTATATCATCAAAGAGGATCTTGGAGCTTCTCCATGTTGATCTCTTTGGTGCCGTGCCCGAGGCAAGTCTTGGTGGCAAGAAGTATTGCTTGGTGATTGTCGATGATTATTCAAGATACACTTGGGTTTATTTCTTCAAGTGCAAGAGTGAAACTCAACAAACCATCATCGACTTCTCCAACGAAGTGCAACGTCAACACAATGTGCAAATCATGGATATTAGGAGTGATAATGGCTCGGAGTTCAAGAACTATACATTGAATGAATTCCTTAGTGAAGAAGGCATTCGTCATCAATACTCCGCCACTTACACTCCTTAACAAAATGGTGTTGCCGAAAGGAAGAATCGCACCCTCTTGGATATGGCAAGGACCATGTTGGCGGAGTAGTCTTCTCCCCAATATTTATGGGCCGAGGCCATATCCACCGCATGTCACTCATCCAACCGCCTCTACATCCGCAAAGGCTTGGACAAGACCCCATATGAGATCCTCACCGGCAACAAGCCCAACGTCTCCTACTTCCGTGTATTCGGTTGTAAGTGCTTTTATTTGATCAAGGGTGTTAGGTTGTCTAAATTTCAATCCAAAACCATTGAGGGTATTTTTGTTGGTTACGGTGCCGAATCCCACACTTATAGAGTCTTTGACAAAACCTCACGGATTGTCATAGAATCTTGTAGTGTGGCTTTCGAGGAAAATGATGGCTACCAAGTGGCGCAATTTCATGTTTATAATGTAGATGTTGAAATACCTCAAGAAGCCATAGGAAGGATGGGTGTGGGATTTTTCCGCCCCATTGAGGGTGTAACACCCGGGGGATTTCCCCCCAATTAGATTTGGTTGTTTTTCCTTTTTGCATCGCATTGCATCATATGCATTGCACTTTGTTTTCAAAATCATTTAAAAATTCAAAACCAATTTAAAAATTCACCCAAAATTCGATCAAATTCAAATTAGCAAATATTTTAAAGATTTCAAAAACAAAAGTTTGTGCAACTGGGCATTTTAAATGCTGATCGCATAGAAATTATTTTCATAATTTCTGGAGTTCAAAAACCCCTTCTTTTCTATCTAATTCTATTTATACAAAAAAAAATAAAGAAAAGAAAAAAAAAGCGGGAGGCAAGGCCGGAAACAGCCCACCTACCCCGAAAACCCACCAAGGACCTAGCCCGGTCTTCCCTGTCGTCACCCTCACCTGCTCCCTGACCCCTCTAAGAAAAGCGAAAGCGAGGCAGGCAGAAGACCACCGCACCCATCCCACCTACCCCGCTCCTTCCCCTATTCTTTCCCCTCCTCCAAGCCTCCTCTCTTTTCCCAACCACTCCATTCCCCCCCGAACCCTAGATCTCGACCTCTGGCTTCCTTCCCCGTAGCCTTTTCCTCTCTGCACCTCACTCTCTCATTCTGAACTTCGACGGAACCGCACCGTGGCCGTGTTTTGGTGACCATGGCGCCGCTGCTCTGCTCGATGCCGGACCGCGCCCTCGACGGGAATGGAACCAGGAGGGTTCCACCCCCGTTTTTCCCGAAGAAACCCCGGCCGGGGAACGCCTGCATCGACCACCGTCGCTGTCTTCCTCTGGGGCGCGCAGGGATCGTCGTCGCCATCTCCATCAGAGGCCACCCTCGCCACGCCACCCGGGACCGTCTCGGCCTCTGTTGGCTACCGGAACAGGGCCGCCACGCCTCACCTGCCGTCCTCGCCGAAGATCGGGGGCCGTCGCTTCCTGGAACGCTGGAGAATGCGAGCTCTTCGTCCCATCCACGTCCGACCAAGAGGAGCTCAGCCGCATCCTCACTCTTCCCCACGCCTTTCCGCGTCGACTCCGAGCCGAGCCCCAAGGTAAGCTCCGCCTCCGGGCCCTCGTTCTCCCACCTCCTTGCTCTAGACGCAGGATTCGTGTCCTGTCGTCGCTGCATCTCGCGGTCGCCGCCGGCCGTCCACCATCGTCGTCTTCTCAAGGTTCAGAAACTGAACCTCGTTCGGATTCAGTTAACCACGGGGGACAACTCAAAAGGGGCCGAGCCCCCCATTCTATCACACCGACGAGCACAACCCAGTTGGTTCGTTTCCATCCGCGCCGCGCAGGAGTACCGAGTTCGAACCCCTCGACCGCGCAAAGGCCAAGCTTTTTATTTCTTGTTTTCCATCCGCGCCCCTGGACCCGCCCGTCAGTTGCTCTGGCGGCCGACGAGGATTCTACCCGCCCAGTCAGCGCCCGCGTGGCGTCGGGCCCGCGCGGCAGTCGCTGTGGTTAGATCTGGCTGCGGTGAGAAAAGACCGGATCCAGATCTGGATCTGGAATTTTGCACCGAGGTCCCTGTCCTTTTCCTGTTTTGCACCAAAGCCCCTCCACGCACTGTTTTCATCACAAGCAGGTCCCTGCAAATTCCAGAAACACCCCTAAACTTCTTTTGGCCCTATCTTTCAAACCAAAACTCCAAATCATACAAATTTTATATGTATTCCATCCCAAATTTCATGATCTTTCCAACTATCCACTTTGTTCCCTGTTTTGGACATTTAAAATTGCTGCACTAATTCAATTCATTAAAATTATTAATTTAAATTGCCAAATTCATAACCTGCTCATTTTAAATCCAAATTCAACAAATAAAATATGCTTTCCAACCAGAAAAATGCATAGAATATTAATATGCCATCCACGCTCATGTTTGCATCTTGTATTGTGCATTTTAGCCTGTGTTATGCATGTCAACTAAATAACAACATATGGAATGTGTTGGGGTATTAACTAAATATTGCCCAATTCCATTTAATGTTGTTTAGCTCACCTACTTACTGTTTTGCATGTTAATCAACATTTAATTGTGATGGTTAGATAAACAACTTAAAACATAATTATTTGTCCGGACTCCGGGTCCGATTAAATTGTCTAAGTTGTAATTTTGCGTTGCATCCCGCATGTCATGCATATAAAATAGGATCATGCTGGATCTTTTGCAGTAAAAGTAATTGTTGCATCCGGTGTTTGTTCTAGTTCGTTACTTCTTCGCGGATAGGACGTTGAGATGATGTGAGCAACGACAAGTTCTTTGGATGTACCCCTACTTGCTGGATCTCAGGCAAGTATACTCACTTGCTACCTATGGCTGCCTTTCATCACTTGTTACCGATTCTTTCCGTTGTACTTATGCTAGCCTTATGATTCAATGCTTGTGTCTCGATCCTATCATATGTTTACCTTGCAACCATGATATAGCCTTTCTTCCACTTCCTATTAACTGTTGATTGTTTACCTTGTTGGCCCTCGTGTCGTAGTTGCATGCTTAGTGTTGTTTGCGCTCTAGTCCTGTTGTCCTTTGTTCTATCACATGTTTAGTTGATAGTTGGGCTTGTCTTAATCAACTTCATGTTAATGTTTTGGGTAATAATAATTTGATGATAAGGCACCGGCAGGAGGCCCGGCGTGGTTTTGAGGCCTGCTAGTGTCGAACTTAATTAGGAAAAGGGTCTTGTCCTCCGATCCATGATGAGCGCACTAACCGCATGTGGGAAGCGTGTATGGGCGCCCCCGCAATTCTGATTCGATTCGCATCTCGTCCAAATCGCCACACTTAGTTCGGGCTTTCCATTTGATGCATGCATATGCAGGTGCGAGCCCTTGCCGCCAGGGTGGAACTTTTGTAGTCGGCATTTAGGGCGGCGTGGTCTTCCAGTGGTATGAGGGTCCCCCTTTTCTTCGTGGGGGCTCGATTAGCCGCGCACGCACAGCACGTGGTTCTTTGGGCTTGATGCGAAGAAGAGTTGGGTTGTGTTGAGTGCCTCGCTTGGTGGAAGTGCATTTCCATCTGGCGGGTCATTCTTACAAGTACGGCCAAATTGGTGCATCCCTGCAGGGTTAATCTTCTCGAGAAGCCGTGTTGTCCGCGGTTATGGATGACTTGGTGAAAGTGCTGGCTAACAAGTACTCAGACAACTTACACTTAACGATGATAACTTGACTAGTAATATAGATTACCTCCACCATAAAAATGAATGTCACCTTAATCAACAGGGTGAGTTTCCTTGGGTTGCTTCCTTAGTAGGGGGTAACACTGGATGGGTATTGTTTGGTGAGTAGTTGTAGTTGGTTCTAATACGCTCTCTTATCCCTTTCTATTAGCCGGAAGTTGTAGCGCGTCTCTTTAGTTGTTAGTGCTGCCCGCTGCCGCTTCTTTGCAATAATCCCTTCCTTCCGTTGTACCCAAAGTATTTGTATCTTGTGATGATTGGTTACGCTGGTATCTTGTGAGTATGGTTTATCCACTTGCCAGTACTTAATAGTACTGACCCACGAATCCATTTCGTGGCTGCATATTCCACATTGCAGTCAACAGGTTTGAAGTCTGACGACGTTAGCTTGGAAATCCCTCCGGCTTGGCCTGGGCAGGGATTGGACGCCATCGGTTATCTTCAGGACTCTTAGTCCAATTTGTATCTTGTCCGTAGTCGGACACTATATTGTTTCTTCCGCTGTTATTTGGATCTTTGTATTGTATCAGTTGTATCCTTGACTCGTTTGAGTCGTCTTGTATATATCTTTTCTGTTGTTGTTGCGGAATATTCGTGAACTGTTGTAATGTTATCGCAAGTGACAACCTGGAATCGGTTATTATGTGGATTTTGGCGGAAATGCTGAAATCTGCATAGTGCCCGATCTCGGGGCGTCACAGAGGGACACCTTATGGCGACTCGAGAAGGACTATGCTCTACTCAAGTGGAGCCCTCCTCTACAATAGAAGAACAAGCCAAGGAGCCAAACGTTACACCTAACCAAGAACATGTTCAAGACCCTCCTCTTATTGACCAAGTGACTCCGCAAGTCGTACCCACTCCTCTCACTAATGCGAGTCAAGGTCAAGGCCAAGATCAACCATCCTCTTCATCCTCTCCCCAAGTTGAAGCAAGTGTTGAAGATATTGTTGGTGATGATGATGATGATGATCAAGGCCAAGTTGGTCAAGATGGGGACCCAAATGATCAAGATGATCAGGTGATCCCTCCTTGCAATAATGAGGAGATCGAAGCCCATCGTGTCAAAAGGATAAGAAGAGCTTTGAAGAAAATTGATGCCCAAGACAATAAGGTCTTGGAGGATGTTCAAGCTCGAAGATCCACAAGAAGGCAGTTGGCACATTTTTGTGATCATCAAGCTCATATCTCTATGGTGGAGCCTAAGAAAGTGTATGAAGCTCTTGAGGACTCCGATTGGGTTGAAGCTATGCATGATGAGCTCAATAACTTTGAGCGCAACAAAGTTTGGAGATTGGTTGAGAAGCCCAAATATTGCCACAATGTTATTGGCACTAAGTGGATTTTCAAGAACAAGCAAGATGAGCATGGCACTGTCATTAGGAACAAGGCAAGATTGGTTGCTCAAGGTTACACTCAAGTTGAAGGCATTGAATTTGATGAAACCTATGCACCCGTGGCTCGCCTTGAGTCCATATGTATCCTCCTTGCTTGTGCATCCTCTCATAATTTCAAATTGCAACAAATGGGTGTGAAAAGTGCTTTCTTGAATGGTCCACTAAAAGAGGAGGTATATGTTAAGCAACCTCCGGGGTTCGAGAATCTCAACTTTCCTAACCACGTTTACAAACTTGACAAGGCTCTTTATGGTCTAAAACAAGCACCTCGTGCTTGGTATGAGCACCTTAGGGAGTTGTTAGATGATCGTGGTTTCGAAGTTGGGAAGATTGACCCCTCTCTTTTGACCAAGAGAGTAAAGGGAGAGATTTTCATATGCCAACTATATGTGGATGATATCATCTTTGGCTCAACAAACCAAGCTTTCAATGATGAGTTCTCTAAGCTTATGACTGATAGGTTCGAGATGTCTATGATGGTAGAGCTTAAATTTTTTTCCTTGGCTTTGAGATCAAGCAATTGGCTCGTGGGACCTTCATTTCTCAAGCCAAGTATACCCAAGATATGATCAAGAGGTTTAATTTCCAAGATGCTAAGATCAAGACATCTCCTATGCAAGTCAAGTGCCACCCATCTCGTAATCCAAAAGGGAGTAATGATTTGGATCAAAAGTTGTATTGTTCTATGATTGGTTCTTTGCTCTATCTTTGTGCATCTAGGCCCGATATCGTTTTGAGTGTAGGTGTGTGTGCAAGGTATCAAGCGGCTCCTAAGGATAGCCATTTAATGGCGGTCCATAGGATCTTTCGTTATTTGGTTCATACCCCAAGATTTGGTTTGTGGTACCCAAAGGGGGCACAATTTTCTCTCAATGGCTACACGGATTCCGATTGGGCGGGTGATAAAGATGATAGTAAGTCTACTTCCAGGGCTTGCCAATTTCTTGGTAGGTCCCTAGTGAGTTGGTCCTCCAAGAAGCAAAATTGCTATCACTCTCCACCGCCGAAGCCGAGTATGTTGCCGCCGAAAGTGCATGCACTCAATTGTTATGGATGAGGCAAACTCTCAAGGAATATGGAGTTCATTTGGATAAGGTGCCTCTTTTGTGTGACAATGAAAGTTCCATCAAAATTGCATACAATCCGGTGCAACATACAAGAACAAAGCACATTGAGATTCGCCACCACTTCATCCGAGACCATGTGGCAAGAGGGGATATTGCACTATCTTATGTTCCCACCAAGGACAATCTTGCGGATATTTTCACGAAGCCACTTGATGATGCAAGGTTCTTGTTCTTGAGGAATGAACTAAATGTGATTGATTCAAGGAGTTTGACTTGAAGATCTTGCACACACCCCTATAGATGAAACATGTTTGAGCTTAGGTGTAGGCATGGACATAGGGGGAGTGTTATCCTAACACATTGGATTATCCCTCCCCCCATTATGCCCAAAGCAAAAAAAATCATTGTTATCTCTCTATTTCTAATGTTGAATTGTGAGCTTCAATGTTGAGTATTGGCAATGCCCCCAAGATATATCTTCGCAGTTGCATACCATGAGCTCTTACATGGTGGCTTAGGCCGCCAACCTCTTCTCTTTTGAAGAGTTGGTTCTTAGTTGGATATCTTTTGGGTTATTGTGTTATCCTTCCGAATACTACTTCTCGTTGCTATTTCGATCTTATTTTCTTTTTCCCCGAGAAGTAAGACTAGGAAATCTAACCCCTTGTGTTTTGCTCTATTTGTCCTCTCTCATATTCATCTATGCATATGCCTTACTCCACACAACATCACATCTTTCCTAGCCTGTCAAAACTGTCTTTTCTGGAATGGTTTGGCCTTTTTCTGGTCTATCCCGGATTCATTCCGGCCTTGCCCGGATTATTCCGAGTAGGTCGGATTGGTCCGGAATATTCCGGCAGCCGGATTTTTCCGAGACATTCCGTACGAGACAGTTTTCCTTATAAATACCCCCACACGCACGGGGGGGGGGGGGCAGTTTTCTTTCCACTCTTTCCACTCCTCCCGTGCCCTAGCCACCAAAATCCGCGGTTTTCGTCCCCGTTGCCCCTAGGAAGGATTGTTTGATCCCTCCTTTGGTCAAGGACTCCCCCATGGAAGGTATTGTGTTTGGCATCTCATCTTTTTCGTTTTTGTTGGTTGTTTTTGGTTCTAGATGAAATCTCACCTAGGGTTTGATCTAGATCCGAGTTCTATCAACTTGTTCATCTTGCCAATCCCTACCTAGATGCCATGGATTCGTAGATCTAGTCTAACCACATCCCAATCTAGACTTAGATCCATCTCAAATCTCGTGCCAATCCCACGTTTTCCCGCACTTAGAACACCTCTAGGATCATCTCTATGGTACCCCTAATTGTTTGGGACAGTTATAAGTCAAAATTTCGAGTTTTTGGGCATTTTCTCGAATCAAATCGAGGAGCCCGGAATCATTCTGGACCAATCTGACACGGTTGGATTTTTCCGGGCTCAGCCGGAAAATTCCGGGCCTCCGGAATTTGTACGGATGTTGCCAGAAATTTGAGAATTTGCACTGTTTCAAACCATTTGAGTTCCTTTTGTTCCCGTTTGGCATATGCACTTATCTTCTACTATTCCTATGTCCTCTATTCACAGGTGACAACTCTAAACCGGGTACCAAGAGGAAGCAGATGGCTGGAAGGGGTTCGCGTCCCGTCAGGGGGCGCTCAGCTCATGGGGCTGGGAACCGTGATGATCAGGAGGAGAGGGTTCCCACACTGGACCTCGCAGGTTGCACTATCCCTCAGTGGAAGCATATCAAGAGGAAGAAACCATACCGCTTTCGTGACTCTACCTGTGATGATCCTCGTTTCTGGACCAACCTTCAACTGAAGTGTTGGGAAGAGTTCTACTCCGTTGCTCATCCTCTTGTCTGTAAGCAGTCCCAGATTTACATGGAGTTCTATAACCAGCACAAATACAGTGATCTCCGTCATGTGCATGGTTTCCTTATGAAGATGGGTCTGATTCCTCTTCTGGATGTTGAGTGTGAGTATTGCCCTGACTTGATAGCCCAGTTCTACTGCACTTTCCAAGCCCATCGTGATGCCTCTCGTACTGTGACTTGGATGACTGGGGATCAGAAGATCACTAGCAATTTGGGAGAGTGGGCTGAGGCTCTTGGATACAGGTGGACCTTCACTTATGCTAATCATGGTTTCAAAATCCATGAAAATTCTGAGTTTGACAACTCTAGCTTGACGTTCTGCTATCCTCCTGATGCTCAGGGCAAGACTCTGCCATGTACCCCTACTACAATCTGCTGTCCAAGATCTTCCGTAACACCATAATGATCAAGGCTGGTGATAAATCAGCCATCAGGGCTTACATGGCGAACCTCATGTTCATCACCAGGCCTCAGAACCAAAGGAAGATTGATGTGATGGATTTCATATACCGTGAGGTTTTCCTTGGGATCTATGAGAAGAGGAAGCCTGCTTATGGTCCACTGTTTCAGAGGTTCATCAATCACAAGGTAGGGGTTGAGATCATGGATACCTATCCCATGGTCAAAGGCAAGAAGATGGTTCCCTCTCTCATTCGTGGAGTGGAGATTCCGGAGTACTCAAGGTCCAAGTCCAAATCTCCTATGGCCACTCCTTCTGCTTACACGAGTGCTGGTGGTGCCTCTCAGCGTCCTCCCAGTGGCATTGCCAAGTTCTTCAAGGCTATGTTCAACATTTGCAGTGACACCAGGGCAATTGCTCATGAGTCGAGAGAGTTGGCTAAGGAGACCCGCCGCATTCAGAACTCCGACCGCAGAGCTGCTGGGATTCATGTACCTGATGATCCTCCTTCTCTTGAGCCCTCTGTCCTTGTGCCTTTTGAGATGCCTGAGATCCATGATGATGACTTCTACTTTGGTGTGCCTCCTGCTGATGTTGAGGATGATGATGAGGAGTCAGGGTCTGCTGAAGATGACTTTGATGCTGTTGGGCTTGGTGGTGGTGGTACTCATGAACCGGAGGAGGAAGAAGAAGAGGATGATGATGAGCAAGATGAAGATGATGCGTGATTTCTTGGGTCGTTAGTTGGACTCGTTTTCCCTTTTTGGCGTCTTGATGCCAAAGGGGGAGAAGGAGTCCCATATTAGGATTCCACGGGCTTTGCAAGGGTTGGGGCACAAGTCTTTTGCCTTTTGATTTCGATCTTATAGGCTTGTGCTCCTATATCTTTATTTCAAACTTCGTATTATTTGTGTGGAACCTCGTGACGTATTTGTGTCACCCTACCCGTGGTTATGCTACTATTATCATGCATCCTATTATCTCTGTTTTCTATGCATGTTGTATGAACTTGTTTAGACGGCTTGGTGTCTAAAACATAGGGGGAGCAAAGCCTATGAAGTGTGTGCCTCTCGACACACATCGAGGAAGAACTCCGTCTATTTTTTGGACATCATTTCTTTAGTTCATATTGATTTATCCCCGTGAAATCTTTATGTTGTCATCAAACACCAAAAAGGGGGAGATTGAAAGTGCATTCTCGATATCTCGCTGTTTTGTGTGTTTGTTAACAACATGAAGAAGCTACTAACCGTATGTGCTATTTTGTCAAGGATCTGGTCTTAAAATAAGCATGTATACAGTGTCAATGAAATGGTGAAGAAATCTAAGATCAACGAACTTTTCCGGGCCAGAAAAAGGTTTTTCAAAGTGCTCCGGATTATTCCGGGATCCAGATTCAGTCCGGATGAGTCCGACTGCAACGTGATTTTCTCTGTTGCAATCCGGATTATTCCGGATGATTCCGGGATCCGGATTCAGTCCGGATGATTCCGACTGCAACGGGATTTTCTCTGTTGCAATCCGGATTCAGTCCAGATGATTCCGACTGCAACGTGAATTTCTCTGTTGCAATCCGGATTCAGTACGAATGATTCCGGGATCCGGAAAATTCCGGAGCAATCCGGGCTGGTCGCAGTTTGGGCAAAAAAAATGGCTAGTTTGAGTGGGGGATATAAATAGCCCCTCTCTTTCTTCCCCAAGGGTTAGCTCCACCAGCATTGAAGACTCCATTGATTGAGCTCACCCACCAAGCTAGATCTCCCTCCTCCTCCACCGAAACTTTTTGAAACTTTGAAGATTGGAGGAGGACCACCGGATCTACATCTTCACCAACCGGATTTCATTTCCCCACTCATTCACTTGAGAGATCTTTGCCTAGGGTTTCCTCATGTGGAGAACCTAGGCTTCTTGTTACTAGTGGTGATTCAAGAAGAGTTGGCCACTCCTTCTGCTTCCACGAGTGCTGGTGGTGCCTCTCAGCGTCCTCCCAGTGGCATTGCCAAGTTCTTCAAGGCTATGTTCAACATTTGCAGTGACACCAGGGCAATTTCTCATGAGTCGAGAGAGTTGGCTAAGGAGACCCGCCGCATTCAGAACTCCGACCGCAGAGCTGCTGGGATTCATGTACCTGATGATCCTCCTTCTCTTGAGCCCTCTGTCCTTGTGCCTTTTGAGATGCCTGAGATCCATGATGATGACTTCTACTTTGGTGTGCCTCCTGCTGATGTTGAGGATGATGATGAGGAGTCGGGGTCTGCTGAAGATGACTTTGATGCTGTTGGGCTTGGTGGTGGTGGTACTCATGAACCGGAGGAGGAAGAAGAAGAGGATGATGATGAGCAAGATGAAGATGATGCGTGATTTCTTGGGTCGTTAGTTGGACTCGTTTTCCCTTTTTGGCGTCTTGATGCCAAAGGGGGAGAAGGAGTCCCATATTAGGATTCCATGGGCTTTGCAAGGGTTGGGGCACAAGTCTTTTGCCTTTTGATTTCGATCTTATAGGCTTGTGCTCCTATATCTTTATTTCATTTCTTTTGTTTCAAACTTCGTATTATTTGTGTGGAACCTCGTGATGTATTTGTGTCACCCTACCCGTGGTTATGCTACTATTATCATGCATGCTATTATCTCTATTTTCTATGCATGTTGTATGAACTTGTTTAGACGGCTTGGTGTCTAAAACATAGGGGGAGTAAAGCCTATGAAGTATGTGCCTCTCGACACACATCGAGGAAGAACTCCGTCTATTTTTTGGACATCATTTCTTTAGTTCATATTGATTTATCCCCGTGAAATCTTTATGTTGTCATCAAACACCAAAAAGGGGGAGATTGAAAGTGCATTCTCAATATATCGCTGTTTTGTGGGTTTGTTAACAACATGAAGAAGCTACTAACCGTATGTGCTATTTTGTCAAGGATCTGGTCTTAAAATAAGCATGTATACAGTGTCAATGAAATGGTGAAGAAATCGAAGATCAACGAACTTTTCCGGGCCAGAAAAAGGTTTTTCAAAGTGCTCCGGATTATTCCGGAGGATTCCGGGATCCAGATTCAGTCTGGATGAGTGCGACTGCAACGTGATTTTCTCTGTTGCAATCCGGATTATTCCGGATGATTCCGGGATCCGGATTCAGTCCGGATGATTCCGACTGCAACGGGATTTTCTCTGTTGCAATCCGGATTCAATCCGGATGATTCCGACTGCAACGTGAATTTCTCTGTTGCAATCCGGATTCAGTCCGAATGATTCCGGGATCCGGAAAATTCCGGAGCAATCCGGGATGGTTGCAGTTTGGGCAAAAAAACGGCTAGTTTGAGTGGGGGCTATAAATAGCCCCTCTCTTTCTTCCCCAAGGGTTAGCTCCACCAGCATTGAAGACTCCATTGATTGAGCTCACCCACCAAGCTAGATCTCCCTCCTCTTCCACCGAAACTTTTTGAAACTTTGAAGATTGGAGGAGGACCACCGGATCTACATCTTCACCAACCGGATTTCATTTCCCCTCTCATTCACTTGAGAGATCTTTGCCTAGGGTTTCCTCATGTGGAGAACCTAGGCTTATTGTTACTAGTGGTGATTCAAGAAGAGTTGGGAGCCCACAATTAAGTTGTGGGTGTGTGCCCCAAGTGTTTGTAAAGGATTTGATCCCCGCCTCAAAGGGTTTCAATAGTGAGAGGTGAACTAGGCCTTTGTGGCAGAAGTTCATCGGAGAATAGGGTGAGGCCTTTGTGGTGTTGAGTAGGCCTTCGTGGCGAGCTCACACCCCTCCAACGAGACGTACTCCCTTAACAAGGAGGAACTCGGGAATACATCGTGTCTCCGTGTGCTTCCATCGGTTACCTCGTTCCTCACTCTCTACTTACTCGTACTTGTAGCATTTATTGTAGTACTTGTTGTTTTAAGTGTTGTCCTAGTTGCATTAATTGCTTTCCTTGTCATATAGGTAAACTCACCATTAGTTGCACTATCTAGAGAATTTACCTTTGAGTTAAGCCTAAACCTTGTTAAAAATTAAAATTGGTCGTAGCACCTATTCACCCCCCTCTAGGTGCCCATACTTTACTTTCAGAGGCGCTGGAGCGGCTGTTTACCCGCTCGCGCGCACGCAACGATAGGCGCGGGCACGCCCGCTCGCAGGCAGCAGAGTTGCACCGGATGGGGGTGCAAGTCAGGGCTAGGTGGCGTTGTCTCGCACAGGTGGCCCACCCCGATCTAGCAGCGAACGACGATGAGGCTGGCCCGTCCATGGTGCCGAACGATGACCAGGCTAGCATGGCAGCGAGCGACGACGAGGAGGACGTCCGGACCGGCGTCTAGGATAATTTAGGCCTAATTTATATTTCCCGCCGTATTTTTAATTAGAATGTAATGATTTATACTTACTAACTAGAAGGATACCCCGCGCGTTGCTGCGGGGATCGCTTTAGAAACTACAATATTGTAAATTAAAATTTATAAGAGGTGTGATGCATTATGTATTCGAATCGAATATAAAAATTATATTTGATCATACTATATTTTTTTTAATTATTAATATGAATTCATATGAATAATTGGATGGTTTAAGAAATGGATAATGTGCTAGCTTACATGTAATAATTAATAAATACTGGTAGAGATGACATGGACAATTTATTGGCTAGGAGAATAGGTGATGTGGATAGTTTGCATGTTAAGATAGAAAAATCATTAATACATGTTAGTGGGGTTTTGCTTTATAAGAAGTATAGATAGATATATATATGTACTACTCCAGTTTAGTTATAAACCGTCGATGCCCCCCCCTTTCGGGGAAAATGGAGGGAATACTGTTAAAAGTATAGCTAGATTTTTGGTTATTAATGTAGTTATGGCCTAACCTAACACAACCAAGCAAAATAGTATTATGTTCTTCTCCCTTCCGGTGCGGTCATAGGGGTAGACCAAAAGGTTGACTTCTGGTCAAAAGATCAATGTTCTAGTGAAGCGTTGGGATCTAAAGTGTAAGAATTCTACGTAAACCATGGTGGGGCACTAAGAATACTTATAAACCCGTGCTGGGATCGAGGTGGGGAGGGGCCAATATACTACCCATAGGTGTGACTGGTTTCACCGGCATCACATAGGAAGGTTATGCACTACACTTATAGGTCTCGAACCGTCGATGCTCCCCCATTCGGGCAAACCGGAGGGAATATTGTTAAAAGTATAGCTAGATTTTGGTTATTAATGTAGCTTAGGTCTAACCTAACACAACCAAGAAAAATAGTATTGAGTTCTACCCCCTTCCGACGCTGGTCATAGGGGTAGACCAAAAGGTTGACTTCTGGTCAACATATCAATGTTCCAGCGAAGCGAGAGAATCTTGCCAAAAGGTGGGCCCTACCATTGTATTGGGTGTTCATTGGGCCTAACCAAACACAACCAAGCATTTGGTTCCACTTTGCTACCCCCTTCCGGCTCACGTAGAGGGGCCAGAACCGCAGTTTCGTCTTTTTACCTAGCGGGGCTATGGTTTCTCCCGAGAAGGGGCTCCAGATCGTCTGAATGCCACCAAATCCCATGGTATTACATACCATGTGTGTTATAGTGTTCCATGGGTCTTGGATGCACAACATTTTCTCACTCGGTGTGTTATGGTTTCACCGGCGTCAGATTCTCTCTGGCGGGTTCAAGGACTACTCAGAGCCCGAAACTCCCGGATGTGACGAAACAGGGGGAATCCTGCCAAGAGGTGGGCCCTACCATTGTCTTGTGTGTTACTTGGGCCTAACCTAACACAACCAAGCAATTACTTCCACTTTACTACCCCTTGCCGGCTACGTAGACGGGCCATAACAGCAGTTCCGTCTTTTTTCCCAGCGGGGCTAGGGTTTCTCCGGACACTGGATCGTCTGAGTACCACCAAATCCCATGGTATGTGCCATACCATGTGTGTTATATTGTGTCATGGGTCTTGGATGCCCAAGATTCCCTCTCTTTGTGTGTTAGGCCTTCGTCGGCGTCGGATTCTCTCTAGCGGGTTCCAAAACTATTTAGAGCCCAAAACTCCCGGATCTGACAGAACAGGGGGAATCTTGCCAATAGGTGGGTCCTACCATTTTATTTGGTGTTACTTGGGCCTAAAATAACACAACCAATCAATTAGTTCCACTTTTCTACCCCTTTCCGGCTCACGTAGAGGGGCCAGACCGATAGTTTCTTCTTTTTCTCCCGCACACCTAGGGTTTCTCCGGCGAGGGGCTCCGGAGCGTCTGAATTCCCACCCAATCCTAGGGTATGCCAAAACATGTGTGTTAGATTGTGTCATGGGTCTTGGATGCCCAAGATTCCCTCACTCTTTGTGTTATGGCTTCACCGGCGCCGCATTCTCTTTCGCGGGTTTTAGGACTACTCAGAGCCCGAAACCCCCAGATCTCACGGAATGGGGGGAATCTTGCCAATAGGTGGGACCTACCATTGTCTTGTGTGTTACTTGGTCCTAACCTAACACAACCAAGCAATTGGTTCCGCTTTGCTACACCATTCCGGCTCACGTAGAGGGGCCAGAACGGCAGTTCCGTCTTTTTCCCAGTGGGGCTTTGGTTTCTCTGGAGAGGGGCCTCCGGATCGTCTCAATGCCACCAAATCCCACTGTATGACATACCTTGTGTGTGTTAGAGTATGGCATGGGTATTGGATGCCCAATATTCCCTTACTCCCTGTGTTATGGCTTCACCGGCGTCAGATTCTCTTTTGCGGGTTCTACTTAGAGCCCGAAACTCCCGGATCTCACGGAACGGGGGGAATGTTGCCAAGAGGTGGGACCTACCATTTAATTGGGTGTTACGTGGGCCTAACCTAACACAACCAAGTAATTGGTTCCACTTTGCTACCCCTTTCCGGCTCACGTAAAGGGGCCAAAACGGCAGTTCCGTCTTTTTCCCAGGGGCTATGGTTTCTCTGGAGAGGGGCCTCCAGATCGTCTGAATGCCACCAAATACACCATGGTATGCCATACCATGTGTGTGTGTATAGTGTTTCCTGGGTCTTGGATTCCCAAGATTCCCTCTCTCTTTGTGTTAGGGCTTCACCGTCGTCGGATTCTCTCTTGCGGGTTCCATGACTACTTAGAACCCGAAACTCACGGAACTGACGGAACTCGGGGAATCTTGCCAAGAGGTGGGCCCTACCATTGTCTTGGGTGTTCTTTGGGCCTGACCTAACACAACCAAGCAGTTGGTTCCACTTTGCTACCCCCTTCCGGCTCACGTAGACGGGCCAGAACGGCAGTTTCGTCCTTTTTCCCTAACAGGCCTATGGTTTTCTCGGAGAGGGGGCTCCGGATCGTTTTAATGCCACCAAGTCCCATGGTATGACATACCATGTGTGTTAGAGTGTTTCATGGGTCTTGGATTCCCAACATTACCTCACTCGGTGTGTTATGGCTTCATCGGCGTCAGATTCTCTCTAGCGGGGTCAAGCACTACTCAGAGCCCGAAACTCCCAGATGTGGCGAAACAGGGGGAATCCTGCCAAGAGGTGGGCCCTACTATTGTCTTGGGTGTTACTTGGGCCTAACCTAACACAACCAAGCAATTACTTCCACTTTACTACCCCCTTCCGGCTACGTAGACGGGCCAGAACAGCAGTTCCGTCTTTTTTCCCAGCGGGGCAAGGGTTTCTCCGGAGAGGGGCTCTGGATCGTCTTAATACCACCAAATCCCATGGTATGTTCCATACCATGTGTTTTATATTGTTTCATGGGTATTGGATGCCCAAGATTCCCTCTCTTTGTGTGTTAGGCCTTCGCCGGCGTCGGATTCTCTCAAGCGGGTTTCAAAACTATTTAGAGCCCAAAACTCCCGGATCTGACAGAACAGGGGGAATCTTGCCAATAGGTGGGTCCTACCATTTTATTTGGTGTTACTTGGGCCTAAACTAACACAACCAATCAATTATTTCCACTTTTCTACCCCTTTCCGGCTCACGTAGAGGGGCCAGACCGACAATTTCTTCTTTTTCTCCCGCACACCTAGGGTTTCTCCGGCGAGGGGCTCCGGAGCGTCTGAATTCCCACCCAATAATAAGGTATGCCAAACCATGTGTGTTAGATTTTGGAATGGGTCTTGGATTCCCAATATTCCCTCACTCTTAGTGTTATGGCTTCACCAGCACCGCATTCTCTTTCAAGGGTTCCAGGACTACTCACAGCCCGAAACTCCCAGATCTCACGGAATGGGGGGAGGGGGGAATCTTGCCAAGAGGTGGGACTTACCATTTCCTTGTGTTTTAATTTGGCCTAACCTAACACAACCAATCAATTGGTTCCGCTTGTTACCCCATTCCGGCTCACGTAGACGGGCCAGAACGACAGTTCTGTCTTTTTCCCAGCGGTGCTATGGTTCCTCCGAGAGGGGCCTCTGGACCGTCTGGATGCCACCAAAGCCTATGGTATTCCATACCTTGTTTGTTATAGTATGGCATGGGTATTGGATTCCCAAGATTCCCTTACTCCCTGTGTTATGGCTTCACCGGCGTCAGATTCTCTTTCGCGGGTTCTACTTAGAGCCCGAAACTCCCGGATCTCACGGAACAGGGGGAATCTTGCCAAGAGGTGGGACCTACCATTTTATTGGGTGTTACTTGGGCATAAACTAACACAACCAAGTAATTGGTTCCACTTTGCTACCCGTTTCCGGCTCGCGTAGAGGGGCCCAAACGGCAGTTCCGTCTTTTTCCCAGCGGGGCTATGGTTTCTCTGGAGAGGGGCCTCCAGATCGTCTGAATGCCACCAAATACACCATGGTATTCCATACCATGTGTGTGTATATTGTGTCATGGGTCTTGGATGCCCAAGATTCCCTCTCTCTCTGTGTGTTATGGCTTCACAGGGGCGCAAATTCTCTCTGGCGGGTTCCAGGACTACTTAGAGCCCGAAACTCCCTAAACTGATGGAACTCGGGGAATCTTGCCTACAGGTGGGCCCAACCATTTTCTTGGGTGTTCCTTGGTCCTAACCTAACACAAACAAGCAATTTTTTCCACTTTGCTACCCCTTTCCGGCTCAAGTAGAGGGGCCAAAACGGCAGTTCCGTGTTTTTCCCTGCAGGGCTATGGTTTCTCTGGAGTTGGGGCTCCGGATCGTCTGAATGCCACCCAATCCCATGGTATGGCATACCAAGAGTGTTTGAGTGTGGCATGGGTCTTGTATTCCCAAGATTCACTCTATCTTCATGTGTTAGGGCTTCACCCGCGTCAGATTCTCTCTCGCGGGTTCCAAGATTACTTAGAGCATGAAACTCTCGGATCTGACGGAACTGGGGGAATCTTGCCAAGAGGTGGGCCCTAAAATTTTGTTGGGTGTTCTTTGGGCCTAACCTAATACAACCAAGCAGTTGGTTCCACTTTTCTACCCCCTTCCTCCTAACGTAGAGGGGCCAGAACAGCAGTTTCGTCTTTTTCCCAGCGGGGCTATGCATGGTTTCTCTGGAGAGGGGCCTCCAGATCGTATGAATGCCACAAAATCCCATGGTATTCCATACCATGTGTGTTATAGTGTGTCGTGGGTCTTGGACACCCAAGATTCCCTCTCTCTGTGTTAGGGCTTCACCGACATCAGATTCTCTCCGGTGGGTTCCAGGACTACATAGAGCCCGAAACTCCCGGAACTGACGGAACTCGGGGAATCTTGCCAAGAGGTGGTCCCTACCATTGTATTGGGTGTTCATTGGGCCTAAAATAACACAACCAAGCAGTTGGTTCCACTTTGATACCCCCTTCCGGCTCACGTAGAATGGCCAGAACGGCAGTTCCGTCTTTTTGCCTAGCGGGGCTATGGTTTCTTCAGAGAGAGGCCTCAAGATCGTATGAATGCCACCAAATCCCATGGTATGACATACCATGTGTATTAGAGTGTTTCATGGGTCTTGGATGCCCAACATTTCCTCACTCGGTGTGTTATGGCTTCACCGGCGTCGGATTCTCTCTTGCGGGTTCAAGGACTACTCACAGCCCGAAACTCCCGCATGTGACGAAACAGGGGGAATCCTGCCAAGAGGTGGGCCCTACCATTTACTTGGGTGTTAATTGGGCCTAAAATAACACAACCAAGAAGTTGGTTCCACTTTTCTACCCCCTTCCGGCTCACGTAGAGGGACCACAACGACAATTCCGTCTGTTTTCCCAGCGGGGCTAGGGTTTCTCCGGAGATGGGCTCTGGAGACTGGATTGTCTGAATACCACCAAATACCATGGTATACCATACCATGTGTGTTATAGTGTGTCATGGGTCTTGTATGCCCAAGATTACCTCTCTTTGTGTGTTAGGCCTTCGCCGGCGTCGGATTCTCTCTAGCAGGTTCCAAAACTATTTAGAGCCCGAAACTCCCGGATCTGACGGAACAGGGGGAATAGTACCAAGAGGTGGGTCCTACCATTTTATTTGGTGTTACTTGGGCCTAAAATAACACAACCAAGCAATTAGTTTCTTCTTTCTCTCCAGCAGACCTAGGATTTCTCCGGAGAGGGGGCTCCGGAGCGTCTGAATTCCCACCCAATCCTAGGGTATGCCAAACCATTTATGTAATATTGTGGAATGGGTCTTGGATGCCCAAGATTCCCTCACTCTTTGTGTTATGGCTTCGCTGGCGCCGCATTCTCTTTCACGGGTTCCAGGACTACTCAAAGCCAGAAACTCCCAGATCTCACGGAATGGGGGGAATCTTGCCAAGAGGTGGGACCTACCATTGTCTTGGGTGTTACTTGTGCCTTACCTAACACAAGCAAGCAATTGGTTCCGATTTGTTACCCCATTCCGGCTCACGTAGATGGGCCAGAACGGCATTTTCGTCTTTTTCCCAACGGGGCTATGGTTTCTCTCGAGAGGGGCCTCCGGACCGTCTGAATGCCACCAAATCCCACGGTATTCCATACCTTGTGTGTTATAGTGTGGCATGAGTATTGGATTCCCAAGATTCCCATACTCCCTGTGTTATGGCTTCACCGGTGTTAGATTCTCTTTCGCGGGTTCTACGGATCTCACAGAACGGGGGGAATCTTGCCAAGAGGTGGGACCTACCATTTTATTGAGTGTTACTTGGGAATAACATAACACAACCAAGTAATTGGTTCCACTTTTATGCCCCTTTCTGGCTCACGTAGAGGGGCCAAAACGGCAGTTCCGTCTTTTCCCAGCGGGGCTATGGTTTCTCTATAGAGGGGCCTCCAGATCGTCCGAATGCCACCAAATACACCATGGTATGCCATAACATGTGTGTATATAGTGTGTCATGGGTCTTGGATGCCCAAGATTCCCTCTCTCTCTCTGTTATGGCTTCACTGGCGCGTCGGATTCTCTCTGGCGGGTTCCAGGACTACTTAGAGCCCGAAACTCCCTAAACTGATGGAAATCGGGGAATCTTGCCAACAGGTGGGCCCAACCATTTTCTTGGGTGTTCCTTGGGCCTAACCTAACACAAACAGGCAATTGGTCCCACTTTTCTACCCCTTCCGGCTCAATTAGAGGGGCCAAAATGGCAGTTCCGTGTTTTTCCCAGCGGGGCTATGGTTTCTCAGGAGAGGGGGCTAGCTCCGGATCGTCTAAATGCCACAAAATCCGATGGTATGGCATAACATGTGTGTTAGAGTGTGGCATGGGTCTTGTATTCCTAAGATTCACTCACTCTCTCCGTGTTAGGGCTTCACCGACGTCAGATTCTCTCTGACGGGTTAAAGGATTACTTAGATCCTGTAACTCCCGGATCTGACGGAACTGGGGGAATCTTGCCAAGAGGTGGGCCCTACCATTTTGTTGGGTGTTACTTGGTCTTAACATAATACAACCAAGCAGTTGGTTCCACTTTTCTACACCCTTCCGCCTAACGTAGAGGGGCCAGAACGGTAGTTCCGTCTTTTTTCCCAGCGGGGCTGTGCATGGTTTCTCCGGAGAGGGGCCTCCAGATCGTCTGAATGACACCAAATCCCATGGTATTCCATACCATGTGCGTTATAGTGTGTCGTGGGTCTTGGATGACCAAGATTCCCTCTCTCTCTGTGTTACGGCTTCATCGGCGTCGGATTCTCTCTGGCGGGTTCCAGGACTACTTAGAGACCAAAACTCCTGGAACTTACGGAACTCGGGGAATCTTACCAAGAAGTGGTCCCTACCATTGTCTTGGGTGTTCATTGGGCCTAAACTAATACAAACAAGCAGTTGGTTCCACTTTGCTACCCCCTTCCGGCTAACATAGAGGGGCCAAAACGGCAATTCCGTATTTTTGCCTAGCGGGGCTATGGTTTCTCCAGAGAGGGGCCTCCGGATCGTCAGAATGCCACCAAATCCCATGGTATGATATACCATGTGTGTTAGAGTGTGTCATGGGTCTTGGATGCCCAACATTTCCTCACTCGGTGTGTTATGGCTTCACCGGCGTCGGATTCTCTCTAGCGGGTTCAAGGACTACTCAGAGCCCGAAACTCCCGGATTTGACGAAACAGGGGGAATCCTGCCAAGAGGCGGGCCCTACAATTGTCTTGGGTGTTCATTGGGCCTAAACTAACACAACAAAGCAGTTGGTTCCACTTTTCTACCCCCTTCCGGCTCACGTAGAGGGGCTAGAACGGCAGTTCCATCTGTTTTCCCAGCGGGGCTAGGGTTTCTCTGGAGAGGGGCTCTAGATCGTCTCAATACCACCAAATCCCATGGTATGCCATACCATGTGTTTTATAGTGTGTCATGGGTCTTGGATGCACAAGATTCCTTCTCTTTGTGTGTTAGGCCTTCGCCGGCGTCGGATTCTCTCTAGAGGGTTCCAAAACTATTTAGAGCCTGAAACTCCCGAATCTGACGAAACAGGGGGAATATTGCCAAGAGGTGGGTCCTACCATTTATTTGGTGTTACTTGGGCCTAAAATAACACAAACAAGCAATTAGTTCCACTTTGCTACCCCTTTCCGGCTCACGTAGAGGTGCCAGACCGGCAGTTTCTTCTTTTTCTCCAGCAGACCTAGGGTTTCTCCGGGGAGGGGCTCCGGCGCGTCTGAATTCCCAAACAATCCTAGGGTATGCCAAACCATATGTGTTAGATTGTGGCATGGGTATTATATGCCCAAGATTCCCTCACTCTTTGTGTTATGGCTTCACCGGCGCCGCATTCTCTTTCACGGGTTCCAGGACTACCGAGAGCCCGAAACTCCCAGATCTCACGGAATGGCAGGAATCTTGCCAAGAGGTGGGACCTACCCTATTATTTGGTGTTCCTTGGGACTAACCAAATACAACCAAGCAGTTGGTTCCACTTTGCTACCCCCTTCCGCCTAACGTAGAGGGTCCAGAACAACAGTTCCGTATTTTTCCCCAGCGAGGCCATGGTTTCTCCGGAGAGGGGCCTCTAGATCGTTTGAATGCCACCAAATCCCAAGGTACGCCATAACATGTGTGTAATAGTGTGTCATGGGTCTTGGATTACCAAGATTCCCTCTCTCTCTCTCTCTCTGTTAGGGCTTCACCGACATCGGATTCTCTCTAGCGTGCTCAAGGACTACTTAGAGCCCGAAACTCCCGAAACCGACGGAACTCGGGGAATCTTGACAAAAGGTGGGCCCAAAATTGTCTTGCGTGTTCCTTGGGCCTAACCTAACACAAACAAGCAATTGGTCCCACTTTTCTACCCCTTTCCGGCTCATGTAGAGTGGCCAGAACGGCAGTTCTGTCTTTTTCCACATCGGGTCTATGGTTTCTCTGGAGAGGGGGCTCCGGATTATCTGAATGCCACCAAATCCCATGTTATGCCATACCATATGTGTTAGAGTGTGTCATAGGTCTTGGATGGCCAACATCCCTCGCTCTCTGTGTTAGATCTCACCGGCGTCATATTCTCTCTGCCGGTTCCAGGATTAGCTCGAAACTCCCGGAACTGACGGAACTGGGGAATCTTGCCAAACGGTGGGCCCAAACATTGTCTTGGGTGTTCCTTGGGCCTAACCTAACACAACCAAGCAATTGGTTCCACTTTGCTACCCCCTTCCGGCTCACGCAGAGGGGCCAGAACGACAATTCCGTCTTTTTCCTCATCGGGGCTATGGTTTCTCCGGAGAGGGGGCTCAATATTGTTTGAATGCCACCAAATCGCATGGTATGTCATACCACGTGTGTTAAAGTGTGGCATGGATCTTGGATGCCCAAGATTCCCTCGCTCCCAGTGTTAGGGATTCACCGGCGTCGGATTCTCTCTGGCGAGTTCGAGGACTACTTAGAGCCCGAAACTCCCAGATCTGACGGAACTGGGGGAATCTTGCCAAGAGGTAGGACCTAGAATTGTCTTGGGTGTTCATTGGGCCTAACCTAACACAACCAAGCAATTGGTTCCACTTTGGTATTCCCTTCCGGCTCACGTAGAGGGGCCAGAACGACAATTTCGACTTTTTTCACAGCGGGGCTATGGTTTCTCTGGAGAGAGGGCTCCAAATCATCCGAATGCCACCAAATCCCAGTGTATGCCATACCATGTGTGTTAGAGTGTGTCATGGGTCTTGGGTGCGCAATATTCCCTCGCTCTCTGTGTTAGGGCGCACTTCACCGGCGTCGGATTCTCTCAGCATGTGCGAGGACTACTTAGAGCCCGAAAGTCCCGGATCTGACGGAACTGGGGAAATCTTGCCAAGAGGTGGGCGCTACCATTTTCTTGGGTGTTCCTTGTGCCTAACCTGACAAAACCAAGAAATTGGTTTCAATTTTCAACCCCCTTCCGACTCATGTAGAGGGTCTAGAATGGCAATTCCGTCTTTTCCCCCATCATGGCTATGGTTTCTTCAGGCAAACTAGAGGGAATCTTATTACAAGTAGATCTAGATTTGGGTTATCCATGTAACTATGGCCTAACTTAACAGAACCAAGCAAAAAAGAACAAAGGTCTACCCCCTTCCGACACCGATGATAGGTGTAGACAAAAAAGTTGACTAGCATCCAACGGCTAGCAAAGTTCAAGCCACCAATCAACATGTAGTAGTATTCCACATAATTGACCCTTTCCAGGATTTTAGGTAAAATACTTTTGGGATTTTTTCACAATATTTAGTACTAAATAATTGCATAAATGCTCAATTTTTGTAAGCCATCCATCAGCATCGGACGGCTAGCAAAGTTTCCCGCAGTTCCGCCAAAATTTCGCGTCGCTCCAAAAAATTCGCGCCAGGACAGCCCGCCCAAAATTTTTCGTGCAAGGATAATTTACTTCTCAGCCCTCCCGCACACAACTGGCAACCTTTAGCCTGGAGGGAATTTCTGTAATCGTTTCCAAACCCTGCCTTATCCGCTCGATTGGCCCTCTCGCTGAAAGAGAAAGCCACTATTTCGAAATATCCACTCCCCCTTGTCCTCCAAAAACAGATCCTCTATTCCCCCGGTCTCACACCTCGCCGTATAGCTCGCTTGCCAGAACTCCCTCGTTGCCATCGAGATCACCCTCCAGATCTGCCACATCACCGGCCTTTTCGCCGTCTAGATCCGCCACCTCGTTGTTGTGCTCGCCTGTCTGCCACATTGTCTCCAACCTCGCCGTACGTTATCTTCCACCTCGCGCCGTGCTCGCGGGTCAGCCACCTCGACGCCGTGTTCGCCGGTCAGCCACCTCGCCACCGACCTCGCCGTACATCCAGATCTGCCACCTCGTCTCTAACCTCGTTGCAACATCACCATCAATGTCTACAAGCACGCTGAAACGAGTGAAGATTGAAGGCGAGAAACGCAGCAAGACAGAATACCCTAAAGATGTAGGCAACTATTCTCTCTAAATTGCTTTTGTTTATTTAATTGTATGTTTGATGCTTCCTTATTATCCTGCTTATGTTCGATGCAGTTAATCTTTCTAAATTGATTGTCTGTTTAATCGTATGTTTGATGCTTTATTATTATCCTAATTATACTGCTAATGTTTGATGCAATAAATCTCTCTAAACGGTTTCTTGTAACGGAAATAGGAAGGGGGGACCTTCTTGCTTGGTAAAACTTTACTCATTTGCAGCAATCTAGCTTGTATACTACGTATTAGGTTTAATTTCACTTTGCTTGTGATCCTATCAGTCTTAGTTAGGTTCAGAATTTATATTACTTGCACTGGACTGTTCTTACAAGATGAGTGCCTTAATTATTTATGTTGTATTAGGTTCTTATGAAGCGTTATATTTGTACTTTACTTTTAGTTCTTTATTCATGTTAGGATCGCCACTCCACCCCATTGAAGAAGAGTGTGTCAGAACTATCATGGCAAACAATGTAAAGATGCATGAACTGGGCATAAAGCCAACAAGTTTTCTTTCATGTACTACTGTACCTCCCCCAAAAGACCAAGAAGAAAGACTCTGGATCTCAGTACATGACTGTGTATGATGTTGAAGAGGAATGAGATGCCACTGAAGGAGTCGTGTCATATCAATCACAATCCAGCGTGGACAATGAGCTGCAGGTTATTCCCTAACCCGATAGCTCAACATTCTTTCATGATATCGCAACAACTAGGGTGCAGATTTCTTATCTTGTGTTGAACTGTTTGATCAATGTGGCGCCATATATTTTGTGCTACTTCCTCTATTCCATACTATAAGAAGTTTTGGCAAGCTAATTAAGGCCGTGAAACCCACTTATAGTAATTAAGGCTGTCGTTGTCATTTCAACATGGTTTCCATATATCTTCCTCACATGCTTGACACCTGCTATTCCATCTATGCTTCTCATCTGCTAGTTCATTACACACACAGTTGGTTGATTATAATATAGTAGTTTTCATCAAAAAAAATTACATGCTTGTCATCTGCTATTTTCATCTATCTTCCTCACATGCTTGACACCTGTTGTTTCATCCATGCTTCTCATCAGCTAGTTCATGACACACATTGTTGTTTGACTATAATCTGCTAGTTTTCATCAATTTTTTGTACATGCTTGTCATATGCTATTTTCATCTATCTTCCTCACATGCTTGACACTTGTTGTTTCATCTATGCTTCTCATCAGCTAGTTCATGACACACCGTTGTTTGACTATAATCTGCTTGTTTTCATCAATTTTTTGTACATGCTTGTCATCTGCTAGTTTCATCTATGTTCTGTACATTCTTGTTATCTGTTATTTTCATCTACTTTTTTGCATGCTTGATAGGCAAGCAATAAAAGGGTGATGTCTCGATCTGCTTCAGAGGTTGAGGACGAGGATGATAGTGAAGTTGTCATGCCGAAGAGTGGACATCATACTTTCTCAAAGAAGGTCCATGTGGAATCATTTCTTTCATAGTCTGAGCCTGAACCACAACTTGATGTGAATGTACGCAGAAAAATTGCTGATATGAGGACGGCGAAAGCAAAATCCGAGCAACTGAGGCTAAAGTTTGTAGTTGATATGGAAGACATTCAGAAGCAACAAGCCGCGCTAAAGAAATCTCAACTAGAAGGAGTTGCCCTACTTGAGATGCTGGCTGAGCAGATGTGTGGTCCTTGAAACTGCGGTTCTGTATGTTTGTTTGATATTCTGTAGCAAAAACTAAGTATTTGATGCCTGTTATGTGGTTTTTTCTGCCTGTGTGCAATTGGCAATTATAACGATGATGTAACCACCCAAATAGCACAAAAACCGACATCATAGTAACGTAACGTAAAAATCCGTCAAGGCAAATACCGACATGTGGCGATGTATGCCCAGCCCACGTGGCCTACTATGAGTGGGCGATTAGACGACGTAAAAATAACGTCCCCGGCACGGTGATGACATCACCCAAATCCGAGACGAAAAAATAACGTCATGGAAAAGATGTTGTGTGGCACCATTTGGTTGGTGCACGTGCCACGAGTTTAGCGACGAAAAAAAAAAGTCGTTGGATAGCCCGCGACGAGCAGATTTCGTCCTAGAAGAAGGCGATGTGGCGCTATTTTGTTTCCATGTGGCGTATTTTGATTGGTCCACATGCTTTCGCCTGATTGGTCGAGACTCGCGACGGAAAAAAACGTCGTTGGGTAGCCCGGGACGAACAGATTTCGTCCCAGAAGAAGGCAACATGGCACCATAGTGTTTCCATGTGGCGTATTTTGATTGGTCCACATGGTTTCGCCTCATTGGTTAAGACTGGTGACGTAAAAAACCGTTCCCACGTTTTTCTTATGGTGACTAAACGTTTAGCCACGTCAGCTGATTACGTTAACGACCGTTAGAAACTCGTTTGCCACGTGTCGCCTCATAACGACGAAATAAAAATGTTAATGATATTGGGCCTAGTCCGGACGGCCCAAATGGTGGCGACGATTTGTTGTACGTTGCGGATAGCTTTAACGGTTTAGTGCTCATATTACGTCGCGAAATCGTCCGTGACAGTCGATCTGATACGTTTTCATTCCGTCGCGTAAACCGTCGCGGATTTCCCTTAGCAACGGTTTGGAGCCCATCCGGAACGTTATTGAAACGTCCCTGATCGCGCGGAATTTGGTAGTGTGATCTAATCAACACTACTGATGTTGATTAACTCGGACAGCTTATCTCACAGGAACCTTCCCCCTCTTGAAAAGTGGCACCGAGAAGGCCATCCAGAAAGCCCGGGAAAGAAGTGCTCAAGCTAGGGAAACTCTCTCGGAGAGGGCCAATGTTGAGGATCTCATGGAGGCCGTCAAGGCCCGAGTTCTGCCACTCAAATCCATATGAGAAAATCTCCTTGCAAGTGCTATTCGGGTGTACATGGCCTTTTGGTCGGGTATGGACGTCCCGGGGTCGATTGAAGAGCTGGTCAAGTGCCTCGACAAGACCAAGGACCGCCTCAAGGAGTGGTGTGCTTCGGTCGCACGTGCTGGCGCAGATGAAACTCTGCAGTTTGTGCTATCCTGGTACGAGTCCATCAATCTCGAAGTGCTCAAGACCATGCGGACCAAGTCCAAGTGGTCCACGGATGAGGGCCACATTCGGCGTTGCTAGGAAACCGCATTCTGGCTCGCCTCCTACACCGAGACCCAAGGACTTCATCGAGGGCCTCCCCGAGCCAGAAACCGAGGACGAGGATGAAGAGGAATCCGAGGATGAGGGCAGCGAGGCTGAAGGAGATGATGACGCGGAGGAGAGCTCCGAGGAAGTTGACGAGGCGATCAAGGCCGAGGTCGACCCGGCCACCATCACCGAGATGACCATGACCGAGACTCCAGCTGCCGAGACTGTTGCCACCGAGACGGTCACCGCCGAGACTGCCACTGAGTCCACCATCCCGGTGGGGACCGACATAGCTCCCACTCCTTCGGCTGCGGCCTAAAGCTTATCAAACAGTCTTTCAATTTGTCAAATATCCGGTATGTCGGGTGCAGATGTAATGAGTAATGAACACGTTTATCTTTTGCTACTTTGCTTTTAATCAAGTTTGCGCAAGACTGGCTAGATGCCGGATTGCTTTAAGTCGAGTCCCCGAGTATGTTTTCTTATCCACTCTGCTTTTTTTTCTCTGCTCTTGCCTACCACTTCTGGTTTTTTGACAATCAAGTCACGTGATTTTAAAAACCAAGTTTACAATATTGACAACTCTATGATAAGAATTAGAACTGCCCAACACTTAGCCAAAAAAGGAAGCAACAACAACGCATGTTGGTTTGTTAACTCTTTATTTCCTTAGTAGTTTTTCATGTGATCATTGACCCTTAGCTTGTTCTCTTGCTTGCCATGAAGCCGGGTTTCGGACAGCAGCAAAGTCGAAGAGTTGGATCTTAGGCTTAAGCACACTACTAAACCGACATACGAAATTCCGATATGACTAACCGGCATACAAGAGTAAAAAAGTTAGTACGGATAGCAAGTTTGGCACAGGTAGTCCCAGAGTCCCTTCTCGAGGTGCCGAAATAGTTCTAACTTGGTAAGTAGATACATACAATGCATTTTCATGAATGAAAACGACGAAGTAGAGCTACATTCTAGGGGCGCTTAGTTTCTTCTTCGGACCTGTCCATCTTGTTCTTCTCCGGTTCCTGAGCATCAATGAGATAGTATGCATCATTGTGCAGAGCCTTGCTCACAACGAATGGCCTTTCCCATAGAGGGGAAAGTTCGTGCATCCCGGTTGTGCACTGCACAAGACGAAGCACTAGATCTCTTTCTCGGAAAACCCGTGGGTTCACTTTCCGGCTATGATAGCATCTCAGATTCTGTTGATATACAGCTGATCTCGATAGATTTAATTCTCTTGCTTCTTCTAGCAAATCAACATCATCTTCTTGGGCTTCTTTTGCCTCTGCCTCTATATAGAGGGTCACTCTCGGTGAGTCATGTTCTATGTCGGTCGGCAACACGGCCTCTGCTCCATACACCAGGAAAAATGGTGTGTATCCGGAGATCGGTTAGGTGTAGTCCTTAGACTCCACAATACCGCCGGTAGCTCATCCAGCCAACAACTCGGGGTTCGCTGTAGTGGCTCAATCAACCGAGGTTTTATCCCGGATAGAACCATGCCATTGGCTCTTTCAATTTGCCCATTTGATGCCGGATGCGCGACTGACGCAATGTCTAGTCGAATCCTCTTGTCCTTGAAGAACCGAGCAAATGCTCCCTCAGCAACATTTGTTCCATTATCTGAGATGATCCCATGCGGGTAGCCATATCTCAGCATAATATCCTTCAGAAAAGTCACAACCGTGAGCCCATCACACTTCCGGATTGGCTTCACCTCAATCCGCTTGGTAAACTTGTCCACCATGACCAAGATGCGTGTCATGTTGCCCCGAGCTGGCTTGACAGGCCCCACCATGTCCAAACACCATACTGCAAACGGCCAAGTGATAGGAATGGTCTTGAGTTCGGAGGATGGCATATGGATTTTGCTGGCGTATCTCTGGCAACCATTGCACTTCCTTACTAAATCTTCTGCTTGCTGCAAGGCAGTGAGCCAAAAGAAGTCATGCTGAAATGCTTTCTTCACTAGAGCCCGAGATGAGGCGTGGTTCCCACACTCTCCCTGATGTATCTCTCGGAGAATTTCTTCTCCCTCTTCCGGTTCGACACAGCGCTAGAGCACGCCTGTGGTACTTCTCTTGTGCAATTCTTTGTTGATGATAGTTGCCATGTACGTGCAATGCACGTATCCACAACCAGGGAGGACAATTTACATGTAGAAAAGTGTTTTTTTTTACTTATCTCCATCTAAAACAAAAATATTAAATTTGGGTTTTCTAAGATGCACATTTTTTCTTAGTATAATCAAACTTCACCCAAAGAGAATCGTGCACACGTCTATTTTTTATTCTTTTTTTTTCCTTTGGCAAGTTCCATCAGTTAAAAAAGATATAGTATAGCATGCTTCTCATTAGGGCCTCACTATATCTAAATTGGAAACTTAAACTCGAATAGAAAAATCAAAAAAGCGGGGCTTTTATATTATATTAGGAGGCTCCATGATTTTCTGGTGTGTTTTAATGGACATTTTAAGGTTCCTAAATAAATCCAGGAAGTTTAAGTTTTTCAAAAATCCAGAACCCAGAAGTACCGATTCAACTCTCTATCAAAATTCAATAAAATTTAGCAATTACTTTTCAATCAATCTATTCTCAGATTGTAGAAAATGACCAACAACGACTGTATATTTTAGCATAGATGTGAGAAATCTTTAGGCCGAGTACTCAGTAGCATTATATCTGTATTTCATATAGGCTGAGAAAAACATGTGTAATTAGCATCGGGACGGTCACTAACTAATATATGTTTTGTGGATATCTTTTAGACCATGCTCTTTTTGCACGACACATTAGGCCTGATAGACATTAAAAAGCTGAAAACTGGTTAAAATTAACCTGTTAACACAAAGAATCATTATAGATTTACATGATGCAGCTCCTCCCTGCGTGGCTGAGCTGATCATTCTGATTAATGCAATTTGTAGTTTCAAAAAAAAAGAATCATTGTGGATTAAAGACAATTTACAAGTAGGAAAATAACGTATTAGGATCTACGTGGATTACTCCTTTTGGTGCAAGTCAATAGAAACACTTATACCTCATGGAAATAGTGTGTCTGTGCTTTGCTACAGTTTATTTTTATTGAATATAATTAATAGATCCTACTGCATCTTTTTGGAATTGTTGAACCTTACGTTTACAATTTTTCTGAAATTGTATGCCAACAAAATAAAATTATGGTATATATTGTTTTCAATTGCGTTTATGCAAGTGTGTATGCATGCTTCTTTAATTGAGACCATGAATCTTTACAAGCATCATACTTATGTGTCTATTTGTACTGTTCTTTGCAATACAATTCCAGTGAGATTTTTGGATAGCTGGTTGAATGGATTAGCAGGCAGATTAATAAAACTAAATTAATATCACACGGGGTACCTCACTGTACAGAGGATCGGCGTGGGTGGTTCCGTTCTACAGCCGGAGCAAACTTTCGCAAAAAAATGCACATGGCGTTGTTAAGCAAGAATATATTATCAACACGGTGAGCTAGCAGACCTGCGGTCCTGCCCACACGTATCACTTTATCACAGAATTTTTTTCATGCAGCCAAGCACACGCACAAGGCACAAGACAACAGGCATTTACGGGATGCGCGGGGAGGACGAACATCCCAGACGCGACAACAGCGACCCCACATGGCAGGTCAAAGGCGACTCCTCACACCCAGATGGAGATGGAGCAGAGGGTGGGGTGCGGCAGTACCTCGGGTCGCCGCCGTCTCAGTATGCCGTCGAAGCCGCTCGGTAGCCCGCTGCTAAGCTACCGTAGATGTGACAAATCTCAGCACAGCGCGTCCGGCCACAGCAGGCCAACCGGGCCCCAATGCCAGCACCGGGCCTAGGCCGGACAGCACGGAGACGCCATCGATCCCCTCTCTTCCTCGCCTCTCTCTCTCCGGCAACTGCCGTCGGCCACCATGGACTTGTCTCTTCGCCTCTCCTTCCCATGGCCATGGCCTCCGATGACCCTCCCAGGCTGCGCGTCAAGCTTGTTGACCTCCGGCTCCCCACGACCAAGCCGAGCTGCTTCGCCTCCAGGTCGCGTCAGCGACCAGCTCTACCACCATGGCCGTCTCGCCTTGTTTCCTCCGCCTTCTCCCGCATGTGCGCCGTCATGGCCTGAGCCAGAAGAGGCAGAGCTTCTCATGTGTGTCGTCGCGGTCGCGGATAGGCCAGCGACCAGGCGTCCATGCCGAGCTATGATGATGGGTCCTCGGGCGTCGGATAAGAGCAGGCAGGGAAAACAACGATATGAAGTTATGAACCCTCCATGAGGCATCCGGCGTCCCCAACGCGCTATCCATTCTTTTGCCGCGCGACGCCAAGGAGGCGCCTAGTGCTGCTTGCGCGGCATGCACGGGAAGGTGTTGCCCATCGGAGAGAAATCACCAGAGTAAACCTGCGATTCATCGGCGTTGTCCATGACAATATTATTAGGTTGGGTTGGATGAATCGTTTTTCTTCAATTAAGCGGTGACAGTCTTTGTAATTTTGGCGTATAATCCTTATTATCGAGTAGATCAACATTAAAGCAATCTTGTTCGTCTAATCCACGAAATTTGATGGCTAGGATTTAATGTATCTACGAAGTTTGCTCTTTTATAAGTAGTGTAGATGGTCTAGCCCTTGGATCTTCTTTGTATCTTCCTGGCCAGGATCTCATCATTCGGCAAAGTACCATCCGCCAGGTAGGACATTATTGGCTGGGCCCATCCGGGTATTGGTCGGAGAGGAAAGATACGCTCATCTACCTCCATAGGCTCAGCCGACATGATAGACTCCGACATAGGAACGAGTCCCCGAGTCCCCGGGTTCTGCAAGGCAGTCCCCAATATGAGGAAGGAAGCCCCCGAGATGAGGGAGACAGTCCCCGAGTTCTCCATGATGCACCCCACATCTATCTCCATTGGGACAGCTTCTGATTCCGGATTGGCCTGGACAAAGATTGAATCCGACTCGGGCGACGACTTGATGGATGGCTTCCGGAGATGGCCCAGAGAAATTCCTGCGGGGATGGCCTGCCGAGATGAACCCAACTTGGGCAGTGCATCAGCAACTTCATTTTCAGCTTGGTGTATATGGTGAAACTCACACCCATCAAAGTATATGGAGATATTCTAGACAAGGAACCGATATGATGCCATGTTGGCATCCAATGCGTCCCAAGTACCCGAAGCTTGCTGAACCACTAAGTCCGAATCACCGTAGCATATTATCCGACGAATGCCAATCTCTTTGGCCACTTTCAGTCCATGGACTAAGGCTTCGTACTCGGCCACGTTATTGGATGCCGCAAAATGGATCCGTAGGACATATTTGAGCTGATCATTTTTGGGTGAGGTGAGCACAACACCAGCTCCGAGACCTTCTTTCACCTTGGACCCGTCAAAATGCATCCGCCAAAAATTGGATTCCGGCAGTGGGGGCTCATATTGCATCTCGGCCCAATCAACAAAGAAATCCGCCAGTGCGTGAGACTTGATGGCTTCTCTTCTAGCATACATTGGGGTAGAAGCAGCCAACTCAATGCCCCACTTGGCTACTCGGCCACTTGCATACTTGTTGCCCATGATCTCCGAGATGGGGGCGGTACTCACCACCGTCATTGGATGCTCTTGGAAACAGTGCTTGAGTTTCTTGGCAGCCATATAGACTCCATATGTCATCTTCTGGTAGTGGGGGTAATTTTGGTTCGAGTTGGAGATCACTTATGCACAGATTTTTCCTTCCTCTTCTCGCTCAACTACTACCACCACACTGACAACTCGGTGGGTAGCTGCAATATAGAGCAACATGGGCTCTTTGGGTAGTGGAGATGCCACTATGGGAGCAGTACCCAACATGATCTTCAGATCTCGGAAAGCGGCATCATCTTGCGGGGTCTAGACAAACTTGTTACTTTTCTTCATCAGCTGGTACAGAGGTAAGACCTTCTCCCCCATTCTCCCAATAAACCGACTAAGGGATTGATGGCTAGGTTGAGACTCCAAGTGCAGAGTGTGTAGCTAGTGGCAAGACTTCTTCCCCACGAGGGTGACTCGAGGGTTTATATCGAACTCTTGGGGAGCCAGTATTTCAGCAATTGTCTTCCAAGCTTCCTCCAGGATCCTGCAAACAAGTAGAGAATTTTGTGCCCTCAACCTCACCAAGTGGTTGTCAAGCACAAGGTGTGAGACTTCTAAATTGCAATGCAAAACTGAAAGTAAATGTGCAATAATTAAATCTACTACTAAATGCAAATGAGAAAATAAATATGCAATGGATTGTTTTTGTATTTTTGTGATGCAAGTGGTGATGGAGATAATGTAAATTCGAATTGGAGATGCAAGTAAAGTAACTAGAGTGTTTTCTTATATTTAAAATAGGACCGGGGTTCATGGTTTCACACTTGCATTCTCTCAAATAAAGTAGTAGATGGTGGACATAAAGAATTACATGTGAGATTACAATAACATGTTTAACATTGAGTACTTTCATATGGGCATCACGTCCTAGCATAGAGATATCTACGGTCATATTGATCCCTCTTATACTCCACCAAGATGCGAAATAAATCATAACACCTCGATAATTAAGGAAAAACCAGAGTATAGCTTTAAGCAATGTGACATGAAGTTGAAGTAAGAACTTGCTAGATCTAGTCATGGAGATTGATTAGTGTCACTTCAAATCCCCGGTAACAAGGTACTCCTTTTTATCCCTAGTGAGGTAACTAAGAAAGGTTTAACAAAACCTAAGTGGATCGCTGAACTTCTGTCACTTTCACAGCACTAGCCACCCCCTGTTACTCCAACTAATGCACCCATCACCCCACACATGCTCTCAAGAACTAGATTGATCAAAGCTAGCAAATAAGAACGGGGTACATAAGATACATCTACTCAAATAACTCAAGAGAAACAATTGCAATCTCATATTCAATAACTCATAGAAAAGATCCACCACATAGGAATTACAACGGTGCCCGTAATCATGTGAGGCAGCTCATACGGATCTAATTAGTGAAGCACATAGAGAGAGAGATACAAGTGCTACTTCCACAAACCCATAGCCCTGGGGTGGACTACTCCCTCTTCATGGAGATGTCGATGGAATTGACGTTGGAGGGGTAGGAGATCACATCGGCGGCGGCCCGCCGAAGTTTCCCCCCTCCAATCTGGAACTTCTGGTCTCTATTTTGGTGTTTCGGCGGCGCTCCTCTCCGTAAGGGTACGGGGGACCCTTTTTATAGTCGGTTTTAGGTCAAGACGGAGTCGGTAAGTCGAAGATGGAAGGAATTGGGGCCACAGGGGCCAAAAGGGGGCCTCTCACGCGGCCAAGGAATCTGGCCGCGTGGAGGGTCCTCTTTTGGGCCTCCTTGCCCAATTCTCGTGGATCCTTCGCCCGCAAGTCTTCTCCTTCCAAGAAAATGACCCCCGCAGATTTTCTGGTGATTTCGCGGAAGTTTGCCCCCTGAAACGTCAAAAATATAGAAAACGGGGTTTCTGACAGGCAGGGTTAATTCCATAAAAGTTGGGGGACTTTGTAATTTAACCCCAAAATACTTAAAACATTGAATTATACCCTTATATGATGCAATATGTAATAGAAAACCATGTGAAAATATGCAAAATTCATCTATGCATTTTACATGCATCAACATCCCCAAGCTTAACCCATGCTCGTTCTCGAGTATGAAGGTGATAAAACTAAGATGGGTTTTGCATATTGAAACAATCATGGGATATCAAGGAGGATTATTCATGCTACATATAATCAAATTATTAATACTAAAAATGAGTAGCAATATACAATTCATGTTGTAAGAAATATCAAATATGCAAGCAAAGATGCTTCATGAAAGTTCACAAAGTGTATAATGAAATAAAAGCACTATGGACCAAATGCATACACAAAATGAAAAATAAAATCCTATATTTGTCAAAGAATAGCATAATGGAGAATAGAAAATATGGTGGACACTTTGGAGAAAATTGAGTAGAGGTAAAACATGATCAAGTCTTATTTAGCCTCTAAATTATTCAACTAAAATTACTAATTGAAATGTGGTATCCATTGATCTAGGACTCTCATTGCCCCTATATCACTAGCATCTTAAAATTGTGAGTATTGAAGTAATGAGAATGACAAGGTGGTTGAAAGCCTCATGCCCCGTGAGTGTGAAAACCTACTCCACGATTACTCAACTTAAGATTCCTAATAAGCTTTGTACAATCATAATAAGTATTAATTACATCATAGAGAACCGCAAAGAGGTACCTCTTGCCCCATGACATGGAAACAAGCCCATGTTACAATGACAAGATGAACAAACGGAGTAGACTCATCATCCTTTTTATTTTCATTCACTATTATGCATAGCTTCTTATTTTATTATAGGATGTGTTGTAGAGTCACTCAAGCTGTAAGTAAATTTCCACCATGATAAAGCATGGCTTGGGTTAGCGGCCCAATGCGTTTCTCTAGTCATATAGATACTTACTCATCAAAACTTACTATTCCTCTATTTCATTTCGGCATGGCAGGAGTCCAAAAACAAAAGTACATGATATCAACCAAATGTAAATTTTTTGTGCAGTGTTGAAAGCTTTCCGGTGATACACGTTTATAGCTATCTCCCAACCACACACTTGTCAAACGCAAAACTTGTGGCTCCCATTATTGGGTCATGTTTATTAGATGCATAAAAAGTAAAGTGTGCCTTCAAAAGTTCGTGAGAGTCCTATCCCAAGTTCAACCCATGAAAATTAATAAAGTGAATATCTTAATTTAGAACATAAATAACACAATAACATGTTGAACATACTTGGAATAGCAATGAAGCTAATGGGAAGATATGGTGGACTCACTGGAAATACTTGGCTAAGGAGTGTTGGAAACACGTTTTTTACTTGTTGGAATTTTTAATTTTTTGGGCTAGCAAGAGGGAGATAGTTGACCAGCTACTATGCATGCATATGTCCATAGAACTACTCATTTCATGACAAACTAAATAAACCAGCAATTAACATCAAGGACATGAATAAGAGATAGCTCAAGACAACATTATTGCAAATTTCTACACATAAAAAGCCTATAAATCATGCAAACATATGTAGCTCTTCAAATCAACCATGGCATCCCTATTCCAAGTCATAATACTAGCATCCAATACATTCCAACCCCAAACTCCAGTAGCTAAATCTCATATAAAATGATGGTGGTGGTCTTATCAAAACAAAAACTAGACGCTTCAAGTCTCTACGATAAATGCTTTGCTTAGAAAAACAGAAAGTAGACATGTGCTAACCAAAAGAGTGTAGCTCCAGTGGGGTGTTCATCACATCCCCAAGCTTATGGCTTTCACCATTCTTGGATGTCTTGAGGCGCAGCTCCTCTATTCCCTGTGAAAAAAAACTTCACAAAACATGTTTCTCCCATTCTTTTTCTGTGGGGTGAGATTAGCAAGGACAAACAAATCACATGCTTGCTGTGAAAAATTCCAAATCAAATACTCCAGTAGATAGACAATAAGGTTCATTATGTTGTATGTTCACTCTCTTGCTTGAAAGAATCATGGAAATTCGATTCCCAAGCCCAAAGAACGCATTAAAACAAAAGAAGGCAGAATCTGTCCAGAAAAGCAGCAGCAGCAAAACGAACCTTTTTCCCTAAGCTAGACTCGTCAAAAAATTAAGCCAATTTTTGTGCTTACATAGGACGAAAAGTTGCAGAACATTCTAAAAAATTAGCTCAATCCGACATACCAATAAAAAACTTAAAATCGTACGGTGAGCAGACTTGCTGAAACAAAAATTTCATGCACTAGGATAGCAACTTATAAGTCCAAATGAGTTTGACTTGACTCTTTATTGAAAACTCCAGAATTAAAACAAAAAAATAATCTCTTGAGATAGCAAGAGGACAGTAGGAAAATCCAAACAAAAACAACCGGGTTGCCTCCCGTAAAGCGCTTTCTTTATAGCCATATAGCTAGGCTTTACTTACTTGATAATAAAGAGGGATAAAGCTCATGAGGTAGCTTGTTCTTCAGCGTGCCCCTCTTCCTTGGGAAGTTCTCCATGCTTTTCTTGTGAGGGAACTGAAACTTGACATTCCCTTCCTTGGAGTCTATGATTGCACCTGTAGTACGAAGAAAAGATCTACCCAAAATAATAGGACTAGGGGATTTATCCCCCATATCCATAATAATGAAATCAACGGGTACGAAAGTCATGTGCAATCCAATCATAACATCTTTTACTTGTCCTACAGCATGTTTAGTAGAGTTATCAGCAATGACAAATTTACTTGAGCACTTTTCTAAATTTTCTAGTTCTAGCAATTCATATAATTGAGTACCGATACACTAGAACCTAGATCTAACATAGCATGGTGAATTTCTTTTCCAATTGAAACTAGCACCTTGGGGATCCATGCATCACCAAGCTTACGAGGTATCATGGCCTCATTCTTGTACCTAGCAATTTTTTCTTGCAAGACATGATTAGCAATATAAGATCCAAAGCCAGGTTGATTAACATTTATAGTGGGACCACTAGTAAATTTTTGTAGAGTAGCAATAAGTTCTTGCAAGCTACTTTTTTCTAAATCAAGCAATGGATCCTTAATTTCAGTAAGCATCATAATTTCCTCTACTTTTCCTTTTCTATTATGCATATTAAAAATCTCATAGCGATCATCAAAAATATCCTCGGGTATTTCAGCCTTTTTTAAGATCTCATTAATTTTAACCTCTAAGAGCAAACTTTCAAGCAAAACATGGGTATTTGCAGCATTAGTACTAGTAAAAGATCCCCCACATTCATTATCTAAAAAGGCTCTAGAAGTTTCAAAAAGTCCCTTATAAAACATATGCATAAGTATCCAATCTTTAAAGCCATGCCCTATTCCATATGCTCTACTTCTAAATCTCTCCCATGATTGTAACATTGATTCATCTTTTTCTTGTTTAAAGGTAATGAGCAATTGTTTAACATTGTAATTCTTTTCAGCATGACAAAACCTTTCAATAAATGCAGCCCTTAAGTTGAACCAAGTAGTAAAATTGCTAGGAGGCCATCTTAATATCCAATCTAATGCTTTGCCTCCTAGTGAGTAGGGAAAGAGTTTAACTTTAGTAGTGTTGATGTTTGCATGATTCAAGTTCAAAGTTTTAAATCTTTCATCAAATTTCTTAAGATGGAACAAAGGGTCTTCTATAGGCTTTCCATAGAAACGAGATTCATAAATCATTATAATAACACTAGGATCTACCTCTAATTTTTCAACGGGAATATTTAGCTCTTGAGGGAAATTCCTAACACTGAATGGCCAATAAGTTCTCTGCTCCATTTTCCAAGTTTTTATGTAGTTTTTAATTTTTTATGCAAAACAAAAGTAAAGTAACTAAGCAAATTCGAAATACTAAAATAATCTAGATAACTAAATGCAAAACTAAAATGCAAACTAAAATAAAATATGCAAGACAAAACAAAAACAAAAACAAAAACAAAACAAAAACAAAAACAAGACAAGAAACAAAACAATCTATTTGAAACAAGGTGGAGATAGAAAGCACGGTACTCACGTAGGTGCAACCTCCCCAAGCTTAGGTGTTTGCACACCTTGTTGGTGACGAAGACTTCTTGTGAGCTCCCTTGGACAACTCCTTCACCTATGGCTCCCCGGCAACGGCGCCAGAAAAACGCTTGATGGCTAGGTTGAGACTCCAAGTGCAGAGTGTGTAGCTAGTGGCAAGCCTTCTTCCCCACGAGGGTGACTCGAGGGTTTATATCGAACTCTTGGGGAGCCAGTATTTCAGCAGTTGTCTTCCAAGCTTCCTCCAGGATCCTGCAAACAAGTAGAGAATTTTGTGCCCTCAACCTCACCAAGTGGTTGTCAAGCACAAGGTGTGAGACTTCTAAATTGCAATGCAAAACTGAAAGTAAATGTGCAATAATTAAATCTACTACTAAATGCAAATGATAAAATAAATATGCAATGGATTGTTTTTGTATTTTTGTGATGCAAGTGGTGATGGAGATAATGTAAATTCTAATTGGAGATGCAAGTAAAGTAAAGTGCAAGTAAAGTAACTAGAGTGTTTTCTTATATTTAAAATAGGACCGGGGTTCATGGTTTCACACTTGCATTCTCTCAAATAAAGTAGTAGACGGTGGACATAAAGAATTACATGTGAGATTACAATAACATGTTTAACATTGAGTACTTTCATATGGGCATCACGTCCTAGCATAGAGATCTCTACGGTCATATTGATCCCTCTTGTACTCCACCAAGATGCGAAATAAATCATAACACCTCGATAATTAAGGAAAAACCAGAGTATAGCTTTAAGCAATGTGACATGAAGTTGAAGTAAGAACTTGCTAGATCTAGTCATGGAGATTTATTAGTGTCACTTCAAATCCCCAGTAACAAGGTACTCCTTTTTATCCCTAGTGAGGTAACTAAGAAAGGTTTAACAAAACCTAAGTGGATCGCTGAACTTCTGTCCCTTTCACAGCACTAGCCACCCCCTGTTACTCCAACTAATGCACCCATCACCCCACACACGCTCTCAAGAACTAGATTGATCAAAGCTAGCAAATAAGAACGGGGTACATAAGATACATCTACTCAAATAACTCAAGAGAAACAATTGCAATCTCATATTCAATAACTCATAGAAAAGATCCACCACATAGGAATTACAACGGTGCCCGTAATCATGTGAGGCAGCTCATACGGATCTAATTAGTGAACCACATAGAGAGAGAGAGAGATACAAGTGCTACTTCCACAAACCCATAGCCCTGGGGTGGACTACTCCCTCTTCATGGAGATGTCGATGGAGATGACGTTGGAGGGGTAGGAGATCACACCGGCGGCGCTCCTCTCCGTAAGGGTACGGGGGACCCTTTTTATAGTCGGTTTTAGGTCAAGACGGAGTCGGTAAGTCGAAGATAGAAGGAATTGGGGCCACAGGGGCCAAAAGGGGTCCTCTCACGCGGCCAAGGAATCTGGCCGCGTGGAGGGTCCTGTTTTGGGCCCCCTTGCCCAATTCTCGTGGATCCTTCGCCCGCAAGTCTTCTCCTTCCAAGAAAATGACCCCCGCAGATTTTCAGGTGATTTCGCGGAAGTTTGCCCCCTGAAACGTCAAAAATATAGAAAACGGGGTTTCTGACAGGCAGGGTTAATTCCATAAAAGTTGGGGGACTTTGTAATTTAACCCCAAAATACTATAAAACATTGAATTATACCCTTGTATGATGCAATATATAATAGAAAACCATGTGAAAATATGCAAAATTCATCTATGCATTTTACATGCATCAGGAATGCCAGGCAACTAGTGAATTTTTGCACATCTTTCAGGGATCTCGGTAGAGACATGCTCTCGATTACTCTTATCTTGTAGGGGTTGGCCTCGATACCTCGGCTAGACACAAGGGAACCGAGTAACTTTCCTTCCGGGACGCCAAAAGTGCACCTGGTCGGGTTCAGCTTCATCCGATATTTTCGCAGGTTTGCGAATGTCTCTCGGATATCATCTAGGAGAGTGTACTTCTCTTTAGTTTTGATGAAAATGTCATCCACATACACCTGCACATTTTTACTAATTTGCTCGTGCAAACATTTCTGCATACTTCTCTGGTATGTGGCACCAGCATTTCTCAAACCGAAACACATGCCACGATAGCAATAAGCAGTGTACAGGGTAATAAAGGAAGTCTTTATTTGATCAACTGGGTTCAAAGGGATCTGGTGGAAACCAGATCAGTAAGCATCTATGAATTACAACAGCTCACACCCGGCCATGGAGTCGGTCACGTGATCTATCCAGGGCAACGGGAATGGATCTTTTGGACAAGCCTTGTTCAGGTTGGTGTAATCCACACACACACATGCGCCACACTACAGCAACCAACGGGTCATCCTTCTTCTTCTCTACCAGGACCAAGTTAGCCAACCAGTCCGGGTGTAGCACCTCCATGATGAATCCACTTGCCAATAGCCTTGTGATCTCGTCACCTATGGATTTTCTTCTCTCTGCAGCAAAGCGCCGTAGAGCCTACTCCACCGGCTTAGCATCCGGTCTCACATGCAAAGAGTGCTCAACCAACTCCCTCGAGACACCTGGCAGGTCCTGATTCGGCCATGCAAATACATCCCAATTCTCACGGAGGAAGTGGATGAGCTCGCTTTCCTATTTCTCCTCCAACCCGGCACCAATGATGGCCTCACGCTCGGGGAACTCGGGGTTGATCTACACCTTCTTGATCTCTTTAGAGGATTGGAATGTGGCGCTTTGCTGAGGGTTGGTTATCCAGGGCATACTAAGTTGAGTCGCTTGAGCCATGGCCACCACCTCATGTATCTTCTTCTTCTCGGCAGCAATGACCAGGGACTCGGCCAACCGAGATCCAGCAGATGCACATTCCAGAGAGCCCTTGTAATCACCCGAGATGGTTTTGATGTCGTTGGATCCCGGGAGCTTCATCTTCAGGTAGGCCGCATGAGTCAAGGCCATGAACTTGGATAGGGCTACCTGCCGAGTAGAGCATGTTAAGGGCTCTGAAGATCAACCACCTCAAACTGCAAGCACCCGGTACGGCAGTTCTCTCGGGTGCTGAAAAGTTCTAGCACCAGAGCATAATTGCCCGGGTTTGGCATGATCTTGGGGTGATCCGCCCGAGGCCATAAAATCTCCTGGTCGCACCAGAACATGTATTCTGGCACAGCCGACATCACAACATTGACCTCCATTGCGCGCCTGCGTAGGCTCTGCTTGTCATCTGGTTTGGTGATGAACACCATATAGCTCTGATGATGCTCTCGGTAATCATTTCAGCCTCTGCCACTGAAATTGGTGTTTTATTTGTTGTTGTAGTTTTTGTTGTGGTCGGTGTTGTTGTTGTTGTAGTTGTTGGCTCCCTGGGCCACTTGATTCAGTTCTCGGGCCTCCTCTAGTTCTCTGTAGGCCACGGGTTTACTCCCATAGGTTGAACATTTGCAACCGAGAGTGGCAGAGGTGGAGGAGGAGGCAAGGCACTGAAACCCTTGCCCTTGATCCGGTCATACCAGCTGCACTGCCGAGGAGTGTGGTTAGCCGGCCTACTCAGATGTCGAGTGTGGTAGCTGAACGGCCCATCCCTCACCATCTCAAAGGTGAACCCGTCATCCCCAGGCTTCTTCTGATCTGTCCATTGCCTCTTGTTGTTCTGGTTCTGCTCATACTGGGGCCCAGTGGTCTTCTGCCTCTGGCTTCCACCGGCATCAGGGTCATTCGGATCAACCACAGCTACATGGTTTGAGCCATACCGGATGTCCGGCCTGTCATCTCTTCTCTCGTTCCGGAAGTCCTGACGGTCATTCCGTCTGGAGGATCCATCACCATCATTGCCGAGATGCCTTCTACTCGGCTCAACCGAGTCCAGTAAAGGCTGTGTCGGATCTCCAAAGTACATACATGTCGGCGATTTTGATGGTCTCGGCCAAAGTGCTTGGATATCCCTCTGCAATTTCTGCCAATCCATGCCAGCACCCTTGTGCAAACCAGGCAATGGCCTGGCACTCATTCACCCCTTCACATGTGTTCCTTAAAGTGCTCCACTGAGTAAGATAATCTCGACCAGTCTCCTCCTATCTCTGCTTGCACGCGGAGAGTTGTTGTGGACGGTTTGGCCTCTGGTATGTGCTGGTGAAGTTGCTGATGAAGTCTTCCGAGAAGTCCAGCCAGCAATCAATGCTATCTCTCGGCAAGTTGTTCAACCAGATCCTGGCTCGGCCCTCCAACATCTGAGGCACATATCTCACCGCCCAGCGGCGATTACCACCAGCAATATGCACTGCAGTGACGTAATCATTCAGCCAGTCTTTCGGCTTGGTGCTGCCATCATAAGTTTTTGTCCCCTAGCCAGCTGGAACTTGGCAACAGCCGGCTCCTTCATGATCCGGGGACCAAAACAGAGTGGTCCCGGAGGGCCTTGCTCTTCCATCTCCTCCGACAGATAGATTCTTTCGAGCTTGTATCGGGCGTCATTCGGGTGTTGTACTCGGGGCCCCAATCGAGCAGCGAGTACTCCAGTGTCCACCAGTTACTCGTATCTCGGATAGCCGGCCTTCTCCATTGCTGAGTAGCCATGGTTATGTCGGTCTTGATACCCCACACCAGGCTGCTGCTGAGCCGGGTTGGCTACCGGGTGCCGAGGTGGAAGATCTCGGTCGCGGTCGTTCCCGGCTGCTTGAACTCGGTTGGCGGCATGTCCTCCTTGACCGACATGTCATTGCCTGCCTAGCCCTGTATAGCTAACTATTTTGTGGCACAAGCCGGGTCATACACTTGCATCTGCTTGTTCTTCCCAGAATTCACACTCCGGGCTCGCCCATCACCGACATGGGGTGACGAGGCATGTCCACGAGATCTCCCACCATTGGAGTGGACCACCTGAGAAGCACATTGTCAGACCCCGGACCCAGAGATATACATACTGTTATGTGCTCCTAGCCATGGACTCACAAGGGCTTCAGGGTTACCAGCCCCGGCCGCAACAAACAACGGCAGGCAGACCGGATTCATCGGCACGTATTCCGGATCCCCGGTCTACTACTCCTTGTATCCATGCTAGTCATAACCAATTATGCATACCCAAGCGTCCACGAGTCGGATGAAACTGAAGGAACGGGACCAAAGTTATACAGAGCTGCTATGTGTCCAGAAAGTGCAACAACAATCGAGGGTTACTGGGGTTACCTCGCCCCAGGCCGATCAAATCGACAGGCGGGCTCGGACATGGATCATCGGCTCCACAACCCCTCGACTGCGACAACTATGCAGGCATAGCCAAAACTGTATAACAATGAGCACGAAACCAACAACCGATCAAAGCAGTACTCTAAACATGAAGCTTTATTAAACAGGTGTTACTAGAGTATAGCTTACAAACAGAGGTCACACGACCCAACATTACATCAGACAACGGAAGGCAAATTATGTTGCTAATCAACAAGAACCAAAAAGGCCTAAGAGGCCGCAACATAAGGCGACGTCCCAGCCCATAGATTCCAGGCTGCTACCTGGGAACCCCGAACTACTCGTCGATGTCCACGTTGAATCACCACCGATGTGAGATCTTCTCCTGAACCAAAATTAAGCAAACCTGAGTACGGGAGGTACTCAACAAGACTTAGTTAACCTATTATATATCTTCTATTTCGAAAAGGGTTTCATGAAGGCTGATTTGCGTAAAGCAATCTTTGTTTTGCAAGTTGAGGAAGGAATAGCACGTCTCATGGAGTATTTTGAAAACAGATGAGAAAGCTACTCAACTACTGATATCATCATCTTTTAATCCACCAAAACATTGCAGACCTCGTGCTTCAAAGATCACCTCCTCCAGTTGTTCCACACTATCTCATGCTACAAGGTAACCCCTCTCGGCATCTCCGAGCAGGCATCCTTCAATCGTTATCAGCAAGTTTTAGTCATTCCGTTCAAGTTATCTATGATCACAGAATCCGTCACCAAGTCGTCTTTAACCGCAGACACGGCTTTTCGAAAAGATTTAACCCTGCAGGGGTGTACAACTTTACCCACACGTACCAACCGACTCTTAGTGCCACCGGGTTGGCACTAGTCCGGGAAGTGCCGGCAGAGGGTGGTCGATTCCCGGCCTTTACCTTGTCGAACCATATCCATGAGTCAACCCAAACAGGGCCACCCCGTCAATAGGGAGTTGGCCACCTCCTGACGGCACCTGTTCTGTGAGTCGGGAACAAGATCCGTGTACGTCCATCACTTGTCCCGGTCACGACCTAATTTTCTCCAAAACATTTTCCGACTCACACGCAGATGGAAATCTCAAACTACGTGGCTCATGGATAAGGTTAAACAAGTTAGTTAGCCGGGCGGGGTTCATCGGCCCACGTGTGGCTGTACGCTCAGTCTTGGCTCGAAGGCGAGAACTCGCTCCTAGGGGCATGAACAGGACAAAACGCCACAACCCATTGTGGCCTCACATCCATGCCGTGATTAGTCAAGTTATCAAAGGTAATTCAAATCATAAACACCTGACATAGTAGATTCACGCATTGACCAGATTCATCAACTAGGCATGGCTAAGCAAGACTCACAAGGTTTAGCAAAGCGCGCACAAACAAACCTACAGCTGCTAGGTGAAGTGGATCAGGATAACTAGGTTATGCAGTATATAGGAGAACTCTATCTACTGACATCAAATAGTTTGGAACCGAATGCAAAGTACGAGATTCAAATCACTTTGAAATCATATATGAGCAGATAAGAGGTTATGCTTGCCTTGGTTATAAGAAAACCAGATAAAGTCTTCAGGAATAAATGCTTGACTTGTCGGTTAAGATCAAGTATTCGTCATTGTCATTGCTGGCCTTCTCTTCGAAGTCACGTTCTACCGAGGGGGAAACAACACCGAAAAGAAGAACAACAATCAAACATGGCATCGATGCAATGCACAACATGTATGCATGAGCAATTTAATGCGCTGAAATAAAGCCCTAAACATGATCGTTGGGTTTCTAGGGTTCGTATGTCAGATATGCAATTTTACTGAAATTTGCCCGAAATAGACCCCGGAGGGGGTTTCGGGCGAACTTGAGAGAGTGTACCATTTTAATTGCTCAAATGGGTTTGAAAACATCATAACTAGGTTGCATTTGTCATTTTGAGCAAAATGGTATATAACTTTTAATTTTCTAATTTTATTGAATAAAAACTTATTTTTCCATTTTTAAATGAATTAAACAAATTCAAATAATGTCCAAAATTGAAGTTTTTCAAACATGTGTAAAAGTGACATATTTGGATAGAGGATAATTTTCTAAACATTTCCATATTTTTATTTCATTTTTCTGATTAATAAAACAATAGTTATTGATTTTCTAAAATTAAACATTTTTCTGGAATATATAAACATTTTTCTGCTGAAATAGGAAAACAAATTTATGACATCAGCATGACGCAACAGTGATGTCACCTGCTCTGATTCTTCACAGATGAACTCCAATCGGCCGATTGGCTGCGAATTGGCCGAAGTCGTTTGGTGTGTTGCGTAGAGGAGTCGATGGCGAGTCGAACGGTGGCGGCGCCGCCCCTAAATGGTCGCCGGAGAGCGGCCGGCGACGAGGTACTGCGGCGGCGGACGGAGGCTCGTGGCGTCCGCAAGATACAGAGGGGGAGGGAGAAAGGCAGGAACACCGGGAGACTCACCGGAGCACCAGGAGGCTAGAGAGGTTATCGGAAGGGCCGGGGCGGCCGGAATCCGCCGCGGCGTGAGAAGAAGGCTGGCGGCCGGACTTGGAGGAGACGCAGCAATTGGCGCGTTCTATGGCGTCCCGGCCCGCGCGGACGCTCGAGGACGTAGAGGAGGTCACGGCGGAGACGCCAGGGGGCTCAACGGGGCGCGGAAGCAGCCGGAGAGCCGACGGCGAGCGGCGATTTTGGCGGGTTAGGGTTAGGGTTTCGTGCGCGCGCAGAGACATAGAGAGACTAGGGCGCTCGAGGAGGGGCTTGTGCCAGGAGGGAGAGAGATCGGGACGCCTCCCTGCGTCCTCATCCTCCCAGAAAGGGTAGAAGGAGGTGGCAATCCACCTCGCCGCCCTCAGGATCCTTCTGGCGGGAGCTTGAAGAAACAGAAAAGAAAAACGGATTTCCCGAAAACCCCCTGTAAGTTTTAAAAATTTCCAGGAGGTCCTTCTGTGGTTGAAAACAGAACAAATTTGAACTTTTGAGGGCCTTTTTGGAAGAACAAAATTTGGCAAAAATAATTTTTGGAAACCTTGTCAAATTTGCAAACTCACCATGTCTTTGCTTTCCAATTTTGAAATTCTTTTGAAAACAAATTTTGGGTGACCACTTTATGTGGTTTTTGGTCAAATCATTTTGTTATTCGAATGCAAAATTTTAACCCATGTTTTCATGCATGTATGAGATGCCAACAACACACCACCACCCTATTGTAGCAAAACAGGGATGTTACAAATCTACCCCCCTTACAAGAATCTCGTCCCGAGATTCCCGAAGGAGAAGAAAGAAGAACACCGGTTTTGAACGATCTTCTCGAATCTTGCGGTTCTCTTCTTGAAGAGGTTGATCTGCAACACTTGCGAAGATATCCAGCGGCTACACCTTAGGTAGAGGAAAACTCGTAGGAATTGATCTTCACGAAGATCGAGTATCTCATGGATAACTCATGACAGGAATGTTCGTAAAGAACCGTTGAGTTATCGTGCATGAAACACGTCAAGATAACGGAAGGAACTGAGAGAAGGTTTCAAGTTTACGGACGAGTGGTCTTGAAAGAATTTAGAATATGAGCTTTGCACAGGACTTTAAATCCTTTTGGAAAAGAAAGGTTGAACAACTTGTGAAACCGAGGTTTCTTCAAACAGACAACCAAGATGGAGAGGATTGTCTTGGATACCAAAACATAATATCCACAGACGAGGAAAAACACGAGGAAACACTGTAGTCGTGCGTCAGAGAGAATTTAATACATGATCATGTTCACTCTTCGGAGTGGTCACAGAAGATAACAGAACTTTCAACCATTCCTTCAAAGTTTGTCGAGATCTTTGTCAAAGGTCATGATGTTACTCCATGGCAGAACATGAGTAACCACTGAATGTTGGAACACCGTAATGAAGGAGGAACCCTTGGTCACACCATAAAGATGAATAACCAACGAGGATTGAAACACCTGAAGGAATAGGGAATCTCTTTCCTATTGTGGGTTTGACGTAGCAATACGTTTACCACTTAGTTAGGATCCCATGGCTGAAGTGACTGACAAATTCACACAATGTGTCAGATGAACAGAACTTCAAGTACAAACAACTTGAGAAAGGGAACTGATCAATGGTGGTTACAAAACACCACGAGATGATTCTCCTTAGGAACTTGTTTCCATTGAAAGAAAGGTTTGGAGGATTGACAAAGAGACATTGGAAGAATCAACTTCCAGGTTCTCCTGGAGGTTCTAGATACCAATATCAGGCTTATGCAAGCCTTCTACAGGTAACCAAGTGAATGTAGATCTCCGGTTTGGAAGAGCAGGGAGGGAAAACTTGTTAGAATGAACCGCACAAGAATCCTCACGGAGAGTGGTTGTTCTTACGGACTCAAAGAGACATGAGGTTAGGACTTCCGGCTAATTGTGTCAACCACCACATCAACCATGCCGGATTTTCAAATGGACCTAGCTCAATACCCTTGAGGGAACACCAACCATCGTTGCTGCTTGAGATTCAGCTCTGGTTAGTGGGTTGATAATTGTGACTCAATATGTAAGATCAAAGAGATTGCACTGGTTACCAACGAGATACATATGCTGGATTCTCAAGACATGGACTATGATGTCACTCTCAAGAGGATAAGTGAGATTGTAAAACTCATGTATTAGCAACCTGTGGAAGACGGCTGCACCTACATGACGTACTTGCAAAAGAACACATCGGAGTCCTTGTTGGGAAGATGTTAACCAAGATAACGAAGTTTTGAGACCTCTTCTCTTTCACGAATAGTCATTCAGTGGCTTAGCGTGGATGCAAACTTCATTAAGTGAATGGAGGTAAAAACCAACCATCTCAAGAATACTCCACACATGCATGACCAACTTGGGGTTTTCCCGAAGGAACAGGAAAACTTTACTCGAATCCACGGCGACAACTTTCACCATAAGCACATGGACTGGAGTAAGCCACTTCGAACCTCTGGAACACAACTTCGTGATGACACGAAGATGGTTCTCGAGAGTTTCCAACATTGTGTCAATTGTTCAACAGAAACCTCTTACAACTTGGATAAGTAGGAATGTCATCGATGGGCTCAACAACACTCTTATCAGAACACTCCAAGAAGAGGGATTCATATAATATATCAACAAGGCAAGATATTGGTCAGACTAAAGGACATGAAGGTACACTCAGGAGAAAACACCATGAGTGAAACACCATAAAGACAGTCCTTGAATCCGAGCTTGATTTGACGATAGCCCAAATCAAATCAAGGTTAGGATGATAGCACGTCCACCACGGAGATACTATCCTGTTTCAACACGAGGGAAACTAGACATCCCTTATCAAAGGAACAAGTTGGGAAGAGATCGTGTCTTTCAACTCTCCAAGTTGTTGTTTAAGCTCAACCAACTAGTTCAGGGTATCCAGCAAGGTTTCTTGGAGAAAGGAGGGATTCAAACTACCCCTCGTTGAGACATCACGGTCAGGTAACCACCTGGTGATACTTCTAGAAAGACAACCAGAATATCACAACCTACCGATATGTATTGAAGTTCGAAAAGGAACCTTGCTTTTCAAAGCAACCGATATGATCTTGAGAGCATCGGTACGAACCTATCTCTCTGACCAAAAATGTGCACCGGAAAGAATGAATTTTGGTAACACCGTCAACTTTAATTAGAGACTGGCTGACCAGTAGTGCTAAGAAGGATACAGATGTTTCTTAGATTTTCGAAGCAATAAGAATTGCTAGGAGTACCTGATACACACATCAATGCACACACACCGACCACTCTCAAGCGTTCAAGATTGGAGGAAGGGGGAGTGAAGACATGTAGGAGCATCACTTCATCGATGAGGCCATGAAACTCAACACAACCTCTTGATATATAAGGGTGTGATACTCGAAGGTGGAACAGAACATAAGCTACTGAAACTTCTTTGTTCAGCGGATTACAAAACTTTGACCTGGTTCTAGAGATGAACGAAGTACTGGAGTTTGTTTCTCCTGACACTCCAAGGTGGAATGTTTTGACGGAAAACAAGAGCAAATGCATTGGAACAATCCAACACACATATGCAACTTGGCTTCAAAAGAACGGATGGAGATTTAAGAGCAACTGGAAGGTAGGAACATGCTCCGGGAGATCCAGAGGCCATGGGGAGTGCACAGGTGATACTCTTTTGTAAAACCCATGCTAAAAGATCGGTATAGCTGAAGTAAAAACGAAGATGTGGATTCCTGGATGATCACTCTTGTTGTGATCCCTTCTTGATTACAAGGGAAAACCTACGGCTATTGGAGTTGAAACTACCTAGCCATCCTGAGGTAGAAGATATTCCTCAGGATCCGAAGAAACAGAACTTGGGTTAAAGGTCAGCATCCTGTACTGATAGAGTGAGCATCACATGGTTATAGAACCACATGATTCAACCCACCACCATTCAGCACATTCCGGGACCTTCGGTTCAAGTCCGAAGATTAAAAACCAAAAGAAGGAGTAACTACTCTCTTAGTGTCTTAAAGGACACTATGAATAGCAACCACGAAGTATCTTTCAAAGGACAACATAACTCCGGAAGAGTTTGAGTAGAGGATAACGGGTACATTCGAGATGAAAAGGAAATCTCGAGGTTCAGGATTTAGAACTTGGAAACATGTAGGAATGTGTAATCCGGACAACTCTGAGAGATTAGGATGGGAAGGAAATCTCCCAGTTTAAGAGATAACGGAACACGGAACACACACGACTCTAGAAACTCATAACTAGGTCAACTTGGGTAAAAGACGTCCTTGCCAGAGAAGGCACCTAGGTTTTGAATGACTAGAGGAGATAGCAAAACCTTTTCAAATAAAAACAGGTAAGGTGACCCAGAATTAGAGCGATACCAGGTAAGGAGTAAAAAGAATCCTAAGAAGGTTTTCACAACTCATTTGAGGTTTCAAAGTAGTTTTCACAAACACTAGACTCGGCATCGACCAAGCAGTAAGGTTTTCCTACAGGAAGTCCTGCTCTGATACCAAGACTTGTCATACCCCGGACCCAGAGATATACATACTGTTATGTGCTCCTAGCCATGGACTCACAAGGGCTTCAGGGTTACCAGCCCCGGCCGCAACAAACAACGGTAGGCAGACCGGATTCATCGGCACGTAGTCCGGATCCCCGGTCTACTACTCCTTGTATCCATGCTAGTCATAACCAATTATGCATACCCAAGCGTCCACGAGTCGGATGAAACTGAAGGAACGGGACCAAAGTTATACAGAGCTGCTATGTGTCCAGAAAGTGCAACAACAATCGAGGGTTACTGGGGTTACCTCGCCCCAGGCCGATCAAATCGACAGGCGGGCTCGGACATGGATCATCGGCTCCACAACCCTTCGACTGCGACAACTATGCAGGCATAGCCAAAACTGTATAACAATGAGCTCGAAACCAACAACCGATCAAAGCAGTATTCTAAACATGAAGCTTTATTAAACAGGTGTTACTAGAGTATAGCTTACAAACAGAGGTCACACGACCCAACATTATATCAGACAACGGAAGGCAAATTATGTTGCTAATCAACAAGAACCAAAAAGGCCTAAGAGGCCGCAACATAAGGCGACGTCCCAGCCCATAGATTCCAGGCTGCTACCTGGGAACCCCGAACTACTCATCGATGTCCACGTTGAATCACCACCGATGTGAGATCTTCTCCTGAACCAAAATTAAGCAAACCTGAGTACGGGAGGTACTCAACAAGACTTAGTTAACCTATTATATATCTTCTATTTCGAAAAGGGTTTCATGAAGGCTGATTTGCGTAAAGCAATCTTTGTTTTGCAAGTTGAGGAAGGAATAGCACGTCTCATGGAGTATTTTGAAAACAGATGAGAAAGCTACTCAACTACTGATATCATCATCTTTTAATCCACCAAAACATTGCAGACCTCGTGCTTCAAAGATCACCTCCTCCAGTTGTTCCACACTATCTCATGCTACAAGTTAACCCCTCTCGGCATCTCCGAGGAGGCATCCTTCAATCGTTATCAGCAAGTTTTAGTCATTCCGTTCAAGTTATCTATGATCACAGAATCCGTCACCAAGTCGTCTTTAACCGCAGACACGGCTTTTCGAAAAGATTTAACCCTGCAGGGGTGTACAACTTTACCCACACGTACCAACCGACTCTTAGTGCCACCGGGTTGGCACTAGTCCGGGAAGTGCCGGCAGAGGGTGGTCGATTCCCGGCCTTTACCTTGTCGAACCATATCCATGAGTCAACCCAAACAGGGCCACCCCGTCAACAGGGAGTTGGCCACCTCCTTCACGGCACCTGTTCTGTGAGTCGGGAACAAGATCCGTGTACGTCCATCACTTGTCCCGGTCACGACCTAATTTTATCCAAAACATTTTCCGACTCACACGCAGATGGAAATCTCAAACTACGTGGCTCATGGATAAGGTTAAACAAGTTAGTTAGCCGGGCGGGGTTCATCGGCCCACGTGTGGTTGTACGCTCAGTCTTGGCTCGAAGGCGAGAACTCGCTCCTAGGGGCATGAACAGGAAAAAACGCCACAACCCATTGTGGCCTCACATCCATGCCGTGATTAGTCAAGTTATCAAAGGTAATTCAAATCATAAACACCTGACATAGTAGATTCACGCATTGACCAGATTCATCAACTAGGCATGGCTAAGCAAGACTCACAAGGTTTAGCGAATCGCGCACAAACAAACCTACAGCTGCTAGGTGAAGTGGATCAGGATAACTAGGTTATGCAGTATATAGGAGAACTCTATCTACTGACATCAAATAGTTTGGAACCGAATGCAAAGTACGAGATTCAAATCACTTTGAAATCATATATGAGCAGATAAGAGGTTATGCTTGCCTTGGTTATAAGAAAACCATATAAAGTCTTCAGGAATAAATGCTTTACTTGTCGGTTAAGATCAAGTATTCGTCATTGTCATTGCTGGCCTTCTCTTCGAAGTCACGTTCTACCAAGGGGAAACAACACCGAAAAGAAGAACAACAATCAAACATGGCATCGATGCAATGCACAACATGTATGCATGAGCAATTTAATGCGCTGAAATAAAGCCCTAAACATGATCGTTGGGTTGCTAGGGTTCGTATGTCAGATATGCAATTTTACTGAAATTTGCCCGAAATAGACCCCGGAGGGGGTTTCGGGCGAACTTGAGAGAGTGTACCATTTTAATTGCTCAAATGGGTTTGAAAACATCATAACTAGGTTGCATTTGTCATTTTGAGCAAAATGGTATATAACTTTTAATTTTCTAATTTTATTGAATAAAAACTTATTTTTCCATTTTTAAATGAATTAAACAAATTCAAATAATGTCCAAAATTGAAGTTTGTCAAACATGTGTAAAAGTGACATATTTGGATAGAGGATAATTTTCTAAACATTTCCATATTTTTATTTCATTTTTCTGATTAATAAAACAATAGTTATTGATTTTCTAAAATTAAACATTTTTCTGGAATATATAAACATTTTTCTGCTGAAATAGGAAAACAGTTTTATGACATCAGCATGACGCAACAGTGATGTCACCTGCTCTGATTCTTCACAGATGAACTCCAATCGGCCGATTGGCTGCGAATTGGCCGAAGTCGTTTGGTGCGTTGCGTAGAGGAGTCGATGGCGAGTCGAACGGTGGCGGCGCCGCCCCTAAATGGTCGCCGGAGAGCGGCCGGCGACGAGGTACTGCGGCGGCGGATGGAGGCTCGTGGCGTCCGCAAGATACAGAGGGGGAGGGAGCAAGGCGGGAACACCGGGAGACTCACCGGAGCACCAGGAGGCTAGAGAGGTTGTCGGAAGGGCCGGGGGCGGCCGGAATCCGCCGCGGCGTGAGAAGAAGGCCGGCGGCCGGACTTGGAGGAGACGCAGCAATTGGCGCGTTCTACGGCGTCCCGGCCCGCGCGGACGCTCGAGGACGTAGAGGAGGTCACGGCGGAGACGCCAGGGGGCTCAACGGGGCGCGGAAGCAGCCGGAGAGCCGACGGCGAGCGGCGATTTTGGCGGGTTAGGGTTAGGGTTTCGTGCGCGCGCAGAGACACAGAGAGACTAGGGCGCTCGAGGAGGGGCTTGTGCCAGGAGGGAGAGAGATCGGGACGCCTCCCTGCGTCCTCATCCTCCCAGAAAGGGTAGCAGGAGGTGGCAATCCACCTCGCCGCCCGTTGGATCCTTCTGGCGGGAGCTTGAAGAAACAGAAAAGAAAAACGGATTTCCCGAAAACCCCCTGTAAGTTTTAAAAATTTCCAGGAGGTCCTTCTGTGGTTGAAAACAGAACAAATTTGAACTTTTAAGGGCCTTTTTGGAAGAACAAAATTTGGCAAAAATAATTTTTGGAAACCTTGTCAAATTTGCAAACTCACCATGTCTTTGCTTTCCAATTTTGAAATTCTTTTGAAAACAAATTTTGGGTGACCACTTTATGTGGTTTTTGGTCAAATCATTTTGTTATTCGAATGCAAAATTTTAACCCATGTTTTCATGCATGTATGAGATTCCAACAACACACCACCACCCTATTGTAGCAAAACAGGGATGTTACACACATGCTCCCGGATTCGCCTTCCGAAAAGCCTCATTTTGCCTGCCAGCTTAAAAAATAAGATCATTAAGCCGGTCTTGCTGCCTACCATGAGCTTCATCGGTTAAATGTGGCAACTCGGCAGCAACTGCCTCAGCAGCTCTGCGGTTTTTAGCATACATGGGCCTACCAGCCAAAACAATACTAGCAGATTTACCAGTTCTAGCCCTTCCATCTCTAGCTATCTCGGCACCAAGATCTCGGCCTCGGTTCCGCACAGCATCTAACCGACTAGGGTTCTTAGAAACAGGGTTTAAACCGTGAGCCTTGTTGTACTCGGTAAGGTCGAGATTGAATGCTTGCATGGCTTTGGACATCTCGACAGCTTCTGCGAGGATGGCATGCGCGGCTCCTCGAGTTTCACCTGCATCACTACCGGATCCGCATCAGCAACCACTGGCACAGTCAACTTCTCGATGATGTCGGCGAACGGAGGTGGCCTCAGGGTCGATGTAGAGGGGCCCACGTATCCCTATTGATTCTCCTTTCTCTCCAACGGCTTGCACGCCGCTCGAGGTTGCCCAGCACCGGTCTCGACATCACCGGCCGCAGCCTTTCCCGCATCCGCAGCGGTCGAGATCACCATCACCTCCACGCTGTCCATGAGGTGATCGATATGCCGGTTGTGGACTACCAGACCGCGGGAGGATACGCAGCAACAAGCACCCCCTCCGGGTACCCGTGGATGATCTCAGTGGTGACGTAAACCAGGTGAGAGCCGAAACCGATGATGGAGCCGCCAACGGGAAACGCCATGTCGCCGAAATCACCGGCGTTGTCGACGACAAAGTCGAATGACCCAAATCTGTCGACAAGGCCACAAACCACGCGCTCGCCCGAAGGAAGCAGATATCACGTCCGGATAGAAACCCCAGCCATCGCCGCTGCTAGCCCCACGGTGGGCGCCAACTGTCGTGGTGAGGTAAAGACAGATGCCATGGGATGGCTTAAGGTTGGGGCCGATGGACACTTTGGGTATCCGGGGAGGGATTAGACGCCTAGACGGCATGCTCACTACACTGCAAACACCAAGAACTACCCAGATTTGGGGCCCTCGTGTGGAGGTAACACCCCTACTTTTGCATGTCTGTCAATATATGTGTGTTACCGAGATACAAAGTGGTTCCTCGAGCTGACGGAGCTAGAGGAAGATGTCTACTGGTTCTCTCTCTAGGGTCGACGTGTCGGCGTCTCCTCTCGTGTAGGAGGGGTGTGGCCACCTTATATACTGGTGGCCACTGATGGAACGTACAGGGTTAGGCAGAAAACACTCTGTCGTAGCGCACACTTGCTGTCACTACGCCGAAAGTCGCCTCATCTGTAGCCGCTGCCATGTCATGTCCTTCTTGTTAGAGATAGGACGTGGCCTCGCCCAAGCCCTGCACTATTCCCGTGTACGTCGATACATCATGCGCCTTGTAAGTTGAACCGCACGCCTATACTCTCACGGGATCTTCGAGATCGCACCTGCCCCGTTGAACCGGATCCGGGATAGCATGTCCTTCATGCATCCCGGGTTCCCCAAGTCTAACTCGGATAACCCGGGAGAACACCTACCTACAAAGCATAACACCTTGCACTTATTTTTACCGAGTTGCCTCCATCTCGGTAACCAAAAACTCGGTCCCGGTACGGATCTCGGTCAACAGTATCTCGGTATCCACTCCTTGGATACCATTTCATGCCAAGATTGGCCCAACTCGGGGGTAGCCCCCCGGCACCATGCTATGTTTTCTGCTCAGGTTGCCAAACGGATCGAGTCCGCCCGTGCTTGCACCCAACCTGATGTTCCTTGCCTCTTTCCTAAAATATTCATACTCGTTGTCTAGCGCTTTCCACTGGCTTGCATCCGAAGGGTGTGTCAGCACTGGGTTTTCAGTCCGCTCTGGATCATTTAGCACTGCCTCCTTTCTGTTCGCGTGCCAACGCATCAGCTTTGCTTCCTTAAGGTCCACGAAGTACCTCTGCAGACGAGGCGTGAGCGGCAAGTACCACACAACTTTTCGAGGAGCGTCTTTCTTCCATCTCTTGTACCGATCAGCACCACACACTGGGCATCGGGTTTTGTCCGCGTGCTCGTTCCAATAAATGACATAGTCATGGATGCAGGCATGGTATTTTGTGTGTGGTAAATCCAGAGGGCACACGACTTTATTCGCCTCGTCTAGAATAGTAGGACACGTGTTGTCTTTAGGACCATGCTTTTTCATGTATTGCAGGAGGTCATCGAGGCTTGCGTCAGTACATCCATGTTTTTTCCTTCATCTGCATAATATCGAGTTCTACTCTTAAGCGCGACTCCTCCGGATCGCGATATGCTGCATCGTACAACATAGTAATCGAGTCTATCTCCAGTTGCGCCAGCTTAGATTTCAGTCTACCGGCGTCTCTCGCATTGGTCGTCGTCCTATCGCTGAGTAGCTCTTGAACATGAGGGTACCGCACGACTGAAGTTAGTGGAGTATTATTGTCCGCGTCTTCCGCTCCATCGCCGTGTGCGGTAATCTCTTCGTCCTCGTCGTTGTCCTCCTGCACTTCTTCCCTATTTTCAGCTGCTATCGCGCCCCCTCCTCATGATCATCTTCCACATCACTCATGGTCCACTGAGTGTAACCGTCCACGAAACCACGCCTGAGCAGGTGGTCCTTCACTATGCCCAAAGTGGGGTTGAACAGGGACCCAAGTTTGCATCTTCAACACGGACAAATTATGTCTATGCGGTTCCTTCGATGCATGTTGGCCGTGGCACGTTCCACATATCTATCCACGACGCTTTCCCTCATCGAACCACCCGGGTTCCACGGAAAATTTCGGCATGACCTTTGGTAAAAAGGTCAAGCCGGAGTGGCAAAAAAATTCCGAAACGGAAATTAATCAAAATTTTGGCAAAACATTGCCAACTCATTTTCATGTCGTCACATCTTACACGGTCGCAAACACAATACAATTCTCATAAATAGGTCATCACATATTTCAGTTGCAAACACAATAATTATAGCTCGATATAAGTATAGGCGCCGGATATCGAAGATCGTAACGTACACACACGACACGTGTCGACCGGAGAGAGTGGTGTGGACTCTTAGGTATCTAGATCTAGCTAGATTTAGATATATGAATATGGTGCATGTGGGGAGAGAGATTATTCATAGTAGATCTAGATCTAACTAGGTAGAAGGGAGGGGCATGTTCGGAGAGAAAGATTTGACAAAATATATCAAATTTGGTTGGTTAAATATGCTAATATTGCAAGAAAGGAGTGAGAAAATGAGATGGGAAGAGATGAGTTTCAAATTTGGATAAGGAGGAGTGCGTGGTTGGCAAATGGGTGGTGGTGGGTTGGCTGGACCATGTTTATAGTACTCTAGGTTACCGCCGCCGCGCGCATACATAGGGGCGTCGGGGTAGTTATTTAGCGCCGGGGCGTGCCTGGAACAACACACTGGGGGTAAGTTTGCTATGTGGCAGCCAAGTAGCACCGGCGTGCTATGCTACCCGCGCGCCGAGGGTAACATACTTAGCACCGCGCGTCGGGCCACGCCTGCGTCGGGGCTAAGTTTGCCTAGAGGGTGGGGCCTGGCGTGCCCTTAGCGTCGGCGCCTCTGGCTTTGCGTGCGTCGGGGATAACTATATAGCACCGGCGCATGCTCAAAATGCGCGTCGGCGATACTTACCACTGGTAGTCCTGTTTGCACGTGCACCGGGGCTATCGGATGCTGCTATAGCCTATTCCCTAGTAGTGCATATAGTTGTGAGCCACAATTGTCTCTAAGAGTGTGTGTTTGTCTCCTAGTGAAATTTTATATGATATTGGACAGCAAATAGGAGTTGTTATATCGGTGTTGTTAGGTATCCCAACCAAGCCCCACCATATACCCTGTTTTTTTTTCTTGTGATAGCTGAAATCCCTGGTTATTCTCTTCTCACAATGGTACATTTAGTTGCTACTACTTGGTTGGTAAGTATTTCTATTCACTTTGGAACAGTAAGATACATATTTATTTGTTGTTTTTGAGTGAGTTGTGAGAGAACACCATCTAGATTCGTTTTATTTCACTAATGTGCAGCACAAGAAGGGAATGATGATGAAGTGGTGACGTGAAAGGAGTTAGAAGAGTTGAGGAATCACTTGACAACCAAGATTGACACCAATAATGCAGAATTACAGTCATTGGTTGATAAAACACATGTGGTACTTGGTACTAAAATTTAGAATGTAGAATTGAAGATAGATGGATTTTTTACTATAGCTGCTACTACTCAAGAAAAATTCACTACATTGCAAACTTCTCTTACCAATTTGACACAACAAATTGCATCCTTGTCAACATTGGTGAATCAAAGGCTTCATATCCCTAAGGACAATGCTAGTGTTCATGGGGAACATGATAATGAGAAGATACCTAATTTTCCACATGGCCGAGGAGGAGGTAGAGGTATTGCTGGTCTTGGACATGGCTTTGGCATGGCTAGAAGAGTTTCACTTCCTGAAAACAACTATGAGGATGATGGTTTAGGCAAGCCCAAATTTCACTTCCTACTTTCACTTTCGATAATGATGATGTGGATGAGTAACTTATGTGGGAATTGAAGATTGATAAGCTATAGAGATTGCTTAACTATAATGAGGACAAAAAAATTAAACTTGCTTCTTCAGGGTTTGATGGCTATGCTTTGCTATCGTGGGATAATATCATGCGCAAGAGAGCCAATATGGTGAGCTACAAATTGTTACATGGAGAACTATGAAGAAAGTCATGAGGGACATATTTGTACCCAAAAGTTATCTTCGTACTCTTTATGATAAATTATAGCAACTAAGGCAAGGCACAATGTCTATTGATGCATATTACAGGGAGATGGATTTGATTCTCCAAAGGGCTCATGTGAGAGAGGAGCCTGAGCAAACTATGAAGCATTTTCTTTGTGGTTTGCAATTTAAAGTAAGTATTGTGAGGCATCTTCAATATGCTAATATGAATGAGCTATTACATCATGCAGGTGAAGCTGAAGCTCAATTGGCCGAGGAAGCTAAGTTGGCTACTAGGAGTTGTTTCTATTCAAGAGCACCATCTATGACATCACCATGAGCACAAGTTTCTAATTTTTGTGGTACTGCTTCTCATAAACCCGAAGCTACCGTTTCCAATACAAAGAAGTCACAAAGACCAGCAGCAAGTGCCAATGGTTCTACTATGTCTACAAAAAGAAATAGAGATATGAGTTGTCATACATGTGAAGGGAAAGGGCACTTCAAAAGAGATTGTATTAATAAGAAAATTAGTCTTGTCAATGAGGATAATGAGTATGAGACAGGTGATGATGCTGATCCAAATGAGGAGGATTATTGTGATGACGATGATGGTCCAATTGATGCATATGCTACACATTAACCCTCTATTGTTTGCACACAAAAATCATTGAGTGTTATTCCAAGTACAGAAAATCATAGATGCAACTTATATCAAACTAAAGCTATTGTTGGTCCTCAAATGGCTTGCAAAGTTATTATTGATGGAGGGAGTTGCTGAAATTTAGCAAGCAAAGATTTATGTGCAAAGCTGAAATTGAGATATATACCACACCATCATCCTTAGTATATTCAGTGGTTGAGTGACAAAGGAGATGATAGGGGGTGGCCCGATCTTCTGTGGAGCAACTCAAAATATGGTGGATGTTTTGATAAGATAACTAGTTCCTCATTGAAAACTCTCATGGATGAATCCTGATGTCAATGCACCAGCTCTCAATCCCTATGGATATTCTCAACTACACACTCTTGCACAACGAAGCCACTGACTACGAAGTGGTCCTGTACCGTCTTATTCCCAATGGAACAACAGGTATCACGCAATTTTGCAGGAGGCAACAATACTTCAAGATGAATGCTTCAAGCAATACAATATGAGGTTCTAGGGTTTATTTTTAACGTAGTCTAAATTTCCAAAATCGCAATACCTAGCTATTTACGAGGGGAGGGGTGTGGCCAAGGGGTATGGCGCACCACCCCCTCTATGTCTTGGATTGGACTCTAATCCAAGTAGAAAACAGATACAAACTGAACCAATTGGTTTCAGCCCAAACTAGGACACGCAGGCCCAAGTCCTAAAGTGAGTAGGACTCTCTCTATGGCACAGCAACGGAGTGTTGGGCGCCATCCTTATCTTCCCCTCCATGTGCTGCCTCCCTCTCCTCCCTCATGCACATGTTGTTTTCCAGCTTGTGGGCTTCATTTTCCAGCAGCTCCTCTTTGTTTTCCCACTCGTAATGTTGGTTTTCCAGCTGTTAGACGTTGTTTTCCTCAAGTGGCATCTTGTTTTCCATCAAGTACTACTAGTTTTCCATCTACTCTTGAGGTCCTCCTCCACCAATGTCTGTGTTATCAATAAACCTATGTACACATAAATGCATAGACTTAGGTAGTATACAACTCTAATTATCACAAACATCAAATTCTATTAAGAGTGAATTCACCTGTTATTCTAATAACTTGGTTCTTGATCTTGTCATTGGTCCAAGTTTCACTCCATTGTTGTTATCTTGATCAGCAAAACAATCATGTGTATCAAAAGGTGAAGAGCGATGGATGTCCTCATCATCCTCCCCCCTTGAAAAGGTGTCGTCCTCGACCCATCCATGTCATCTCCATAGTGTGGTGTCAAATCAACAACATTGAAAGAATTACTCATACCAAACACATCAGCTGGAAGATCTATCTTGTATGCATTATCATTGATCCTCGAAATCACTCTATATGGACCAGCACCTCTAGGCATCAACTTGGACTTGCGCAATGTGGCAAGCCTGTCCTTGCAAAAATTTACCCACACCATGTCTCCTGGCCAAAATATGATCTCCTTCCTCTTCTTGTTAACTCTCTTAGCCACATGTTTTCCCTTCTTCTCTATGGCTTCCTTTGTTTTCTCATGGATTCTCCTCACGAAATCAGCTCTTTTTTATGCCTCCATGTTTACTCTTTCTTGTATGGGAAGTGGCAGCAAATCAAGTGGTGTTATGTGTTTAAAACCACACACCACCTCAAACGGGCATAACCGAGTAGTGGAGTGGATAGCCCTATTGTAAGCAAACTCGACATGGGGCAAACACTCCTCCCACTCCCGCAGATTTTTCTTCATCATGGCTCGCAACAATGTAGATAATGTGTGATTCACCACCTCCGTTTGTCCATCAGTTTGGGGGTGAAAAGTAGTAGAAAATAGAAACTTTGTCCCCAGCTTCCCCCATAGTGTCTTCCAAAAATATCTCATAAACTTCACATCACGATCAGAAACAATAGTCTTGGGTACTCCATCTAAGCTCAATATGTCCCTAAAAAATAGATTAGCAATATGAGATGCATCTTCGCTCTTGTGGCATGCAATAGAATGTGACATTTTAGAGAATCTTCCACTACCACAAATATAGAATCATGTCCTCTTTTAGTCCTTATAATCCTAGAACAAAATCCATACTAATATTCTCCCCTAGTGTAGTAGGTGCAGGAAGAGGAGTTTACAAACCACGAGGCTTCAATTTTTATTTTGCTTTGTTGCAAGTGATGCAACGCTGCACAAACCTATAAACATCACACCTCATATGTGTCCAATAAAAATTGTCAGCTAACATAAGAAATGTTTTCTCACTTCCAAAGTGTCCCATCAATCCACCACTATGAGATTCCAACAATAACAACAAACACAAAGAACACTCGGGAACACATAATTTGTTAGATCTAAACAGAAACCCATCATGAATATGATATTTATCCCATGCTTTTACAATAGTACATTTAGCAAAAGGCATAGAAAACACAGTATCATCAGCATATAATTCACGTAGGCTCTTCAAACCCGAAACTTGCACATCCAATTTCGTGAGCAACATATTTTTCCTAAATAAATGATCAACAACTATGTAATCCAATCCTTTATTATGTTCAATGATGTATGGGAAAGACTCAATAAATTCTATCCATTTAGTATGTATCTTATTAAGATTAGATTGGCTCTTGAAAAAAGTTAATGCCTCGTGATTAGAATGTATGATAAACTCTTTTGGCCAAAATAATGTTTCCAAACCTTAGGAACTCTAACAAGCGTATACAATTCTTTATCATAAACAGAATAGTTCAATGGTGCACCGCTCAATTTCTCAGAAAAATAAGCAATAGGTTTGTTTGCTTGCATCAACACACCTCCAATCCCTATACCACTAGCATCACACTCAATTTAGAATTGCTTATTACAATTAGGTAGCATCAACAATGGTGCAGAAATCAGACATTTTTTAGCTCATGTGCAACACCCCACTCGAAATCTACTCCCTTTTTAGTTAAATCATTCAAAGGTGCAGCAATGGTACTAAAATCTTTCACAAATCTTGATGAGGACATCCCTAGTTCTTCACCTATTAATACACATGATGATGCTCCTGATCAAGATAACAATGATGGAGTGAGACTTGGAACAATGACAAGATCAAGGACCAAGTTATTAGAACAACAGGTGAACTCACTCTTAATAGAATACGATGTTTATGATTATGAGAATTTTATGCTACCTAAGTCTATGCATTTACGTATGATCAGGTTTATTAATAACACAAACATGGATGGAGGAAAGCATCAAGAGAAGCTGGAAAACACGATTATACTTGGTGAAAACAAAATTTACAAGTTGAAAACAAGGTTGCACTTGCAGAAAACAGCATGTACAAGGTGGAAAACAAGACCCATGAGCTGGAAAACAGCATGTGCTTGAGGGAGGAAAGGGAGGCGGCACATGGAGGAAGAGATAAGGATGGCGCACAACATCATGTTGCTACGCCATAGGTTAGTGGGCCTACGTGTCCAAAGTGGCAGAACCCCTTCGTGGGTCGGTTTGTATCCCTAGGAGTCCAAACCGAGTCCAAGTTGAGTCATATTCGGGTTGGCTATGTGGTGCTTGCACAAAACCCTTATGGCCGCACCCATACCCCCTCATATATACATAGTGATGCGGCATAGATAGGTTAGACTATGTTAAACATAAACACTAGACTTTTAGATAGAACTGCTCCTTGTAAGCATTCATCTTGAAGTATTGTTTCCCGTGCAAAATTGTGTGTTATCTATTGTTCCATTGGGAATAAGATGATACAGGACCACCTCGTAGTCTGTGGCTATGTTGTGCAAGTGTGTGGAGTTGAGAATATCAATTGAGTTGCAAATTGTTGCATTGCCATCAGGGATCAGCCGGACAGTTTTTAGTGAGACACGAGTTATCAAACAAGTTATCAGTGAGTTCATCGAGAAGATTGGGCCACCACTTATCATCTTGGTATCAGATTTACAGGTTTACTTGGTGAGTGAATTTTTTTATCCCTAGTTCGAGTGCTTTTATTTCAAGCCTCTCAATAAGATTTAGTTTAGTTCTTGTCTTAGCCTATATCAACACTGAATTGTATCTCTTGTTGTCGTTTCTTGTTGATTTTGCGATCCAATTTTTCTTTTTGTGTCTTGCGTCTATCTAGGTTTAGGGTTCTTCATGTCTAGTTTCAATTCCGAGTTGTGTTTGTTGTTCTGAGTCAATACCAAAAATTCCATACAAAAATAGTGATGCGAGTTGTTTTCCTTCCTTAACCGTGTTCTAGACCTAATCGGAATCCAAACCAATAGCTACTTGGTTGTGCTTGCTTTCATCATGCTCGTTTCTCCTATTCCATATCGGATTCCTGGTGTGCACAAAAACTGTGTCCTTTCGCTGCCGCTGCCGCGTCCTATCCTTCACGGATTCGAGTCTGTTTCTGCCTGGCACGGTTTGACGCGTTTTTCTACCGCGCCTATAAGTGTTGTTAGATGCGCACTAGTTCTCTACCGCGCACACATACGCTGCCGCGCGGGCACTATTTTTGCTTTGTTTCGCTGCCGCCACGATAGGTTTTTGGTCATTTTCTGCCGTGAGCATCTATTGTCTTTTAGGTTGTTATTTTTAGTTTTTCCTTTACAATTTCTTTAGGACTTCTAATCTGAACTTTGTGCACCCTAGCTACAACCTTTCCCCATCAATTTGATAGGTACCTTGCCCACAAGTCTAGGTATTTTTGTGCTCTAACATGCTGCTCAATTTCTTTCATACCATTGTGTTCACTTGCTGTTTTGATTCATATTGCTCCTAGTTGATACTCAGGCCAATGGGAAACTACAAAAAAAAGAGAAAACAGAAAACAGAAAAAGTCAAAACAGGCCAAGTTGATACATTGCTTACTAGTGGAGCTTGCTACATATATTGTGCCACTTTGGTTCTACTCTTGAGAAATCTTGTGCATGTTTACTTTGTTCCATTGCTAGTGACTTTCTAGTGCTTGCAACATTTCTGCCATATAGTTGTTAAGCCACATTTGTCTCCATTGGTGTGTGTTTCTTGTGCTTTTTACATCACATTTGACAGCATATAAGAGGTGTTATTTTGGTGTTGTTAGGATTCCCAACCAAGCTCCACCATATAATTTATTTTGTCTTGTGATAATTAAAACCATGGGTATTCTCTTCCTCACATCAAGTACACTAGTTGCTTCTACTTGTTGGTAAGTATTTCTATTCAAATGGTAAGATACACCTTTTCTTTGCTAGTTTCGAGAGAACACCACATATAGTTGTTTTGATTTCACTAACCTATTAAACATGGATCCTTCTAGTGATGATCTTGTGCAGCAAAAGAAGAACCATGAGGAGGGGGTGTATTGGAGGGAGTATGAAGCCTTGCGTGATGTGTTGACAAACCAGATTGAGTCCTCTACCAAATCATTGAGGACCTATGTAGCCGATGCTTGTGATGCTCTTTATGTGGAGACGCAAGACATGGATACTAAAGTAGGATACATTACTAAATTGGATAATACCAATCAAGGTCAAATGACTGAAAGTGCATTTCGTTTTCCCAGTGTTTTGTGTGTTAGTTAACAATACTAAGTACATTATTTATCAAGGTGTTTAGTGTGCAGGTGTTATACTTAACATCGGCATCGAGCACTGAAAAGTCGGTGAAGTTTGGCCTGAGGTTGCTACTGGAGTCAACCGGATTATTCGGACCGGATTATTCATCCTGGACCGGATATTCCGGTTGTTGAGAAAGGAGCTCAAGAATGGCTAAGGACTGAGGATCTTGCATACTGGAACCAACCGGATTATTCGGACCGGATATTTCATCCTGGACCGGATATTCCGGTTACTGCGAAAAATTGCTAAGGACTGAAGTTTTGAGCTACTGGAGTCAACCGGATTATTTGGACCGGATTATTCATTCCGGACCGGATATTCCGGTTGCTGCGAAAAACTGCTAAGGACTGGAAGTTTTGAGCTACTGGAGTCAACCGGATTATTTGTACCGGATATTTCATATATATACCGGATATTCCGGTTGCAGTTGAGGAAGTGGAAAAATGACTAAGGACTAGAAGATTTGCGTACTGGCATCTACCGGATTATTTGTACCGGATTATTTCAAATCAACCGGATAATCCGGTCCAGCACTGCAGTTCAGCGTGGAGCAAGCTTACCGGATATTCCGGTCCAAACTTGAACCGGATATTCCGGTACCTTTTTTCCTGCACAACGACTAGTTGTGAGGAGGGACTATAAATAGCCCTCCTCCTCTTCCTCAAGATCTAGTTCTTCCTCTTAGCATTGATGAGCATTTAAGAACTCACCAAATTCCTCATAACTCCCAATCCCTCCACCCAATCTTGAAGATCTTTGGAGGATTGAAGGAGAAGGCCCCGATCTACATCTTCACCAACCCGTTCTTCATTTCCCCCTCTCTAGCTCGAGGGATCTTGCCTAGGGTTTCCTCTTGTGGAGAACCTAGGCATCTTGTTTCTAGTTGGTGATTCAAGAGTTGTTGGGAGCCCCCAATTAAGTTGTGGGTGTGTGCCCCAAGGTGTTTGTAAAGGATTTGATCCCCGCCTCAAAGGGGTTCTATAGTGGAAGGTGAACTAGGCCTTTGTGGCGAAGTTCATCGGAGAATAGGGTGAAGCCTTAGTGGCGTTGAGTAGGCCTTTGTGGCGAGCTCACACCCCTCCAACGAGACGTACTCCCCTAAAAAGGAGGAACTCGGAAATACATCGTGTCTCCGTGTGCTTCCATCGGTTACCTCGTTCCTCCCTCTCTTTACTTACTTGTACTTGTTGCATTGATTACTTGTCTTGTCATATAGGTAAATTCCTCACTAGTTGCACTATCTAGAGAATTTACCTTTCTTGTCAAGCCTAAATTTGAGAAAAATTAAAATTTGCCGTAGCACCTATTCACCCCCCCCCTCTAGGTGCCCATACTATACTTTCAATTGGTATCAGAGCCTCGGCTCTTCTATCGGGCTTAACCGCCTAAGAGTTTAAGTATGGGTGATGAGGATGACGCTCCGTCCGAAGTAAATGTGTCCATGAATGATCTCAATGCTTTGAGAGAATCATTGACCTCATCCATAGACACTAAATTTGAGGAGTTGCGTCTACTCATGACAACACTCCTCAAAACCAAGGAACCGGAGGTGGTCGACTCATCCCCTCCGGAAACGGAGGGTGCCAAGATTGGGGTTGATGGTGAACTACCTAAAACTGCTTCCGCCGAACAATCCTCTAAGAAGGGTGCGAGTGGAAAGGAAGGATATAATGCCGTAGAAGGCTCATATTCTCCCGATCCTCCCATCCCTTTTCCTCATATAATTCCTAGGGGAGATCCACCTAAAATTGATGCATATTCTTTTCGTGAATGGCAATACTACATGGAGACTCACTTGAACTCTTCTTGTATAGATCTTTGGAGAATCACTCGTGATGGATACAAGCCATATGATCCCAAGAATCTCACAAGAAGAGAGGTTGTAGATTGCCAACTCAATTACACCGCTTTGTCCATCCTTCATCAAGCCGTGGGCCCCAATCACATGCCGCATCTTCAACACTTCTCCACCGCCAAAGAGACATGGGATGCCCTTGTCGTCATGTTTGTTGGGAATGAAAGCATGCAAAGAAATCGCTATGACACCTTGACCAATGAGGCCGAAGGATTCTTCATGCGTGATGGAGAAGATCACGTTGACATGTATCGGAGGCTCAAGTCTCTTGCCACCGCCTTCTCTAATGCGGGTGCAACACATATTGATGATGCTTGGATCAAGAGGAAGTTCATAATTGCCGTGATGCCTTTCGAGGGCACGGATATGAAGAGCATTCAAGGGAGACATGATTTCTCCACCATGACCTCTACCCAAGTCATGCAAGAGTTGAGCTCCTACAAAGTGCAAACCAAGAATGCTCTTGACAACCGTGCTAGGGCCATTGGAATGCATCAAGGAGCTTCCGTTGCTTTGAAGGCCAAGGTGTTGACAAGAGAAGTTGAGAATGATGAAGATGGTGAAGAAGCATTGCCTCCATTGAAGGAACAAGAATATGATCCCGTTCTAAAGGATCTAATAGCTCTCACCGTGCAAAAGTTTTGGAACAATCCCCCTAAAGGCAAGAAGTTTGTTGAGGAGAAGACCAAGTCTCGTTATGGTAATGATGGGGCTCAAAGAGTGAGATCTTGCTTCAATTGCCAAGACAAGTACCACTTCATCGCGGAATGCCCATATGAGAATAGAGAAAACCATAGTGGCAAGCTCATCCGCAAGGACAAGTCCAAGGTTGAATACAAGAAACCTCATTTCAAGAAGAAACCTTTCAACAAGAAGACTCCTACCAAGTTTGTGCTCTTGACTCAAGAGGAGTATGATTCCGGGAGTGATGAAGAAGAAGAAACAACAAGTGAAGTAGCCGCTCTAGCTATTGCTTCCACTCCATCTTCGTCATCCCTCTTTGAATCTCCCAATGAAAATCTTCCTCAACGCGATGCCAAGTGCTTCATGGCTAAGGCCACGGAGGTATCATCTTCTCCCAACTCTAAGACCCCTAGTGAACTAGAACATATTGCTTGTCTTAGAGAGGAAGAGGAAAGAGCCTCCTTGGATCGTTTTATGTCTAACATGCAAGGGGAGACCAAGAAGTACTTTGAGCATCTCATGAGGCAATTGGGAGAGGCCCAAGAGGCACTTGAGAAGAAAGGTGAGATTGAGAGAAGGGATGCGGATGAAATTGCATCTCTCTCAATGACTCTTGAAGAAGAGCATGATGGTAGAGTTTCTCTAGAGGATGAACTTGAAACCATTGAAACCACTCACAATGAACTTGTCTCTAAAATCATTAAGGAACGTGATCTTGCTATTGCTAAATATAAAAAGGCTAAAAAGGATAAAGTAGAGTTTGGGGTTGGTCATGGTAAACTAACCGAGGAGTTTGAAAAGCTAACCATTGCTCACAAAGCTTTGGAAAGCCAACACTCATCCCTCAAAGAGTTGCATGAACAACTTCAAACTCAACTTACTCAAGCTAACCATCCTAGCACTTCTACTTCTTCTTGTGATCATGCAAATGTTATTGAAGAAAATGCTAGGTTGAAGGATGAACTTGCAAGGCTCAAGGGTAAAAGCACTCAAGTTGAAAAGGTGGTGCTTACCACCCCACAAGTGGTTGCCTCAAGCACTAATGCGGTCATTTCTAGACCACAAGTGAGTGCTCCAAGGCAACAAGTGGGCAAGCAAGGTCTTGGCTATGTGGCCAAGAAAAGGAACAAGAAGAAGAAGAACAAGAAGAAGAACAAACATGGCGCTTCGGGTGGTATTGTCATGAGGGACAACACTACTCGTAGCTCCTCCGCGGGAACTAACAACCCACACCATTTCTTATATGTTGATTATTATGGTGTTGTGCAAGCTAAATATGTTGGTCCTATTGAGGGTTTTATTGACTACACTATATGGGTTCCAAAGACCCTTGTTGCTAACATGAAGGGACCCAACTCGGGTCCTAACTCTAGTCAATGATCTCTTGCAGGACTATGCTTCCGGTGGGGCTAAATGGATTCTTGATAGTGGATGCACTAATCATATGACCGGAAGCAAAGAACTTGTGACGGAGTTGCAACCAAATGATATCCAAGCAACCGTCACCTATGGGGACTCGTCCAAGTCTAAGGTATCCGGATTTGGCAAGGTTGTGGTGGCTCCCGATATCACTATCGTGAACGTCATGCTTGTCGAATCCCTTGGTTACAATTTACTTTCCGTCCGTTCTCTTAGTAAGATGGGTCTTTCCGTCTTCTTTGATGGTGATATTGTGGTCCTTTTGAGGAGCAAGACTCTTGACGTCGTTCACGTGGGACATGTTGAAAATGAGTTGTATGTGGTGGACTTTTCGAAGTCAACCAACACTCAAGCAATGTGTCTTTTCGGAAAGGCGGACTTGGGATGGTTGTGGCACCGCCGTCTATCCCATGTCAACATGAGAACTTTGCAAAGTCTTCACAAAAGTGGCCTTATTGTCGGACTAAAAGAAAATGTTTCCTTTGCAAAGGATCGCGTTTGTAGGTCGTGTGTTGAAGGGAAGATGCATGATATTGTGCACAAGGCCAAGACTATTATCTCATCAAAGAGGATCTTGGAGCTTCTCCATGTTGATCTCTTTGGTGCCGTGCCCGAGGCAAGTCTTGGTGGCAAGAAGTATTGCTTGGTGATTGTCGATGATTATTCAAGATACACTTGGGTTTATTTCTTCAAGTGCAAGAGTGAGACTCAACAAACCATCATCGATTTCTCCAACGAAGTGCAACGTCAACACAATGTGCAAATCATGGCTATTAGGAGTGATAATGGGTCGGAGTTCAAGAACTATACATTGAATGAATTTCTTAGTGAAGAAGGCATTCGTCACCAATACTCCGCCACTTACACTCCTCAACAAAATGGTGTTGCCGAAAGGAAGAATCGCACTCTCTTGGATATGGCAAGGACCATGTTGGCGGAGTACTCTTCTCCCCAATATTTATGGGCCGAGGCCGTATCCACCGCATGCCACTCCTCCAACCGCCTCTACATCCGCAAAGGCTTGTGCAAGACCCCATATGAGATCCTCACCGGCAACAAGCCCAACGTATCCTACTTCCGTGTATTCGGTTGTAAGTGCTTCTATTTGATCAAGGGTATTAGGTTGTCGAAATTTCAATCCAAAACTATTGAGGGTATCTTTGTTGGTTACGGTGCCGAATCCCACACTTATAGAGTCTATGACAAAGCCTCACGGATAGTCATAGAATCTTGTAGTGTGGTTTTCGAGGAAAATGACGGCTCCCAAGTGGCGCAATTTCATGTTTCAAATGTAGATGTTGAAATGCCTCAAGAAGCCATAGGAAGGATGGGCGTGGGATTCTTCCGCCCCATCGAGGGACACCTTGTGGCGACTCGAGAAGGACTATGCTCTACCCAAGTGGAGCCCTCCTCTACATTTGAAGATCAAGCCAAGGAGCCACCTTCTACACCTAACCGAGAACATATTCAAGACCCTCCTCTCATTGATCAAGTGACTCCGCAAGTCGTACCCACTCCTCTCACTAATGCGAGTCAAGATCAAGGCCAAGATCCTTCTTCCTCGTCATCCTCGTCTCAAGTTGAAGCTAGTGTTGAAGATATTGTTGACGACAATGTTGATGATCAAGGCCATGTTGGTCAAGATGGGGACCCAAATGATCAAGATGATCAAGTGATCCCTCCTCGCAATAATGAGGAGATCGAAGCCCGTCGCATCAAAAGGATAAGAAGAGCTTTGAAACAAATTGATGCCCAAGACAACAAGGTCTTGGAGGATGTTCAAGCTAGAAGATCCACTAGAAGGCAATTGGCTCATTTTTGTGAGCATCAAGCTCATATCTCTATGGTGGAACCTAAGAAAGTGTATGAAGCTCTTGAGGACTCCGATTGGGTTGAAGCTATGCATGATGAGCTCAATAACTTTGAGCGCAACAAGGTTTGGAGATTGGTTGAGAAACCCAAGGATTGCCACAATGTTATTGGCACCAAGTGGATATTCAAGAACAAGCAAGATGAGAATGGCATTGTCATTAGGAACAAGGCAAGATTGGTCGCTCAAGGTTACACCCAAGTTGAAGGCATTGACTTTGATGAAACCTATGCGCCCGTGGCTCGCCTTGAGTCCATCCGTATCCTCCTTGCTTATGCTTCCTCACATAATTTCAAGTTGCAACAAATGGATGTGAAAAGTGCTTTCTTGAATGGTCCACTAAAAGAGGAGGTATATGTTAAGCAACCTCCGGGGTTCGAGAATCTCAACTTTCCCAACCACGTTTACAAACTTGACAAGGCTCTCTATGGTCTCAAACAAGCACCCCGTGCTTGGTATGAGCACCTTCGGGAGTTGTTAGATGATCGTGGTTTCGAAGTTGGGAAGATTGACCCCACTCTCTTCACCAAGAGAGTAAAGGGAGAGCTTTTCATATGCCAACTCTATGTGGACGATATCATCTTTGGCTCAACTAACCAAGCTTTCAATAATGAGTTCTCTAAGCTTATGACTGACAGGTTCGAGATGTCTATGATGGGTGAGCTTAAATTCTTCCTTGGCTTTGAGATCAAGCAATTGGCCCGTGGTACCTTCATTTCTCAAGCCAAGTATACTCAAGACATGCTCAAGAGGTTTAACTTCCAAGAGGCAAAGATCAAAACCACTCCTATGCAAGTCAAGTGTCATCTATCACGCAATCCAAAAGGGAGTAAGGATGTGGACCAAAAGCTCTATCGTTCTATGATTGGTTCTTTGCTCTATCTTTGTGCATCTAGGCCCGATATCGTTTTGAGTGTAGGTGTGTGTGCAAGGTATCAAGCGGCTCCTAAGGATTGCCATCTAATGGCGGTTCATAGAATCTTTCGTTATTTGGTTCATACCTCAAGATTTGGTTTGTGGTACCCAAAGGGGGCACAATTTACTCTCAATGGATATACGGATTCCGATTGGGCGGGTGATCAAGATGATAGGAAGTCAACTTCGGGGGCTTGCCAATTCCTTGGTAGGTCCCTTGTAAGTTGGTCATCGAAGAAACAAAATTGCATATCTCTCTCCACCGCCGAAGCGGAATATGTTGCCGCCGCAAGTGCATGCACCCAATTGCTATGGATGAGGCAAACTCTCAAGGAATATGGTGTTCATTTGGACAAAGTACCTCTTCTATGTGACAATGAAAGTGCTATCAAGATTGCTTACAATCCTGTGCAACACACAAGGACGAAGCACATTGAGATTCGCCACCACTTCATCCGTGATCACGTGGCGAGAGGAGACATTGCACTTGGATATGTGCCCACCAAGGACAATCTTGCGGATATTTTCACGAAGCCACTTGATGATGCAAGATTCATGTTCTTGAGGAATGAGCTAAATGTGATTGATTCAAGGAGTTTGGCTTGACTATCTTGCGCACACCCCTATAGATGAAACGTGTTCGAACTTAGATGTAGGCATGGACATAGGGGGAGTACTATCCTAACGCATTGGGTTCTTCCTCCCCCCATTATGCCCATAGCAAAAAAATTCATTGTAATCTCTTTTTCTAATGTTGAATTGTGAGCTTCAATGTTGAGTTTTGGCAATGCCCCCAAGATATATCTTCGCGGTTGCATACCAAGAACTCTTACATGGTGGCTTCGGCCACCGACCTCTTCATTGCGAAGAGTTGGATCTTAGTTGGGTTTGTCTATTTGTCATTTGATTGAAATTCGTGTGTTTTTTCCCGGCTAAGTGTTTCTTCCTAGGAAAATCCCACTCAATTTTTTTTGTTGGTTGTTTCTTGCTCTTGAGAGGGATAAGTACTAGTCTCAGTTTGGTAATTCTATCCTAAGCCTTTCTCTCAAAAAGCCTTTCTTTCTAAGCACTAGTGTCGTCCGTTGAAAACGAGGAAATTTCGAATCTGGAGGAAGTCGGATTTTCCGGTTCAGTTTTGAACCGGAATATCCGGCTGTACCGGAATATCCGGTTCAAACTTGAACCGGAATATCCGGTTCGGCGAAATCCATATAAACTGGAGCCCGACGGGGATGGGCAGTTCTTGCCCTATTTCCCGTCCGCTCCTCCCCACCAAATCGCCGCCGCCGTGGTTTTTGGCCTCCCGGGCCGTTTCCTCCGCAAGATCTTGGAGATTTGACCCGGATCTTGTTCTCCTCGCGTTTTGGATCGTTTCTACCCAAGCTTTTCTCTCCATGGATCCCGGTATAGTTCAAATCTCTTGAATCTTGGTGCTATAACCTCACCTTCCATGGATGTGTGTTTTTGCTAGCTTGCTTGGTAGATTTCGTTCCGAAGAGGACTCCCCATACATGCTAGAACTCATAGAATAGATCACTTGTTAACAATCCTTGCGGAAATCTGAGATCTAGGTTAATTTTGTGCTGTTCTGAAATTTACCGGAATATCCGGTCCACGACTGAACCGGAATATCCGGGTAACCGGAATATCCGGTTCAGTTTTGAACCGGAATATCCGGCTGAGTCCAGAACGTTTTTAAGGGCAGCCCCAAATGAATCTTTCCCAGATTTCCATATCGATTGTTTCCTGTCATCTTCTCTATGTTTTCTATGTATGTTTGTATCCGTTGTATGACACTAGTGTACTTATCTTGTGCTTTTCCTACTATATCTTGTTTCACAGATGGTGACCACGATCGAAGCGTTCCAAAGCGCAAGAAGCTTGTCTCTACCCGTAACAAGAGGAAACCTCGGCCCAACTATAAGACCGATATTCCGATTCAGGAGTTCAATGAGCTCAGAAAGAAGGATGCTTATCTGTCTCCGAGGGTTGGCAACATTGATGCTCGTTTCTGGAATCTGGAGCAGTCTTACATTTACACTGACATCTATTGTGACTATCGCCATCCATGCCGCCCTATGCATCCATATGACCATGCCGCTCTCAAGGCCAAGGATGAGTTTGCTGATGCTGCCAGTATTGTTGAGCGCTTTGGTTTGGTGAAGCTGATGGAGACCCAGTGCAACTACAACACGCAGCTGGTGATGCAGTTTATGTCCACCCTCGTGTACTCCACTGGTGATATTGTGACCCGTCTGAAGTGGATGTCTGGAGATACACCCTGTGAGGCATCCTTTGAGAGGTTTGCTCGGCGTCTTGGCTACTCTTACAGCGAGCACCCTCCCCTTGGTCACCGTGTCCATGAGGTTGATAGGCCGAGGAGGGAGGTGTCCATGGCTGAGCTCTATGCCCCTGGTTTCGATGTTGGGGGGCTTGAGGGACTGCTTCCTCTTTATGATCAGCTGGTGCGTATCTTCAGAGCTTTTCTGGTGCCAAGTGGAGGTAACAACGATGCTCTCACCACTCCTCTGTGCAACCTTCTGATTCTGGCTAAGGAGTGTATGGAGGAAGAGGACCCGGCTGTCTCATATACTGTGGATGTGATGGACATCATCTTTCACGAGCTCTTTGCTGCTATGATTGGTGGCTTCACCATTCCCTATGCTCCCTATATCATGATGCTTATCAAGTATGAGATGAGGAAGGAGTACACCGAGCTTCCCATGGTAGAGCACAAGGTGAGGAAGCTGTATGTCAAGAGGAAGGTGAAGACTGCGGCTGCTTCTCGGAGTGCCCCGTTTGAGGGTGGTTCCTCTATGGGTGGCCCTTCTAGCTCTCAGTCTGCTCCCAGGGTGCCTGTGTCTGATCTCACCACTTTGCGCAACGTCAGGAAGCTATCCTGGTTTCAGCGCAACGTGCTCTGCATGAAGCTGGACATTCACAAGGAACAGTACAGGGCATATCGCAGGGACACTGATCTGGCCAGCTCGCAGCGTCAGATTCTCCATCACGTGAGTGGTGGCACTGGTGATGTTCCTGCTCCACTTGATGCTCAGTCCTACTCTGCTTGGTCTGCTGAGGATTCCACCCCTTGGGAGAGCATTGAGGCGGCCCTCAGGTCTACTCGGGAGACTGCTGCACGAGCTCATGATGTTGCTGCTGATGAGGAGGAGTCTGATGATGAGCAGGGATCTGGAGACGAGTCGGATGCTTAGACCGTGTCTGGGGCGTTAGTTAGCTATTTCCCTCCTTTTTGGTGTCTCGATGCCAAAGGGGGAGAAGTAGCTATTATAGACTACGGGATTTGCATGGGTTCGGGCACAGGCATTTGCTTTTATCCTTCCTTTGAGCGCTTGTGTCCATTTTATCTTCATTTATCGTGCTTGTGAACTTGTCGTTTATTGTCGTTTAAAACTATGTGTGCTTATGTGTGTGACTATTGGTTATCTGGATACTATCATGGTTATCTATTTTATGGTGTGTTGGTTATCTATCGGATATGTTGAGGAGATTATCTATGTTTGTGCTTGGTTATTCTTGGATATATTGTTCTCGCACAAGGTATATACTTCTTTACACTCAACATATCGGTGATGTTGTCTCATTGTCATGTTTGCTACTTGTTGAAAATCTCTTCCTATACATCATTGCATCCATTTGTGTTTGAGGCAAACAAAAGATATGCATAGAGATAGGGGGAGAGATTTTCATCTTGTTTCAAGCATGGTTTCCGTCAAGGTTTATTGCAAATCTTAGTATTGTCATCTAACACCAAAAAGGGGGAGATTGAAAGTGCATTTCGTTTTCCCAGTGTTTTGTGTGTTAGTTAACAATACTAAGTACATTATTTATCAAGGTGTTTAGTGTGCAGGTGTTATACTTAACATCGGCATCGAGCACTGAAAAGTCGGTGAAGTTTGGCCTGAGGTTGCTACTGGAGTCAACCGGATTATTCGGACCGGATTATTCATCCTGGACCGGATATTCCGGTTGTTGAGAAAGGAGCTCAAGAATGGCTAAGGACTGAGGATCTTGCATACTGGAACCAACCGGATTATTCGGACCGGATATTTCATCCTGGACCGGATATTCCGGTTACTGCGAAAAATTGCTAAGGACTGAAGTTTTGAGCTACTGGAGTCAACCGGATTATTTGGACCGGATTATTCATTCCGGACCGGATATTCCGGTTGCTGCGAAAAACTGCTAAGGACTGGAAGTTTTGAGCTACTGGAGTCAACCGGATTATTTGTACCGGATATTTCATATATATACCGGATATTCCGGTTGCAGTTGAGGAAGTGGAAAAATGACTAAGGACTAGAAGATTTGCGTACTGGCATCTACCGGATTATTTGTACCGGATTATTTCAAATCAACCGGATAATCCGGTCCAGCACTGCAGTTCAGCGTGGAGCAAGCTTACCGGATATTCCGGTCCAAACTTGAACCGGATATTCCGGTACCTTTTTTCCTGCACAACGACTAGTTGTGAGGAGGGACTATAAATAGCCCTCCTCCTCTTCCTCAAGATCTAGTTCTTCCTCTTAGCATTGATGAGCATTTAAGAACTCACCAAATTCCTCATAACTCCCAATCCCTCCACCCAATCTTGAAGATCTTTGGAGGATTGAAGGAGAAGGCCCCGATCTACATCTTCACCAACCCGTTCTTCATTTCCCCCTCTCTAGCTCGAGGGATCTTGCCTAGGGTTTCCTCTTGTGGAGAACCTAGGCATCTTGTTTCTAGTTGGTGATTCAAGAGTTGTTGGGAGCCCCCAATTAAGTTGTGGGTGTGTGCCCCAAGGTGTTTGTAAAGGATTTGATCCCCGCCTCAAAGGGGTTCTATAGTGGAAGGTGAACTAGGCCTTTGTGGCGAAGTTCATCGGAGAATAGGGTGAAGCCTTAGTGGCGTTGAGTAGGCCTTTGTGGCGAGCTCACACCCCTCCAACGAGACGTACTCCCCTAAAAAGGAGGAACTCGGAAATACATCGTGTCTCCGTGTGCTTCCATCGGTTACCTCGTTCCTCCCTCTCTTTACTTACTTGTACTTGTTGCATTGATTACTTGTCTTGTCATATAGGTAAATTCCTCACTAGTTGCACTATCTAGAGAATTTACCTTTCTTGTCAAGCCTAAATTTGAGAAAAATTAAAATTTGCCGTAGCACCTATTCACCCCCCCCCCCTCTAGGTGCCCATACTATACTTTCAATGACCACTATTCAGAATTCTATTGAAGCATTAACAACTCAACTTGCTGATTTCAAGACCTTTATTGAGCAAAGACTTCCTGCTAATGATGAGGACAATGCCAGTGTCCATAGTGATGCTAATAATGGAGTACAGGCTAATGAGTGAGTTGATAATATTGCTGGCCATGGTGCTAGAGGAGAGAGGGGCCGAGGTGGTTTTCTTGGCCGAGGAAATGCTCACTTGGGGCAAGGCGTGTACACCACAATAATGTTCCTAAAAAATAGAGATGATGATGCTTTGGGCAAACCAAAATTTTCAATACCACCTTTCAGTTTTGATACCATGGATGTTGAGGAATATCTTCTATGGGAGCTAAAGATTGAGAAGTTATGGAATTTGCATGACTACACTGAGGACAGAAAAATAAAACTTTCTTCTTCTAGCACCAACCACCAGTAGCATGCCAACCAAACCTTGTTTCTCGATCAAAAAGAGAGCACTTCCAAAAAAATTAATCAAACGTAGATAGGGACAAAAGCCTGGCCGATAGAGGAATAAGTGGATGGGTCTACCTATGGTGGTTTGAAGTCATTCACAAAGCTACTCAAAATCTGAGTTCGATCCTGGCTCAGAAGGAACGCTAGCTATATGCTTAACACATGCAAGTCGAACGTTGTTTTCGGGGAGCTGGGCAGAGTTTGATGGCTATGCTCTTCGTTGGTGGGACAATATTGTGCATCTTAGAGACGAGAATTGTGAGAGACCTATTATCACTTGGAGGACCATGAAGCGAGTTATGAGGGAGAGATTTGTACCACCTAATTATATTCATTCCCAATATGACCAATTGCAATAATTGAGACAAGGTACTATGATAGTTGATGCTTATTATCAAGAGATGGAGATGATTATGCAAAGGGCACGTGTGAGGGAGGAATTGGAGCAAACAATGCAACGTTTTCTTTCAGGTTTGAACTACAAGACTAAAGGCATTATGAGGCACCATCAATATCATGACATGCATGAGATATTCCACCATGCTAGAGAGGTCGAATCCCACTTGGATGATGAGGCAAAAAATTCATCACATGCTAGGAGTCGTTTTCCATTGAGAACACCCACTATTTCGAGTGCAACACCTCCACAATTCGTGGTTCTAAATCTTCCAAGGCCGAGCCTGGTGCTTCTAATGCAAGGAGGAATTCACAACCAGCAGTAAGTACCACAGGGTCTCGTGCATCTACAGCAAGAAACAGGGATATGTCATGCCATACATGTGGAGGAGAAGTTCATTTTAAGAGGGATTGCCCTAATGCAGAAATTATGATAGTGAACGAGAATAATAAGTATGAGACAGGAGATGATGTTGATCCTGATGATGATGATGATGGCTATATTAGTGATACTCCATTGGATCCTTATGCTACTTCTATGCCATCCATTGTTTGCACACGGAAATCTTTGAGTGTGATTCCAAGTCCTGAAACTCAACGCTGCAACTTATTTCAAACTAAACCTGTTATTGGACCTAATATGGCTTGCAAGGTTATTGTTGATGGAGGGAGTTTCATAAATTTAGCTAGCAAAGATCTATGTGCAAAGTTGAATCTGAAATATTTACCACACCCTAATCCTTATTATATTCAGTGGTTGAGTAGCACTGGAAGATGAAAGTGAGATATATGGTGTGTGTGGAATTTCAGATTGATCCATACAAGGATACCATTGAGTTTGATGTGGTTCCTATGATTGTTTGCCACTTGTTATTGGGAAGGCCATGTAAATTTGACAGGAGTGTGAAGCATGATGGGAGAGCAAATACTTATGAGTTGAATTATCATGGGAGGACTATTATTTTGAGGCCTATGACACCACAGAAAATTGTAAAGGAGCTTGTCAAAAACTAGAAGTGAACCTTGAGAGGGAGAGTGAGAGAGCTGAAAGGAGACAAATACAAAATTTGTGGGTTATAGTAGCAAACAAAATTCGAGTGGTAAAAAATAAGAGTGATAGCCTATTATGCATGTTAGCCACTAAAAAAGATTTGACGAAATTTAAAGAGGATCCTACACTAGTCCCTATTGTGCTTATTCACAAGGGAGAGATCTTGCTTTCTAATGACATGACCACTATTTCTCTTGGTGTTTCTCATGTTTTACAGGGGTTCAATGATGTTTGTCAAGAAGAAATTCCCTCGGGGCTGCCACCATTGAGAGGGATAGAGCACCAAATTGATTTGATTCCTGGATCATCATTGCCAAACCGAGCTCCCTATAGGACCAACCCCCAACAAACAAAAGAGATTCAGAAACAAGTGCAAGAGCTACTAGACAAAGGGTATATTCGGATCAGTATTTCTCCTTAGTGCGTAAGAAAGATGATACATGGCGCATGCGTGTAGATTGTAGAGCAATTAACAACATCACTATTCGTTATCGTCATCATATACCACGTTTGGAAGACATGTTAGATGAATTAAGTGGTGCTGTTGTTTTCTCTAAAATTGATTTGTGTAGTGGTTACCATCAAATTAGTATGAAAGAGGGGGATGAGTGGAAAACAGCCTTTAAAACAAATTTTGGTTTATATGAATGGTTAGTGATGCCTTTTGGTTCAATAATGCACCTAGAACTTTCATGAGACTTATGAACCAGGTTTTGAATGATTTTATTCGCAAGTTTGTGGTAGTTTATTTTGATGATATTCTCATATATAGCCACAATGAACATGAACATTTTGATCATATTAGACAAGTCTTGCATGTGCTAAGAGAAAACAAATTGTATGGTAATCTTGAGAAGTGCACTTTTTGCAAAGACAAGGTCAAATTTCTAGGATATGTTGTTTCTAAATATGGAATTGGGGTAGATAATTCAAAAATTGATGCAAGACGAAATTGGCCTACTCCTATTAATGTGAGTCAAGTGCGTAGTTTCAATGGTCTTGCTGGTTTTTATAGAAGATTTGTGAAAGACTTTAGTACAGTTGCTGCACCACTGAATGATTTAACTAAAAAAGGAGTAGAATTCGAGTGGGGGATAGCCCAAGATATTGCATTTGATGAGCTGAAAAACGTTTGATTTCTGCACCATCGTTGATGCTTCCTAATTTCAATAAGCAATTCGAAATTGAGTGTGATGCTAGTGGTATTGGAATTGGAGGTGTGTTAATGCAAGAGAAGAAACCAATTGCTTATTTTTCTGCAAAAATTGCATGGTGCTCAATTGAACTATTCTGTTTATGATAAAAAATTGTATGCACTTGTTAGAGTTCTTGAGCTTTGGAAACATAATTTGTGGCCAAAAGAATTTATCATACATTCTGATCATGAGGCATTAAATTTTTTAAAGAGTCAACCTAATCATAATAAAGACATGCTAAATGGGTAGAGTTCATTGAGTCTTTCCCGTACATCATTAAACATAAGAAAGGATTGGATAACGTAGTTGCTGATGCTTTGTTTAGAAAGAATATGTTGCTAACGAAATTAAATGTACAAGTTTCAGGTTTAAAGAGCTTGAAAGAATTATATGCTGAGCATAATGAGTTTTACATGCCATTTGCTAAGTGTACTAATGTTAAGGCATGGGAAAATTTTCATATGCATGATGGGATTCCGTTTAGAGCTAACAAATTATGTGTGTCCGAGTGTTCTTTGTGTTTGATGTTATTGCAGGAATCTCATAGTGGTGGATTGATGGGACACTTTGGACGCGAGAAAACATTGCATATGTTAGCTGATAACTTCTATTGGGCACATATGAGGCATGATGTTTATAGGTTTGTGCAGCGTTGCATCACTTGCAACAATGCAAAATCAAAATTCAAGCCTCATGGTTTGTATACTCCTCTTCCTGCACCTACTACACCATTGGAGGATATTAGTATGGATTTTGTGTTAGGATTGCCGAGGATTAAAAGAGGACATGATTCTATATTTGTGGTAGTGGATAGGTTTTCTAAGATGTCACATTTTATTGCATGCCACAAGAGCGACGATACGTCGCATATTGCTACTCTGTTATTTAGGGATATAGTGAGATTACATGGAGTACCCCAAGACTATTATTTCTGATCGTGATGTGAAGCTTATAAGCTACTTTTGGAAGATACTATGGGGGAAGCTGGGGAAAAGTTTCTGCTTTCTACTACTCGTCACCCCAAAACTGATGGACAAACAGAGGTGGTGGATCGCACATTATCAACATTGTTGCGATCCATGATCAAGAAAAATCTGCGGGAGTGGGAGGAGTGTTTGCCCCATGTCGAGTTTACTTGCAATAGGGATGTCCACTCCACTACTCATTTATGCCCGTTTGAGGTGGTGTATGGTTTTAAACCCATAACACCACTTGATTTGCTGCCAATTCCCATACAAGAGAGAGTAAACATGGAGGCATCTAAAAGAGCTGATTTTGTGAGTAGAATCCATGGGAAAACAAAGGAGGCCCTAGACAAGAAGGGAAAACATGTGGCTGAGAGAGTTAACAAGAAGAGGAAGGATGTAATATTTCGGCCAGGAGACATGGTGTGGGTTCATTTTCACAAGGATAGGTTTCTCACATTACGCAAGTCCAAGTTGATGCCTAGAGGTGCTGGTCCATATAGAGTGATTTCGAAGATCAATGATAATTCATACAAGATAGACCTTCGAGCTGATGAGTTTGGTGTGATTAATTCTTTTAATGTGGCTGATTTGACACCATACTATGGAGATGACCTTGCTGCGTCGAGGTCGACGCCTTTTCAAGGGGGGGAGGATGATGAGTACATCCCTAATTCTTCACCTATTAATACACATGATGATGCTCCTAGCTATGTGGTGCTTGCGCAAACCCCCTGTGGCCGCACCCATACCCCCTCATATATACCTAGTGTTGTGGCATAGATAGGTTAGACTACTAGGAGAGTGGGACGAAGACGACTACCAACATAGTGGTTGGCAGCAAAAGTGTCAGTTGTAAAGGTGATTTCAAAAAGACATCATCGCAATTCTTAGCCGTTGGATTTAATCTAGATGGTCGTCGTGATCACTTAACGCGAAGCGATAAGTGGAACGAAGAGCGTTGAGATTACATCAAATGGCCCAGAATAGAAATGGCAAGAGTGGACTCGATCTTCTTCTTCAGTTTCGTCAGGCGTATGACAATTCCCCCGGGTTGACAGCATTCTTGTCCTCAAGGATGGAATGAGGGGAAGATCTTCTGCATGAATGTTGCGTCTTACCGTGTAGCTTGTTCTGCAGGAATGTCCTTCCACTTGACGAGACATTGAACCACTGGAATGGAGATTGATCCTTGTACCCGTGCGATGAGTTTCCTTTTGAGCACTACTTCTGGAGCCAAGTGTATTGTACCTTCATCATTGAGCAATGGAAGATGAGGAGTGGGAATGGCCTTAAGTCCCAAGTGCTTCTTAAGTTGGCTGACATGGAAAGTATGATGTAGTTGGCAGCCATCTAGGAGCAGTTTGTAAGAAGTTTGTCCAATTTTGGCTAGAACTCGGAAGGGCCCATAGTATTTGGAATGAAGTTTGAGGCATTTGTGAATGCTGAGGGAAGTGTGTATGTAAGCCTGTAACTTGAGATAGACCATGTCTCCAATGTCAAAGCTTCTTTCCAATCTATTTTTGTCGGCATGTACCTTCATTATTTCTTCAGCTTTTAGCAAGTTGTGCTTGATCTGTTGGGCAATTTCCTCTGTTGTGGCTGTGGGTAGCAAGCCATTTACAGAGTCATCATGAGGTAATAATAGTTCTGCCAACATTGGTGGTTGTCTGCCATAAAGAGAAAAGAAGGGTGTCATTTTGAGGGCGTTATGGAATGTAGTATTGTACCACCATTCTGTAAGTGGGAGCCAGTGGTGCCACTTTTTTTGTTGCGGGAAGGCCATGTCTCAGAAAGTTTTCCAGGCATTGATTGGCCCTTTCTATTTGGCCATTAGTCTGTGGATGGTAAGAAGTGCTGAAATGCAGCTTGACTCCTAGGGATTTGAATAGGTCTTGCCAAAGTGTGCTTGTGAAAATTCTATCTCTGTTAGTTACAATGACTGAAGGGATACCATGTAATTTGAATATGATTCTTTGAATGCTTTGGCAACAGATGTGACTGTTATTGGGTGTTTTATGGCAATGAAATGTGCATACTTGGTGAACCTGTCAACCACTACAACAATAAGACCTTTATTTTCATATAGGGGCATGCCTTCTATGAAATCCATACTGATATGGGTCCAAGAAAAATCTGGTATAGGGAGGGGCTGTAAGAGTACAGGATATTTGCAATGATCTCCTTTATTGAGTTGGCAAACTGGACACTTCTTCACAAAGTCAATAACTTGTTGTTTCATACCAGACAAGTGAACTAGTAATTTAATTCTTTTGTATGTGGCTTTTTCTTCAGAGTGTCCTCCCAATTCTAAAGCATGTAGTGACTCAATGACTTTGTGTCTTAAATCAGTTGTGTTGCCAATATATATTTTATCCTTGTATCTCAAGATTCCTTTGGATAATACCATATTGGGAATGGTGTGTGGATTTACTGCTAGCTGATGTAGGAATTCTTTACACTTTTTATCCACTGCGTATGATTTGGTATGATTTGGTAACATCAGTTATCCAAGCAGTTAGTGCTGCACTTGTGAAGAGGGAACACACCTTGTGTTTGATTCTAGATAGTGCATCTGCCACTATATTTTCTTTTCCATTTTTGTACTCAATTATATAATTCTAGCCCAATAACTTGATGAGGAGTTTGTGTTAAATGCCTTGTGTCACCTTCTGGTCTTGAATATATTTGAGACTTTGCTGGGTTTTTTACTACCACAAATGATGCCGAAAAATTGTGTTTCCATTTCTTGAGTGCCTCCAGGATGGCCATTGCCTCATTGTCATATGTTGAAAGTCCTGCAGACTTGGGCCCAATTGCTTTACTCATGAACGAAATGGGTTTTCCTTGCTGCATGAGTACAACTCCTATTCTTGTGCCAGGAGCATCTGCTTCTAGGAAAAATGGTAAGGAGAAATTTGGCATAGCTAGGACTCGAGTAGTCATTGCCTTTTTCAGTTCTGAGAATGCCTTTTGCTGTTATTCATTCCACTGATAATTATCCTTTTTCAAAGCATCAAACAGAGGTCTGCATATAAGGCCATAATTCTTAATGAATCTTCTATAGTAACCAGTAAGGCCCAAAAATCCCCTTAATTGAGTGACATTCTCTGGAGTTGGCCAGTTGAGGATGCTTTCTATTTTGTCGGGATCATTGGCCACACCCTGCCCCGTGATAATGTGGCCCAGATATTCTATCTGCTGTTGTGCAAATGTGCATTTTGACAATTTGGCATAGAGCTTATTCTGTTGCAGAATAGTAAATACTTCTTTGAGATGGGAGATGTGCTCTAGCATAGTTTTGTTGTACACAAGAATGTCATCAAAGAAGACCAAGGTAAATTTCATGACAGTCTTCTCCAGGATGGAATTCATGAGTTGTTGGAAGGTGGCAGGGGCATTGGTTAAGCCAAATGACATGACTACATATTCATAGTGGCCTTGATGTGTAGTGAAGGCAGTTTTGTCAATATCTTCCTCCTTCATTCGAATTTGGTGATATCCACTCCTCAGGTCAATTTTTGAGAAAAAATTTGCCCCGTGTAATTCATCCAGTAAGTCCTCAATGATTGGTATTCGATACTTATTTTTGACTGTTTGCAAGTTTAGTTTCCTGAAATGAATGCATTTTCTCCATATATGGTCCTTCTTTTTCACTAATAAGGCAGGAGAAGATTATGGACTGGTGATGTCCCCAATTACTCCTTTTTCTAGCAAGTCCTTAATGATTTCCTTCATTATTCCCTTCTGGTGATGTGGCAGCCTGTATGGCCTTTGGTTAATTATATGGGCCCCAGGATTAAGTGGAATGGCATGGTCACAACTTCTTTTGGGAGGCAGTTGCTTTGGTTCTTGAAAAATGGATTCATAGTTGTGCAATAGCGCTGTAATGGCAGGACTGTGATGTGTAAGGGAAATTTTCTCACGCAAGACTGGATGTATTAGGAGAATTGCCCCAAAAATTGCAGTTTGTAACAACTTGGAAGAGATGTTAGCTTCTCATATATCTACTGTGCTGGGGAGACTTGTGTCTGTTATTTTCGCTGTCATGTTGCCTTCTACTGTAGCTTGTAATGTCATTTTCTTGAAGTCCAGAGTGACAGAGTTGTGCTTGTAAATCCAGTCTGCCCCTAGGATCACATCATAGCTTGTCAACTGCAAGATTTTGAAGTTTGAGGAGCATTTATGGCCTTAGATTGTGTAAGTGCAAGTAGTGCCAGCATATTTTGTCCAAAGTGTTTCACCATTTGCCACGGTCACTTTCATTTGCTCTGCTGGGGTCAGTGTGCAATTTGAAATCTTGGAAAATGTGGGGGTCATGAATGTTGTTGTGCTTCCAGAGTCCACGAGGGCAGTGGCCATTTGATTGTCAATTGTCAAGGATAATATAAAAGCATGTTTTCCTTTTGGACTGCCTTGTAAGGTATCCATGGATAAATTCAATTCTGCAGCTTTATTTTGGCCTCCTTCTTCTTCTTCAGTGTCAGTATCTTCTTGCACAATAGACAATTTCTTGTTTTCTGGTTTGCATTGCCTGTATTTGAGCCTTTTTGCTATTTTGCATATTTTTTTGTGACCAAGAAACCAAGGTTCTTCACATCTAAAACAGACCTTGAGGGCTTTTGCTCTTTCAATTGCATCTGCAGGTGAGTTTGTCACATGTGTTTTTGCTTCACATGATAATTATTGCCGGAGAAGATTTTGGCGGATATGCTTGCTCTATTCTTCTTGCCATCCACATGGCCTTTTGCACTGAGTTTGGTTGATGACACTGTAGGTGTGCTTGGATGTTGTCAGCCAATCCAAACACAAATGACTTGATATAATAATCTTCAGGTAAACCTGGTTTGTCCCTTCTCATGAGGTTTAAGGCAGCTTCAAATTTCTATAATTGTCCACGGTAGTTGTTTGTGTTAAGGCATGAAGGTCCTGACATTATCACAAGAAGAGTTTGTTGCAAATATGTCAGAGATACTTGTACAGAATTTATGTCAGGCCACATTCTGTGCAATAAATCCAGTTCCTCTCCACCACAGCATTGCATCACCAGTCAAGTATGTGACAGCCACTTCTATTCTCTGTTCAAGTGGTGTCCTAGAAGCATCGAAATACATTTCCACAACCTGTATCCATGAGTCAGCATCCTTTCCACTGAATTCTAGTATATTCATTTTAGCAGGCTTCACAGTAGGAGTAATTCTCCTATTTTCCACTAGGGCAAATTGAAGTCTATTTTTGGCATGTGGTTGTTTTGCTGTATTTTCTGCCTGTTCATCATCCTCAGGGATGTGAATGTGGTCAGGTTATCCTTGTTTTGCTAATGGCTCATGAACAGTAGTTGTAACTTTGCCAAAATGAGGATGCCTGTAGGGGTTTTTCTGTAACCCATCTAAATTCAATTCCTTTCCATTCACATCATGCAAGGTTTGTGTTCCTGTCAGCTTATGTGTTTGTATCTGCTTGCTAGAAGTCACTGAATTTTCTCCATTGGGTGGTGTATCTGGTGTAGTGCTACCTTGAGCTATGGGGGACATGGTGGCAGAGTCCAGATTCTTGGCTGCAACAATCTCTCAAAATTGGTATGAATGTTCTGAAAATTTGTCTTCATACTTTGAAAATTTGTGTTGACCAGCTGGCGAAATTCATGAAAAATTACTGCTTGTCTTCTGCCCCGTATCGCTGGAGAGTCTGTATGTCCGGAAGCATGGATTTCATCTCGAGTAAACCAATGTCATCTGATTCGGTGGGCTTCTCCATCGAGTTCTTTGAGGGATTTTACACGGAAGCAGAGTGCTTGGGAAACCTTGCAGAAATAATCAGAAAGACTACAAGGTTTTTACCTGCTTCAGTGTTGTAAATTCTACCGCCGCCTGTCTCCGTTGCTGATCGCCTCCAGCGCGGCCTTGTGATGCACGGAAAAGGGAAAGAACGGGGATTTTACCGTCGAGGAGGTGTTCCTTGGCAACCAATTCTTGGCCCTGATCTGCACCCGAGCAGTCTACCGCCACCTGATCGCCTCCTGGAGTTTCTACCGTCGCCAAAGGATTTGCCTCCAACTTCACGCTCTAAGACATTTGATACCACTTGATATGCTCTTGCTTATCTAGGAACAATCTATCGGATCTTCAGAAGAGAGCATGGAACTTCGCGGAAGGAAATTGAAAACTTTATTAAGCTACTTGCCGAGACACGAGTTATAGCCAGACCACGAACAATGGCGGTGGAGGGGGATAAACCCTAATACACGATCATTCGGTTACAAGCCTCGGGGGCTAAATAGGAGAGTCGGAGGAAGACGACAGCCAACATAGTGGTTGGCGGCAAAAGTGCCAGCTGTAAAGGTGATTTGAAAAGGAACCATCGCAATTCTTAACCGTTGGATTTAATCTAGACTGTCGTCGTGATCACTTAACGCGAAGCGGTAAGAGGAACGAAGAGCGTTGAGATTACATCAAATGTCCCAGAATAAAAATGGCAAGAGTGGACTCGATCTTCTTCTTCGGTTTCATCAGGCACATGACAATCGCTCGTGCCAAGGGAGAAAAGAGGCACCAACGGGTATGACTTACCGGTGGCAGTGGGTAATTTCAAACAAAAAATGATTCTCACCACGATGGAAGCAAGGGTCGACCTGCTATGGAAATTACACTAGGAGAAACAACTGTGTTTGGATAATCTGCTATGAAAATTAACCCCTTTGGTTTAGATTCTGCTTTTCCACCGCGAAGTTGGTTTTGGAAGCCAAACCAAACAGACCCTTCGACGCACAGTGCGGGCACTGTAAAAGATTCCCAGCATAGGCTAGCAGATAGGTTAACACAATTCATGGTGAAACCAAATTTCTCAAATCACACAACACTGGTTGGAATCTCTTATTGAACAGGTAATTCAGCAGGTAATACATAGATTAAAATTATTTATAGAAAAAAGGGGGCATTATCGCATTCCTGGTACAGTCAGTTCGATAAAATTCGTCCCACAGCAAGGTCACCAGTATATATACTACAACAACGGGATCAAGGCACATCATTCGCGGAACCCGGCGTCAGCAAGTGAGTGTAATCTTGTGTGTGTGTTATATATGGCAGGGATAAATAAGAATGGTTACCCCGTTTATTTTCACACGTTAACTGGATATCAAGGGGGCAAGCAAGAACATTTTCCTGCCTGAATGCGAGACACGATGAAGCACCGGTTTGTGGAACCTCAAAGGAGCGGCAAAATGTCGGATCGATGAGCACCTGTACAGCTTCAGCTCTTTGAATGTGTGGAGATAATTACTGAATAGTGAAGAATGGGAGGCAGAATGGAGATAAGGCCGAGGAGGGCTTATGACGCCTCTCTCTCGGCACTTCCATCTCCAGAGGGTATCTGCTGGGAATCAGATTGGGAAACCCGGTGAGGCCTTCCAGAACCTCCGTCGAGCAGTCTTTCTGAATGCCCAGGTGAGGGTGCCAACTGATAGGGCAAAGCTGGCACATCCCCTATTCGTGAGGTTGCGGCTCCATACATAAGGGTTCCCATAGGATGGTCAAATTTGCAGTTAGGACCAAACTTGCAGATGCCATAACGAGAATAAAAGGTACAGACAGGCTCTCCCTGTTAGCAAGAAAAAGAGTGAGTTGAATAACATTTTCCATTTGGACATAACATGTTTCCACTGTATGTAAGTATCTAGTTGTGGGATAAGTAAAGTACTAAGTCATCGGATAGTCTAGTCCTGATGCCTAAACTTCATAACAGGAGGAAACTTTAAACAAATAAACATTGAAGTTACTCATCTAAGATTTCCAAATTCAACACATGCCACTCCAGCTTTAAATTGGTGAACAAACAAGAAAAAGATAATACTTCTACGCATTTGAAGTAAAAAAATGGGATCAATTAGGCCTGATCCCAAAATTTTAGGGATCAACCAACATTCGTGTTGGACAGTACTATTTCACATAACTCCTTCCCTGATAAACTTACCCAAACACTTGGGCTTCAAGAAATGGACATCTTTGGTCAGTTCCCACTTTTCAATACTCCCTCCGATCCTAAAAAAGTGCCGTGGGAAAACAACAAAGACAGGTATAACTCATAGTGTAACTTCCAACACTTTTTTAGGATCGGAGGGAGTACCTATTTAAGGGTTATGCCAAGAGATTTTTGTTTACTCATTAGTACCCCAAGGACAGAAACAAACAGACATATGTTCTGCAGGATTGCAATATCGAATTCTTGGGCAAAGAAATATTACCGGGCGCAGAGGCAGACATAGTGAACTCAGTGCACAGTCTGGAGCAGGAACCATTCGCTCCTTTGGGTGATTAAACTTGCAAACAGCACCAAACTTACAGTCTCCAGTTTTCATATAGAATTGACACTCTGCTTGGTCAGGTCTCTCGGGAAATATGTTCTCCCCTTGTACTGCATAAACTCCGAGTGGAACGGAACCAGCTTGGTATGAAGGGAACACTCCATGATCACCCATACCAGTTGTTTCATTCTGATGTGAGCCAGAGTAGTAATGAGTGGTTCCAGGTGCTCTCTGCTGGTCATCCGAAGAAGAGCCCATTTGTGCCTAAGAGAGCATGAAAAAAACTGATACTCTTATCGCGTCCACAACTCCACATGATGAGTAAAAAGATGGCATCAACTAATACTAGTGTCATGTAAGTCGCAAGACTTGATAATTAATATTGAACGGAAGCAAGTATTATTATCAATTCTGAAGTGAAGATGCCAGCAGTTAATACAAGTTTGACACAACTTTGTCAGTGAAAAACAGATGAAAGGAGGGAACATGGTTGAAATAGTTTTGCCATGTATTGGAGGGTCTATTTTGCGTTGAGACAGGAATAGAACATATACACAGACACTGCAAACGTATTAATCGGTCCTAGGTACAACAAAAATTTCAAACTCCAGTTTTCCTGATGCAGAAAGAGACTCAATTAAAATAGCATGATACTTGAGTGGGCACACATTAGTTTGTTTTGAACAAAACACAGCAAAAAACTCCGTGCTGCATGCTTCTATGACCATAGCTTATTGAGGGTGAACACATGATACACATTAAGATAGAGCAAAAAATGCAGTGAAGGTTTTGCAAGAAAAATAAGATGCTATCAATTGTTGGAAAAAGGGTAAAAGTACATACAGCATAAGGATTCCACCCTGGAACTTGGACAAGGCCCTGAGGAACAATCATTTGTGCATAACCAGAAGGACCAGGCCACCGAGGGCTTGCAATAAATGAGGCCGATCTTGACATGCTCCAGTTTGTTACAGCCCCAGGATAAGTATTTTGACCAGGTGAGGTTGCAGACTGTCCTGGTGAATAAATAGAGCTACGTACAGAAACCATTGTGCTAGACGGTTGTGGATGATGAAACTTACATGTGCTTGCAAATTTGCACTGCCCAGTTCTCAAATAATAAGTGCATTCCTTCTCATTCTACAATAATAAATTTCAAGTAGATAAGTTGATCATGCAAAACAGCTAAGCAGTGGAGGGAAGTCGGAACTAAAATCATAGAAGTTCAGTACAAACCGGACGTAGTGGGTAGCCTAGAACATTCAACTGTGCACGAGTTGCAATTGCAGCCTTCTCTCTGGGATGATGGAACTTGCATGTTGCTCCAAACTTGCACGTTCCAGTCTTGAGATAGTACTGTAAAAGAATGCAGGATATGAGTTTTCTTAAATATAATTCATCAAAATTAAAGCACAGTTTAATACAAAGCATTAGTCTAGGTAGATATGATAAGTTAAGTTCAAGTGTTATCACTCATACAGTGTCTCTTCAGAGCTGTTTTCTGTAACTAAAAGAAGAACACAAAGAAAATACATTCCTTCCTGTCAAAAAGAATTGTCCAGGAATTGCATTGAACACATAATACTCTGACTGACAGCTACCAATTATTCCAACAGCAGAGCTTCCAGTTTTAACATATACTTACCAAACACCTCAATTCTCGACCAAGGTACCATAAGTAATTTAGAAACCAGCTAATCTTAACAAACAATCATACATAAGAAGGTCAACACAATGAAATGTGGAAAAAATGATTTAGGGAGTCAATAAGATATTAAACTCACTTGACACTCGGGTTGACCAACTCGGTAAGGATACTCGCCTTTCATCCTTGCAGCAGCAACAGCCTGAAAAGTTCGATCAAAATAACTGAAGTCAAGACCAAAGTAAATATTAAGCAGAAATGGAACAAGGTGAGAAATCCTAGGATCTTGAAGATTCAATTTAGTATTCCCCTGTTAATAAGTATACATACATAGAAAGAGCATCACCTTTTTGCTCACTGTATATTTGATAATAAGATTAAGGGGAGAGGATTTAGTCTGTTCACCTATTTTTTTCTTTAGTAGGGTCATTTTTTAAATGAAAATGAGTAGGGAGATATTTTATATAAATAAAGCCCATGTACAGTGCACAGAAATATGGAAGCTTAAAGCATTACATCAGAATTGTATTATATTCACTACAGGAAGTGATCATTTGAGTAACATGCCAATGTGTGTTAGTGTGTGTGTGTATAGAGAGAGAGAGAGAGAGAACGTAAGAAAATATATACATGACATAAACCTTTTATTGATGTGACGCTACAAAAAATAATGAAAAAATACACATTTTTACGTTGTTTTTATGACTTTTATGTTGCTATGACTCATATTTTTTCATTTTTATGCCGAGTATTCTCTTATGGATCAAACATGAACGTAAATATATATATATATACATAAACATCCAACAGCTAACAAATTGGCTAAATGAGTGACAAAATAATCTAAATTCTTAAACAAATGGCTAACGAGGAGGCTGCACGCCTTCAATAAACAGTTGGCTGGCCTGTTTAGCTTTAGGACCAATTTTTAAACTTGTTAACCATTGCCATTCGTCATTGTCTTGAAATCTTCAGATCAACATCACCATGCTAAATGATGCAGATTATGGAAGTAATCAATGGCTGGTCAAAGAATATGCTCTCTTTATAACATGTTTTCTGTAGCATGTTCACTAAGAAAATAAAACATGGAAAAATGGAGAAGGAAACCGATTCATTCAGAGCTATAAGCAGGGTAAAAAATTGATCTAACTGCCAGGACCCAGTACTCCTGATTCATTTTTTAATACAAATCAAGATTCTAGCACATCATTTCCATGCAATTATTTTAAACTATCTATCAATTTTTTTTGGTTTGTACTTCATTACACTTTTAGAACCTTCTCAACTTGTTGATGATTAGTGAGCCCATCCAAGTTTTTTTTTTTTTTGAAATTGAGCCCATCCAAGTTTAATACACCTATATTATATAAATTAGACTATTCAGTTTCTTAACAAACACTGTAAGAAAGGTGATGGATGCAACAATTGCTGAAAGGGCTTGAGGACAATAGAAGTAACAGTGTGGCAAAACCTTCAAAGTTCAAAACAATACGTTGCAAGGTCTTTGGCTATTAGTTATATCCAACCTTACCTTGGGAGGATACAACTATGCTAGTGTTTGTATCCAATTAGGATTCCTTGTCTTGGGAGTCAAATTATGACATTGAGTTTGTATTATAGAGATTTAGGCCCAGCTCTCACAAGCTGGAATTACTGTTCAGTAAACAGTACCCGACCTAGAAGGTCTACATAAGAGATGTATCCCTATTGTAACGGAACGCAAGAAATGAACTGTTGCTATCCTTACCCATCTAGCTTCTCTATCTATCCCTATTACCTTTCTTCCCGGCCAACCTTCCCTACCTTATGAGTACTTGATTTGTTGTTTACAAAATCTGGTATCAGAGCTAACCACCATGGCTTCTGATGCGGAGAAGGACAAGCCAGCAACCTGAACCAACAACGACATCATGACTGCCGTCCTCGGCCTGCGTAGGAGCATGATAACCATCCAGGATAATGTCTCGGTGCTGGAGATCCACGAAGAAACACTGGAGCTCAAACCAGGAGGACACGAAGGGTTGTTCATGCATCCTGCACATCTGCCACCATCAACATCATTTTTGCCACAGATGCTTGTTAGCCTATAGCTGATTGTGCAGCGAACCCGACCACAGCAGCCCCATGGCCAACAAACAAGGGGGTCGCTACCTGCGATACCAATCACATCACCACCTCTTGCGCAACAGACCCCACTTCCAGGATGGCAGCAGTTTGTTGGTCCACACACACCGCCGGAGTTTCCCTCATACAATGGCAAGGAAGATCTGCTTAGATGGTTAAGCTGATACCAGCAATTCTTTTGAAGACAGCAGACACCGTAGACAAGTAAAGTCCAGTTGACTGCTTACCACATGACACACACTACAGAATAATGGAACTCCATATGCAACTGAAAGGTAATAAGAGTATCCCGAGCTGGGTGCAGTTCCATGACCATTGTCGACTCCAGTTTGTCCTCCTGTTGGATCAAATTGCTTGGGGAAATTGACAAGGCTTCGGATGATCAGAACCATGACAGCTTATCAAGATAAGCTCCTTGTCTTGTTGGGCCACATTAATGCCCTATTGATTCAGCAACAAATATCAATGTTGGCTTGACTGATCTTCTCAAGATTTGTGGAGCTGCAGAACCCACACATTCCTTGAATGGTGGCTTGCTGCCTGATCAGCTTAGTGTCTTCCGTAATTCTTCCTCCCATATCCAATGAGAATCCAGTTTATTCGTCTCCTGTTGTTGGCAACCTTACTGTGTTACTGTCAGTTCCAGTTGGCAAAGAATGCAGAGTCTGCCAATTGACGGCCGCAGAGATTGCAGCAAGAAGGGAAAAGGGCTCACGCTTCAACTGCGACAAAAGGTTCTCGAGGGGCCTCGTTGCCAGCGCCTTTTTTACCTTGGAAGTAATTGATGATGCTAACAAGGAAGATCTTCCATGAGTAACAGCTCAAGGACGATCTGTATCTCCAGGGGGAGAATAATGTTGTGGTATCTAAGAGAATCTTGTTGGCTGTTTGATGGACCTAATCCTGAGGTATCCAGGATGTGTAGGATTTCTTGTAGAAGTAAAGAGTCTAGAGTCTTTGTGTTCAATTCAATTTGGAATAGCTATGTAAAGGACCAACTTTGTAATAGTTTCCAGCTGTTACAAGCTGGAGTTACGTGAACAGTAACCAGTGTAAAAGGTCTATATAAGTATGCCTTTGTAAGGAAACCAAGCAATGAAATATATATTCCCTACATGTGCTTCTATTCTACCTCCCTAATTCTCCAATCTTTCCCAACTACCCGTCTATTATATCACGGCGCATACACGGCAACGGCCCTCGTGTTCAGTGAGCACTCCACCCTGCAACCTTCGTAGCCAACGATGACTAGAACATCAATATGATAACTGAATGAGAAAAAACTGCATATGTAGGTCAGGTACCATCTTCCTATTTGGGGGATGATTGAATTTGCAGGTTATCCCGAACCTACAAAGTCCAGTCCTCATATAGTAACTGCAATCTGGTTCTCCTACGCGCTCAGGGTATGGGCCAGATTCCATAGACTCTCCTAAAGTCATTTGCCACATTGCTTCTGCAAAATCATTGAGGAATCATGTCAGCAGTCACTTCAAATAAACAGAGTAAGTCTAAGGTAGAAGGCAATGCTAGAATTTTATACTGGAGACAGCAGGCAATGTTTTATTCCCAACCATGAGTCAAGTTAGAATTGATCTAAATATTTTTAGTTGCATCGATGAGAAAAAAAGAGAGAAAACAACTTGTGATGTTAGCACACGAAATAAGGACCTTCAGTTATTAGTGTGGGTACTCACGATTTAAACTATTTTTTTCCTTTGAAACACCTAAATGTGTGTCATCGTGTATTAGATAAGTGTTATCGTGACAAGAAAAGAGCGTGGAGCCAACAACACAATAGAGACGAACAAGCAATCTCATATAGATATTGCTTTTTTTTTTCAAGATGACGACAAACATGAAACCAATTCTAACAACTGCTATACAACAGTGCTGATCATACAAATAACCGAGCACCGTGATTTCGGATAGAACACTCAGACTTACTTCTCACCGAACCTGGTTAAAGTTTACAATAATTGGTGATGAAACACAGATGAGAAGAAGGAACTTCTCATTCCAAGAAAGCAGTGCTGATCATACAAATAACCGAGCATGCTGATTTTTCTGATGAAGGGAATATATTAATACCAAGCTGATACTGATAGTGAATACTGAAAGACATGATAAGGGGAAGTGGAGCTACTAATGGGGGGCAAGAGAAAAGAGCAAGCAAATTAATAAAAGTCTCGTCACTACTTCAGAGAAGGGATAAAAGATCAAACATCATTCTAACAAAGTACAATCCCATGCCATTCTCATTCGAAGTGTTTGACGGAGTGGTAAATTACGACCACCACTACCTCATGACACAGCAGAAAAAACCAAGCTGTACCGCAAATCCTAGTGGGGTCGAAAGCGATTCCACTAAAGTAGTCACCTTTATGCCAAAAGTCAAGTAAATTTCTGTTTGTTTCCTGATTCTCGAAATTGCAACTGTAAAACAGACGGGTTCTCCCACTCCCTTCGCAAGCTAAAAAAAACTCACTAGAAGCCTGCCCTGTAAAACCATCTCTTCCTCAAATAGAATTTAACCCCAAGAGACACACATAGAAATCACAGGCAGACTAAAATTAAATTCACATCCCCCAACCTAGCGGGATTGAGGGATTGTAACAGCATTGAAGCCACCGACACAAAGTAAAAAAAAAAAAAAAAAAAAAAAAAAGCGGAGACACGAAGCAACGATCTCAAATCCATCCTGCGCGGCTCGACAGACACACGCCAACCCAATCCGCGCATACCCCCGCAATGCCAGGGCATGGGGGCGTAAAGAGCACGGACCAAACCCTAACGTGCCTTGCCCCAATTCCGCTCCGGAAGGCAGCTTTTCTCCAACCAGAGCGTACACACCCTTGACGGAACCCCCAAGGAAGTGCGGCACCGGCAGCGACCTCACACGGCCACCCGCACCAAATCGCATGCCCGCGACATTGCAACGGCGAGGGCGCGCGTGCACACACGCGCGCACAGGAGGGAAAAGAATAAGACCTATTATTATGACAGCTAGCGGCTATCACCTTCGGTGGACCCGTGGTGGGACCCGATCGCCAGGCCGGCCGGCGAGGAGGACCCCTCCCCGCCGCCGCCTACTCCCGCCGCAGCCATCACGTCCGCCGCCCCCGTATCAGATCAGAGGCGCGGTAGAGAAGGTTGAGGAGTGGAGTGGGGGAGAAGCGACGCGAGAGGAGGAGGAAGTGGGGAGTTGGAGGAGGAGCCAAGCGTCCGTCCCCCTGCTCGGACAGCCAGACGTTTTGTTCCGCACTACACTGCTCCCTTTTTCACCCGCGCTGCCAAACCGAAACCACCCGCGGATGCAATTCCCGGACGCACCCCAGCGTGCACACAAAGCGTTGTCCCTTTCTCAGCACCCTCTCTCACGGCCACATCGGCGTAATAACCCTATTATATCATGTTACAATGAGTTTCTTAGCGCGGGCTCATAAACATTTTGCTTATGTGGTACACTACTTAATGATGGGAGAGAGAGTGAGGTTGATATAACATTGGCACGCTATCATAGATAAAAATGGTTAATAGTCCAATCACATCCATGTATGAGCACCAAATCATTAAATTTAGAGCCTCTAAGAGCAAATTCAATAGTATAGCCAACATTTGGCTATAAGGACTTGTCACGTCATCTGTAACCAACCATAGAGTCAACATGTACAATAGTTAGATAAAAAAGTATGTTGCTTTATTAAGACATGGCCCACATTACACTCTCACAAGACGCTTAGGAGCACGTGTTGCAGCTGGCTCTTGCATGAGAGCTCACCCACCTTCTCTCTCCTCTTCTCTCCTCCATGTCATCACAAAAATGATATTTTAATCCTTATAGCCTGCTTACGTCATCTTATTATACTTGCTCTAAGAAACAGTTAGTTTCTTAAATTATTAATGCACATATAATAACGTGCTAAGAAACTATGCATTGGGACAGGCCTAAGAGAGTGGATAGGAGGGCAGTTATTAGGTCCAAAGAAGCTCAAAGGATCTCGCAAATTATTGATCGTTTCTGTCATGAATCGGGCCAAACTCCGAAATGGAGAAAATATGAAATTCTCTTTGCCAAAAATGTCACTTCACAGGTCAAACAAGATATTTGTGCTACCTTTTCAGCCCCATACATAGACAATTCCTTCTTCCACCTTGGTCATTCTCTTACTACCTCCGTTCCGTAAAAGAAGGTGTTAATTCTTTTGACATATAATTAATATCATTGTATTCCTATTCAAAAGTACTTCACTATGGCTATGAGTTCTATCACATATATCACATATTAAATGTGCAATCCTTAGTTAAAACCTCGGTCAAACAAAGCGAAAAACGTCTAGGTAGTATTTTTTTCATCCAAAGACAGATCGGCTGCATATGCATCATTTACGACAAATTCAGATCCAAGCTCTCCACCTATAAAGCAAATCGCCTCTCACATGCAACCAGATTAACACTCATAAAATCAGTATTCTCCTCAATTCATGTCTATTAGAGGTCAAATATCTTTTTCTCAAAAAAGTTTACTATCAAAACTCACGTTAATTATTATGAATTTCTGGTGGACAAGCGTTCAAGATGAACAAATTACAAAGAGCCTTTGCCTTCGGGCATGGGCAGATGTTTGTACGCAAAAAAAATGTGGTCTTGGTATTAGGAACTTACAGGCAATCAATCAAGGTCTCATCCTGTCAACGGCATAAAATTGGCGAAGAAGCCACACAGCCAAATAGCCCAAATACTGGAGGCTAAATATCATCATGATACTTCCATTTGGAGAGCCAAAGCAAACAAAACTAAATCAGCTTTCTGATCTGCAATACTCAAGGTAAAACCTCTACTTATTTTAGCAACTCTTTGTTAGATTATCGATGGGACGATTTCTATTTGGATTTCTCCTTGGTTTGCTGATTGTGAACCATCTATGATACCTTTCGTGTACCCTACTCAAGTGAAGGATCTTTGGATTCTCGGACAGGAAATTCGAACGCACAATTAATTAATTCTCTGTTCAGCCCCAAAACCGCAAACAAAATTCTCGAAACACCCATTATCAATGCAGATGACCTTGTGATGTAGCCCACCCTACTCCACCAAGTGCACCGATGACAAGATCACGCGCAAAGGCCATTCATGATAAGTTGAACTCGCTCCTCTAGTTACATACTTTCGGTAACTTGGCGGACGGTACGCTACCTCATGGATCAACACTTTGTGTACTCAGGTTCAAACCCACCACGGAGTCCCCGGAAAGCACCCAAGACGATGCGCGAGAAGGTATCAAGAAGGGTGGAGAAGACGGCATCGAAATCGGAGTCCCGACGGAGAAGATAGGGGAAAAAGGACCCCCCCGGCCCCAGGAGCCGGCCAGGCCGGCCTCCCCCACCTCCAGGCCGGGCACCCAACAGAGGGGGCCGGCCTCCACCCCGGCCCCAGGCCGGCCACCCCCTCCTCCAGGCCGGACCCCCACCCGAGAGGGCCGGCCTCCACCCCGGCTCCAGGCCGGCCCCAGGCCGGCGTGCGCCTGGGGGCGCCCCTCTGCCCCCACCCCGGCCCCATGGCCGGCCAGGCCGGGCTCCCAGGCCGGCGTGGGCCAAAATGCACGCAAATGACCCGTTTTCGCCTGTTTTGACCCCCGGCTATATAAGGACGACCCCGAGCTAGATCTAGGGTTTTAGAGTTGAATTTAGAACATTTGGAGCTCAGCTCTCTTATATCCCTCTTTGAGTAACTACTCCTACGGTGTGTACCTAGGAACGTATCAAAGCTACTCCTCCGACTTCGTCGAGGATCGTATCAAGGCACATCTCAACTACTTGTCCTCTCACTTTCGGGTTTCAGTCAAGAGTTATCCAATCTTCCTCTCGTTTATCTTGAGGTTCTATTGGCGTAGTGGTACCGGCTACGGGTGTGAGACGGTTTGTATCAAGGTGAGTTCAGATGGATCGATTGTTTCGTAGGCGGCCCTCGGGGCTTAGTTGACGGGAGGTTGGATCTTTCGGTTCTTGCGATTTATCCCGATTTGTGTGTTTCCCCGCGTTTCCCCCACGTTCCCCCTCGATTCCCCATCTCGTGTTCTTGTGTTCTTCGTGTTCCTCGTTCGTTCTTCGTCGATTCGTGAAGATCGGGCCAATCTAGCAGTCCAACTCCATATCATCTGGTATCCAGAGCTAGATTGACACGAATCCGACACCCACACCCCTTTCCATCCACCAATTTTTCTTCTATCCACCATAAATTCGAAAATTTCACAATAATAGCCACAAAGGGATTTCGACCAATCTGTTGATTCGTTGAGTTTTTCGTGGTTTTGCTTCATAGATTTGTTGTCAAATACCATTCCCCACCTTTCTTGATTCGCCCAAAAAAATTCTTGATTTTGAAGGAATTTCGAATTTGAGCCAAAATCTCAGAAAATCTCAGCTCTTCAATTTCCGGACAGATTTTGAAACTTGTTTTTCTTTGTCGTTTGTGATCCAAATTGAGTGCAACAAAGTGCTACGCGACGCCCACGACATCACCTACGCTTCCACATCAACGGATCGCCACGACATCGACTTCCCCCGGCCGCAAGTCCGTGATCATCAATAAGAGAGGTATAACTTGCTTCCGCTTGAACCACCCCACCCCATTGTGTTACTTACCTATTCAGACTAGTTCTTTTTACACCGCTTGGCATCGCATTTGTGGCATCGAGAGTGCGAGGTTAGCGCTTGTGAGAGATTAGCTACGAGTAGGCATTGGCGCTTTGGAATCCATCAAAAGAGAAAATCAAAAAAAAAGAGGAGAAAAAGAGAAAATAGAAAAGGAATCAAAGGATCGGTGCTAATTGCTTTCCATTGTAGGAACGTGTAGCATTGCGTCGCAAAAGAGAAAGAGTGACCGATTGCCACGGTGTGAATCTTGTTGCCTTTTCAAATTTGCGGTTTGAGCTAGCGTCCTCCTTGTGTTAGTGTGGCATTGAGCATTAGTCTACGTTAGGTCCATTTGGTTCTTCGCTCGTCCATTGGTCGCACTAACCCCATTTTTCCCTTGCGTGTGTGTGTTCCACCATATTTCCATCCTATAGGTTTGGTTTTTGTGCTAACTTTTCTTTGATTCTTCTCCACGTTTGACAACAAACTTTTCTTCGGTTTTGTCGATTTTTCCTCGCCACTTTTCTAACCTATTTGCCTTCCACATAAAGTGTGTGTTTTGTCGTTTGCGGTTTCTTTCGATCTTTTTGGATTCGCTCTTGACATACCACGCTACACCTAGGCTCGTCCACTAGCCTCAATACGACCAAAAAAGGTAACGTTGGGTAAGTGAGGCGTCCATTTCTTCAATATCACCTTTGTGTGTGTTTTTGAGATGGCTAGGGAAGGAGTATTCACAAGTCCGAGCTCGGAAGACGAAGGTAATCCATTCTACAACGACAATGCTTACGCCAACTTCGTCACCCACAATGACCACTTTCAACTCCGTGAACTCGTCAAGGACGGGTTGCAACGCTATGAGCGTCGACTCCAAGAGCAAGAGGCTCGATTGAATGATCAAATGACGCGCATCAACATCAACTTGGCTAATCTTGCCAATCGTCGTCATTCATCATCGTCCTCAAGGTCTCGTCGCTCAAGCCACCACAATCAAGATCTTCACCAACCTCGTCGCCATGATTGCCATGATCGCCACAACATGGAGGAGGGTGGACAACCTCAACAACCACAACCACCTCCTCCCCAACCTCAACAAGCTCTGCGACGAAATTGGTATGAGGATAGCTCGCCATCACCACCTCCTCGACATCGCCAAGGCCGTGGTGACCCTCTTCAACAACCGCAACGCCCGGACCTTCGACAACACCATCATCCTCCACCTCCACAAGGCCACGCTCAAGACTATGGCCACAATGATTTCGTGGAAGATGCTCGTCAACATCGAAGGCCACCTAGGCGCCATGCGCGTCCCAAAAACAATGACCGCCAAGAACATGATCATCCTCAGCACCCTCGAGATGAACAAGTGCTTCCGCAACACCCTCGCCAAGGACAAGAACGTTCTCGACAACAACACAATGGCAATGATGATAGTGAACGACGTGAAGCGAGGCTCCGTCACCGCCAACAATCACCACCTAATGACCACCGGCGTCATCCTCCCCATCATGATCGCCATCGCCAAGACAATGAGGATGACCCCTATGATGATTCACCTCCCATTTATGATGAAGACCCCCATGAGCGCCACCATGAGCGTCCCCATCGTCAACAAGAAGGCAACAACATGAGTGCTCTTCGTTTCAATGTCCCCAAGTTCAATGGTGAGAATGATCCCGAAGAATATATTGCTTGGGCTCTCAAAGTAGACAAGATCTTCGGCATTCACAACTTCACCGACAAGAAGATGGTTGCTCTAGCATCTTTGGAATTCGAAGGCTATGCACTCTTATGGTGGGATCGTCTACAAGCCGAAAGAGTCCGCAACCGCATTGCTCCTATTGCCACTTGGAATGAGATGAAGCAATTCATGCATGCTCGATTCGTTCCTCCACACTACAAGCGTGATCTCTTCAAGAAGCTCCAAGAACTTCGTCAAGGTGTGAAGTCCGTTGATGAGTATTACAAGGAAATGGAGACATCTTTGATTCGAGCTCATGTGATAGAATCTCAAGAGCAAACAATGGCCCGCTTCCTCAATGGCCTCAACTATACTATAAGGAAGATCGTCGAGTATCAACCGTATGACAACATTGTGGCCCTTGTCCACCAAGCTCTCAAGGCGGAACGCCAAATTGCGGAAGATCTCAAGTATAACAAGCAAAAGGCTTTCTTCAACTCAAGACCATCATCCTCGTCTCCAATGACACAAGTTCCTCCACCAACTACCAACAAGAGCAACACTCGAGCCTCTAGTGCTCCCAACAAGTCTTCCCAACCATTCAAGAAGCAAGTGCCTTCCACCTCCTCTTCAAGTGCTCCTCAAGTCAAGTCAAGCACTATTACTTGCTTCAAATGTGGTGGTAGTGGACACAAGTCCTTTGAGTGCTCCAACAAGATGATCATGATTGTCAACCAAGACGGTGAACGTGATTCCATGAGTGAAGGAGAATACTATGCCTTGCATCAAGTTGCTCTCAACTCTTTTGACTTGCCCAACGATGATGAAGAAAGTGTGTATCGCGATGAGGACAAGAATCCATCGCTAGTGGTCACAAGAGTCCTTACTACTTCTCCTCAAGATGAGCATGATCAACGGTGCAATCTCTTTCAAACCAGAGCCTGTATTGATGGCAAGTCAATCAAGGTCATCATCGATGGTGGAAGTTGCCACAACTTAGCTAGCAAAGAGCTTTGCGACAAACTCCAATTGCCTTACAAGCAACATCCTCATCCATACCATGTCCAATGGCTTAGTGACTCCGGTACCTTCAAGATTCAACACATGGTCTCCGTGCATTTCAAGATTGGTCCCTATGAAGACACGGTGGATTGTGACGTTGTTCCTATGACCGTGTGTCATCTTATTCTTGGTCGACCTTGGCAATACTGGAATGGCAAGACATTTGTGCTTCGTCCCATGTCTTCTAGCCAAGTGATCACCGACAACGCCAAGACTCTTGCACGTAAACAAGAAGAGCTCAAGTCTCATGAGATGAGTGGTGAGAGAGTGATCCACCTAAAAGAGAGTGAGAGCCACAAACCAAATATGAGTGGAAAAATTCCGAGTGATTCCAAAGGCTTTGCCTTACTTGCCACCAAAAGAGAGATGCGAGAGCTACGAGATGACCCAACCATCCTACACTTTGTCCTATTGTGCAAAGGGGAAGCACTTGAAACTAACGACATGACAAATTTTCCTCCATCTTTGTTGCCTTTGTTACAGGAATTTGAAGACGTCTTTCTCGATGAACTCCCTCCGGGCCTTCCTCCTCTACGAGGAATCGAGCACCGCATTGACCTCATTCCGGGCGCGCCCCTTCCAAACCGCGCTCCTTACCGCACCAACCCCGAGGAGACTAAGGAGATTGAGCGCCAAATCCAAGAACTACTCGACAAAGGTTTTATTCGCGGATCCCTTAGCCCTTGTGCCGTGCCGGTTATCCTTGTTCCAAAGCAAGATTCTACTTCCCGCATGTGTATGGATTGTCGACCTATCAATGCTATCACCGTTAGATATAGACATCCTATTCCTAGGCTCGATGACATGCTTGATGAATTGAGTGGTGCTACTATCTTTTCCAAAATTGATCTTAAAAGTGGTTACCATCAAATTCGTATGAGTATAGGTGATGAATGGAAAACGGCTTTCAAAACAAAACTTGGTTTGTATGAATGGCTTGTTATGCCCTTTGGTCTTTCGAATGCCCCATCTACCTTCATGCGCCTCATGAATGAAGTTTTGCGTCCTTTCATTGGCAAATTTGTTGTGGTTTACTTCGACGACATTCTCATTTATAGCAAGTCTTTGGAAGATCACCTTGATCATGTTTCACAAGTATTGTTGGCTCTTCGCAAAGCAAAACTTTTCGCCAATCTTTCCAAATGCAATTTTTGCACCAACAAGTTTGTTTTCTTGGGTTTTGTGATCTCTTCCGATGGTATTGAAGTAGATAACAAGAAGATTGAGGCAATTAGGAATTGTCCCAACCCTACTTCCGTGGGTGAGATAAGGCACTTTCATGGCCATGCCGGTTTCTATCGCCGCTTTGTCAAAGATTTTTCAACTATTGCTTGCCCTTTGAATGAACTTACCAAAAAGAATGTACCTTTTGTTTGGGGCAACGCGCAACAAAAAGCTTTCGACACACTTAAGAGATGTTTAACCGAAGCTCCTTTGCTTGTCTTACCGGATTTTGAGAAAACTTTTGAGATTGAATGTGATGCTAGTGGTATAGGAATTGGTGGCGTTCTCATGCAAAACGGACGCCCCGTAGCATACCATAGTGAAAAACTAGATGGCGCTAAACTCAATTACCCAATCTGTGATAAGGAACTTTTTGCTTTGGTAAGGGTGCTAGAAGTTTGGCAACACTACCTTTGGCCAAAAGAATTTATCATTCATTCCGATCACGAATCATTGAAATACTTGAAAAGCCAAACCAATTTGAACAAGAGGCATGCTAAGTGGGTAGAATTCATCGAATCTTTTCCCTATGTCATTAAGTACAAGAAATGTAGAGAGAATGTGGTAGCCGATGCCTTGTCTAGAAAAGAGTGTCTCCTTACACGTCTTGACATCAATGTGATTGTTTGGATGAGATCAAAGACTTATATGCTTCCGATGCTTTCTTTGGTCCTATCTTGGAGAAATGCTTGCCTAACCGAGGATTTGATGACTACTATCTTCACAAAGGTTTCTTGTTTAAGGCTAACAAATTGTGTATTCCCAAGTCCTCTCTTCGTTTGTTGTTATTGAAGGAATCACATGAAGGAGGTCTCATGGGACACTTTGGACGCGACAAGACCTATGCCATGCTCTCCAACCACTACTATTGGCCCAAGATGAAGCATCAAGTTGAGAGACACGTCAAGAGATGTTCTACATGCCTCTGAGCTAAGTCTACTTCCAACCCCCATGGTCTTTACGTGCCATTGCCTATCCCACATGCACCTTGGAGTGATATTAGCATGGATTTTGTGTTAGGCCTCCCACGAACTAAAACCAATATGGATTCACTCTTTGTAGTTGTGGATCGTTTCTCTAACATGGCACATTTCATTCCTTGCAACCGAACCGACGATGCTTCACATGTTGCCACTTTGTTTTTCAGGGAAATTGTGCGTCTACATGGTGTACCTACTTCCATTGTCTCGGACCGCGACGTCAAGTTCACCTCATACTTTTGGAAGACGTTGATGGCCAAGCTCGGCGTCAAGCTACTCTTTTCCACCGCCTATCACCCACAAACGGATGGAGAAACCGAGGTCGTCAACCACACACTCTCTTCACTACTTCGAGCATTGATCAAACCCAACTTGAAGAATTGGGAGGAATGCATCCCGCATGCCGAGTTCGCCTACAACCGTGCTCTACACCAAGCTACCAAGAAGAGTCCTTTCGAGATCCTCTACGGATTCAACCCCAACACCGCCCTCGACATACTTCCTTTGCCTCTACGCGAGCGAGCAAACATGGACATTGACAAGCGCACCGACTACATCAAGAAGCTACATGACTCCACAAGAGCTACGCTTGAGAAGCATTTCGAGCACCGAGGCTCTATCATGAACAAGAACAAGAAACCGATGGTGTTCCAAGAAGGTGACCTCGTGTGGCTACACTTGCGCAAGGATCGGTTCCCCGAAGAGCGCAACTCCAAGCTCAAGCCAAGAGGCGACGACCCCTTCAAGGTCATCAAACGCATCAACAACAACGCCTACAAGCTCGACTTACCGCAATCCAAGTACCTCATCCACAACTCCTTCAATGTCAAGGACCTCTCTCCCTTCCATGGATACCCAAGTGATGAAGACGACGCCGAGTCGAGGTCGACTCTTTTTCAAGGGGGGGAGATGATGTAGCCCACCCTACTCCACCAAGTGAACCGATGACAAGATCACGCGCAAAGGCCATTCATGATAAGGTGAACTTGCTCCTCTCGTTCCATACTTCCGGTAACTTGGCGGACGGTACGCTACCTCATGGATCAACACTTTGTGTACTCAGGTTCAAACCCACCACGGAGTCCCCGGAAAGCACCCAAGACGATGTGCGAGAAGGTATCAAGAAGGGCGGAGAAGACGGCATCGAAATCGGAGTCCAGACGGAGAAGATAGGGGGAAAAGAACCCCCCCCCCCGGCCTCAGGAGCCGGCCAGGCCGGCCTCCCCCACCTCCAGGACGGGCACCCAACAGAGGGAGCCGGCCTCCACCCCGGCCCCAGGCCGGCTCCCCTCGCCCACCACGGCCTCAGGCCGGGCTCCAGGCCGGCCCCAGGCCGGCGTGCGCCTGGGGGCGCCCCTCTGCCCCCACCCCGGCTCCATGGCCAGCCAGGCCGGGCTCCCAGGCCGGCGTGGGCCAAAATGCACGCAAATGACCCGTTTTCGACCCCGTTTTCGCCTGCTTCGACCCCCGGCTATATAAGGACGACCCCGAGCTAGATCTAGGGTTTTAGAGTTGAATTTAGAACATTTGGAGCTCAGCTCTCTTATATCCCTCTTTGAGGAACTACTCCTACGGTGTGTACCTAGGAACGTATCAAGGCTACTCCTCCGACTTCGTCGAGGATCGTATCAAGGCACATCCCAACTACTTGTCCTCTCCCTTTCGGGTTTCAGTCAAGAGTTGTCCAATCTTCCTCTCGTTTATCTTGAGGTTCTATTGGCGTAGTGGTACTGGCTACGGGTGTGAGACGGTTTGTATCAAGGTGAGTTCAGTTGGATCGATTGTTCCGTAGGCGGCCCTCGGGGCTTAGTTGACGGGAGGTTGGATCTTTCGGTTCTTGCGATTTATCCCGATTTGTGTGTTTCCCCGCGTTTCCCCCACGTTCCCCCTCGATTCCCCATCTCTTGTTCTTGTGTTCTTCGTGTTCCTCGTTCGTTCTTCGTCAATTCGTGAAGATCGGGCCAATATAGGAGTCCAACTCCATATCACCTTGATACTTGATTTGGAAACTGACCCCTACGGTTCAATTCTCTCCCAAGAGTGCTTACAAGCATTGTTTTAACAATCTTCAACTTTCCCCAAGACAAAGACCCAAGATTGTTCCATTACAGGTGATTTCTTTACTTAGGCAGGTATGGAGTGACAAAGAGATGGCACCAAGAGTTCAAATGTTTGCATGGACATTACTACGAAGAGCACTTCAAACAGGTAAGTGGGAAAGTAAGTACTCCAAGCATATTAATCGGAATTTCTCTAGGTGCGGCAATCTTAAAGATGAGCTGCATATGTTGTTTTTCTTCCCATTTTCAAAAGCGTCTTGGTTTACCTATCCGTGGTTTATCAAAATTGAACTCATTGCAAAGCACCATTGTTCTATTGCAGATATGATCCAAGGTTAGATCAACTCTCAACACCCACAAAGTACCTCAACTTCTCTTTATACTTTATTGTAGTGTCTTTGGAAAGCTCGTAACGACACTTTGTTTTGCAGGAAAGTGTGCAAACCTTCCCAAGTGTTTGCAGCAGTTAATGCAATTATTGCAGGAGCGAAGATGGAGACTAAGGAGATCACCAAGCAAAGGGGATAAACCAGTACTGGACCAACAACAACAACTGCAATCTGATTTATGATAAGGGGTATCCCAATCTTCTCAAAGAGCAACTCGAAATAATAAGATAACCAATATTTCACTCAGGTCTCTCCTGGATGATACCTGATTACCAATGCAACAACTTTTAATCCCTATGGATATTCTCAACTACACACTCTTGCACAATGTAGCCACCGACTACAAAGTAGTCCTGTACCTTCTAATTGCCAATGGAATAGCAGATAACACGCAGAATTTTCAAGTATCAATACTTCAAGATGAATGCTTAACAACAAATTCAATCTAGAGGATATGGAGTATTTTCTAAAACGTAGTCTAACCTTTAATTTCATGGCTCCTAGATATATATGAGGGAGGAGAATGCCTCCCACGAAATTGGTCTATTCCTACTCGGTTGGACTCAACCAACTCAGATACAAACTGATCCAACATGGGTGCAGCCAATTGGACTCTATTCGGAAACTGGTAGAAAACGACTCGTGAATTGTTTCGTTTACCACGCCTTTTACGAGTCGAATCGATACATGGGGCCGGATCCATTGGAAAGCTCTTCGAATTTCCTTTCCGGATTGTGCTTATTTGCTTTATTTGGAGTCCATATGAAGATTCCATGATTATTTCAAATTCGGGACTTTCTGTCAGTCCGAACTGAAATATCATTTCCTTGATGTTGTTTTCCATGGCAGAAACTTTGTTTTCCATGCCTCCCTCTCCTTCCTCAAGCACTCTTGGTGAAATATGTTCATTGTTTTCCACTTGTTTCCTCTTTTTTTCCAGCATGTCTTGAGGTCCTCCTCCACTAATGTTTGTGTTATCAATAAACCTGTTGATACATAAATGCATAGGCTTAGGTAGTATAACATTCTCATAAACACAAACATCACACTCAATTAAGAAGGAATTCCCCTTATAAAACCATCAATTAAATTCAATATTTCCTTACAGCTCAAGTATGAACAAGCATCATACAATACACTATATAAAAGTAGAACATTTCTCCGAGTACACAACGATTGGGGGTACTTTAGACATCATTCTACACTATAGCGCATGATTTCAGCCTACATGGCCTCTTCGTGGCGACAAACTCTTTTAGGCTGAGGTGTGCTTCCCCAGGCCCTGCAAAGCCTCATCAAAACCCTGAAAAACTCAGTTTGACTGACCTTGTAGAGTCCGGTTTGACTGCTTTATTTATGCCTTTTCATCCATCAAGACCGGGACGTCCCGGTTGCCTACCTTTTTAGCCGATGGGCTTATCGTGGATGGTTCCTGTGCCACCGGATGCACTGACTCTCCTAGGCACTAATGGTGCAGGAGTGCACCCGTTGAGAAACCCCAAGAGGAAGGTATGAACAACACAGTAGCAAGTTTCCCTCAAAACAAAATCGAGGTTGAATCGACCAGTAGGAGAAAGAAATCACTCCTGAAGGTTGAAGACAGCTGATGTTGGCAGGACGCACTACCGGTTCATCAGCAACGTGGAATCTACACAACACAATCAAGTTACTTTGCCCCAACGAAGCAGTGAGTTTGTCAATCCCACCGGTTTTGCTGAAAACAAAGAATTAGACGTATAGTGTGGAAAATAGTACTTGTTTGCAGTAATAAAAAAGAGAACAATGATGGCAGTGAATGAGAGGAAAACAATAATTGCAGTAGAAAAAAAGTGGTTGAAGTGGTTGTATTATCAGTGTAAAGAAACGGACCAGGGTCAACAATTCACTAGTGGTGTATCTCCAAAACAGATAGATAACATGCTAGGTAAAGAAATTATAGCTAGGTAATTGACAGATATAAATGTTGCAACGTAGTGCATATTCATGACATGATGATTACTATGTGATTCATGTGGGCATTACAACATAATTCATAGACTGTTATCCAGCGTCATCTATGACTAATAATCCACCCTCGGAGCGTCGTCCAATCCAACCTCGGGTATTAAGTTGCAAGCAACATATTATTGCCTGAAGTAAAGTGTGTAATGTAAACATTGTTGTTTTCTCCCTAATGGCAACAACACATCCCCCACCAGTTACGTTTCTGTCACTCGAGCGTGAGTGAAAGGGAGGAATGAACCCACTGTCAAGCATAAATACTCCCTCTTGGATTTACAAGCATCAACTTGGCCAAAGCATCTACTAGTAACGGAGAGCATGCAAGATCATAAATAACATAAACATGATAGATTGATAATCACTGGACATAGAATTCAATATTCATCGGATCCCAGCAAACACAACATGTAGCATTACAATAAGATGATCTTGATCATGTTAGGCAGCTCACAAGATATAAACATGAGGCATAAAGAGGAGAGAACAACCATCTAGCTACTGCTATGGACCCGTAGTCCAAGGATGAACTACTCACGCATCACTCCGGAGGCTGGCATGGTGATGGAGAGCCCTTCGGTGATGATTCCCCCCTCCTGGCAGGGTGTCGGGGTGTAACATCCCAACTATGAAAAATAGCCATTAGAATGTTTGCTCTCTGTTATTTTATGTTTTGCATCATGGCATCATGTTCATTGCATTTGTTTTCCTTGTTTTCCATTTGTTTTCCTCTGTTTTGCTTTGCTTTCCAACTGTTTTCATTTGTTTTCCTTTGTTTTCTATTTGAATTTCAAACCAAATTTTAAACCTTTTGTTTCATACTTGTGATGTTACAATTTCCAAAATGATATTTCAAATCAAAACAATCATTTGTTTCCATCAAACCATAAAGTTCAAACCATTAAAATTATGGCTTTTAATAATTCACTTAATCCAAACTTAATTCAAATGTTATTCAAAATTCAAATCACATTTTACAAACAGCAACCATGTTGGGTTTATGAAAATTACAACACAATTATAATCATTTTGCTTCCAATTAAAATTATATGTTCACCCTATTTAAAATCTTGGTTTCAATAATCACTTAATCTCAAAATCATTCAAATTTGAATCAAATTGCAAACAACAATTTAATTTTGAACCTTTTGAAAAGCTAAACTTGGCAAGTTGTTGTTGTTAACTTAAATAACTAAAACAAAATTTTCCTAAAATTTCCCTAACCCTAACCCTACCCTCCTTCTCCCTCCATCTCTTCTCCCCCGCCTCCATTCTCTTCCCCATCTCTCTTCTCTCTGTTGCTCCCTCTCTCTGAATGTCTGAACCTGAACCCACCCGAAAATCTCCCACTTCCCTCCGGCGATCACCGGCGTTAGGGCCCTCCTCCGGCCGGGCAAACGGCGGGAATGGAACCCCCCGGCCGCCCTCTCCCTCCTCCACCCCTCGGCGCGGGCCGGGAGGCACCGGGGCGTCGCCGCCGTCCTCAACATGCCGCCGGTCGCCACTGCACCGCCACCATCGCTGCTCCTTCCTCTGTACCATCTCGAGGTGAGCCTCACCTCCCCCTCTCCCTCTCGCTACTCCCTCTATCTCCCTCCCCCTTCGCAGCTCCCACACGTCACAGCACACCCCACGCAGCAGCCCGCGACGGCCCCTCGCCGGCATCGATCGCCGTCAGCGATCTGTCCGCCCATGGTTCACTAACTGAACCTTACAGATTCAGTTAACGCCGCTGCTGTACCTTAACCCCCCCACCCCCCGATCCCCTTCCTATCAACAAGCAGCAGCACACCCCACTGGTTAGCACCCCTTGCGCACAAGCCCAGGTCCTGGGTTCGATTCCCCCCAGAGGCAGAAAGCCACCCCTTTTATTTTCTGTTTTTTTTCTTTTCTGCCCGAATTTCAGAAACTCAGATCTGAGCAATTAATTCTAAAATCGATATAAAATCCAATTTTGCTCCAAATTGAATGATTCAAATTCCTGTGGATCTAAAATCTTGTGCTATTTCCATTAGTAACAAAATTGCAACATGTTTCTGTAATACTTTTTGCACTAAATAATTAATTACTGAAAATGCAAGAAAAATGGGAAACTTTGGAATTTCATAACTTGAGTTTGGTTCATCCAATTTAAGCAAACTTGGGCTCTACAAATTTGTCTTAACAAACTCTACACATTGGGATTTTATTTGGTCACAATTGAATTAATTTTGAGCATGTTTCCCTCTGTTTACTAAAAATGGCAGAATAAGAATGATTATGGAAAATTGCATAATAAACTCAATAATAACCCAAAAATTATGTTTAATAGCTCAAAATGTTCAGTGAAGCATTTGCCACATGATTTCAACCTTTTCAATGCATTTTGTTTACTGTTTTGAATATTTTAAATTGGTGAAATATTTGAAAACTTGTTCAATTCACTTAATTTTGCAAAATTCATAACTTGGGCATAAAAATTCCAAATTCAACAAACTAAATATGTTTTCCAATCAACTTTTCATGTAATTTCCAAATATCAACTTTGTTTGCTGTTTTGAATAATTTAAATTACTGAAAACAACTGTTTCTTAATTATTGCATTTAAAATTGCCAAAATAATAACTTGCTCATTTTAAATCCAATTTCAACAAATGAAATATGTTTTCCATGCAAAATTAAACCACCTTTTCAAATATAAAATTTGTTTCATGTTTTGAATAATTAAAATTGGTTAAATGATTTAAACCTTGTTTAAATCATTTAATATTGTTAAAATCATAACTTGGTCAAATTAATTTATTTTTGAAACTATAAAATATGTTTTCAAACCATCAAAGCATAAACTTTTCAAATATGAATTTGGTTTGATGTTTTGAACAAATAAAACTTCAAATAAATTCATACTTGAATCCATTCATTTAATTCTTGCTTAAACTTGTTTAATTCAGAAGTAATTTATTCTAAATCCTTTTTCAACAAGTGAAACATGTAATCCACCTAAAATTGTGTGTTCTTATCAAATATGAACCTTGTAATCTGTTTTGAACCATTTAAATTGATGAAAACAACAAATGCTTGTGTGACACCTTTAAGAAACCAAAATTTCTTAACTTAATAAATAAAATTCCAAACTTGTTAAACCTTATTTCAATTTGATTCTATTGTTGTTATCTTTCTGTTTTCCTCATCCATGCATCATGCTAATTCACTTACACATGATGATTAGTTGTAGAACAATTAATTCAACCATAATTCATGGGCTTTCCATATGCAATCCAAATTGCATATGGGTCCATTTAAACATGTTATCTTGTCAACTAGTTTATTTTGATGCATCAATTAAATGGTCATGCATCATCCCATGTTTGTGCACTATGCCATGTTATTGATTGTTTGTCTCTCTGTGTTGTTTGTTTGCTTCTTCTCGGATACACGACGACGTTGAGACCGACGGTACTTACGACACCCCTTCTAAGGACTTAGCTCAGTACCAGGCTACTGGGTTTGCAGGCAAGTATTCACTCACATGAACCACTGTGTTCCTTTCAACATTGGTTACCGATACTTTCCGTTGTCTATTCTGCTAGCCCTATGATTAGTTGCTTCTGTTACGAACCTATCACATGATATCCTTTAACCCTGATATTGCCTCACCTCCACACCTATAACCCCATTGCTTGTTGCCCGTGTCTTACTAGCATGCTTAGGGTTGTTTTGCTCGAGTCTGTTACCCGTTACTTTCTGTTACTATTTCATTATGTTCTGGGGCTCGAGGTTTAATCAATCAACCTGTTAATATTGTGGATAATAATAATTTGATGATAAGGCACCGGCAGGAGGCCCTGCGTGGTTTTGAGGCCTGCTAGTGTCGACCCTAATTAGGAAAAGGGTCTTGTCTACTGATCCATGATGAGCGCACTAACCGCATGTGGGAAGCGTGTATGGGCGCCCCCCTCAATTTGATTCGATTCGCATCTCGTCCAAATCGCCTCATTTAGTTCGGGTGTTCCATTTGCCGCATGCATGTTTTTGCGAGCCCAGGCCAGGGTGGAACTTTTGTAGTCGGCCTTTAGGGAGACACGTTCTTAGAGTGCTATGAGGGTCCCCTTTTCTTCGTGGGGCTTGATTAGCCATGCGCTCACTGCACGGGGTTCTTTGGGCTTGATGCGAAGAACAGTTGAGTTGTGTTGAGTGCCCCGCTTGGTGGGAAAGGCCTTCCCATCTGGCGGGTTATTCTTACGTGTACGGCCAAATTGGTGCACCCCTGCAGGGATAAATCTTCTCGAGAAGCCGTGTTTTCCGCGGTTATGGTTAACTTGGTGAAAGTACTGGCTAACAAGTACTCAGGACAACTTAAACCTAATGATTAACAATCTGACTAGTAATAGGCTTAATGACACACAATCTGAACCCTCATTAATCCAACTGTGTGAGTTATCCTCGGATTGCTTCTTTGGATAAGGGGCGAGATCCAGGATGGGTTTGTTTGGAGTTAGCTATAGTTGGTTACGATACGCTATCTTATCTTCTTTCTGTTAGCCGGAAGTGGTAGTAACTCTGTAGTTGGTTAGAGCAGCCAGTTGCAGCATCTTTTATATCCCCTTCCTTCTGTTGAACCCAAAGCATCTGTGCTGGGTGTTGACGGGTTACACTTTGGTGAATTGTGAGTCTTGCTTGCCAGTACGTTTATGTACTGACCCCTTTGGGGCTGTGGTTTCCGCAGACTACGTTTCCGAGGATCTCCATGGTGGCTACTACGTGGAGTATGAAGAGACTGCTGACGAGTAGACAGCGGACCCGGGCAGGATCCGAGACTTCATGGATGGGCTCCGTCTTTTCGTTTCCGGCCTCTTAGGCCTATTTGGATCTTGTCTGTACTCAGACCTTTGGAATGCTTCCGCTGTGATGTAATGATGAATTGTTGGGACATGTGTCCTCTGGATGATTGTATTTGCTATCTCTGCTCTAATGAGAGCTATTTGCAACTTTTTTCCATTTTTTGTGTCCTAGAGATATGTTGTGCTATCATTTTGTTCAACGCCGTTGACGTACCATGTGTGTATGGTTTGAAGTACGTCAATGGAAGTATCCTGATTTCTATGGGATGGTTTACGTAGACGATGAACAGTAGAGTTTGGTTGTCACACATACGTGTGTTGGCCTACTCGTAAGAGATGCGGGTGCAGGTAAGCCCCGTAATCCAATCATCTGCTGTTCAACGGAACTGCGAGTATCCCCTAGAAGTCCGGGTGCGACACGGGGAGAGCTTCATAATCCTCCCGAACGAGGGTTAACAATGACGACTACTATGGAACTTTTGGTGGAAAAAGGCTCGGGTCTTTAGGTTTAACCTGTGGAGGAGTTTAAATATGCAAAAGGGCAACGTCGGTGGGTGGCCAGGAGCCACACCACCTGGTTGCGCGAGCAAGGGGGCGCGCTGCCCTATGGTGTGGACCCTCCAGGGCCCCTCTCCGGGTCCCCTCCGGACTCCGTGTATGTGACAGATTTCTAAGACCCCGATTTTTCGTTTCGTCCAATTCCGAGAATATTTCTAGAACAACTTTTCTGAAACCAAAAACAGCAGAAAACAGGAACTGGCTCTATGGCATCTTGTCAATAGGTTAGTCCCAGGAAATCCATAAAAATCACATGAAGTGTATAGAAAACGTGTAGCATGTGGCATGAAAACAACATGGAACATTATAAATTATAGATACGTTTGAGACGTATCAAGCATCCCCAAGCTTAGTTCCTACTCATCCTCGAGTAGGTAAAACGATAAAAACAAATAATTTCTGAGGTGGCATGGTACCAACATGAACTTGCTTCTAAATTGTAAAAGCATATGTAAGCTGATATCATAGTACTTTAAACACAGGCATGATAGATATAATTCTAACAATGAAACTTAGCAATCACTTTGCATCATGAAAAGTAACACAAATAAAAGATCATGAATAATAATGCACTTGAAAGTTATACGTTTGTTTCGAGCATAAAGAAAACATAGCAAAGTGATATTTCGCTTGTCCTTCAGAGTGGGGAAAAACATAAATGCGAGGACACCTTCCAAGTTCAAGTGAATGACTAGAACAAATAATTTGATAGCAAGTAATAACACATCATGAATCAATCAATAACAATCTTTGGGACTGATGCACATTAAACTCACAATGGCAACTACGCTCTCTTAATTGTTCATAAAGTTAGAAGATGGAGACTCAACATAAAAGTAAAAGAAAGACCCTTCGCAGAGGGAAGCAGGGATTAACTCATGTGCTAGAGCTTTTTATTTTATTAAACAGAGGTATTGAAAACCTTTTTTTAGACAAGTGTATGCTTATGTCAACGAATGGTAAACAGAAAATACAGTACGTCACAAGCCAACTAGACTTCACAAAAGCGGCTCCCATTGAAGGACGCAACTGGGTTCAGAAGGTCATCCCTCTTCTCTTTTGTTTACACAATTATGTTTTGACTGGTAAATCAGGGGCAAAATTAGTGAAGAGAATTTGTAGTAACCAATTTTGGGGCTGGGCACCCTGCTGCCAGCTCTTCTATCAATTTGGATAAGCGGATGTGCCACTAGTCTAGGTGTGTAAAGTCCAATCAACAAGTGAGATAAAGATTCTTTATTTACGTCCTCATGATCTAAAACAGGGGCACACAACAGGAATAATTTTGAATGTTTTAAAGGTAGCACATGAGAAATTTACTTGGAGTGGCGGGAAAATACCACATGTGGGTAGGTATGGTGGACACATTTTGCAAACTTTGTTTTTTGGGGAGTTGTATGCACAAGTAGAGATCATACTCGGTACAGGTGGAGGCTAGCAAAAGACTGGGAGCGACAAATTAAGAGAGCAATTATGGCCATAATCATGCATAGCGACAAAAACATTATTTATCAAAGCATAAATGGTATTACAAGTAAAAAAACTAAATGATCATAGAGGCTATAAGTGATTGGTTTGTAGTCACAAACATGGTGCAAGCATGCGCCAAGTCAACCAGATAAAGCATTCGAAGGATAATAACACAATTTTATGCTTCATTGTGATAAAAACAACTCATGATTCTTTCAATGGCACATTAATCACTCTCATCTATTTGAGGCAAGTCATGCTACAATAATAATTACTAATCATAAAATTAAAATAGCATCCAACATGACATGAAAAAGTCTAGCCATAGTCTATACAAGCTTCTTTTTGCACCGTTATAAGCACGAAAATTGTACTACTGCTTTCCAACACCAATCATTTCAAATAAAAAAACTCTCCAAGAGATATATCAATGAAACAAGAGAGTACTACCTCTACTCTACTAGACCTAACAGCTCTGAATAAGAGATGCATGAAAAAACATGAGCTAAAAGGATTTGCAGCGGGTAGAAGAAAAACTAAGAATACGAGCGTGGAAGAAAACGAGTATTCGTATGAAAAAGTGGATCGTGTATCTCTCCCACACAAGAATTTTGGGTTCCAACTAAGTTTATTGCAGCAAGGAAAACAAAACAAAAACATTTAGCCGCTCCAAATAAAGTGCATATGATGTGACCAAATAAAAATATAGTTTCACTAGAAGTGACCTAATAAGTTGCCGACGAAGAAGGGGATGCCTTAGGAATCACCAACCTTAGATGCTTGAGTCTTATTAGAATTTTATGGAATGAAACAGGGGGGCATCCCCAAGATTTGGCTTTTCACTCTTCTTGATCACAATATATCACCCTCTTCTCTTGACCCTTGAAAACTTTCTTCACACCAAACTCAAAGTAATTCTCATTAGAGGGTTAGTGCACAATAAAAAACTCACATGTTCTCCTTGGACACAAGCATTATTAATACTTTTTAATCCTTAGCTACAGCCACTGATGTTTTGTGGAGCAAAGAAATTCACTCAACATAGTAAAATAGAGAATGCAAGTAAAAAGGCAGAATCTGTCAAAACCAGAACAGTCTGTAAAGACGAATTTTTTCGGGGCACCTACGTTGCTCAAATCGAAAACTGCAGAACTAGAAAAAGTTTCGGAAATAGCTGAGGATTAAGCACAACAATTTTCAGGTCATTTTGATCTTTCTGTTATTTTATACGAATTTAAAATTGGACAACAGATATCTGTTTCCGGCGCAGAAATCCAAATCTATCTTCAACTTTCACTAGAGACTTTACTTGGATCAACAAATGCGAGAAAATAAAGATACAAAAGATTTGATAAAGAAGTAAACAACAACTTTACTCAAACAAAACAAAAGAAAATATTGCAAAAATAAAACCCTGGGTTATCTCCCAAGAAGTGCTTTTCTTTAACGCATTTTAGCTAGGCCCAGAAAACCAGAATCAAGTATTTTCATGTGAAGAAGCATCCAATTTGAGACAAAAAAAAACTCCACAATAATGCATTGTATGTTATCTATGTAAGTTTCAGATGCCCCTTTCTCAACACTTTTAGGTTTACTACCTTCATCAAATGGGTTTTCAGGAACAATCCAGTCAAAATTCTTCTCTAAAGCTTCATGCATTGCTACTAGTTTAAAAGGTATTGGTAGTTTGATTTCCCCTTGTTTTTAGGTTCACTTTTGTCTAGTTTTTCAAAAGCACCTATAACATATACACATGAGCCTAGCATCTTAAAACGATCAAAGACTTTCCTAGCTTCTATAGCAACATCACAAAATTCTTTAAGCAAAGTTTCCAGAATAAAATCTCTCTTCTCAGTGTCCTCAACATCATTTAGGTTAAGAAACATTTGCTGCATTATGGGGTTGAGGTTAACAAACCTAGCCTCTAGCATGTGAACTAAATAAGTTGCAGCAGTTTTGATGAGGACATCTCTAGTACATTGCCACTTAAACAAGATGAAGTGAGACTTGGACCTATGACAAGGTCAAGGACCAAGCTACTAGAACAACAGGTGAATTCACTCCTTATAGATTATGATGTTTGTGATAATGAGAATTTTATACTACCTAAGTCTATGCATCAGTGTATGATCAGGTTTATTGATAACACAAACATGGATGGAGAAAACAACCAAGAGGAGCTGGAAAACAACATGGAGATGCTGGAAAACAAGACTACAAGTGGTGAAAACAAATGTACCATGGTGAAAACAAGATTACAAGATGGTGAAAACAAGACTACCATGGTGAAAACAAATATACAAGATGGTGGAAACAATCAAGCAAGTGTGGAAAACAATTATTAGTTTGTTATTCCACACTTAGAGAGATGGAAAACATGAGGAGGGCGCCCCATTGAATATCAATGCGCCATATAGAAATCCTACTTTGTGTAGGTATGGTTTGTATACCATATTTGGCCGCACCCCGTAAAGTGGGTCCGTTTGTATCCTTTCTAGACTCTAAGTAGGAGTCCTAGTCCAAGGGGGTAGTTGCTTGCGCAAGGGAACCCTTGTGGCCGCACCCCTCCCCCTTATATACTCCCTTCCTGCGAGTTGAGGAGGTGGATCCAGTTTAAACCAAATACAAAAACCCTAGCCTCCAGTTTGTATTGCTGCCAAGCATACTACTTGAAGTTTACCATTGCAAAGTTGCGTGATATCTTGTTATTACATTGGGAATAGGGGGATACAGGACCACTCGTGATCTTTGATTACTTGTGCAAGAGTGTGTAATTGAGAATATCCAAATGGCTTAATTGTTATTGCATCTGGCAACAGGGGTCAGTCGAGTGAGAGGTCTCAGTGTAGCACTAGTTATCATATATTCCGGAAAATCCACAAAAAGAGTGAGAAGCTCATTGAGAAGATTGGGCCACCCCATATCATCTTGGCATCAGATTCTCAGGTTTACTCAGTGAGCAATTTATCTTAGTCTAGTTGTTTTTATTTCCTATCCAAAAAAGCCAAAAATATTAGGTTTAGTTTTGCCAGAGCCTAGATCAACACCAAATTGCTACTCTAATTGATGTTTATTGTTGATTTGCGTATCTGTTTTTCTGTTTTTAGTTTTTCATCTATTAGGGTTAGGGTTCATCTAGTTATTTTCTGTTTAGATCTATACCGAAAAGTCTCACAAAAATAATTCATGCCGTGCGTTTCACCTCTCGGGAAAGTCTAGACCAACATCTTGTTTGCAAGGTGATCTAGTTTTTCGAGCTGATTTTGTTCTATTTGTGCTCGGGGTCCTTGTCATATTCGGTTGCCAATCCGTTTCCTACCCGCGGCAGAAAACACGTTGGTTCCCTGCCATGGCCGCTTCCTAGCCGCAGTCGGATTCCCTGTCGTGGAGCCGAAAACGCGTCGAAACGTTGCCGCCGCTGCCGTACGAGCGCTGCTCCTAGTCCAACTCGGACTCCATCCGTGCCCACAAAATCTCCACCCCGCACCCACCGCACCACACCCGCAACACACCCGCGCCACACACTGTAGCACACGCGCACTGCCGCGAGGACCTCTGCCGTGAGGCGTTTTTGCACCGAATCGCTGCCGTACGACACGATTTCGGCCGTTTCTCTGCCGTGAGCTTGTTTTAACTCTGTTTTCCATAGTTTTTATTTTGTTTTACTCCTGTTTATCTCTAGGTTCTTATGCTGATATTTGTTTAGCCTTAGCCACTGCCTTTCTACAACAAATATTAGGTACCAAAACCCATAAGACTAGTTGTTTAATTGCTCTGAAGGCTGCTCAATTTGACCAAATCTGTCCACCTTTTGTTTTCCATTACTTTGTTGCTCCTAGTTGATTCAAAGGCCATTGAAAAAATCAAAAAATAGAGAAAAAGGAAAAAGTATAAAAAAAGATATAGAAAGAAAGAAAAATCAAAAAGAGGTCGTGCTATATTATCACTAGTGGAAGCTTGTCATATTGGATATTTGTGTGGACAATTGAGCAATCTTGTGCCTATGTCATAGAGTATTTGCTAGTGTCTTTCTAGTGCTTGTAATATCTCTTCCATATAATTGCTAAGCCACATTTGTCTCCAAGTGTGAGTGTATTTCCTTTAGTATTTTTCATCACATTAGACAGTGCATTGGAGTTGTTATTTTGGTGTTGTTAGGATTCCCAACGAAGCCCCACCAAAAACCCTGTTTGCATTGTGATACTTGATAGCTCGGTTATTCTCTTTTCACACTAAAGCACATTATTCATTGCTCCTTGTTGGTAAGTTGATCCTATTCACTTTGTAACATTAAGTGAAGCCATCTTTGCTTGGTTTTGAGTGAGTTGTGAGAGGCACCACTACCCATTGATTATTTTTGTTACTAACAAATTAATCATGAGTGCTTCTAGTGATGTTGATGTGCAGGGAAAGAAGAAACCCGAGGACTTGGTCAAGTGGTATGAGTATGAGGCACTAAGAGATACTATGTACAAGAGGATTACTACTGAAATTGACAAGAATGATGATACATTGAGAAAAGAGATGACTACTCTTGATTTGAAAATAGAGGCTGCTGCAACACAAGAATCTGTGGATGCTATTCAAGAGACTTTGAGAACATTGACACAACAAATGACAAATCTATAAACTCTAGTGGAACAACTACAACAAAGACCTCAAGCTAATGCTCCAATTGATGATGGGGGAGGAAATATGAATGGAGGCCGTGGAGGTTATGCAAGGAGAATACCAATGGAAAATAATAGATAGGATGATGGCTTGGGAAAACCAAAATTCTCTATCCCTAGTCTTGCTTGTGATTCTGAGGATGTGGAAGAGTACTTGATGTGGGAGCTAAAAATTAAGAAATTATGGAGACTTCATGAGTATCCCGAGGAGAGGAAGGTAAAGCTTGCATCTTCTGGATTTGATGGCTATGCTCTCTTGTGGTGGGATGGCGTTATAAGATTGAGGGAAGAACATGAGGAACTAGAAGTGACTACATGGAGAGAGATGAAACAATTGCTAAGATAAAGATTCATTCCAAGGAATTATATTAGAACTCTCTATGAAAAGCTACAACAATTGAAGCAAGCTACAAAATCAGTGGATACTTATTACAAGGAGATGGAATTGATCCTTCAAAGGGCTCGGGTTAGAGAAGATCCAGAACAAACTATGCAAATGTCGCACCCGGACTTCTAAAGGATACTCGCCGTTCCGTGGAACAGTAGTAGATTGGATTACGGGGCTTACCGGCACCCGCGTCCTCTTACGAGTAGGCCAACACACGTATGTGTGACAACCAACCCCTATCTGTTCATCGTCGACGTAAACTATCCCATAGAAATCAGGATACTACCATTGACGTACTTCATACCATACACACATGGTACGTCAACGGCTTGTAACAGAATGATAGCACAACATATCTCTAAGACACAAAAGATTGAAATAAGTTGCAAATAGCTCTCACTAGAGCATAGATAGCAAATACAATCATCCAGAGGACACATGTCCCAACATAACATCATTACATCTCAGCGGAAGCATTCAAAGGGTCTGAGTACAGACAAATCCAAATAGGCTTAAGAAGACGGGAATGAAAGAAAGACGGAGCCCATCCACGTAGTCTCGGATCCTGCCCGGGTCCGCTACCTACTCGTCAGCAGCCTCGTCAAACTCCACGTAGTAGCCGTCACTGGGATCCTCGTAAGCGTAGTCTGCGGAAACCACAACCCCAAAGGGGTCAGTACATAAACGTACTGGCAAGCAAGACTCACAATTCACCAAAGTGTAGCCCGTCAACACCAAGCACAGATGCCTTGGGTTCAACGGAAGAAAGGGGATATAAAAGATGTTGCAACTGGCTGCGCTAACCAACTACAGAGATTCTACCAATTCCGACTAACAGGAAGAGGATAAGATAGCGCATCGTAACCCTCTATAGCTAACCACCAAACAAACCCATCCTGGATCTCGCCCCTTATCCGAAGAAGCAATCCGAGGATAACTCACACAGTTGGATTACTGAATAATGGAGCAAGTTGTTGTGTCGATAAGTCTATTACTAGTCAAGTTATCAATAGTTAGGTGTAAGTTGTTCTGAGTACTTGTTAGCCAGTACTTTCACCAAGTCAACCATAACCGCGGAAAACACGGCTTCTCGAGAAGATTTATCCCTCCAGGGGTGCACCAATTTGGCCGTACACGTAAGAATAACCCGCCAGATGGGATGCCTCCCACCAAGCGGGGCACTCAACACAACTCAACTCTTCTTCGCATCAAGCCCAAAGCACCTTGGGCGCACGGCTAATCGAGCCCCGAAGAAAGGGGACCCTCATAGCACTCTAAGAACGTGTCCCCCTATATGCCGACTACAAAAGTTCCACCCTGCGCTGGGCTCGCAAAAACATGCATGCGGCAAATGGAAAACACGAACTAAATGAGGCGATTTGGACGAGATGCGAATCGAATCAAATTGAGGGGGGCGCCCATACACGCTTCCCACATGCGGATAGTGCGCTCATCATGGATCAGTAGACAAGACCCTTTTCCTATTAGGGTCGACACTAGCAGGCCTCAAAACCACACAGGGCCTCCTGCCGGTGCCTTATCAGCATATTATTATTAACAGGTTGATTGAGTAACATCGAGCCCCCAGAACATAATAGAATATAGTAATCAGAAAGTAACTGGTAACAGACTCGAGCAAAACAACCTAAGCATGCTAGTAAGACACTGGCTCAAACAATGGGGTTGTAGGAGTGGAGGTGAGGCAATATCAGGGTTAAGGGATTCATGTGATAGGTTCGTAACAAAAACAACTATACCTAGGGCTAGCAAAATAGACAACGGAAAGTATCGGTAACCAATGTTGAAAGGAACACAGTGGTTCATGTGAGTGATAACTTGCCTGCAAACTCAGCAGCCTGCTACTGAGCTAGATCCTCAGAAGGGGTGTCGTAAGTATCGTCTGTCTCAACGTCGTCGTCTATTCGAGAAGAAGCAAACAAACAATGCAGAAATATAAACAATCAATATCATGGCATAGTGCACAATCATGGGATGATGTATGTCAAGTTAAATGGATGCATCAAAATAAACTAGTGGACTTGGTAACACAATTTAAATGGACACATATGCAATTTTGAGTTGCATATGAAAAGCCCATGAAATAAGGTTGGAATATTTGTTTTTCAACTAATCAACAGGTGAAAGTGGATTAGTATGATGCATGGATGAGGAAAACAACAAAATAACAATAATAGAACCAATTGGAAATAAGGTTTACCAATTTAGAAATTTATTTATTAAGTCAGGGAATTTTTTTGGTTCCTTACAGGGATTACACAAATAGTTGTTGTTTTCACCAAATTAAATTATGCAAAATAAATAACAAAATTCATATTTGAAAAGAATACAAAATTTTAGTTGGATTACATGTTTCAAATATTGAAAAAGGAGTTTGGATGAATTTATTATGACTTAAACAAGATTAAACAAGTTTTAAATGAATTTAGAACAAGTTTTGAATTTAATTGAATTTTTATTTGTCCAAAACATAAATTCAAATTCACATTTGAAAAGTTTATACTTTGATGGTTTGAAAACATATTTTGCAGGTTCAAAAATAATTTAATTTGAGCAAGTTATGATTTTATCAAATTTAAATGATTTAAACAAGTTTTAAATTATTTGAGCAATATTAATTATTCAAACCATGAAACAAAATTTATATTTGAATAGGTGGTTTGAAATAGCATGGAAAACATATTTTATTTGCATTATTTGGATTTAGTCTGAATTAGTTATGGATTTTATCAAATTACAAATGAATTGTTTGAATTCAAATTTGAAATGCATTTGGAAAATTCAAAACAGAAAACAAATAGGTTAGATAGATAGATAATTTAATTTGGGGCAGTGCACATATTTTATTTTTGTTATTTGGAATTATAAAATAAAAGTTATTAGGGTTTTAGTTTTAGGGACCAATCTGTAAATCAAAAGGGCTTGTTTTAAAACAGAAAAGCTGGAAAAACATTATGTACCGCACAGAGAGCTACCCAGGGCACTGCCAAACGGGCCCTGGGCCAGCGTGTGCTCGCGTGGCAACAGAGTGGCTGACAGGGGGGGCCACCCTGTCAGCACTGCGCGGAAAAAATATGGGTTTTTCTCCCGTGAGAGAGCCAGGGATCGAACCCTGGGCTCGGGGGTGCGCGCGCTGCTCTGCTGCCAATACGGTGATCGAAACGTTTCTGTCAGTAACAAGGACGCAAGCAGGTTAAGGTTCAGATTTGCCACTGCAGATTTAACTGACGAACGATTGCTTCCGCAACCTGACGGAGATCGACGGTGGACGGCGGCGTGCCGTGGTTGCGCTGCTGCGTGAGGAAGTTGGATGCGTGCGGGTGTGTAGGTGATGTGCGAGTGCAACCGTGCAGAGGAGGAGGAGAGGGATACGGTGGCGCTCACCGCGGATGAAGGGGAAGCAGAGGGGCGGTGCAGACGGTGGCCGGAGAGGTTCACGACGCCGGCGGCGATCCAGACGGTGTCGAGATCAACGGAGGTGTCCACCAGCTCGAGGAGGAAGCGGCGATCCAATTCCAGTAGCTAGCTAGGGTGGAGGATGTGCATGGCGGCGGTGGTCGATGGAGATTCAGAGGAGGATTTCTCCGGTGGGGTTCAGAGAGAGGTGGAACGGGGCAGAGATGGGAGAGACGGCGGCGATCGCGAGGGGAAAGGGTAGCCTAGGGTTCTAGGGCTAGCTGCGGGGTTCCAGGGGGGTAGATATAGGGCGCAGGGAGCGAGGACGGCCGTCGCTCTGCCGCGGTCGTCGACGTGGCTCCGGTAGGATCACTGCCGTACCGCTGAAGAAGAAAGAGAGGGGGGTGAATGGGTACGCGGGCCAGTTAGCTGGGCTGGGCCGCGCGGGCTCCCCCCCCCCCCCCGGGTAAGTTTTCTCCTTTTTCTATTTTGTGTTGTTTTTTTTTTTGCAGAAATAGGATTAGGAAGAAAAGAGAGTTTTGGGGTTAGTAAAATATTAGAAAAATTTGGGTTAACTCCTTTATGTAATATTAACCAAATGCAAGTTTTGGAATTTCAAATTAATTGAATTATGGTGCTGTTTTGACTTGGAATGAATTTGATTGAAATTTGTGGTTAATTGGTTATTGAAAACAATATTTTAATTAGGGTGATCAAATGATTTTAATTGGAAACAAATGAGTACAATTGTTTTGGTTATTTCATAATTTCAAAAGTGGGTACTGCTTGCAATTGAATGATTTGAATTTGAAATAACATTGGAAGTAATTAATTGAAATAAAAACCACCATTTTATTAGTTGATCATTATGGAAATAATTGGAAACAAATGGTTGTTTTTATTTGAACTTTTTATTTAAGAGGTTGTAACATAACAAGTATGAATTAAATGTTTGAACAAAGTTTGAATTTCAAATGTGAAAACAGAGTAAAACAGAAGCAAACAAATGGAGAACAAAGTAAAACAAATGCAAACAAGGAATAAATATGATGACATGATGCAATACTTTAATTAAACCAGAAATCAAACATTCTAGGGGTATTTTCATACTTGGGATGTTACAAAACACCCCCCTTGAAGGAATCGCGCCCCGAGATTCCTTACTGAGAAGCGAAAAGGTCCGGATACTTCTTTCGAAGATCCTCTTCGGTCTCCCACGTTGCCTCTTTATCGGAATGATGCGACCGCTGCACTTTCAAGAACTTGGTGCTCTTGTTGCGAGTCTTACGCTCGGTCTCATCGAGAATTCGAATAGGGTGCTCCTCATAAGAGAGATCATCTTGCAGTTCAATGGAATCATGATCAACTGCATGATCTGGATCTTTGAAACACTTCTTGAGTTGTGACACGTGAAACACATCGTGCACCTTGGATAGTTTTTCTGGAAGTTCAAGACGATAGGCATTTTCCGCACGTCTTGAGAGAATGTTGAAAGGACCAATGTATCTTGGTGCTAGCTTTCCTTTCACACCAAAACGATGAGTGCCTCGGAGGGGAGTTACACGGAGATATGCTTTGTCACGAGGTGCATAGACCATGTCCCGGTGCTTGCTGTCATAGTAACTCTTCTGACGAGACTGAGCAATCTTGAGATTGTCACGAATTATGCGAACTTTCTCTTCGGATTCCTTAACAATGTCAGGGCCTAAGAGTGAACGTTCACCAGCTCCAGACCAATTGATTGGACTCCTGCATCTGCGGCCATAGAGTGCTTCAAATGGTGCCATGCCTAGGCTTGCCTGGAAACTGTTGTTGTAGGAGAATTCAGCATATGGAAGGCAATCCTCCCATTTCATTCCAAAAGAGAGACCACATGCTCTGAGCATATCCTCGAGAATCTGATTGACTCTTTCGACTTGCCCCTGAGATTGAGGGTGATAAGTTGTGCTGAACAGAAGTTTGGTGCCCAATGCATCTTGGAAACTCTTCCAGAAATGAGAAGTGAATATGCTTCCACGGTCTGAGCTTATTTCCAATGGAACACCATGAAGGGGAACAATCTTTGTTGTGTAGAGCTCTGCTAACTGGCTAGCTGAGATTGTTTCTTTGACAGCAAAGAAGTGAGCTACCTTAGTGAGACGATCAATGACAACGAAGATTGCATCGTTGCCCCTCTTGGACTTTGGAAAACCAGTGACGAAGTCCATTTCAATCATGTCCCACTTCCACTCAGGAATTTTCAGAGGTTGGAGTAGACCGGCTGTTTTCTGATGGACTGCCTTAACACGTTGACAAACGTCGCATTCAGAAACGTATTGAGCAATTTCACGTTTCATGCCAGGCCACCAATACAGCGTCTTGAGGTCCTGGTACATCTTTGTACTTCCAGGGTGGATGGAGAGAGGAGTTTCATGAGCCTCCTTGAGAATGACATCTTTGAGACTTTGAATCTGAGGAACTGCAATGCGTCCTTCGAAGAACACAGTTCCTTTGCCATCAATTGAGAAGGACTTGAATTTATCATTGCCTTCTTTGATGTGCTCTACAATCTTCTTGATTTCAGCATCACGAAGTTGTTCAGAAGGAATCTTGTCCTCGAGAGTTGGTTTGGCTGTCAAGCTAGCAAGATAACCTTGAGGAACAAGACCAAGGTTCAGCTTCTGGAATTCTTCATGAAGTGGAGGTTGGCTTTCCATGATCATGAGATTATTGCAATAGGACTTGCGACTGAGAGCATCGGCCATAACATTAGCCTTGCCTGGAGTGTAAGAAATGGTAAGATCAAAGTCTTTAATCTTTTCAATCCATCTCCTTTGCCTGAGGTTTAGATCTGGTTGAGTGAAGATGTATTTCAGACTCTTATGATCGGAAAAGATTTCAGTGCGGTTACCCAACAAGTATTGTCTCCATTTCTTGAGGGCAAACACAACTGCTGCAAGTTCAAGATCATGTGTGGGATAGTTTTGCTCATGTGCATTCAATTGACGTGAAGCATAAGCCACAACTTGACGTTCTTGCATAAGAACTGCACCTAGACCTTAGAGCGATGCATCGCAGAATATCTGGAAAGGTTTGGTAGTATCTGGGCCAACCAAAACTGGGGTAGAAGTGAGTTTAGTCTTCAGGAGATTGAAACTCTCCTCGCACTGTGGAGTCCAAACGAACTTCTTGTCCTTCTTTGTGAGATCAGTGAGAGGTTTGGCAATGTTGGAGAAGTTTTGGACGAAACGACGGCAATAGCTAGCCAAGCCAAGAAAACTTCTGACTTGCTTCACCGTCTTGGGAGGTTTCCAATCAACAATTGCCTTAACCTTTTCTGGGTCAATGGCTATGCCTTTGGCAGAGATGATATGACCAAGATAAGCAACTTCTCGAATCCAGAACTCACATTTGGAGAATTTGGCATATAGACGATGCTCGCGAAGTTTCATGAGAGTGAGACGAAGATGTTCTCCATGCTCTTCCTCGGATTTTGAGTAGACCAGAATGTCATCGAGATATACCACAACGAACTTGTCGAGGTATTCATGGAAGAAAGAATTCATGAGTCTAGAGAACGTCGCCGGTGCATTGGTTAGACCAAAAGACACGACGGTGTATTCATATAGACCGTACCGAGTGGTGAAAGCTATTTTTGGAATATCTTCCTTTCTGATCTTTATTTGATGGTACCCCATCCTCAAGTCCAACTTTGAGAATATTGAGGCTCCAGCAAGTTGATCAAAAAGATCATCGATACGAGGAATTGGATACTTGTTTTTGATGGTTTTCTCGTTGAGAGGACGATAGTCAACCACGAGTCTCTTTGTTTGATCCTTCTTGGCAACGAACAGAGTTGGGCAACCCCAAGCGGAGGAACTAGGTTGAATGTAACCTTTCTCCATGTACATATCGATTTGCTCCTTCAACAATTTCAGTTCAGGAGGAGCTATCTTGTATGGATGCTTAGAGATTGGAGCTGTACCTGGCTCAAGCTCGATCACGAACTCAACTGCTCTGTCCGGAGGCATTCCTGGCAATTCTTCTGGAAAGACGTCAGGGAATTCACAAACCACCGGAACATTTTCGAGTAGAGGTAGAGGTTTTGCATCGAGTGTGCATAGCTGAATAGATCTTGATCCATATGGAGAATAGACTATCTGGCCAGAAGGGTGGGAGAGAGTTATTGACTTTTGAGCACAGTCAATCTTAGTTTTGTTGGTCTTCAACCAATCCATGCCCAGAATGACATCAATGTCAGAATTTCCCAGCAACATGAGTGAAGCAAGGAATATGCGACCTCCAATTAGGATTTGATTGTCCTTACTTATCTTGGAAGTCAACATTTGAGATCCCGGAGAGTGAACAGTGATTTGATTGCTTAGTGGAACCAGAACTAGGTTGTACGTTGTTGCAAAGATCTTTGACACAAAAGAATGCGATGCTCCGGTATCAAACAACACTTTAGCTGGAAAAGAGTTTACGGGTAATATACCGAGAACGACGTCAGCAGCTTCCTCAGCTCTGTCGGCCTTGATATGATTCACCCCCGCGGTCCTCCCGACAGGCCTGTTGTTGGAGTTGAAGGCTTTAGCCGTGGGAGCACGCACCATTGCCTGGTTGGTGTTGGGGCGAGGTGGTGGAGGTAGCTGCCTCTGAGTGCACTTGTCAGCGTAGTGCCCCGTCTCCTTGCACTTGAAGCAAGTGACGACACGAGGAGGACCTGGCCTTGGCTGCCCCATTGGAACCTTCTGACCATGCATCTGAGATGGGTTGGGTGGGCGGGGAGCAAAGCCTGGAGAAGCTTGGGCATATGGAGCCCGAGTGACAACACCATTTGGCACCCAGATGCGTCGCTTCTGCGGAGGGGTGGTCATGTTGGAGGAGGAACCACCCTCACGCGAGTGCTTACGAGACTCCTCGAACGCCTTGCGCCCATTTTCCTCATTGAGCGCGGTGTTCACGAGCTCCTCGAAGTCTTTGCACTTGATGTTGGTGAGTGCGTACTTGAGTTCCGGGTTAAAACCTCGGCGGAACCTTGCCATCTTCTTAGCCTCAGTGGACACCTCATCACCAGCGTATCGAGCGAGGCGATTGAACTCATTCTGATAGCCAATGACGTCCAGCTTGCCCTGCTTGAGAGAGCAAAACTCCTCACACATCCTTTCCATGAGACCATCTGGGATGTGGTGCTTCAGGAAGGCATCCTTGAAACAACCCCAGGTGATAGGATAGCCAGCTCTCATTGTCTGGTAGTTCTCCCACCAAGTAGCTGCCTGACCCTTCAGTAGGTAGGTGGCATACTTGACCTTGTATTCCTCGGCAACGTGAGCAATGTCCAGAGGCCTGGCCATCTCACGGATCCAGTCATCAGCATCCAGAGGCTCGCGTGTTGCCACGAAAGCTCTCGGGCCCAAACTGAGGAACTCCTTGATGCTGACCCGTGGAGCATTCTGGTTGTTGTGTTGATTTGCCTGGAACTGGGCCATCTGCGTCACGACCTGAGTCATCTGAGTCAACAACTCCGTGATTGGCGGTGGCTCAGGCGGGTTGTTCCTTGTTGGCGGCATCCTGAATAGACATGCATTTTAGCACAACAACAGAAAATGATAGACTTGGTAAACGAAAAGAGAGATTATTCCGACGCATGAATAGATAACCAACAGGTACATCATCACATGTTCAAATACATCAGAATATCCAACACACCAATACATGGTTCGAAAGCCAAAGGATAACTAAACATAGCTAGGAATGGATACATCGGTACTCCCATGCTCATCACGCAGGACGGCGGTGAGTAGTACGACGAGAGGTACGGTGAGGAGCACGCCCACGAAAGTAGGTGGAACGACGATCCACATAGATCTGACGTGGCCTGAGAGCGACTCTAGGTGTGGTCAAGTACATAGCGTCGACTCCCTGTGCTCCAAAGCGTGGAATCCCAGTGTAACCAGCACCGAGGTTGAGGAGTGGACCTCTGATCGGCTCGTAACCTCCAGCATCTGGCAGACGACGACCAACTGGCTGATCGAAACGTGCAAAGCGCTCATCTCCAACAAAGTCTGTGGTGTACGTCGCCAGACGAGTCAAAGCAAGGTAGAGCTGCTCTCTGACTGAGGCCAACTCCTGAGAAAGTGTGGTGGCAACTGCGTCACTGTGCCTCACGAACTGAGCGGTGGTGTGCAGCCTGGTGTTATCATGCTCGTAGACATCCAAGTTGTCATAGAGAGTGAAGTGAGCTCCCTCCGAAGTGATGTAACCACGGGGGATGTGGCGATAGGTAGAATCGTCAAACCCCCAGTAGTCAGCACGAAGGACGGTGAGACTCACATAAGCTCCCTGCTGCACAGCCATATCCACTGTGGAACCTACTGCCTCGTAGCGGTGGACAACGCTCATGCCATCATCTGACAGAATGTAGACGATAGCCTGGTAGTAGGTCTGGTCAAACTCTCGCTGCTGCTCGTAGACCTGGTACTCTGGTGCCCAACGGAACCCCAGATAAGTGACCATGTCTCTCAGCATCTCCGGATAACCGGCGGTGCTCTCACAACGAGTCATCCGAACCACCTGCGGGAAGAACCTGAGATCCATCTGCAGATGATCGAGGAAGTTTTGATTAGACGCTGGTAGAGGAACTGAAGTGGAAAGCAACAACAATGTTTCAACGGACAAAAGGATGTTGAGAAGAACAGGATATTGAAGCAACATCGGGAAACACGAGACCAAAACTCCTGAGGTACTACGGAAGAACCCATCCGGGCTTCTAAAGGATGAATATCTACTGCTTAAGGAATAGAGGAACTTCCATCCCTATGGTCTAGTAGATATAAGTATCCTAGAGAAACAAGGATTCGTGAAAACCTAACTTGAAAGTTTAGGTGAGAAGAGAAAACAACGTTGCACTTCCTTACCAGAAAAGGGAGGGTGGGTGGGGAAAGAAGAAAAATAACAGAATTCCTACTCTCACGTTTCATTTTTCCTATATAGCTACAAAATAGTTTCTAGACTCAACTGCGACCAGTAAAAAGGGATCCTACAGGCAGACAGGCTCTGATACCATTTGTCGCACCCGGACTTCTAAAGGATACTCGCCGTTCCGTTGAACAGTAGTAGATTGGATTACGGGGCTTACCGGCACCCGCGTCCTCTTACGAGTAGGCCAACACACGTATGTGTGACAACCAACCTCTATCTGTTCATCGTCGACGTAAACTATCCCATAGAAATCAGGATACTACCATTGACGTACTTCATACCATACACACATGGTACGTCAACGGCTTGTAACAGAATGATAGCACAACATATCTCTAAGACACAAAAGATTGAAATAAGTTGCAAATAGCTCTCACTAGAGCAGAGATAGCAAATACAATCATCCAGAGGACACATGTCCCAACATAAGATCATTACATCTCAGCGGAAGCATTCAAAGGGTCTGAGTACAGACAAATCCAAATAGGCTTAAGAAGCCGGGAATGAAAGAAAGACGGAGCCCATCCACGTAGTCTCGGATCCTGCCCGGGTCCGCTACCTACTCGTCAGCAGCCTCGTCAAACTCCACGTAGTAGCCGTCACTGGGATCCTCGTAAGCGTAGTCTGCGGAAACCACAGCCCCAAAGGGGTCAGTACATAAACGTACTGGCAAGCAAGACTCACAATTCACCAAAGTGTAGCCCGTCAACACCAAGCACAGATGCCTTGGGTTCAACGGAAGAAATGGGATATAAAAGATGCTGCAACTGGCTGCGCTAACCAACTACAGAGATTCTACCAATTCCGACTAATAGGAAGAGGATAAGATAGCGCATCGTAACCCTCTATAGCTAACCACCAAACAAACCCATCCTGGATCTCGCCCCTTACCCGAAGAAGCAATCCGAGGATAACTCACACAGTTGGATTACTGAATAATGGAGCAAGTTGTTGTGTCGATAAGTCTATTACTAGTCAAGTTATCAATAGTTAGGTGTAAGTTGTTCTGAGTACTTGTTAGCCAGTACTTTCACCAAGTCAACCATAACCGCGGAAAACACGGCTTCTCGAGAAGATTTATCCCTGCAGGGGTGCACCAATTTGGCCGTACACGTAAGAATAACCCGCCAGATGGGATGCCTCCCACCAAGCGGGGCACTCAACACAACTCAACTCTTCTTCGCATCAAGCCCAAAGCACCTTGGGCGCACGGCTAATCGAGCCCCGAAGAAAGGGGACCCTCATAGCACTCTAAGAACGTGTCCCCCTATATGCCGACTACAAAAGTTCCACCCTGCGCTGGGCTCGCAAAAAGATGCATGCGGCAAATGGAAAACACGAACTAAATGAGGCGATTTGGACGAGATGCGAATCGAATCAAATTGAGGGGGGGCGCCCATACACGCTTCCCACATGCGGATAGTGCGCTCATCATGGATCAGTAGACAAGACCCTTTTCCTATTAGGGTCGACACTAGCAGGCCTCAAAACCACACAGGGCCTCCTGCCGGTGCCTTATCAGCATATTATTATTAACAGGTTGATTGAGTAACATCGAGCCCCCAGAACATAATAGAATATAGTAATCAGAAAGTAACGGGTAACAGACTCGAGCAAAACAACCTAAGCATGCTAGTAAGACACTGGCTCAAACAATGGGGTTGTAGGAGTGGAGGTGAGGCAATATCAGGGTTAAGGGATTCATGTGATAGGTTCGTAACAAAAACAACTATACCTAGGGCTAGCAAAATAGACAACGGAAAGTATCGGTAACCAATGTTGAAAGGAACACAGTGGTTCATGTGAGTGATAACTTGCCTGCAAACTCAGCAGCCTGCTACTGAGCTAGATCCTCAGAAGGGGTGTCGTAAGTATCGTCTGTCTCAACGTCGTCGTCTATTCGAGAAGAAGCAAACAAACAATGCAGAAATATAAACAATCAATATCATGGCATAGTGCACAATCATGGGATGATGTATGTCAAGTTAAATGGATGCATCAAAATAAACTAGTGGACTTGGTAACACAATTTAAATGGACACATATGCAATTTTGAGTTGCATATGAAAAGCCCATGAAATAAGGTTGGAATATTTGTTTTTCAACTAATCAACAGGTGAAAGTGGATTAGTATGATGCATGGATGAGGAAAACAACAAAATAACAATAATAGAACCAATTGGAAATAAGGTTTACCAATTTAGAAATTTATTTATTAAGTCAGGGAATTTTTTTGGTTCCTTACAGGGATTACACAAATAGTTGTTGTTTTCACCAAATTAAATTATGCAAAATAAATAACAAAATTCATATTTGAAAAGAATACAAAATTTTAGTTGGATTACATGTTTCAAATATTGAAAAAGGAGTTTGGATGAATTTATTATGACTTAAACAAGATTAAACAAGTTTTAAATGAATTTAGAACAAGTTTTGAATTTAATTGAATTTTTATTTGTCCAAAACATAAATTCAAATTCACATTTGAAAAGTTTATACTTTGATGGTTTGAAAACATATTTTGCAGGTTCAAAAATAATTTAATTTGAGCAAGTTATGATTTTATCAAATTTAAATGATTTAAACAAGTTTTAAATTATTTGAGCAATATTAATTATTCAAACCATGAAACAAAATTTATATTTGAATAGGTGGTTTGAAATAGCATGGAAAACATATTTTATTTGCATTATTTGGATTTAGTCTGAATTAGTTATGGATTTTATCAAATTACAAATGAATTGTTTGAATTCAAATTTGAAATGCATTTGGAAAATTCAAAACAGAAAACAAATAGGTTAGATAGATAGATAATTTAATTTGGGGCAGTGCACATATTTTATTTTTGTTATTTGGAATTATAAAATAAAAGTTATTAGGGTTTTAGTTTTAGGGACCAATCTGTAAATCAAAAGGGCTTGTTTTAAAACAGAAAAGCTGGAAAAACATTATGTACCGCACAGAGAGCTACCCAGGGCACTGCCAAATGGGCCCTGGGCCAGCGTGTGCTCGCGTGGCAACAGAGTGGCTGACAGGGGGGGCCACCCTGTCAGCACTGCGCGGAAAAAATATGGGTTTTTCTCCCGTGAGAGAGCCAGGGATCGAACCCTGGGCTCGGGGGTGCGCGCGCTGCTCTGCTGCCAATACGGTGATCGAAACGTTTCTGTCAGTAACAAGGACGCAAGCAGGTTAAGGTTCAGATTTGCCACTGCAGATTTAACTGACGAACGATTGCTTCCGCAACCTGACGGAGATCGACGGTGGACGGCGGCGTGCCGTGGTTGCGCTGCTGCGTGAGGAAGTTGGATGCGTGCGGGTGTGTAGGTGATGTGCGAGTGCAACCGTGCAGAGGAGGAGGAGAGGGATACGGTGGCGCTCACCGCGGATGAAGGGGAAGCAGAGGGGCGGTGCAGACGGTGGCCGGAGAGGTTCACGACGGCGGAGGCGATCCAGACGGTGTCGAGATCAACGGAGGTGTCCACAAGCTCGAGGAGGAAGCGGCGATCTGATTCCAGTAGCTAGCTAGGGTGGAGGATGTGCATGGCGGCGGTGGTCGATGGAGATTCAGAGGAGGATTTCTCCGGTGGGGTTCAGAGAGAGGTGGAACGGGGCAGAGATGGGAGAGACGGCGGCGATCGCGAGGGGAAAGGGTAGCCTAGGGTTCTAGGGCTACCTGCGGGGTTCCAGGGAGGTAGATATAGGGCGCAGGGAGCGAGGACGGCCGTCGCTCTGCCGCGGTCGTCGACGTGGCTCCGGTAGGATCACTGCCGTACCGCTGAAGAAGAAAGAGAGGGGGGGTGAAGGGGTACGCGGGCCAGTTAGCTGGGCTGGGCCGCGCCGGCTCCCCCCCCCCCCGGGGTAAGTTTTCTCCTTTTTCTATTTTGTGTTGTTGTTTTTTGCAGAAATAGGATTAGGAAGAAAAGAGAGTTTTGGGGTTAGTAAAAATATTAGAAAAATTTGGGTTAACTCCTTTATGTAATATTAACCAAATGCAAGTTTTGGAATTTCAAATTAATTGAATTATGGTGCTGTTTTGACTTGGAATGAATTTGATTGAAATTTGTGGTTAATTGGTTATTGAAAACAATATTTTAATTAGGGTGATCAAATGATTTTAATTGGAAACAAATGAGCACAATTGTTTTGGTTATTTCATAATTTCAAAAGTGGGTACTGCTTGCAATTGAATGATTTGAATTTGAAATAACATTGGAAGTAATTAATTGAAATAAAAACCACCATTTTATTAGTTGATCATTATGGAAATAATTGGAAACAAATGGTTGTTTTTATTTGAACTTTTTATTTAAGAGGTTGTAACATAACAAGTATGAATTAAATGTTTGAACAAAGTTTGAATTTCAAATGTGAAAACAGAGTAAAACAGAAGCAAACAAATGGAGAACAAAGTAAAACAAATGCAAACAAGGAATAAATATGATGACATGATGCAATACTTTAATTAAACAAGAAATCAAACATTCTAGGGGTATTTTCATACTTGGGATGTTACAACAAAGATTTTTTGAGTGGATTGCAATTTAAAATTAAGAGCATTGTGAGGCATGTCCAATATGCCAATATGAGTGGATTGTTTCATCAAGAAAGGGAGGCCGAGAAGAGGCTCAATGAGGAGGTACAAGTGAGTGCAAGGAGGAGTTTCTCATCTCAAAAATCTGTTTTCTCACCACCTACACCTCCAATTGCTGCAACCCGTGGGAATTCTAGTACCAAACCCGAGACAAACACCTCAAGTTCAAAGAAAACAACATCTTCTACTTCGGGTTCTAGTGGTGCTACACCTCCACCAAGGAATAGAGACATGACATGCCATACTTGTGGAGGTAAAGGTCACTTTAAGAGGGATTTCCCAAACAAGAAAATCATGATTATTAATGCTGATGATGAATATGAGACTGGAGATGATGCTGATCCTAATGAGGAGGATACATATGATGAGGATGGTCCTGTTGATGCTTATGCTACAAATTATCCAACCAATGTTTGCACACAAGCTTTGAGTATTGTTCCTAGTGATGAGAGCCAAAGATGCAATCTATTTCAAACCAAGGCAATTGTTGGTCCTCAAATGGCTTGCAAGGTGATTATTGATGGAGGGAGTTGCAGAAATTTAGCAAGCAAGGATTTATGTGGAAAGCTAAGATTGAGATATATTCCACACCCACATCCATATTATATTCAATGTCTCAATGACAAGGAAGAAATCAGAGTATGCCAAATTATGAGAGTGGAGTTTCAAATTGGACCATACAAGTATACAATTGAGTGTGACGTGGTTCCCATGTCAGTTTGTCACCTATTACTTGGAAGGCCATGGCAATTTGACAGAAAAGTTACACACAATGGGAGAGAAAACACATACCAATTAAATTGGGATAATAAGAATGAAAACACAACTTCTGTGGGTGAAAACAAGCCTAGGCCGAGTGGAAAAAATAAGGGAGTGAGCCTTTTGACAATGTTAGCCACCAAAGAAGACTTGAGAGAGTTTGGAGACGATCCTAGCTTAGTACCTATAGTGTTCATGCACAAGGGGGAAATTTTAGTTTCTAATGACATGACTCCTCTTCCTATTGGTGTTTCTAATGTTTTGCAGGAGTTTGATGATGTTTTTCCAGAAGAAGTGCCCTCGGGTTTGCCACCATTGACAGGGATTGAGCACAGAATTGATTTGATTCCTGGATCATCATTGCAAAACCGAGCTCTCTATAGGACAAATCCCCAAGAAACAAAGGAAATTCAGAAACAAGTACAAGAGCTTCTTGACAAAGGTTATATTCGAATAAGCCTATCTCCTTGTGTTGTTCCTGTTATTTTAGTTCCTAAGAAAGATGGTACATGGCGCATGTGTGTAGATTGTAGAGCAATTAACAATATCACTATTCGTTATCGTCATCCTATACCACGTTTGGAAGACATGTTAGATGAATTAAGTGGTAGTGCTGTTTTCTCTAAAATTGATTTGCGTAGTGGTTATCATCAAATTAGGATGAAAGAGGGGGATGAGTGAAAAATAGCCTTTAAAACAAAATTTGGTTTATATGAGTGGTTAGTAATGCCTTTTGGATTAACTAATGCACCTAGTACTTTCATGAGATTAATGAACCATGTTTTGAGAGATTTTATTGGCAAATTTGTGGTTGTTTACTTTGATGATATTATCATATATAGCCACAATGAACATGAACATATTGATCGTATTAGACAAGTCTTGCATGATGTCGGGGGGTTACCCCCGAGTAGGGTAAAGGCAAGATCAAAGGAGAGGTTTGGCTGAGTAGCTGGCTACCCGGTACTCGCTACCCGGTTGACTGCTATCCGGCCGTACCTGCTAATGGCCAGGAGAAAGAATCAAGGAAGTTATTCTCCTCCGAGTAAAGGAAGTGGTCCGAGTAGAGGTGGCTGTTTCCTACTCGGGCCAGAAGTCAAAGGAGCCGTTCTGACACAGGATCCCGCGTATCCTGGGTCCGTACTGTAGCACTGTTCATCTGCAGAGCGTGTGCTTATCCGCGCCAGGGTGTCAGCAGGGCGGCGCAGGTTAGGGGGCCTACCCTGTGGCCGTGTCAGTGATAACAGATCGTCTTCTTGGTTTTGCACAACGACTTTCCACACAACACAAACTACGAAGCCAAAGCTGTCAGCGAGAAGCTGGAAGTGCACAGTGTGCACACTATGTCGACATCTGTTTGTATTTTTCCCTCTTGGCTGTATCCGGCTGAGCACCAGTATATAAGGTGCCCTGCCTCCTCCTAGAGAGGGTCTGGTTTTTTGGAGAGAACACTTACCTCACGCCTTACGTAGAGAGAAGGGTGGCTACTCGGCTGTAGGCCAAAACTGTACTGTGGCTACTCGGGGACACACAAATATAAAGAGAGAAAGGCAGGAGTAGGGGTTTTACCTCCACATGAGGGCCCTGAACCTGGGTAGATCTTGTTGTTTGCAGTGATTGATTCATCCCACACGCGGCTACTCGCTGCGTGATCCCTCCCCGAGCACCTCCAGCGTCCATCGACCCCAAACAGTTAGCCATCCTATGGCATCTGCCGTGATACCACCACGACAGTTGGCGCCTACCGTGGGGCAACCAGCGGCGCTGGCTGGAGTTCACGTTCAGACGGGATCCATTTCTACTACTGGGGAGCGCGTGGTATGTGGCCTTGTCAACAGATTCGGCTCCTTCGACTTCTTCATCGACAACGCCGGTGATTTCGGCGGCAGGGCCATGCCAGAGGGCGGCACGGTGCTCTCCTTCGGCTTGCACCTCGTCTACGTCGCCACCGCCATCGTCCGCGAGTACCCCGAGCGGGTGCACGTCGCGGAAGATCCCCCTGCTATCATCGCTGCACGCGGAAAGCCAACTGGCTGTTCTGCGGACAGCGTGGAAGTGCTGATGACCGGCCCGGCTATTGCTGCCGGGAAGGGCGCGGCCGCATCCGCGACAGTCATAGAGGAGCTTGCTGACACGAGCGAGCTCCCGAGAACGCACAAGCCCTACGACGCGCCTCACAACATCCCGGGCTACATCCCTCCTTCCACGACATCGACGATACCGGCATCCGCCGTGCGAGTGGGCATGCCGCCTCCCACCGAGCTCGAGCTTATGACCATGAGGGCGCAACTCGACCAGCAGCGCCAGGCGCTGCTCGCCGAGCATCTGGAGCTGGAAAAGGTTAGGCTCGAGCTTAACCTGGACCAGAACGAGTACAACAGAGCTCACGGCTTTACGCCTGTAGTGAGGAGGCCTGCCAAGGCAGGCGCTACGCGCCGCAACCTAGGCACCGAGATGGCAGCAGTTGGTGAAACTGTTGGCCAAGCTGCTAGCCAAAACACTGCCACCACCAGACCCAAATACAGCACCCCCGCCAAAACCCTTAGAGCTGCTGAGGCTGTAGCAGCTGAGTTGCCGCATCTCGCTGGCGACGCGCGCGTTAGGCAGCAGGAGAGGCTCAATGAGCAAGTGCTAGAGGCTGCTAGGCAGAATGAGGAGTTCCGGAAAGCCAATCCGGGTGCTGGAGCTTCTCAGGTGGTGCATTCGCATGCGGCTAGATCTAACGATCAGGCCTCATCACCGCATCCCAGCCGTGAGAGGGACCGGAGTGGGCACTCTGGCAGAGACAGGCAGATGCAGGTGTACGACCCGGCTGTTGCCGCGAAACAGCACGCTGTGCCGCGACAGTCCGGTCAAAAACACAACACTGCAGGAGCAGACTATCAAGCCCATAAAGCTCATAGCTAGGCGCGAAATGGAGATCGCCCAGGCCCTTCTCAGCATCAGGTTGCTCAGCCTACTCGGCAGAGACCGCAGCCGCGTGCAATCGCACCAGCCGCCAACCCGGTGGAGCAACCTGCGGTCGTGCAGGTGGACAGATATGATGATGGCTACTCGGCTATGGGGTTGGCTGGCTATGATATCCTGGATCGCGTGGGTGAGCGTGTGCTGGAGCCTAGTGACGCCAGGCACAAGCTGGACCGGATTAGTCTATCCGCGCAACTCGAGAGCAAGGGGCCGCCTGGCCCAGAATGCTTTGGCCCACACATCATGACAGAGCCATCTGTGAAGCAGTTCCAGCTCGCTGGGGGGACCAAGTGCTATGACGGCAGCACCAAGCCGGAAGACTGGCTTAATGACTATGTCACAGCCGTGCACATTGCAGGCGGCAACCGGAGATGGGCCGTGCCGTACATCCCGCAGATGCTAGAAGGACCAGCAAGAACTTGGCTCAACAACCTGCCCAAGCACAGCATCAACTGCTGGCTTGACTTCGCGGAGGCCTTTGTCAGCAACTTCACCAGCACCTACCGTAGGCCAAATAGGCCGCAGCAGCTATCCGCTTGCAGGCAGCGGGAAGAGGAGACGGACCGAGAGTATCTTACTCGGAGGAGTACTCTGAGGAACACCTGTGAAGGTGTGAACGAGGCCCAGGCCATCACTTGGTTTGCGCAGGGCTGCAGGCATGGCAACATGTTGTGGCAAAGGCTGCAGAGAGAGATGCCGAGTACTCTCGCTGAGACCATCCGGATTGCGGATCAGTAGCCAGAGGCCAAAAACTGCTGGAGCCCAGTACGGGCAGAACTAGAATCAGGGCCAAGGCAACAAGAAGCCATACAACGCTCCCCAGCAGGGTAGCGGCAACTCGGGTCCTGCTAAGAACTTTGTCTTCAAGGACATGAAGGATGGCCCATGCAGCTTCCATACTCGGCATCCCGCTAGACCCGCCAACCACACTACTCGGCAGTGCAGTTGGTGGGAAGAGATCAAGAATGAGGGCCTGCCTCCTCCTCCTCCTCTGCCAGCTGCGAATGCCATCGTGCAGCTTGCCCGCGCACCCGCTGCCCGGCCTCCAGCTTTCCCGAGAAGAGAGAATGTGAACCAGGTGGCTTTAGGAGCCAACCACTACTTCAACAACGATGGCTACCGCAACAACAACAACAACGACCGCAACCGCAACAACAACAGAGGCAACAACAACAGAGGTAACAACAACAATGCTAACAATGGCGATGGAGGCCGCAACCAGTACCAGGAGCATCACGAGAGCTACATGATCTTCACCTCTGACCCCGTCGACAAGCAGTCTCAGCACAGGCGTGCCATGGAAGTCAATGCTGTGATCCCTGCTGTTCCTCACTACATGCACTGGTGCAACCAAGAGATCACGTGGTCCAGAGCGGATCATCCTAAGGTGATGCCCAACCCGGGTAGCTACGCCTTGGTGGTGGATCCCACCTTCTTGGGTCCTGAGAAGAACGTGAGGTTCATCAAGGTACTGATCGACAACGGTAGCAGCATCAACATTGTGTACAGAGACACGCTTGAGAAGCTTGGTATGGCCGAGAACATGCTGCTACCCAGCAAGACCACTTTCCACGACATTGTGCCGGGAGTTTCTTGTTCTCCGATTGGCCGAGTGTGGATAGACGTTCTATTCGGCACCAGGGAGAACTGCCGCACAGAGAGCCTGTAGTTCGAGGTGGTTGATCACCAGAGCCCCTATCACGCCCTACTCGGCAGGCCTGCTCTGAGCAAGTTCATGGCCTCTACTCATGCTGCATATTTGAAGATGAAGATTCCTGGCCCCAATGGCGTGATCACCATCTCTGGTGATTACAAGAAGTCTATGGAGTGTGCCTCTGCTGGTTCTCAGTTGGCGGAGTCTATGGTGATTGCTGCCGAGAAGAAGAAGATGTACGAGGTGGTGGCTATGGCGCAGTCCGCACAAGGTGGTGCGCCTGGCATACCGAGTTCCCAGCACGGGACGGCGTTCCAGGCATCCCAGGAGACGAAGAAGATCCAGGTCGACCCTGAGTTCCCCGACCGTGTTGCCATCATTGGCTCAGGGTTGGGGGAGAAATAGGAAAGCGAGCTCATCCACTTCCTCCGTGAGAATCGGGACGTGTTCGCCTGGTCCAATGAGGATCTACCAGGTGTCCCGAGGGAGTTGGTTGAGCACTCGCTACATGTGCGTCCTGACGCCAAACCAGTGAAGCAGGCTATGCGCCGCTTCGGAGATGAGAGAAGGAAGGCCATCGGTGATCAGATCACCAAGCTGCTGATAAGCAATTTCATCATGGAGGTGTTGCATCCGGATTGGCTAGCCAACCCGGTCATGGTTGAGAAGAAAAAGGAGGACCCCAAGGCCTCTACCGCATGGCGCATGTGCGTCGACTACACTGACTTGAACAAGGCCTGCCCCAAGGATCCTTTTCCGCTACCCCGCATCAATCAGGTGATCGATTCCACTGCTGGTTGTGAGCTATTGTCTTTCATAGATGCCTACTCTGGCTTTCATCAGATAGCTCTCAACCCTGCTGATCAAATAAAGACTGCTTTCATTACTCCGTACGGGGCTTATTGCTATCGTGTCATGTGCTTTGGGTTGCGGAATGCGGGTGCTACTTATCAGAGATGCATGCAGAAATGCTTGCATGATCAACTCAGCAAAAATGTGCAGGTGTACGTAGATGACATTGTCATCAAAACAAATAAAACACATACTCTGCTTAGTGACCTTGAGGAAACTTTTGCTAACTTGCGCAAGTATAAGATGAAGCTGAACCCGAGTAAATGCACCTTTGGTGTCCCGGCTGGCAAGCTACTCGGCTTCTTGGTATCCAGTTGGTGCATTGAGGCCAATCCTTCAAAGATAAAAGCTATTGAGAGCATGTCTTTGCCGAGATCCCTGAAGGATGTGCAAAAATTCACTGGTTGCTTGGCATCTCTGAGTCGTTTCTTGGGCAGAATGGGCGAGAAGGCCCTGCCTTTGTATCAATTGATGAAGAAAAGCGACAAGTTTGTCTGGACACCGCAAGCTGATGTGGCATTCAAAGAGATGAAGGCAATGCTGGGTAGCGCTCCCATCTTGGCTAGTCCGCTACCCAAGGAGCCAATGCTGCTATATATCGCCGCTACCAACCGGGTAGTCAGCGTGGTGATTGTGGTGGAGCGAGAAGAGGAAGGCAAAAGTGTGCAGCGGCTAGTGTATTATCTCAGTGAGGTGCTGTCCAGTTCCAAACAGAACTACCCGCACTACCAGAAGATGACTTACGGCGTGTACCTAGGCGCCAAGAAGCTAAAGCACTATTTCCAAGAACATCCCATCACCGTGGTGAGTTCAGCTCCCATCTCGGATATCATGGGCAACAAGGAAGCAAGTGGCAGAGTAGCCAAGTGGGCAATCGAGCTGGCCGCGTACGCTCCCGCGTATGCGAGAAGAGAAGCCATCAAGTCTCAGATTCTGGCGGAATTTCTTGTGGATTGGGCTGAGGTGCAGTATGAGCCTCCTACTCCGGTATCCAACTACTGGAAGATGCACTTTGATGGCTCCAAAATGAAGGAAGGCCTTGGCGCTGGCGTAGTGCTTACGTCCCCCAAGCGAGATCAACTCAAATACGTGTTGCAAATCCACTTCAAGGAATCCAACAATGTTGCAGAGTATGAGGCCGTGGTGCATGGCTTGAAGGTAGCAAAGGAAGTTGGTGTGTCGGATATATACCAAATAGGGGTATATCAGATGGTAGTCAAAGTGCCGGATTACCAGGGTGGCCCAAGTGGTAGTGGGCTAAGGTCCATTGGGCGGCCCAGTAACTCGACGCACAGAAGCCGGATTCTAGAAGAACCTGGATCACGGCCCACGTGATCTGGCTTGGAGGAGAAGACAGATTCCTTACTTTCCAAGTTATAGTTACCGTAGTCTTCTAGGTTTCCTATTCTGTAAGCCCTAATCCGGCTATTATATAAAGCCGGACGGGAGATAAGTTTGATAAGGAACAACAGAGGAGAAGCTATAGGCTAACTCGCCGGGAAGTTGATCCTCTGCGAATAGCTAGATCTAAACCTCACATTGTAATTCTATATCCAGGCTTTAGTCCTGATTAGTGAGAAGTGCAGGAGTAGGCACGTCGTACTGTCGCGACGTACCGAACCTGGGTAAATCCTGTGTTCACTGTCCACCACGCGATCCCGTTACCCCACGTCTCTACCGTAGTCTCATGGCACCCCCGTCTATGAAAACTACTACGATGTCTCGACAGTTGGCGCCCACCGTGGGGCAAACGACGTCAGGCGTGAAGTTCCGATCTGGGATACTCGGGGGAATCGGAAGATCAATCACTGTCGGAAGCCTGGAGTTTGACAACGACGTCGGACGCTTCCTCGACAACGGATCCTATATGCCGGCGCAAAACCACCTGGTAAGTGCCTGCGTGTTGCCGATCGGATCTGCTAACATCTTTATCGGACTAACTGCAGAAGCAATGGGGTTTTGCGGTGGAAGCAAATTTATCCCACCCGCCCTATACCCAGTCGAGGATGACTATGATACCGGATTCTGCTCAGATCGCCGACAAAAAAGTGACACACACTTTATCGACATGGTGCAATCCGAAGTCGCCGAAAACATGGATGATGGAAATCCCGTCCAAGAGGCAGACAAAAACACACCCGTCACAGAGACGGAAGATCCGACATCTGTCAACACGAAACTCGGAAGCTGACTCTGTACTAGCCGCCATTGAGGCGAGATTAGAATCAGAAACCGGATAAGAGGATTTTGATTCCGAAGACGAAGACGCGGACGCCTTCGAAAGGAAAGTTAAATCTTTTCAAGAGGGATTCCATGAAGTACTAATGGTGAAACCGGCTGATACCACGAACGCCGGCAGCCAGGAAAACCCTAAAACCCCTCCGCCAGAGGAAGAGAGAGAAGACGGAGAAACTTCTCCGATATTTCCTAATGTAAAGGAATCGACAGAAGATGGGCCTGTCAAAAAACCTCCCTCTTCCAAGAAAAAGCACCATGCTGCTAAGAAACTCCAATACAAAATCCGGAAGAAAAAATCAGCTGATCTAGCTGATGAAAACCTGGAAGTAGGAGATGTTAGCGGAACAAAGCCTCCGGAGAAGAAAATCAAAGAAATCCTTGCTCCGCCAATGACGGAGCAAGAAGAACAGCAGCTGTTGCAAACGCCAGTGGGAGTAAACGAACCCCCTGAGATGCTGGAAGCCAGGAGACGAGCTTTCCAACGGCAACAGCAACATCTACTCAGAACTCGCGAACACCTCCAAAAAACCCAGGATGATATTAAGCTCATGAAGGAATAAATCGAGGAGTACGAGAGAAAGAATAGATCTGGCATTAAACCTACAAGGTTACCCGGAATCGTAAGACCGGAAGTACTACCGCCAAAGGAAAGGTTTCACAACCCATCTTGGCAAAAGCAGGTAAACGGCAAAGATGCCAGAGGCGAACCAATATACAAAACCGCAGCAGAAAACGCGGAAGCAGCATTTGCCATCCTCAACAATGATTTGTACTCTAATGGTGAAAAGCTCCAGGGGGTGTATGCTTTCCTAGGAAAAGCATTGCAACAACAACAGCGGGCCCATGAGCGATCAGGAAGACTGCAGGATAACTCTGCCCTATGCAAAACAGCTACCTGCGCCGCTGGAGCACCTGGACCAGAGGAACCTGGAGATTCAGACAATTCAAAGGATAAAAAAGAGGATCCGAGAAAAGACAAGAAAAACCCCGACAATAGGGATGAAGCGTCCCGAACCGGATCCCATTCCCCGAAAGTTGGACTCAAACCCCACGATCGGGAAGAAAAATACCGGAATGACGGCAAAACAATGCCACCTCCGAGAAACCCAGCTCAGAAAGACGGAAGATACGATATACCTCACAAACGTGAGAGATCCCGGACACCTCCTAAGGATAAAGAAAGGCACAGGAGCAGGACTCCGCCTAATCCAAAAGGGCGTGATCATGGAAGAGATAGATACAATCCCGGAAAAGCGCGTCCGCGCAACAATGGAAAAGAAAGGAGTAGATCCCCTTCTGTCCATTCAGCTGGAAGATATTCCGCACACATTGATAGAGCGGAAAAGGACGATTTATACTTTGGTCCTAAGTGTTTCACTGACAGGATCCGAAGGATAACCCTGCATTCTGGCTTCGCCAAAGTCGGTCCAACGTACCAGAAATATACCGGCAGCATAAACCCGGACACCTGGCTCTCAGACTACTATACAGCCGTCCAGATCAACAATGGGACAGACCTGGAAGCTGTCAAGTTTCTCCCCCTAATGTTACTGGACGGAGCCAGAGATTGGATCAATGAATTACCATCAAGAACTGTCGACAGCTGGGATGATATGGCTAGAGTATTTACTCAGCATTTCCGGGGAACGTACAAACGCCCGAACAGCATCAACCAGCTGAACCGTTGCACCCAATTCGAGGATGAACCATACGTGGATTTCATCTCCAGATGGACGGCAATGAAGAATAGTTGTTCTGGAGTAACTGAGGTACAAGCAATGCATGCTTTCGTCAATGGCCTAAAACCCGGACTTGTACCGTTCATGGTTGGTTCCAAACAGCACAAAGATCTCGGATCTATGCTTACAACCGCCAACGAACATGCTGCAGCCGAAGACGACATCAGAGCAAGAGGGGGCAATATCGAATCACTGATACTTGCTAAGAAAACTCCTCGTTCTGACAAAAAAGGAACTCCAGAAACAACGACAAAACCCAAAGAGGTCAACATAGCCTTTGGAAGTGAAAAAGGGAATAAGTGGAAAGGACGCAGTACAGATCCAATCAACTACACTCCAGAGGAGTGGGAGAGGATTAAGTCAGAACCCTGTGTCCACCATTCACAATTTGGGAAACCCACCCATACAAACGCGCAATGCCGGCTGAATAAGCACATGAAAGGCAGTGCACGATCCGGAAATAAGGGGAAGGGTTCCAAAAGGAAACCCGCCAAACAAAAGCCAGAAGCTGAAAAAGAAGACAGTGAATCGGACACTGATGAAAAAATCCAGGAACAACAACGAAAGGGCGAACCCAAATTTCTGAGAGTTGATGGAGAAGCAATGCTAACATTCCTAGCAACTCCGTCAGCAAAGGTGGCCAAAAGAACACTTCGAGAAATAAACGCGGTTGTTCCGGCAACCCCAAAATTCTTGAAGTACTCCAACACACCAATTACCTGGGATCAGTCTGATCATCCTGGGAATATCCCTGAACCCGGCACACAAGCTCTTGTCGTAAGCCCTATTGTCCAGAACACTAGGCTAAGAAGAGTGCTGATGGATGGAGGATCCAGCATTAACATAATGTACCTGGATACACTGAAGCGTCTGAAGATTTCCGAGTCCCAGCTCAATTACAGCAACATACGCTTCCATGGCATTGTTCCTGGCAGACAAGCACGATCCCTAGGAGAAATTTCCCTAGATGTCACCTTCGGAGATAAAGATCACTTCCGGCAGCAAAAAGTATCCTTCGAAGTAGTGCCGTTCGAAAGCGTGTATCACGCAATACTCGGACGTCCAGCTTTCGCCAAATTCATGGCAAGATCCTGTTATATCTATAACAAGCTGAAGATGCCAGGACCCAAAGGAGGAGTAATCAACATAGCTGGTGACTTCAAGCTGGCAAACGAGTTGGAGAAAGAAAACGCCCTTTGCGCTCAGAGAGTTATAGCAAAGGAAGAACTGAAGGAATTAGCCAAGGAGGTATCGCCGACAGAAATGCCGGGAGGAAAAGAAACTCGGAAGCCAACAGACAGCTTCAAGGCGTCTCAAAATACAAAACAGGTAATCCTAGACCCCAAAGATCCGACAAAGTTCATCGTCGTAGGGACTGGGATGACCGACAAATAGGAAGGCGAGCTCATCAAGTTCCTCCGTGAGAACTGGGATATTTTTGCCTGGTGTCCAGCTGACATGCCAGGCGTACCCAGGGAACTTGCTGAGCACCAACTCAAGGTGATTCCAGGATCAAAACCCGTCAAACAAGGTGTCCGTCGATTTGACGGAAGAAGACGGAAGGCTATTGGCAAGGAAATTATCCGGCTTTTAGCAGCAGATTTTATCCAGGAAGTAATCCACACTGAATGGTCTGCAAATCCGGTATTAGTACCGAAGAAAGACACTACTGCTCTTAGAATGTGTATAGATTACACATGCTTGAACAAATTGTGTCGTGGGATAGTCACGGCAGATGTTACCGGGGGTAACTAATCTTGGGGCAAGACGACACAGGTGTTTGGGAGAGGGTTTATCTCAGAGGAAAACATGATGAAACTCGATCTGGTAGCCGGCAATCAAGTCGCCGAGTCTCCGATCTCAATGTATTAACTCAACTCTCGGGTTACACTGGATAATCGATATCAAGCGATATTGCTAGGGTTCTTAGATCTCTCAACTAGACCTAGGGGTCGGTTTATAAAGCACCCGTACCCCCCGGCTTGTCCTCCAAGACACACCCTGATCCTACCCGGACACGGCATACAAACCCTAACCTTCCTTTACCGTAACCCACAATCCGGGTTACTAGGCCTACAAACTTGGGCCTTCCGGAAGTTTCTTTATCCTTAGCCGGATCCTGCACAGAGTCCTTTGGGCCGGATTACGCCTTGGAGTTGGCCTACCGGGTTATTATCCCTCCATCAGTAGTCCCCAGAATAGCTTGGGCTTCACGGATTCTTCCTTGAAGTGCTTGCTATTCCCTGCAAAAATACCAATCTCACAAATATATGGAGGCCGGGTTAAGATGCTTTGATAAGTAGCTAGGCCCAACTCCGTGGTGGCCATATGGTAACCCGGCTCTTCTCCAAATACCCGGCTTAGCTTTCCGGGTCTAAACCCTGATAAAAGTGTCAAGATTCTGCACTTTACTCGATAATTGACCTTGATATTACGAAGAATATCTCCTTCTTATTTCTGCCCAGATATCACGTTCAACACTTAAAGCATATTTCGCAAAATTCAAACAAATAGCCGTTACTCCGCAATCCCCGGCTCCCGCTCGCGGAACCAAACTTATCCACATGAACCGTTATAAATATGCCCGTAGGGGTAACCCTAACCCCAACGGCTCACTTCCCCCCATTCCTCTTCCTTTCTTTCTCCGTGCTCAATCTCACAGAGCGCCGCCACGGAAATCCCACGCGCATCTCCGGAGCATATTGGCCGGCGGCTGCGTTCCACCACAGCTCACCCTGCACCGCCGCCAAGATCCGCCGCCAAACCCCCATCCGGCCCGTCGGGAATCGCGAAGGGGCACCAATCTTGCGCGATTTGCCTCCGTCGAGCTTCACTTCAATCTCCTCCAGTAAGATTCCCATACCCATTAATTAGCCTCCGCAATTTCTTGATTTTCTTCAAATTAGATCTAGGTCAACCCGCCGGTCACTTTCCCGGTCATGCCGAATTAGATCGCTTGTATTCATTCTAGCTCATCCAATACGTGGGATATGTACTTTATTGCGTTTTCCTACCGCCCACATTTGTTAATTTTACCGCAAATCTAAAAACGGAATCTCCAATCTGGGCTCGGGCCACTCAGAGTTTCCGCCCTTATCTCTGTCACCCGGAAAATCCTCCCCTTTCCGGTTCTTTTTATTCGCAATAAGTGCCTGTGCAACCATTCATCGTCCTCAAAAGCTCTTTCAATACATAGACCCCCATAACTTTTATTACGATGCTCGATACCCGGATAATTCGAACCTCACTCTGCAGATTGACACCCGGATAGTATGCAATTTCCATGTCTCGATATCACCCACCGATACTCGGCCTGCTAACAGTTTCCGTGTCTTATTCCTTGTATCCTTCTACCTCGTGCTTTGCAGGTCAACCACATGGCTCCCAAGAAGCAGGGAAAAACTCCGACCAAGGCCAAGACCACCAACTCCATATCCGCCAACTGGGCGCGATCTACGGTCACCAAGGCCAAGTTAGAAGAACTGGTCGAGCTAGGAATTCTTCCCCCTCAAGAGGATATCCAGTGGAGGGTGCCGGGTAAGGAGACCCGGCCTACACCGGCAAAGGATGAGGTATTATGCTTTGTAGAGCACGTGACTCGGGGCTTTCGTCCTCCGGGTCACCCCTTCTTCCGCGACGTCCTGAGCCACTATGGCCTTCGTGTATTTGACATAGGTCCTAATTCTGTGTTAAATATCTCCCACTTTATCGTCCTTTCCGAGTCATACTTGTGCACTCCGCCAAGTCTGGCTCTTTTCGTTGAGCTTTTCCTGTGCAAACCGTGCCGCGAAAGCGGTGACGGGGCACTTCTCGCTTGCGGCGGGGTTTCTATCCAGCGCCGCAAGAATTCTTTGATGCCACCCCTCACCCTTAACTCCCACGTCAAGCACTGGCAGCTCTCGTACTTTTACTGCCAAGACACTTCCCCACCCGGCCAAAAGAAACTGCCGGGTTACTCAAAGGGCCTTCTTGACATCTCTGAGAAATTTAGTGCCTTTGCCCCTGACTCGGACAGGGAGGCAATTCAACCTCTGCTAGCCAAAATCACCACTCTCGCGGCCCAAGGTCTCATCGGGCTCAACCTGGTGAAAACTTGGGTCGATTTCCGGATTCAACCCAACTCCATCCGCACAAAGTTAATGTGCGAGTATTCGGGGCAAACCACAGACCCGCTCCGGTACTCTGACAACAGCTTCGCGGCTGGTGACACCCATAAAACTATCAAGGGTTTTCTGACAGAAAAACTTGAGGTAATCCGGAACATAGCCGGATTAGAGCCCTTCACACTCGTGAACCCAGCCCCCAAGGTGAAGATCCAATTTTGACGTCTTTACCCTTGCTCTTTCCACTTGATACAGTTGATAACCCTTGTACTGATACTTTTATTTCAGGCTGATGATGATTTTTGGAAGATCAACACTTCTCCTAGCTCCGATAGTCCAGAGGAGCAAGAAGAGGCCGTTAACTCGGACGAAGGTGCTCTCCGGATTTTATTTGGTTCCTTTAAGTTCGTCGCAACTCCTTCATTTTATAACTATCTTTGATGATATCCAGAACAAGAGGAGGATGACGAGGAAGAAGAAACTGATGGCAGAGTGGAATCCGCCAGTGATGAAGATGAAGTGGAGCCGACAATTAAAGTCGGATCTAAGAGAAAACCCCGAGGGGTCGTCTTCACGGTTTCATATCGCCTCCTTGTATTCAATTCGTATTCCTTTGATGATATACATGAGCTAACTTGGCATTATTCCACTGGCCGTATTTGAAGGAGTCGCCTATGACCAAGCGCAGAGCGACTCGGAATTACCCGGGTGATGATGCTCTTAACCCGGGTACTCCGTCGTCTCCGGCTCGGCGCACCGGTACTTACCTTATCCTTTGTCGGAGGAAACAATCTTTCCGAACCATTCTCTTACGAAATCTTACTTGATATTTTTCAGATTCGCCCGGGTCTGGCAACGAATTCCCTTCAGACTTTGCGGTGAATCCCGGGTAAAGTTCCTTTTCTGACGTTCTATCGCATTTTCATCACCCTTTCCTGATTGCACACTGATTGCTCACTCTCACTATCCATAGGGCCACTGTCGTTATTAGTGACCAAGAGGATATGGCAACCGATAACCCGGGTAAGGGAAACCTAGCTGATAGAACAACAGCCGAGTCTAGCGGCGAAGAACAAGCGTCACCAATAAACCCGGGCACACAAGAAGCCGAGTATCCGATCGCCTCCCACATAAGCAAGAAGAAAAGAGCTGCAACCTTGGGTGCAGGAGAAGGAGCATCGGATTCCGACATTCGAATGACCCGGGTGCCGCCTCCCACTAAGAAGAAAACTCCTTCTCGGAATTTCCAAGGCCCCGGGTCCTCTGATACGGGTAATGGCACTTTTGATCAACTGATGGACACTCTCCTCACTATGAAGACTTCAGAGAGCAATATTCTGGAGCGCATGGCCGCAGAGCACCAGGTAATAATACTTGATATCTCGTAGTGCATGCCTAGTCCCCAAGTTCCGAGCATGACTTGCTTAAGTTGTGCTTGGTACTTTACGCAATACTCAGCTTGCCATAATATCTGACTGATACTTGTGCTCCTTGCTACTTACAGGCGCAGATTACCCGGTCTGATGAAATTTTGCTCAAGACCGAACAACTTCTTCTTGCCGAGGTAAAGCGGAGAGAAGCCCTCGAGGATGACGTGGAAAACTTGAAGAAGGATGTTTCTAAATACCAGAAGAAGTGCAATACTGCTCAAACCGCACTGAAGAAACTATCGGACCAGGTCACCGATACCTATCAGATCTTACTTAGTAAGTTTTTGCTGCCGACTGTCTTCGTGCCTTTACTTTATTGTATGATACTCGGGATCACTGATACGTCCTTCCTTTGCTTCAACTGCAGGTGCCAACCTTGCGGCCCCAGAGGAGGATGCCCTTGCAAAGGCTAAAACTTTAAAGACTGTGCTCCGGACGTTCTTTGCCGGCACGAAATTTATATTGGACACCGTGAAGTGGCCTACTGAAGTATACCCGGGTGAAGAAAATCTCATCAAAGCCTGCTCCACCGTGCCTGGCTGGATTGAAATATGGAAACGCTCGTCATGCCGGATTGGTATGACCCGGGCCTTTACCCTGGCTAAGGCTTACTTTCCAAAGCTTGACCCGGCAAAGATAATATCCGGGTTTCCAGAATTTAAAGCGGATGGCTCCAAGTTTACACCCAAGGACTTCAAGGCCGTACAGTCTGCAGTACGTCATTCGGCCACCACTTTGGCCGATAGTATGGATCTGAACACGATTATGAGTTCATATGACGCTGAAGGCAAAATTGTTACAGAGGAAGCACCCCCGCCTTTTGATATTTTGGAGAAATGGGCTGCTGATTCGGCTAGGAAGAGGGAAGCAACTGGAAAGAGAGAGGCCGAGTTATCAGGGCCAGCCACCTCTACACCAGCTGTTCCTCCACCAGTCCGTCCTGCCGCAAGGAATCCGGGTGATGATGCCGGAATAAAGCTAGTCCAGGAGCAAGACCCGGAGGGTAAGGGCAACGATGTGGACTCTACTCAGGAAGCCGAATGAGCAAAACGCCATAAAAATATTTCAATCATTTGATGTTTTTACTCAAAACAAGTATTCTTTTGACGGTGCGCCTGTGCACCCTTGATACTAGTGTTGCAACTTGTAACGCACTTTAATTCTGTGATACACCTCGTGCCTTTCTAGGCCTTTTGATGAACTTGATACTTGCCTATTTTTGGACTTATTCTTGATATCCGACTTTCTTTTTATTTCCTTCTTTATTTCCGAGTACCGTGGGTTTTGACAGGTGGACTTTTCTTTAAGTCCCAAGTCCCCACGACTCGGACGTTGGGGTCTTTCGAGCTTAGCGACGAAACAGCTTGATTCTGTTTCGAAACCCACAGTCCCCAAGGCCCGAATTTCCGAGTCTGTGGTGTGTGGTTTTTTCGAAGAGAACAAACTTGTTGTCGCTAAGCCGAAACCCGGAATTGTTTCATATAGATAATGAAGTTATGCTTGATAAACGTTGAGTTTCCAGCTATTAGCCTTGTACTCTGCATAACTTGTGGTTTAGATGACCCTTTTGACTATCTTGTACTGTAAGCCGGCTTTCGCGTGGATACCATGTTGTTACATCTATACGAAAACAGGGTCAGACAAGTCCCATTGGGCTTCATGGCTGATTGTAATCGTAAGCGAGCAAATCATGCCACTTTAGTGCGAGTCACATCGAGCTTAAGTAAGAAAAGTCAAGAAAATTTGGCTCCTTTGTCCAGTTATAAGATTGCAGCCGTACTCGTTTGCGAATAATCGGCCCTTATAACTTATAGGCATCAAGGCCGGGTCTTTGGGTTTGTGGCTGTGCTACTTGAGCAACCAGCCCCCGAGACCTAGATATACCCAACATTCTTAATGATACTGATGTATTGATGTCACATGGATACTACTTACTTGTAATCGGAGTAAAGGCTGTAACAAGATAGGACTTGATAACCATCTCTTTATTGATGCGAGAAAGTTTGGATCAGCAGGCCGCCTCATTAAAAACCTTCCAGTCCCCTTAGGTACCCTGGGTAGGAAAAGAGCGCGTCTGAAACCTGCTGCCCGTTACATTGTTTAGTTCTTCTTGGGCACCGGTCCCGGGCTGACGTGACCGATACACATTCTCCACATGTTTGACTTTTTCATGATGAGTACCGGGTTTACTAGCCGACCCGGGTGAGGTGTTTCCATAACGCGGCTGGTTGTGAGCGGCCGTGCAGTTTCTTCTCTTATAGCGGATTGTTTGGGGGAGTCATCCTCGATAAAAGCTACCATTTTAGTATCTTGTGCTACCTTGGACTTTGCTCTTTCGCCTTCAGTACTCGGCCTTTTTGATGTGGTTCTGTCCTCCGGGTCTGCTTGAGACCGGGTAGTGCTTGAGTTCTTCTTTTCTACAGGCTTGCTCGGCCATTGCTGCGTCTCCTTCATCGCATTCAGCTGCTATGTCTCGATTTCCATGTATGGTAATGGTCTTCTTGGGACCCGGGATTTTTAGCTGTAGATACACGTAACACGACCTAGCTATGAATTTGGCATAAGCCGGCCTTCCGAATAACGCGTGATAAAGACTGCGCAATTTGACCACCTCAAAGGTGAGCCACTCAACTCGATAGTTATCCTTTGACTCCCCAAAAGCTACCTCCAATGCGATTTTTCCCTCGGGGCACGCTGAATGACCCGGCACTATCCCATGAAAAATTGTTGAGCTTTTTTGTAGCTGAGACTCCTTGAGGCCCATGCGTAGGAAGGTTTCCCAATACAGTATATTGATGCTACTTCCACCATCCATCAAAACCTTTTTCAGCTCATACCCATTGACCTGCGGTGCGACTACTAATGCCAAGACTCCCGGGTGTTCTACTCTTTCTGGGTGATCCCTTCTGCTCCATGTTACATCCTGTTCTGACCATCTCAGGTATCTCGGGACAGCCGACGAAACTGAATTGACCGCTTGCTTCAGTATCTTTTTGTCCTTGTTAGAACCTCCTGTGGTATGCACATGATATTGACCCAATTGCTTGGGGTTAGCCTGGAAACCTCCTGCTCCCCCTTGGTTATTACCTTGATTTCCAGCCGCCGGGTTACCGGCTGGGGGTGGGCCGTTGCCCGAGTTTCCCCCTGGACCCGGTCCTCCTCCCCGTCCTGCACCTCGCATAGCTCTGTTCACTTCCTCATTTTTCCATCTTTGTAAGTCGGCGCACTGCTCCAAGGAGTGGTTAGTTGGCCTGCCGTTCCTGCTGTGCTTCGGGCATGCCATTCTGAATATGTCCCAATTGTTACTCGGCCTTGGTGGTCCTTGATAGTTTCCTCCATTGTGATTACCTCCGTTGAGATTTCCTTCTGCTCTGAGTCTCGAAGACCCGGCCTCTGTGTTGGCGACAAACTCGGAGCCTCCTTCAAACGGGCGCTTGTTCTGGCTATTTCCGTTATTACCCGGTGCTGATCCATTGCCGGTTCTTCCGCTATTACTTGTGTTTGCTTTTACCTTCTTGTCATCAACTTCCTCCTCTGTAGTATCTGTCGCAGCGTGTTTGTTGCACGCATCCATCAATTCTCCCATTGTAACCTCCGACGCATTCCGACTGGATTTCATGCGAGTTAACTTTTGCACTAAAGGTATATACTTGCATGTTTTTGCCATAGCTTGTAGTGCATCCTTGGGCTGAATATCTGTGGACGAGTGAAGTATCTCCATAACCCGGCGCACCCAGCTGCACGCCGACTCTCCCTTCTTCTGGATGCATCGCTCTAGATCATCAATAGTGAACAATTTTCTGCACGTCCCATGAAAGTGCTTGACAAACGCGGTCTTCAATTCCTCCCAGGACTTGATCGATCCTTCCGGCAAATTGGTGAACCACAACTTTGCTGCTCCTTCTGACATCATCAAGTACATGAACTTGGCTTGGAGATTCTCGGATGCGTTGCGAATCGACATTGCCATCTCATAACTGCTTAGCCATGTTTCTGGATCCATAGTTGGCTCGTAATTCACTACTTTTCCTGGCTCTTTGAATTTTTCCGGGTAAGGTTCAGCTCTGATACTGTCCGAGAGACACTTGGGTCCTGCAAGAACGATCGAGGCCGGCCTTGCTCGAGAAACGTGTGATACAGCGGGGGGCACGGCTGGGCGCGGTGCTGCGGGTGGTCCATGCGCTGCAGACCCGGCCGCGGCCCTCCGAGCCCTGGAACTGTCCACAACAGCCTGTGCTGCTGATGCTGCCTGAACGCGGGGAGGAGGTGGCATTTGCTGCTGCTCTTCCCTCCGCCGTGTTGAACTTGTTTGGATATTCCCTTGTTGCTGACTGGCGTATGGCGTCCCGTGCATCCCACTTCTATGATCCGGATAATTGGCTTGCTGCGCCACCGCAGTGTGCAACAGATCGATTGCTTGCCGGGTCTTCTCTGCATGGGGTGACTCTCCCACGGGGATTTGATTTAATGCGAGTGTTGCCGCATACACATTGTCCATGGGATTGTTGTAGTGACCTGCTGGTGTGCGAAATCGTGATGGTGGCGGTGGTGGTAGATCGTTGCCGGTTGTGACTCTAGTTTGTGGTAGGGGTAACCCGGCCCGCTCATTTGCCGGATGTGCCCCCGCTGTTGCCGGTTGGGGTGCGGTCCCCTGGTTCACCACTGGTATCGGCTGATCCTGAGGTGTGATAAATAAAGCAGCCGGATTAATAACCCCGCCCGTTGCTGGTAACCTAGTTTGATGCCTTTGATGTACTCTAGATGTTTCCTCTGGGAGCCGAGTTTCCAGCGCATCCAGCTCACGTTGCCGCGTGGCCATCCCTTGCCTTTCTGCTTCTACTTGCCTTCTTTGCTGTTCCAACGCACGACGAGGCACATCCAGATCCCTGACACGTTCTGCTGCGTTTTCTGGAGTGATAACCGTAGCAAGAAGCGTGGGGTCTAGGATCAGATTATTATCGAATAAGGCCGGGTGACGCGGGTTCGAAGGACCCGCCCCTGGTGTCCGGTTTCCCAGGAATCCGAACGTATTTGCGTGCAACTCCTCGTCTGCTGCACGGCTGGTCACTGATGCCGATTCTCCATCAACCCGGGCCAGAACCGGGTCTCCGTTAGCCGCGCCCTGCTGCTGGGCCAATGCCTGAGCCGCCCCGACTGCTGCCGCGGTTGCGTTCTCTTGGTTGAGATTGGCCGCGGGAGCCGTGTAGACCGCAACTCGGCGTACGATACTTGGTGTAAATTCATGCTGTTCTTCTTCGCCGTTATTCTCCTCATACCGGTTCTCCAGCAGATCCAGGATAGACTCGGTATCATCCTCTCTTTCGACCCAGTCGCGCGGGGTCCATGCCGGTTCCTCCGGCTGTTCCCACTTCGCGATGGGTTCTTCCGCCGGATATGTCGTTCCAATTGATTCTTCATCATCTGATTGGATAGAAGTGGCTTCCCCTGACATAGAATCAGATCCAAAATTGTCAGGGATCGAACCGAAAGTACATACCATACCAATGAAGACGCTGATCCGGCCGATTGTCACGACGGATCCGGATTCGAGGTGATCCGATTCTGGCCCCCAGCCGGAATCGTCCACCGTCTTTTCTCCTTTATGGTCGATGTAGATCTCGCTGACGACAAGATTCTCCATGTTCTTCCGAGCTTCTCCCGTGATGTAAACACCTTTGGACGCAGGCCCCACGGTGGGCGCCAACTGTCGTAGGATAGTCACGGCAGATGTTACCGGGGGTAACTGATCTTGGGGCAAGACGACACAGGTGTTTGGGAGAGGGGTTAGCTCAGAGGAAAACATGATGAAACTCGATCTGGTAGCCGGCAATCAAGTCGCCGAGTCTCCGATCTCAATGTATTAACTCAACTCTCGGGTTACACTGGATACTCGATATCAAGCGATATTGCTAGGGTTCTTAGATCTCTCAACTAGACCTAGGGGTCGGTTTATAAAGCACCCGTACCCCCCGGCTTGTCCTCCAAGACACACCCTGATCCTACCCGGACACGGCATACAAACCCTAACCTTCCTTTACCGTAACCCAGAATCCGGGTTACTAGGCCTACAAACTTGGGCCTTCCGGAAGTTTCTTTATCCTTAGCCGGATCCTGCACAGAGTCCTTTGGGCCGGATTACGCCTTGGAGTTGGCCTACCGGGTTATTATCCCTCCATCAAATTGTGTCCGAAAGATAGGTTCGCGTTAACGCGAATTGATCAAATAATAGACGCCACTGCAGGCTCTGAGCTTTTGTGCTTTTTGGATGCATACTCCGGGCACCACCAAATACGCATGAAAAAGGAAGATCAAATTAAGACTTCTTTCATAACCCCATACGGGACGCACTATTACGTAACCATGCCATTTGGCCTGAAGAACGCGGACGCAACCTACCAGCGTTGCATGCAACGTTGTTTGCATAGTCAGATTGGCAAAAACGTCCATGTTTATGTGGACGATATTGCTGTCGTAACCAAGGAAAAAGATACACTCCTTGAGGATCTGCGAGAAACTTTCGAAAACTTGCGCACCTACAAGATGAAGTTAAATCCATCTAAGTGCGTATTCGGGGTTCCCTCAGGAAAACTTCTGGGTTTCATCGTTTCTCACAGAGGAATAGAGGTTAACCCGGAAAAGATCAAAGCCATCGTGAACATCTCGAAACCTACGTGTGTGAAAGATGTCCAAAGATTGACGGGTTCCGCCGCTGCCGTCAGCAGATTTATTAGTCGGCCGGGGGATAAAGCCTTACCACTCTACAAGTTGCTGAAGAAATCCGACAAACTCAAGTGGACAGCGAAAGCCTTGGAGTATCTAGCAGTTATGTCCCTTCCGTACTTAGTTCAATTTCTATGTAAACATCTTTTGGGATCATGAAATAAAGTTGTCGGAATTCTGGTATCCATGTTTTTTCAGTGCAAAGCATGATTCCACCTTATCTATTTCCCAATGATCTTACAAAATACTCAATGTTAACCCGAATTGTGCCTGCATACTCGGTGTTAAGAAACTGAATGATTTTTCAGTCTACTAACGGCTAAAGGAAACTTGAATTGCCTGCGTGCCCAAGTTTCATTTAAAAAATTCCTTGCTTCTCTAAGCATTATCTGATTGCTTATGTGTTGGGTTACTGGAGCTAGTTAGTAAAAATGCCTTTAGTATGATCCATGTTTCCGAGTTTAAACTGATTGGTTGTACCCAGTTACTCGGCATGACGATTCATAATGCTATTGAGCCATTTCAAACACTAAGGACAGTTACAACATATACGCTAGAGAACTTAGAAGATAAAGGAATAGTAAAATCCGAAAACTTGCAAAGAATTTCATAATTAAGACTGCAAAAGGCGGAGTTCTCATTCATACAAAAGAAATAGAAGCATTACATTTTGAATTACATTGTAAAAGAACAGTAATGCTCCTATTGTCTACTTTCACTATCCAGGTTCAAGGCAGCCCTTCAAGCATCCGACTCTTCCTCGCTGCTATCATCCTCGGGGGCTGCAGGGACCTCCTCTTCTGGATAAGTGACGGAGATATTCACCATAGAAGCAATCTGGGTGGCGTGGCCTTTGATTTCATCAAAGATTGTATTTCGCTGAGTTTCCGTGTATCCTTGAGGGACACCGGACGCCACGCGCCAAGATTTTGCACCAGGGTAGTGCATACGCATAAGGCCGAGAGCCATGCGTGCACCACCCCGTGTAGTGGAGCGAAGGATGGATTCCCTGGACTCCGCCACCTCCATGATAGCACCCGGAAGTTTTTCAACTTCCGAGAACTCCCCAGTCCTTGAGGGAATGAACCTGTTGACCAGCTGCATGCTAGCAGCTCTGATCGAAGTCCAGGTCTTCCCAAAAGCTCGGATTCTATCAATCCGAGAAAGATCTGGGCTATCTCCTGTTTTTCAGCAAAAACAACCAAGAAGGTTAAGTAAAAAACAGAGAAACACAGCAAGACTGGGAAGAATGGTAAATGCAGAAATAACTTACCGACAATTTTGTCAATTTCGGAGCCTTCCTCCAGGCGCAGGTTCAGAGCAGCCTCCAAGTCCCGGATGGTGGACTGGTCCTTCTCCGCCTGTGCGGAAGCCTTGGATTGAGAAATTCCAAGGGCCAGATTGCTGGCTTCCAGGTCTTTTTGAGCCTTCACAAGATCCTTGTGAAGGTCCAAATTCTCCTTTCGGAGAAACTCGGCATTGCCGGCGTCTTCAGCTATTTGCTTGGCCTTAGCCAAAGCAGCTGAAAAGCAAGGAAAATTCCGAGTTTAGAAAACTTCCGGAATAAGTACTTAGACAAAAAAGTTGAATCGAAAACTTCAGAGGAAAAACCCTTACCTGTTGTTTCTGACAGCGCCAGCTGAGACGATGCCAGCTCTGTCTCTCTTTCCTCAAGAATAGAAAGAAGATTTATAACTTCTTTATTCTTGATGGAGAGTTTGTTGAAAACTTCCATGTTAATGGCTTCAGCGGTTTGCTGGAACATGCCAAGGAAAAGAATGAATATAAAGCATCAAGGCAAAAAAGCATACATTTTGTTTAATGCTTGGGGGCTAGAGTTATATACCTGGCTCATTCGTTGCAAACCCGCCAAGTTTTCATTGAACCCTTTTGCGTATTCCGCAAAAAGAGTTCCGACCGCGCTTAGGCCGTCATTGATAATCTTGAAGTCCTTGTCAAAGGTGGCAATCTCCTCGTCGAATGTCCGAGAAGATTTTCCCACCTCTGGAGCCGCCCTTTCCCTCGTGTCCGTGTTCGACACAACGGGCTGGCTGGGCTCTTGCGGCTTGGTGGTGGGGGCTGCAGCATGCTCTTCTGCCATCGTGGACGGTGTGTCCGGGGCGATGACGGGAGAAGGTTGAGCGCCTCGGCTGGACACAACTTTGTGTTTCTTCAGCTTCTTCGGCTTTAGGTTGGAGGGAGGCAGGCTAAAAACAAAAAACCCTGAAAAATTAAAACTCCGAAGGCGAAAGAAAAACTTCGACAAAAGAAAAATAACCCGGATGATCGAACCTGGAGGTGGCGACGGGAATTCCGTCAAGGTCGATAACTTCCTCAGAGGAAGGAATCTTCTTGCGCTTGCGCCCACCTGTAGAGGCGGTACGCAATGCATCCAGCTCAGCTTCGGAGGCTAGCTCCGAGTCTGGAAGTTCCGCAATCTGTTGAAAATAAAAATCAGGGCTAGAAGCGAAAAAAAAATCTGAGAAAGAATGTCAAACTCTACCCAAATGACGGAAAAAGTACCTTGGGAGCCGGATTGTCGGCCGTATACATAGGCCGACTCGCTTCGTATTGGTCGCGTGATGCGACCAACTGGTTCACGCGCCGTCAAAGATCCCTCGCGGACCAGTCTTTGCTGGTTGTCCGCATTGGGTCGTTGGCACTCGTGTAGTCGCAAAGAAGGCGGCCACCGTGATTGGCCAACGGCTGGATCCGCCTATCTAACCAGCAAAGGAACGTGTCCATGCCGGTTAGAGGTGGATCGGAGGAAGTGAGCTTGGCGATGCGCCGCTTGATCCTTAGAAGATCAGGCGGCAGAACCTGGACGGATTCTGTTCCCCAATTGTCTTGGGGAACAGCAGCAGTGTTTGAAAAAGGTGGAACCCCGATGGCCTTTTTTGGGAAAGGCACATCGGGATGGTAGAAGAAAGAACCCGTCCAAAATTTGACGGATTCTGATGTCTTGATCTTGGGGAACCAATCTTCCCTAAACCTCCGAAGAGTAAAGGAGATGGTTCCGCAAGTCGGGAGTGCGCCCTCCGAGGAGTTCCGCTTAACCCCGAAACAATACATCCAAAAATCTAACCTAGGTTCTAAGCCTAAGTAACCCTCAAATAGGGCCTGGAACCCGGCCATATAAAGAATGGAGTTGGGCGGCAGGTTATGAGGTTGGATGTTATAGTGGGAGAGGATTTGGAGGAAGAAGGCGGAAGGTGGTAGTCCCATACCTCTTAAGAGATGGGAGGAGAGAAGAACCCTTTCGCCATCGTTCGGCATAGGTTCGTTCTCATCCTCAGGATCCGCCATTTCCCTTTCAGGATCAGTCCCTCCTTTTCCAGGTTTGGAAGGAGGGCTGGCGGAATGCTGCAGGCAATCCAGTTGCCTGCAGTCTCCACCTCTTCGTCCGCTCCGGCGGCGGCGGATGCGGCAGCTTCCGCAGCGGCGAGCTCGTCGCCGAGAAGCTGGATCTTCTCCTCCGCCGTCTCGGGAGCAAACGGCGGGGAAGGCACGGAGCTCGAGCCCGTGAGGTTCGCGGCGGCGGAAAGGTCACCTCCGCCAGCCGCAGAGGCCGCGGTCTTTTCCGGCTCGTCGCCGGCGTGCTTCGGGGATCCTAGCTGCGGATCCAAGTCGTTGATGATGTCGTCGACGGTGAGCGCGGCGGAGCGAGTGGGGGACGACGGCGAGGCTGCCATTTGGTGGCGGCGCGTTGCGTTTCCGGTGGTGCTCTGGGTGCGATTCGTGCTCGAGAATTGTTCTTCGCTCGAGGGCTCGTGCGCAGCAATGGCGTGGAGAGTGAGAGTGCGGAAGGATTTCAGTGAGGACGAAGACGGCTACTTATAGCCGGAAATCCGTCAAGATACGTGCCAACGGCTATTTTGACCGTTGGATGATCAACGCGTGTCACTCGCCGGAAAATCCGGGAAATGAAACGACAGGGTAATGATAGTTATCTCCTCGTTTCCCGTGAGAATCTGTCAGAGATACGTTACTGGGTTTCCCGCGTGAAACCCAAGCGTCCCTTACGTCATCACGTCTCAAGCGCTGACGTAGGAAGTTCCTTCTCCGCGAAGGATCGCGAGAGAAAAGCCGGATTTTCAGGATTCCGAGTTTCACGTTACCATCTCTTTTCAAAGAAGAATAAGAAGAATCAAGACTGCTGATTGAGATTTCTCGGACAAAGCACACTTGGCGAAAGACGGAGAATCAGAGTTTTAATCCTTCTTGGGGGCTAATGTCGGATATATACCAAATAGGGGTATATCAGATGGTAGTCAAAGTGCCGGATTACCAGGGTGGCCCAAGTGGTAGTGGGCTAAGGTCCATTGGGCGGCCCAGTAACTCGACGCACAGAAGCCGGATTCTAGAAGAACCTGGATCACGGCCCACGTGATCTGGCTTGGAGGAGAAGACGGATTCCTTACTTTCCAAGTTATAGTTACCGTAGTCTTCTAGATTTCCTATTCTGTAAGCCCTAATCCGGCTATTATATAAAGCCGGACTGGAGATAAGTTTGATAAGGAACAACAGAGGAGAAGCTATAGGCTAACTCGCCGGGAAGTTGATCCTCTGCGAATAGCTAGATCTAAACCTCACATTGTAATTCTATATCCAGGCTTTAGTCCTGATTAGTGAGAAGTGCAGGAGTAGGCACGTCGTACTGTCGCGACGTACCGAACCTGGGTAAATCCTGTGTTCACTGTCCACCACGCGATCCCGTTACCCCACGTCTCTACCGTAGTCTCATGGCACCCCCGTCTATGAAAACTACTACGATGTCTCGACATGGTGTGCAGCGCATCATATGCTATGGCGATTCGGATCTGGTTGTGCAGCAAGTTTCTGGTACTTGGGATGCTTTGGATGCCAACATGGCATCATACCGCTTCCTGGTCCAAACCATGACGGGATTCTTTGAAGGCTGCGAGTTCCAACACATCCACCGAGCAGAGAACGAGGCAGCTGATGAGCTGTCCAAGTTGGGGTCTTCTCGGCAGTACATCCCGGCTGGGATCGCCTTGGAGCATTTGAGAAAGCCATCCATCAAGCCATCCCCCAACTCGGAGTCCATCTTCGTTCCTTCTGTGCCTAATGAAGAAGCTGTTCCCATGGAGATTGACTGGGAGGGTGCCAAAGAGGACCCGAGGACTGCAGTCTCCATCCCGGGGACTGGCGCCTGCAATCCGGGGACTGCCCCCCTTACTCGGGGACTGGCGCCTGCAACCCGGGGACTGCCCCTCCTTACTCGGGGAATGCCTCTCTCAACTCGGGGACTGTCGCATTCCTTGAGGAAGTCCTTGCAAACCGTTCGGGGCTGCAGAGAGTCAACCCCAACTCAGAAAGAGAGACAGTGGTGGCTGTTCCGATGGAAGTGGACGAACTAGTGTTCCCCGCACGGGAAACACCGAGTTGGGCTATGCCCATATTATCCTTTCTAAAGGACGGTACCCTGCCAGATGATGAGGTTACCGCAAGGCAAATTCAGAGAAGATCCAAAGGCTACATCATCTTTAGAGAAGTGCTGTATAAAAGAAGTTCCACTGGCGTGTTGCAACGCTGTGTGGAACTGGAAGAAGGAGAAGAAATTCTGGTGGAAATACATCAAGGAGAATGCGGTCATCACGCCTCTTCTCGAGCTCTAGTCAAGAAGGCCTTTCGGCATGGCTTCTTTTGGCTCACTGCTTTGAAGCAAGCTGAAGATATTGTGAGAAAGTGCAACGGCTGCCAGAGATTCGCGAGTAAGATCCACATGCCTGCTTCCGAGTTGAAAACCATTCCCATCACTTGGCCATTTGCTGTTTGGTGTCTGGATATGGTTGGTCCCTTCAAACCGGCTAGAGGCAACATGACTCACATCTTGGTCATGGTTGATAAGTTCACCAAGTGGATTGAAGTGAAGCCTATTCGGAAATGTGATGGAGCCACTGTTGTGAGTTTCCTGAAGGATGTGATCCTGAGATACGGCTACCCGCACAGCATCATCACGGATAACGGCACGAATTTTGCTGAGGGTGCCATGGTGAGATTCTGCAGAGATAAGCACATCCGACTAGATGTCGCGTCTGTCGCGCATCCCGCCTCCAATGGGCAGGTGGAAAGAGCAAATGGCATGGTGCTTTCAGGCATAAAGCCAAGGCTGATTGAGCCGCTGCTGAAAACACCGGGGTGTTGGTTAGACGAGTTGCCAGCGTGTTGTGGAGTCTAAGGACTACCCCTAACCGGTCAACCGGCTACACGCCATTCTTCTTGGTTTATGGGGCTGAGGCCGTGTTGCCAATTGACCTAGAGCATGACTCCCCCCGAGTAACCCTCTACACTGAGGCGGAGGCGAGAGAAGCTTGAGAAGATGACGTTGACCTGCTAGAAGAAGCAAGAGAGCTTACTCTATCACGATCAGCTGTATACCAGCAAAACTTGAGGCGTTATCATAGCCGGAAAGTGAACCCAAGGGTTTTCCGAGAACGAGACATGGTGCTTAGCCTCGTGCAGCGCACAGCCGGGATGCACAAGCTATCTCCTCCATGGGAAGGGCCATTCATCGTGAGCAAGGCTCTACACAATGATGCCTATTACCTTGTTGACGCACAGCCATCCCAGAAGAACAGGCCGGATAAAGCTGGAGAGGAATCTAAGCGCCCCTGGAATGTAGCTCTACTCTGTCGCTTTCATTCGTGAGCAAAAATGTGTATGTGCTCTCTTATCCGAGTTAAACATCTACTCTGCAATCTGAAATTGAACTCGGGGACTGCCCTCGTCCAAACTTGCTTTGTGTGGTTTCTATTCTGCTTTACTTTGTCTATTCGGTTGAAACACTTAGAATTTCAAAAGCATACAAAGTAGTGTGTTTAAACTCACTGGACACTCTGCGACTTTGCTGCTGTCCGCAACCCGGCTTCATGGCAAGCCAGAGAACAAGCCAACGAGTCAATGAACACATGAAAAATTGCAAAGGAAAGGAAGCGTGTGGCAACCGAGTAGAGTGCTTTTTTGCTGTTTTTTCTTTCCGGCTAAGTGGTGGGCAGCGTTACTATGAATCTTTCCAAGTGGCTAAGTATTTGAAACTCCTACTTTGAACTCTTGTGACTCGACTACCAACAAAGCAACAAGTTGCAGGTAAGAGCTGAGACAAAAAGGAAAGAGCGGATGAAAAATGCAACTCGGGGACTTGCATGATAATGCAACCCGGCATCGAGCCAGAATTGCTCAAATACTAAGTATAAAACATCAAACTGGAATAAAAACTGAGTAGCAACGAAAAAGATAATTGTTTGATACATATGCACCCGGCATCCCGGGGATTTGATAAAAAGTTCTGGAGCATAAGTGTTTGCAGGGGATCACTAGTTGGAGGTAGCAGTGTTGTCCAGGTTGGCATTGGTAGCATCGGCTTTGGTGTTGGCGGTGGCTTGCTCAGAGGTTGGCGGTGGCTTGCTCAGAGGTGGCAGTGGCCACCGAGATGGGATCGGTAGCTGAGGTGGAGGCAGCGGACTGTGTGCGGAGTAGCGCCGCGTCATCGAGTGCCGCGCCAGAAGACGAGCCCAGCTCGGGAGCCGCATCCTGGCTCACCATCTCGGCAGTGATGCTGGCGTCTTGGCCCCCGGCTTCCGGCTCTTCGTCGCTATCCGCAGCAGCCTTGCCCTTCCCCTTCCCGGATCCATCCTTGGCACCAGTGTTTTCGAAGCAACTCAAGTCCTCTGATTCAGTGTCCTCGTCCTCGTCTTCATCTTCATCTTCATCCTCGCCTTCCACCTCAGTGTCAGGCTCGGTGGGGCCGTCGAGGAAGATAGCAGTGTCCGCGTAGGAGGCGATCTCGTACGTGACTGCCTTGCGGCGAGTCACGCAGTCGGGATCGTTCTGCCACTTCGAGTTCTGGCGCACCTCAAGGATGGTATCGAGATTTAGGTTCTCGTACCAGCTGTAGATGAAGAGGAGTAGCATATCGGCCCTGCCCGAGCTACGGACGCACGCCATTGCTTCAATTCGGCCTTGACACCGTTGAGCTTCTCGAAGAGCGCGCAGATGGTCGCTGGCGCAGGGTCTTGAGGCCAGAACAGAGCGTGAAGTTTGAAGGCTGTGGACACCAAGTCGGTGCCCAAGCCCCTAAGATGTTGGAGCTGTGACTGCATGCTCATGAGATTGTCCTCAATTGAGGACTTGGTGTCCGTGGGCAGTCCTTTCTCAGCTCGAATCTTTTGCGCCTTAGCCAGGGCAGGTGTGCAAGCCGAGCAGAGGTCAGGGAAGATTTCTGAAAATGCTATCAGAAAGGATTAGAAACGGAGGCAGGAAAGAGATGCAGATTAAGCCAAACAGAAAGAGAAGGGAACATGGAGGTGCAGAGAAGCGGGAACTTACTGTTAAGTTCGCAGAGTAGCGCTTCCAGCTTTCTCCTCCAAGCCTCCTCATCCGCAACATGCTTCTCTTCAACTTTCCGAAAGTTGGCCAGCTGGAGCATGAGGTCCACGTTGCTCTTCTTCAGCACCTCGTTTTCCAACTCGAGGGCCCTCTCCTTGGCCTTGGCTGCTGCCTTGATGTTGTCCTTCTCGGCGGCTTGATCTATAGCATCCTGGAGGGCAGCCCTCAATTGGACTTGCAGCTGTTCCAACTCGATATCGTGCTTGTCCTTGAGCTCTGTTGCTTGGCTCTCCAGCTGCTGCTTCACTTCTGCAGGCTTCAGGCAATCAAGATGCTCCTCACGGAACTTCTTGTACTCTTCTGCAGGAACAAACAGCACGGTGAGCAGAGTAGCCAAGAGAAAGGAGAGAAACAAGCGAGAAGACGGCAACTCACCTTCCAGTTCCTTGATTTTGCTCTCGGCGGAGGCAGTGAAGACGTGGCAGTGCTGGTGCTGCTCCTGTAGCTCTTTGAGTTCGTCTGCAGAGTAAACAGAGTTAGAGCAAAGAGCAAATCCGGGTGTAAACACAAAACGCACTAACCGAATAGCTAAAGGCTTACCTTCCAGTGCAGAGAGTTGAAGGGCACGATCCACTGCCGCCTGCTCCGTCTCAGCGTCAGTCTTGCGCTCCTTCTCCAGGGCCTCAATGCGCCTCCTTGCGATGCTATGATTCCAGAGCAGCCGCCGGAACAGATTTGTCCTCTTCATGAGGCTATTCTGTGAAAAAGAAAGAAAAGGAGTTAGATAGTTTTTTGAAGATTTGGCCCGAGAAGACGGCAACTCGGTTGAGTACCCGTCTACTCGGCCCGAATCTCGGGGACTGGATAGTGGTTAAGGAGGAAAAGAAGAACAAAAGAGAAGAAACCGCAACTCGGAACAAGAAAAAGAAACTTACAGCATATGTCTGCTCTATGTCTTCGGCGGCCTTACGGTGAATGTATAGCTTCGCTGCCAGTGTGCTTGTAGTGGAGGAGATGGTCATGGGAGTGTAGCCCATGTCAGCTTTGTTCCAATCAATGCGCCAGTGGTCCAATGGGCCAACGGTCATGCCGTCCCAAGTCTTGTTGCCATGGACGGCGCTCTCCCACACCTGGTCGATGAAGCCTACTCGGTCAATCATCTGCTCGAGCCCCTCGGAGTGCACCTCAGTCTCCTGGACCTCGCGCGAGTAGATTGAAAGAGCTTTCTTCTTGTCCGGCAACTTGGAATCTACCGCTTTGGCCTGGGCGCCCTTCGTAAGGGCGATCCGTTGCTCGGTCTTGTTCAATTTGATGTTGTGCTGCTTGGCCATCTGCACCATGTAGGGCAAGTAACTGGGCTCCTCTTGAGTGCTCGATCCCTCGCCTGCGCCAGCAGAACTGCCAGAAGCGCCAATTGTAAGCGGCGCGCTCTTCACAGCAGCCTTCCCGGTTGATTTCGGAGGCGGCATCATAGCTGAATCCAGCGCAGCGTTGCGCGGTGGATTCCTATGGACTGGGACGTCAGACGGGACGGCTTTCTTGGGAGGAGGGCTCGACGCGGTCTTCTGCGTGCTCAGCTTAGCCGGAGGGCTTGGTGCAGCCTTGGTCTTCTTTGCTGGTCGTGGAGGGCTTGTGCAGTAGGAGAAGTAGCCCGCTGGGTAGGCGGCACAGGGGGCCGGCTACCCGGCGTAGCATCCGGCTGCGCTTGGCCCTGCGGGTCTTGCTCCACCGCAGTCGTCTCAACCCGCTGCTCGGCAGCGGGATTCGGGCGTGCATCTTCTAGTTCTTCTACCCGCGGCTGGGCCGCGGGGTCATCTTGAACCGCAGCTTCGTCTTGCGGCTGCTCCAGGTTCTCGTCCTGCCGCTCAAGGGCGGCATGATCTTGGTGCTCAGTCTCTTCATTGGCATTCTCCCCAGCTGAGGCATCTGGGGGAGAAGAGGGCGTCTCATCATAAGCGGCCTCCTGCGCGCTCTGATCCGCGCGGGCCTGCTGCTCCTGGTCCATGTCTTGGGCACCAGCGCCCATGTCCGCGGCGCTGGCATCTTCTTCTTCTGCCTTCACGGGAGAGGGCGCACGTGTCCCATCCCATGCTGCTGGCTCATCCTCGTCCGCGGAAAGATCAATGAGAGCCTCGAGGTCGATGGCTGATCTTTTCTTGGAGGTGGCGGGAGCCGCAGCAGCATCGGCATTCAAAGGATCACTGAAGGAGAAAGGGAGTTCAGAAAAAGAAAAGGGGAAGAGAACACCGAGAAGCAGCAGCAGAGTATAACGTAGAAGGAAGTTACTTACCCCTTGCGGGTGGGGAGTTGTCGTTTGGCGACAGCAACCTTCTTCTTCTTCTCGGCCTTCTTGGTTTTCTTGGCGGGAGGCTCTTGGGCACCGCTACCCGTCCTCTTCCGAGTAGTAGGAGCAGCTACAGAGATAGGATCGACGTCGAGGGCATCCTCGTCTTCCTCGTCCGCCTCGGGGTCATCTGCAGAGTAGAGGAGAAATAGGGGTTGAGAAGCGGAAAGGAAAGGGGATTGCGCTACTCGCAACTAGAGAGGCAAACTCAGTCACCTTCTTCTTCGTCCTCGGACCAATCCCGAATGGACGCATCAACGTGATGCTTACCCGGCTGTTCGGCGTGAGGGATACAGAGGGTGTCTTGGGTATCATAGGCAGTCTCATCGTCCTCTTCCCGGTCTTTGTCCCAGTTTCCCTCAAAGCGCTCCTCATCTTCAACAGCTTGGCGATCGATATGCTGGAAAGACAAGCAAGTGGTGCAAATCAGTTGAGTACAAGGTTGAGGGGCTCTACCCGGTACAAGATGCAAACACAAAGCATATGAATCCAGAAAATCCTATTCAGAGTAGCATGCAAACACAAAGCATATCAGGCTAAGGTTCTCTACTCGACGGGGCGTGCAAACACAAAGCACATAAAGCCAACTAAGATGCTCGGGGTGTGCTACTCAACATGGCGTGCAAACACAAAGCACTTAAGGCCTACAGTGTATTTGAGATGTTCTACTCGGTATCAAGGTACAGAGACAGAAAGGAGAGGCCTAACCTGTTCGATGCGCTTAGTACGGCTATACGGCACAAAGCCGTATTGCCAGGTGTCGATGAGGCCGGTCTTCATGATGGAGCGCGCCCAGACGGCTACGTCCGCTGTACTCAGCTCGAACGTAGTGGTCCTCGTGCAGTTCCTGCTGCCTCCCATGTGGCACATCTTGTGGGTGCGGCGTTGAAGCGGGAGCACCCGGCGTGAGATCCAACACGCGATGGGGTCATCACGTTTGAATCCCAACTCCGCCAGCTCGGCGAGGCGTTTCTCGATCTGAAGGATTTCGTCATGGCTCTTCGGCTTGTATCCCCAATTCTGCTGGGTTGGCGGCGTGTTCGTCCACTTGGGGAGATTGATCCGGTCCACGATTGGCGCTCCTTCTTCGGCAGAAACATTCTTAACGTAAAGGAAGGAGCGCTGCCACTTACGTACCGTGTCAAGCCCCTTGATGCGCGGGTGGCTGCCGGCGGTGCGCTGCAGCATCATCGCGCTCCCTGTCTTCGTCATGGCGCGGGAGCTCTCTGTACTTCCAGGCTTGGGGATGCTCTGCTTCCGGAAGTAGAAGTAGCGCGCCCAGGTATGCACCGTTGGGCGCACACCCAGGAACGCCTCGCAGACCACGGCGTGGTATGCGAGCATCACCATGGCGTTGGGAGGCAGGTGGTGCGGCTGCAGCCCGAAATGGTTGATGAACTCACTGAAGAAGTCCGACGCCGGGAGGCCGAATCCCCGCTTGAAGTGCGCGAGGAAGACGACGAACTCGCCTTCCTGCGGTGCGGGGACGATTTCGCCGTCCGGCTTCCGGCACTGCACGCCGGGAGGCACGCGGCGGGTATTGACCAACTAGCTGCAATCCTCCGTCGTGACGTCGGATCCCTCCCATCCGGCGCGAGCGTCATCGTCGCGAGCCATAGGAAGAGACGATTTGGTGGAAGTTTCGTGGAGATTTGGTGGAGGAGTTGCTAGCCTTACGGCGTCGCACGGAGCAGCGGCACGGCAAGGTTGCGCGGCGGCGGAGTGCTCTGCGGCGGCGGAAAGGCGAAGGGGCAAGAGATGAATGCGAGCAGGAAAGAGAAGGAGGAGTTACCGAGGGGGTATTTATCTCTCTCCCCTCGGGTTGCCGTTACCAGCGGAATTAGTGGGATCAGTTGTGCGTGGAGATCGTGCGACGTGGGATGCGAGCCGGTTAGAAACACATACAGCGCAGGTTGCGCGCGTAACGGGCGCAATTGATCCCACGTCGAGATCGTGGGCGAATAACTGCAGTTGATGTGACCTAACGGGCCGGTGGGCCCAGGTCGCAGTGATGGGCGCATGGCCTGTCATATCCCGGGCACCGAGGCGTCGGAGGTACGAGGGCGTGACACGTGCCCAGTTGTGATGCGGAGAGATGGATTTGCTCTGCCACGCTGAGATTCTGTCCAAGATTTCACAAAGTCGTTTTACTCGGCGAGAGAGAAGAGAAATGCTGCTACTCGGGAAAGAAGAGACTCAAGTAAGAAGTGGAGGCTACTCAGAAGTGCTACTCGGCATCTTACGGTTCGAAGGCAAGGTTTGTTTTAAGCTGGAAGAGCCCAGTGAACAAGTTCACAGGACTCTACCAGCTTCGGGGACTAATGTCGGGGGGTTACCCCCGAGTAGGGTAAATGCAAGATCAAAGGAGAGGTTTGGCTGAGTAGCTGGCTACCCGGTACTCGCTACCCGGTTGACTGCTATCCGGCCGTACCTGCTAATGGCCAGGAGAAAGAATCAAGGAAGTTATTCTCCTCCGAGTAAAGGAAGTGGTCCGAGTAGAGGTGGCGGTTTCTTACTCGGGCCAGAAGTCAAAGGAGCCGTTCTGACACAGGATCCCGCGTATCCTGGGTCCGTACTGGAGCACTGTTCATCTGCAGAGCGCGTGCTTATCCGCGCCAGGGTGTCAGCAGGGCGGTGCAGTTTAGGGGGCCTACCCTATGGCCGTGTCAGTGATAACAGATCGTCTTCTTGGTTTTGCACAACGACTTTCCACACAAGACAAACTAGGAAGCCAAAGCTGTCAGCGAGAAGCTGGAAGTTCGCAGTGTGCACACTATGTCGACATATCTTTGTATTTTTTCCTCTTGGCTGTATCCGGCTGAGCACCAGTATATAAGGTGCCCTGCCTCCTCCTAGAGAGGGTCTGGTTTTTTGGAGAGAACACCTACCTCACGCCTTACGTAGAGAGAAGGGTGGCTACTCGGCTGTAGGCCAAAACTGTACTGTGGCTACTCGGTGACACACAAATATAAAGAGAGAAAGGCAGGAGTAGGGGTTTTACCTCCACACGAGGGCCCTGAACCTGGGTAGATCTTGTTTTTTGCAGTGATTGATTCATCCCACACGCGGCTACTCGCTGTGTGATCCCTCCCCGAGCACCTCCAGCGTCCATCGACCCCAAACAGTTAGCCATCCTATGGCATCTGCCGTGATACCACCACGACAATTGAAGCAATTAAAAATTGGCCAATTCCCATGAATGTGAGTCAAGTAAGAATTTTTAATGGACTAGCTAGATTTTATAGAAGATTTGTGAAAGATTTTCGTACTATTGCTGCCCCTTTGAATGATTTGACTAAGAAAGGTGTGAATTTCGAGTGGGGGTTGCTCAAGATATTGCTTTTGATACTTTGAAAAATAAGTTGATTTCAGCCCCATTATTGATGCTACCAAATTTTAATAAACAATTTGAGATTGAATGTGATGCTAGTGGCATAGGTATTGGAGGTGTGCTAATGCAAGATAAGAAACCAATTGCTTATTTTTCTGAAAAATTACATGGAGCACAATTGAATTATTCTGTCTATGATAAAGAATTGTATGCACTTGTTAGAGTTCTTGAAGTTTGGAAACATTATTTGTGGCCAAAATAATTTATTATACATTCTGATCATGCTGCATTGAAATTTGTAAAGAATCAATCCAATCTTAATAAGAGACATGCTAAATGGGTAGAATTTATTGAATCTTTCCCATACATTATTAAACATAAGAAAGGGTTAGATAATGTGGTAGCTGATGCTTTGTCTAGAAAAAATATGCTACTCACTAAATTGGATGTTCAAGTTTTGGGTCTAGAAGAATGAAAACCACTATATGCTCAAGATGAAGAATTTTCTACGCCCTATACTAAATGTTCTAATGTGAAGGCTTGGGATAAATATCATATACATGATGGATTTTTGTTTAGAACTAACAAACTATGTATTCCCGAGTATTCTTTGTGTTTGATGTTATTGCAGGAATCTCATAGTGGTGGATTAATGGGACACTTTGGACCTGAGAAAACATTGCTTATGTTGGCTGAAAAAATTTATTGCACACATATGAGGAGAGATGTTTATAGATTTTTGCAAAGGTGCATCACATGCAATAAAGCCAAGTCCAAATTGAAGCCCCACGGATTGTATACTCCATTTCCTACACAAACTACACCATGGGAAGATATAAGCATCGATTTTGTGTTCAGATTGCCAAGGACAAAGATGGGACATGATTCTATTTTTGTGGTAGTGGACAGATTTTCCAAGATGTCACACTTCATTGCTTGCCACAAGAGTGATGATGCTTCCCACATTGCTACTCTATTTTTCAAGGAGATAGTAAGACTACATGGAGTACCAAGGACAATTGTTTCAGATAGAGATGTCAAATTTATGAGTTATTTTTGGAAGACATTATGGGGGGAGCTTGGAACAAAATTGCTATTTTCAACAACATGTCATCCCCAAACAGATGGACAAACCAAGGTGGTGAATAGAACTTTGTCCACATTATTGAGGACTATGATCAAGAAGAATTTGAAGGAGTGGGAGGATTGTTTGCCACATGTGGAGTTTGCTTATAATAGATCTGTGCATTCAACTACTCAATTATGTCCTTTTGAGGTGGTTTATGGATTCAAACCCACTACACCACTTGATTTGTTACCACTTCCTATTCAAGAGAGAACAAATATGGAGGCATCAAAGAGAGCTGATTTTGTGAAGAAAATACATGAGAAAACAATGGATGCTATAGAGAAGAAAGGGAAGTATGTTGCTCAAAGGATGAATAAGAAGAGAAAGGAGGCTATTTTTCAAGAAGGAGATTTGGTATGAGCACACTTTCGGAAGGATAGGTTTCCTAAGCTAAGAAAATCAAAATTATTGCCTCGAGGTGCTGGTCGTTACAAGGTGATTGCCAAGATAAATAACAATGCTTACAAGATAGATCTTCCAATTGATGAGTTTGGAGTGAGTAATTCCTTCAATGTTGCTGATTTGACACCATATCATGGAGAGAACCTGATGAGGACATCCCTATTACATCTGTTATTCCTCCTGTTGATGATGATGTTGCTGTTCAAGAGAAGCATGATGAAGTAAGGATTTGTCCAATGACTAGATCAAGAACCAAACTAATAGAACAGCAGGTGAACTCACTCCTATTAAATTATGATGTTTGTTCTTATGAGAATTTTATACTACCTAAATCCCTGAATTTATGTATGATTCAGGTTATTGATAACACAAGTATTATTGGAGGCAAGGAGCATGGAGCCATGGGGCTGAGCATGGGAGTATACAAGGAGAGAGTTGATCATGGCAGCACAAGCAAGGAGGAGAAGCCAGGAGCTGAATTGGATGGAGTTGGAATCATTGAGGACATGTCCTATGGTGCACCAGCCCACAATTAATTGTGTTGCGCATTATATGTTATTGGGGGCACCAAGGACAAGTCCTAGGTCCTCCCACACGTGTGGAATAAAAGTCTTGCATGCCTAGTTGGCCGCACCACCTCATGGGTCGGTTTGTATCCCCTAGTCCGAGTCAAAAAACCTTAACGGTCTAGTCCTAGTCGAGTTGGGCTGGTGCCTGCGCAATCCACTTGTGGACGCACCCCCTCCTCTCTTATGTACCTCTTCACCTGCGTGCGAACCCCTTAGACTACCTTTACACATAAACCCTAGAACTCCATTGTTGACTGCTTGAAGCATTCATCGGGAATTGATATTCTGCAAGTTTTGCGTGTTATCTCTTATTCCACTGGGAATTAGTTGATACAGGACCACTAGTAGTAGTGGCTACTCGTGAAAGTGTTCTTATTGTTTAGTATTAAATCAAGTGTTCTCTCAGAAGATCTATGATCAAATTTCGTGGTAGTAGTACACTTATTTGTTTTATCATTTTCATTATTGTCATTATGTAAGTTGCAACTCAATTTGCAAATATAGGTGAATTATAAATCAGTAGCATATGTATCTATCAAGTTCTTGGACCAATCAAACATATGCGTAGAATCATGCTCATATTTAGCAATTTGTAAGAAATTCAACCGAGATAACACAATGTTCAATTCAGCAATTCTATCACAATACATATGTGATCCACCATAAAAGTTGCATTCATGTTTTAGTCAGCAACTAAATTAAAAGTGAAACAAGGAGCATATATGATAGAATTCACATAGGAAATTTAAGAAATTCTATTCATAGCACAATTCACAGTAATGGGATCATTTAGCATGATGGAATACACAATATTACTTGGTGGTATTTTATCAAGCACTTCTTTATATGTAATTAATACCACATGCTCAAAATTCAAAATTGGCAAGTTAGCACATGGTTCAGAAATATGCGTGTCATGCAAACCACAAGAATCAACATCGTTACCCATGACACTCTCCTCTAGTGGGAGTGATAATGCAGGTTGTACTAAAGGCTCCCTTTCTTCAAAAGCAACCTACATATCACAAGCAACAACACTAGGAGCAATGGATAACTCATCAAATATTGGTGGTGGTGCAGGTTGTACTATATGCTTCCTTTTTTTCAAAATCAACCTGCACATGACAAGACACAACACTAGGAACAATGGAATTCTCCTCCAATGTATGTGGTGATACAGATTGTGCTATAGGTGGCTCCCTTTCAAAAGTATCCTGCACATCACAAGAAACAACACTAGGAGTACACATGATTACATTAGTAGAAATAACCTCACATGTCTCATTAACTTGTACTCCCACGTGTTCTACAACATTCAAACTCTCATCCTTTATGTCTACATGCTCACTTATTTTAACTATGGGAATTGTAGGAGCACATAGGTTTTGCTTCCTAACCCTTTGCAATGTTCTAAATGATGCATGTATTATCCAATCTATCTTATTATTCCAAAAGAATTGTATATCAGGACGATATCTAACAAAATCAACCTTAAATATGTTGCACCACTCTTTACTCAACAAAAGATGAAAACAAATAAACGCTCACCTCAAAGAGCAACTCAAAATAATAAGATAACTACTGTTTCACTGAGATCTCTCCTGGATATGGGGTGGCCCGATCTTCTCTATGGGTAACTCAAAATATGGTGGATGTTTTGATAACCAGTGCCTCACTGAAAACTCTCCTTGGATAATCCCTGTTGCCAATGCAATAACAATCAATCCCTTTGGATATTCTCAACTACACACTCTTGCACAATATAGCCACTGACTATGAATTGGTCCTGTATCTCCTTATTCCCAGTGGAACAACAGATAACATGCAGAATTTGCGAAGGTACGATACTTCAAGATGAATGCTTACAAGCAAGTTCAATCTAGAATCTAGGGTTTATTTTAACGTAGTCTAACCTCTAATTTCGTGGCCCCTAGGTATATATATGGGAGGGGGATATGATATGGGGTGGCCCGATCTTCTCTTGTGAGCAACTCAAAAATATGGTGGGTGTAGGATAACAAGTGCTACGCTGAAAACTCTGAAAGAACATAGTTCCTAAATCCTATTTTGAGTGTTTGATTACAACATATAGATGGACTAATGTGTTCGCTAAGTGTACTCAGAAAATATCTCCCCGTAAACCTCATACAAGTTGCTGAAATAAGGTAGAAAAATCTACGGAAAAAGATATGGAAGAAAGAAGAAGAAACAGGAAGGAAACAAGAAAGAGAGAAGGAAAAAGGGGGGTGGCCGGCCTACCTGGCCGGCCTGTCCGGGCTCTAGGCCGGGCTGGTGGCTGCCACGCCGGCCTCGCCATGCCCCACACCGGCCCTAGGCCAGGCGGTTCGGGTGGGGGTCCGGCCTCACCTCGCTGCCCCCACCGGCCCCAGGCCGGCTGCCAGGCCGGGCAGCTCAGGTGGGTGGCCGGCCCCGCCTCGCCCCCATGCCAGCCCCAGGCCGGGCTGCCAGGATGGGTGGCTACCCCCACGCCGGCCTCCCTCTCTCCCTCCACGCCGGCCCAGGCCGGGCACCAGGCCGGGGTGGGATTGCGCCCAGCCCTGGCTGCCCCAGGCCGGCCAGGCCGGCCCCCAGGCCGGGGGGGGTGCTGTGAGGTGAAAACTGCCCCCCCAACGGCCGTATTTCTTCTCCGTATAAAAGGACGCCTCCACCTACCTTTTGGCTTTGTCAATGCCACTCACACTTTCTTCCAACACCATTGATTGACCAAGCTCAAGCTCAAGAACAAGATCTCTTCAAATCCCCAACCAAAGCTCGTGATACTTTGGGATTTGAAGGAGACTCCCCCGATCTACAACTCCACCGATTCGATTAGAAATCCACCCACTCATCCCTTAGGGATCTTGTCATTCTTAGTTCATTGGAGCTAGGAATCTTGTTGCTCTTAGTTCATCGGAGCTCGGAGCCTTGTTGATATACCCTGTGCTTTTGTGCTCGTGGATCTTGCTTCTCGGAGTCTTGGAGGCTCTTGGGATTTGGTGAGGACCCTCCAATCTTGTGGAGTGTGCCTCATCCTTGTAAAGGTTCTAGTTGTCAACCTCAACGGCAACATAGTGATTCGAGCCTATCCACATCGGTGGAAGGACTCGAAGGAGATACGGTGTGACATTTGAGGCCTACTCGGTGTTCCACTTTGGTGGCACCGCACCGCTCCAACAGAGATTAGCTTCCATTGGGAAGTGAACATCGGGATAAATCTCCGCGTCATTATGTTCGGTTATTCCTCAACTTACCTTTACTAGTTACTACTAGCTTAGTCATATACTTACCTTGTGCTAGTTGTACTTGCTCAACATATAGGATTGTTCACCTAGTTGCATAATCTAGATAATCTATATTTGAGCATTACCTTGTTAACTTGAAAAAGAAGTTAAAATTTGTAGTTAACCTATTCACCCCCCCTCTAGTTAACCTCTCGATCCTTCAATTGGTATCAGAGCCTCGTCTCTTTATATAGGCTTTACCATCTAAAGAGGAGGTAAGGATGGCCAATGATCCCGTCACCATGGATGGGATTCAAAAGCTAATCCAAGCTATGATTGATAGTTCCGAGAAAAAGATGGAGGGACTAATAAAAGAATTGACATCTCCATCTAGACAATCTAGTGAAAAGATTATTTTAGATGAACATGGAAACCCCATTCCAACTAAAGAAGCATCCGCAACATCTTCACCATTAAATGGTAGTGGTGGAAATTCTTTTGGCTTTGCTTATAACAATGCTCCTAATGTTCAACATCCGCATGTTACTCATCTTGGTCCACCTCCTTTGGTGGATCGGCATTGTTTTACTAATTGGAAAGCTTCCATGAAGTCTTACATGTGCAGCTCTTCAATGCAAATATGGAGAATTGTTGAAAAAGGGTATGAGCCAAAGGACCCCGCAAATCTAAGCTCAAGTGACATCATAGATGAGCAAGTCAACGCTCATGCTTTGCACATGTTGGAGAGGGAAATGGAAAAGGAAGGAGTTGAGCACATCTGGTCCTTCACTAGTGCAAAGAAAGCTTATGATGGTCTTGTCGATATGTTTGACGGCAATGTCAACCTCCAAAGGTCCAAGAAGTCAATCATTCAAAGAAAAGTTGAACACTTTCACTTGGGTGATGGAGAGAACATAGAAGACATGTTTAGAAGACTCAAGGCTCTTGTAAATGATATGAGAGATAGTGGATTCACGGATTGTACGGAAAATTGGGTCAAGGAGAAATTTCTACTCACCTTGATGCCATACAATGAAAACATGGTGATGAATGTACAAGCAAGGGCCGACTACTTGGACCTATCCCCCAATGATGTCTTAGGTCTCTTTATCACTCTAAAGGTCATGAAGCAAACTTCCGATGATGTCATGGCCCGTGTAAACGGAGCAACGAAAGCATCTCTTGCCTTGAAGGCCAAGGTCATTCCCCATGAAGATAATGACTCAAGTGATGATGGTGGATCCACTCATGAGGTCTCCGAGAAAGAGATGAAGACATCACATGAAGAATGCTTGACTCTTGCTCAACACAAATGGTGGAAGAAAGGAGACTTTAGATCCAATGCCACCAAGAATAAAGGGAAGGAATCCTCAAGCACGAAGAAAGCAAGAACTTGCTCCAATTGTGGAGATTCCGAGCACTTCGTTGCCGAGTGCCCCTTCAAGAGTAGAATTGAGAATGGAGGAAGACTCATCAAGAAATCCACTTTCATCCCCAAGTCCAAGAACTTCATCAAGAGAGGCCCTCCTAGGGCATTGATTGCAAAAGAAGTTGAGTACACATCCGGTGGTGAAGAGAGCGATGGTGAAGGCGAACAAGTAGGTATGGCGGCCATGGCTAGGGGCGTCATACCTCCTAACTTAAGCTCTCTCTTCTCCAACCCAAATGACAACAAGGGTCCTTCGAGTCACAAGTGCTTCATGGCCAAGGGTATAACCCCAAAGGTGACTCCTGCACTCAAACTTGCTAACTCCTCTATTCCTTCACTACTAAATTGTGTCGAGGAAGACCCTTTAGCAAACTTTGTGGAAAAACTAGAAGGAGAAACTAAATCTATCTTTGTCTCTCTCATGGATCAATTAAGTGAGGCACATGGCCTCATTGATGAACATGAGGAGAGAATAATGTTACTTGAAAAGTTTGCTCGTGATGATGCTAGTAAAATTGAGGAGCTTGAGAAAGCTCTAGATGAATCACATTGCTTTAGAGAAAGCATAGAAGAAACCTGTGCAATTGACATAGCTAAAGTAAAACTTGATTGTCAACATGCTTTTGCTAAGGTAACGGAATTCATGAGTTTAAATGATGCAACTAACCAAGGTTATAATGAACTCATTAAGGATTTTGATAAGCTTAAAATTGATCATCGTACAATCTCAAATGAGCTCAAAACCTTAAAAGGAGTAAGAGTTGTGAATTAAAACTCTTGTGCTACTAACCCTTTGTGTGTCAAGGCAACTCTCATTGAGGAGAACAATAGGTTGAAGGCACAACTCAACAAAGGTCTTGCCACATGCATCCAAGGCCAAAAGAACCTCAATGATCTTTTGAGTAATCATAAGAGAGTTATTGGCAAAGAAGGCCTTGGTTTTGGTTCCACATCCAAGGTGGCTTACAAGAAGAAGTCAACTCCCTCCACTAACTCTATTGTTTTTGTGAAGGAGGGGGAGTTGGCTAATGAGGAAGATGAGTTTGATATTATTGCTAAAATTATTGTTCCTATGGACACTACTACTCACAAAAACTTTGCAGGAAAGTATAACCCATATTATGTGCTTCTCAAATCTATTAATGGTCATGTTTATGCAAAGTATGTAGGCACCTCATACGGTGATGATTGAAAGCATGCTATTTGGGTTCCCAAGACCCTTGTGACTAACAAAAAAGGACCCATCCAAAAATGGGTACCTAAGACAAGAAGTTGATTCATTGCAGGGTTGTATTTCCGGTGGAACATCATGGATGATTGATAGTGGTTGTTCCGCACACATGACCGGGAGAAAAGAAGTATTAGAAGACTTGAAGCTCCAATTTCTCAAATTTTCTCATGTAACTATTGGCGATCGCTCACAACTTAAGGTATTGGGGCATGGCAAGGTGGTCATTTCTCCGGATTCATCCATTGAGAAAGTCCTCCTTGTTGAGTCCCTTGGCTATAATCTTCTTTCCGTCTTGCAACTTTGTGAGTGCAATTTTACATGTGTATTTGGGCGTCACCATGTGCTTGTCCTTCACACTATTTCTCTTAAAGTAGCCTTTGTTGGATTTGTGGAAAACTGTATGTACATAGTGGACTTCTCGAAAGAAACTACACATATCGCCACATGTCTAATGGCTAAATCCGACGTGGGGTGGCTTTGGCATCGTCGCCTAGGCCACGTCGGTATGAGAAATTTACAAACTCTTGTGAAGGGTGAGCATGTGGTAGGACTAACAAGTGTGAATTTTTCCAAAGATCGTCCTTGTAGCTCTTGTATTGCCGGAAAGATGCATGAGAAGAATCACCCCAAGACATCAATCATCTCTACAACAAGGCCCTTTGAGCGCATTCACTTGGATTTATTTGGGCCTCCCACATATGATAGTCTTGGTGGCAAAAAGTATTGTTTGGGAATTGTGGATGATTACACAAGATACACTTGGGTTTTCTATATCAAGAAGAAGAGTGAAACTCAAGAAAGATTCATAACTTGGGCCACTGAAGTGCAACGCCAATATGACACCAAGATCTTGTCCATTAGGAGTGACAATGGGTCCGAGTTCAAGAACTACACCATGGACGAATTCTTGAGTGACGAGGGGATAAGACATCAATATTCCGCCGCGTACACCCCTCAACAAAATGGTGTAGCGGAGAGGAAGAATCGCACACTTATTGACATGGAAAGAACTCTGATGGCCGAATTCAAATCCCCATATAACTTTTGGGCCGAAGCCATCAACACCGCTTGTCATTTATCTAACCGACTCTTCCTTCGTCCGATGATTGGTATGACTCCATATGAGCTCCTAACCGGTAACAAACCCAACCTCAAATATCTTCGAGTTTTTGGGTGCAAATGCCAAGTCTACATAAAGGGAACTAGATTGTCTAAGTTTGATGCTAGAACTTTTGAAGGCATTTTTGTTGGTTATGCCACCAACTCCCACACTTATAGAGTCTACAACATATCCACCGGGTGTGTTGAAGAATCTATGAATGTGGAATTTCATGAGGATAATGGCTCCCAAGTGGAGCAAATTGATTGTGATGATGTAGGTGATGAACCATCCTCCATAGCCATAGGAAGAATGGGTGTAGGTCCACTTATACCCGTTGAGGGACAGCTTGTGGCAAATGGGGATGGAACTAGCTCCACGCAATTGGAGCCCTCTACATCAACCACCAATCAAATGGTAGACCAAGAGCAAGAAGAAGACCTTCATGTGGATACCTCTCATCAAGAAAGTGATCAAGATCCACCCAATGATAATGGTGGAAATGATTTCGGTGCTTCGTCACCAAGAACTCCAATACGAGTGGACAATGGTCTTGATGAAGGAAATGATGAGGATATTCCCCCAATGAAAATCCCGATGATGCACTTGTTCGTATCATGACTCGTCAAGCATCAAGATTGCAACAAAAGTCACTATACCAAAAGAACATCATTGGTGGCTTGGGAAGAAGTGTCTCCACTCGTGGACAAGTACTCAAGTTTTGTGATATTCATTCATATGTCTCTCATGTTGAACCCATCAAAGTGTATGATGCTCTTGAAGATGAAGATTGGGTTCAAGCTATGCATGAAGAGCTCCATAATTTTGAGAGAAACAAAGTATGGTCACTAGTGGAAAGACCCAAGGATCATAATATCATTGGAACTAAATGGGTGTTCAAAAACAAGCAAGATTCTCATGGGCAAGTGATTCGCAACAAGGCTCGATTGGTTGCTCAAGGCTACTCTCAAGTCGAAGGACCTGACTACGGTGAAACTTTCGCTCCCGTAGCTAGGCTTGAATCCATTCGTATATTACTTGCATTTGCCACTAGTCATAACTTCATCTTGCATCAAATGGATGTTAAAAGTGCTTTTCTAAATGGACCTCTAAATGAAATGGTATATGTTAAACAACCTCCGGCGTTCGAGGATCCCAAGTATCCTAACCATGTCTACTTCCTCCATAAGGCTTTGTATGGCCTCAAACAAGACCCACGTGCTTGGTATGATCATTTAAAGGAGTTCTTAGTGGACCGTGGTTTCGTACTTGGGGTAATTGATCCCACTCTCTTTACCAAAAGTGTAGATGGACATTTCTTTGTATGCCAAGTATATGTTGATGATATTATATTTGGATCCTCTAACGTGAGTTTTGTAGATCAATTTGCCAAACTAATGACAAGTGAATTTGAGATGTCTATGATGGGAGAATTAAAGTTCTTTCTAGGTTTTGAGATCAAGCAATATCATGAAGGGACTTTTATTTGTCAAGCCAAATATATTCAAGACATTCTCAAGAAATTTGATATGAACAATGCCAAACCATTACCTTATCCAATGCCAACAACCGAAAATCTTTCTATGGATCATGAAGGTATACCGGTAGACCCCAAACTTTATCGATCTATCATTAGATCTTTGCTTTACCTTTGTGCATCTAGACCGGACATTATGTTTAGTGTGGGTTTGTGTGCAAGATTTCAATCTAACCCCAAGGAAAGCCATATGATTGCAGTCAAGAGGATTCTTAGGTACTTGGTTGACACTCCCACACATGGCCTTTGGTATCCATCAAACACAACTTTTGATCTTGTGGGATATTCGGATGCGGATTGGGGAGGTGACAAGGTGGATAGAAAATAAACCTCGGGTGCTTGCCAATTCCTTGGTAGGTCCCTTGTGTGTTGGTCTTCCAAGAAGCAAAATTGCATTGCCACCTCCTCCACGGAAGCGGAGTATATTTCCGCCGCAAGTTGTTGCTCTCAACTCTTATGGATGAGGCAATGTCTTAAGGATTTTGGAATTAAGATTAAGATAATGCCTCTTTTATGTGACAATGAGAGTGTCATAAAGATTGGTCACAATCCGGTACTTCATGGCAAGACCAAGCATATTGAGATTCGGTATCATTTTATTCGGGATCATGTGGCCAATGGTGATATCTCACTTTCTTATGTCAACACTAAAGATCAACTTGCCGACATCCTTACAAGGCCTCTAGATGTGAAGAGATTCAAGGAATTGAGGAGTGAGCTCAACATCATATGTGCAAGCAATTTTAGTTGATTGAAAATCTTGCATACACACCCTTACTAGACTCTTATTTGGATTCTAGATGCACGCATAGACATAGGGGGAGTGTAGCTCAATCAATGATCCAACACTACCTCTATAATGCATAAATAAACAAATCATGCCTAATGATCATTTCAAATGACATCGTGTGCTTCAATGATGAGTCTCGACAATGCACCCAAGATACATCTTCGCGGTGACATATCGAATATACTCATACATGGTGGCTACGGCCACCGCCAAATATTTGGTTGGTTTTATATCAATGAGACATTTGTGTTCGAGTGTTCACTCATTTGCATTTCCACTTGTTTTCATATTTCATTGGTATCCAATGTTGCTCATTTCGTTTTTCATCTTTTCTCTCCATTGGATACAAATGAAAACATCATATGCATGTCATCATACTCATTTCATTCGTGCATATGGTCAAATAAAATTGTTATATAAAACGTATGAGGTGTTAGAAACAAACTCACGAAAATTTGCTATTAAGAGACTAGCTTCACTTTGTCGTTTTGTTTGTTAGAATGTATGTCATGAAAATTCTTGAATTGGGAGATTTTTTTTTTGTTGTTTGCTTTGGCTTGGTAGTTGTGTAGTTTCACTTTGCTTTGGGAGAATTTTTTTTAAAAAAAACACACACACACATACACACACACACACACACAAACACAACCCAACACCCAAACAGCCGGAAAAAAAACAAACAAAAAAAAATTTGCGCGCGCTCGCCCCTCCCACCCCGGCCTCAGCCACAGCCGAGCCGGCCCCAGGCTGGGCGCCAGGCCGGGGCGTTCGGCCACTAGCCCGGCCTCGCCCTCCGCTGCACGCCGGCCTGGCCGGCCCCCAGGCCGGGCTCACTCGCACACAAGCACGGGCACGCCGGCCCCAGGCCGGCCACATGCCCGGCCCCAGGCCGGGGTGGGGCGCTGCCTCACGCCAACACGCACACACTGCCTACACGCACGCACGCACGCTCCCACACGAACCCAAACCCCCCATCCCATCTTCTTCCTCCCTCCTACTCCATTAGAGCCCCTTGGTGCTCTCCCCTACCCCACCTCCCCCCCACCTCCCTAGCCCATCCCTACCGCTCAAAATCACGGATCCGCAAGCCCTCGTCTTTCTTCGCCACCTCCTCCACACGGATTTCTCGTTGGCCCCTTATTGGAGGAGATCGGTCCACCTCATTGTTTAGTGCTTTTTTTTGTTTCAAGATGGCTTCGAACTCGGGTAATTTTCTTTGGGATTTTCTATGGATTACGTGTATGTGAGTGCTATCTATTGGTGTGCTAGTGCTAGTGTTCATGTGCTAGGATTTTTTTCTCCCCATCTATTCATGCTAGGGTTCATACCGCTCACATGTCACTAGATTAATTCCTATGCCATTCTATGTTTATGTCATATGCTCCTCATGTTCTAGCCGTATGATACTATGCTTTCCCTCACTTTGCAAATTATTCTCTCATGTTTGGCCATGGTTCCAAAAATTTCCACATTATTGATATGATTGTCCTAGTGTCGTGCTTCTAAATTATTATGTTCACAATGTCATGATATGTATACTATGCCCTAATTTTTACATAATAATGGTGTTTATAGTATGATGCCCACTATATACGTTAATGCCTATTTTCACTACGAACACCAACACAATCTTATACAAATGCTATGATAATATGCTCACACCAATAATAATGTGCTTTGTCCTCATTAATATTGTGTTCGTTTTTGTTTTTCACCATGGCGCTATCACATATATTTATGGATTTTTTTCTCCCTTAACACACGACCATGTGCACTCATTATCATTCTCCATATCCATGCATCATATTTTTCAGGTGATTCCAATGCCCCACGTGAGTCCGATGCTCCCCGCTCTCTCTGCACTCGCAAGAAGAGTGCCGCGGATGTTGCTGGTTCTACTCCCTCACAGAGGCATGGTTCGTCTCTCCTGGTCAATCCCAACGAACCCGTGGTTGTGAACTGGGGTGGTCTTAGTACCACCGACTTTGAGGAAGCCAGGCTGAAATTTAATCCCTATGAGTTTGGTCAACGTACATGCCCTGATCCTCGGTTCTATTGCAAGATGCATCAAGTCATGCATGATTTCATTCTTGGCAAGCTTCAGCATGGATATGTGGATCAACACTACTTTGATGTTGAATATGCTTGCAACAATTGGCCTGAAGTTATGGAACTCATGGATTACCACAACATCACTCCTCTCATGGGTCCCAATCTTGCCCATCCATTTTCCCAGAGCTGCTCAAGGAGTTTTATTCCACTGTTCACTTCTCATGGAGGCCCCCAGCGGCTCCCGCGTACGTTGACTTGGATGAGCGGTGGCTCCAAGTGTGTTGCTACCATGGATGAGTTCGGTGCAGTTCTTGGCATTCCCGAGTATAGGTTTGATCACATGTTCCACTTCCGCTTTCATGGTGATCCCAAGAACATTATGAAGGCCAAAGAGGGTATCCTCCATTGCTATCCGGAAGGTGCCGGCTCCATGCACATTCCCAAGGTCAAGTTCTTTTCTGAATTTTGGTATATTGTGCATGCTATCCTTCGCAATTCCATCAATGCAAAATTCGGTGAGAAGGGCGAGGTACGCAAGTGGATGATCAACCTTTTATATCACATTGAGTCTCAAATGAGGGCCAAGAAGCAATTGGATGTTCTGGATTTCATGTGGCACGAGATGCAGACAGTGATTCGTGAAAAGAGGGTTCCCATCTATGGCTCTTATATTCAGCTTCTTATTGAGACCAAGATCCCAGTTGGTCTCATCAACAACTATGCCAAGGTGACTCCCAAGAAGTCTATTCTTATGATTGAGGCTGAGACTGAGATAGCTGCTGATCCACGCCCTAAGCGCACCCGCACACAGTCCTCCGCTCCTAGTACATCTCAGGGGGTGCGCCGCTCTCCTTCTCCTGCACCTCCTGAAACTTTCAACCTTAAGAAGATCCTCCAGAAGATGAACTGTTTCTTCATTGATAAGCAGAATCAGGATTATGAGGCATATCGCAAGGGCAAGGCCTCTAGTCGCCGTCAGCGTTCCATCCAGACAACTCTTAAGATTCCTCACAGTCCTTCCAGCTCAGAAGAGGTTTCAGAGGATAAGTGGAAGTCTCAGCACACCTATTGGCTTGGAGATGACGCTAGCTCACTCGGCTCTTTCCCGAGGACTACCACTGCCAGCTCCAGTCAGGCTCCTCCCGAGGACTTCATTGAGGAAGATGATGAGATGGGCGACGAGTGATCGGACTTGCATTTTTCTCCCTTTTTGGTGTGTGATGCCAAGGGGGAGAAACACTCACGCATTGCATTGCATTTCATGCATTCATTTGCGTCTTATCATTCGCTATTTGCTTTCGTCGTTCTTAGTTGATACTATTTGTGTGGTTTGTTGAACTTTGGTATTATTGTAAGACTATGTCTTTATTTATCTATCGTACTTTCTATCTATATATTATGCGTGTGATATTTGATATGTTGAAGATCATAGCAAGGCTATTATGTTATTTCATCTACTCACTATTTGATGTGTTGAAGCCATGATGAGGGTAGTTTATATCCATCGATAACTATGAGAAGAATGCTATGGTAAGATCATTCTAGTGGTAAATACTATTACTCATCTAGAAGATAACTTTGTGTTCCTACATGTGTATCTCCAATGTTAGAATCATGTTTGGATAATTCTCGCACTTCACATAAGTATATCATAGTTACATCACATACTCCATTATCTTATAAAACATAGTGTGAAGATGAAATTATGTTCGGTGCACTCAACATGATAATCAAATATATATGTCTATTGTTTTGGTCACACAAATAGGGGGAGTACGAATATATGTTAATTCTCTCACAAATAGCCATGCAAAATTATTTCTTACGCAAATCCGTATGTTGTCATCAAACATCAAAAAGGGGGAGATTGAAAGAACATAGTTCCTAAATCCTATTTTGAGTGTTTGATTACAACATATAGATGGACTAATGTGTTCGCTAAGTGTACTCAGAAAAGATCTCCCCATAAACCTCATACAAGTTGCTGCAATAAGGTAGAAAAATCTACGGAAAAAGATATGGAAGAAAGAAGAAGAAACGGGAAGGAAACAAGAAAGAGAGAAGGAAAAAGGGGGGTGGCCGGCCTACCTGGCCGGCCTGGCCGGGCTCTAGGCCGGGCTGGTGGCTGCCACGCCGGCCTCGCCACGCCCCACACCGGCCCTAGGCCGGGCGGTTCGGGTGGGGGTCCGGTGTCGCACCCGGACTTCTAGAGGATACTCACCGTACGAACTGAACAGTATTTTGATTGGATTACGGGGCTTACCGGCACCCGCATCTCTTACGAGTAGGCCAACACTTATGTGTGACAACCAATCTTTACTATTCACCGTCGATGTAAACTATCCCGTAGAAATCAGGACACTACCATTGACGTACTTCATACCATACACACATGGTACGTCAACGGCTTTGAACAAGATGATAACATAACATATCTCTAAGACACAAAAGATTGAAATAAGTTGCAACTGGCCCTCACTAGGGCAGAGAATAGCAAATACAATCATCCAGAGGACACATGTCCCAACATAACATCATTACAACTCAGCGGAAGCGTTCAAAGGGGTCTGAGTACAGACAAATCCAAATAGGCTTAAGAAGCCGGGAATGAAAAGAAAACGGAGCCCATCCACGATGTCTCGGATCCTGCCCAGGTCCGCTAACTACTCGTCAGCAGCCTCGTCAAACTCCACGTAGTAGCCGTCACCTGGATCCTCGTAAGCGTAGTCTGCAGAAACCACAGCCCCAAAGGGGTCAGTACATAAACGTACTGGCAAGCAAGACTCACAGTTCACCAAAGTGTAGCCCGTCAACACCAAGCACAGATGCCTTGGGTTCAACGGAAGAAAGGGGGTATAAAAGATGCTGCAACTGGCTGCACTAACCAACTACAGAACATACTACAACTTCCGGTCTAACAGGAAGAGATAAGATAGCGTATCGTAACCAACTATAGCTAACCACCAAACAAACCCATCCTGGATCTCGCCCCTTATCCAAAGAAGCAATCCGAGGATAACTCACACAGTTGGATTAATGATGGATCAGATTGTTGTGTCAATAAGCCTATTACTAGCCAAGTTATCATTAGTTAGGTGTAAGTTGTTCTGAGTACTTGTTAGCCAGTACTTTCACCAAGTTAACCATAACCGCGGAAAACACGGCTTCTCGAGAAGATTTATCCCTGCAGGGGTGCACCAATTTGGCCGTACACGTAAGAATAACCCGCCAGATGGGAAGGCCTTTCCCACCAAGCGGGGCACTCAACACAACTCAACTCTTCTTCGCATCAAGCCCAAAGCACCACGTGCTGTGCGTGCGCGGCTAATCGAGCCCCACGAAGAAAAGGGGACCCTCATAGCACTGGAAGACCACGCCGCCCTAAATGCCGACTACAAAAATTCCACCCTGGCCTCGGGTTCGTACCTGCATATGCGTGCATCAAATGGAAAGCCCGAACTAAGCGTGGTGATTTGGACGAGATGCGAATCAAATCAAATTGAGGGGGGCGCCCATACACGCTTCCCACATGCGGATAGTGCGCTCATCATGGATCAGTAGACAAGACCCTTTTCATATTAGGGTCGACACTAGCAGGCCTCAAAACCACGTCGGGCCTCCTGCCGGTGCCTTATCAGCAAATTATTAATACCTCAAATTAACAGGTTGTTGTTTAACATCGAGCCCCAGAATATGAACAGATATGATAACAGAAAGTAACTGATAACACACTCGAGCAAAACAACCCTAAGCATGCTAGTAAGACACGGGCCCAAGCAACGGGGTTTTAGGACTGGAGGTGAGGCAATATCAGGGTTCAGGGTATCAGGTGATAGGTTCGTAACAGAAGCAACGATACATATGGCTAGCAAAAAAAATAGACAACGAAAAGTATCGGTAACCAATGTTGAAAGGAACACAATGGTTCATGTGAGTGATAACTTGCCTGCAAACCCAGTAGCCGGGTACTGAGCTAGATCCTCAGAAGGGGTGTCGTAAAGATCGTCGGTCTCAACGTCGTCGTCTATCCGAGAACAAGCAAACAAACAAGGCAGAAATATAACAATCAATATCATGGAATAGTGCACAATCATGGGATGATGCATGTCAATTTAATAGATGCATCAAAATAAACTAATTGACATGGTAACACAATTGAAATGGACACATATGCAACTTTGAGTTGCATATGAAAAGCCCATGGATTTTGGTTAGATTATTTGTTTTCCACTTAACCAACAGGTGAAAGTGGTTTAGTATGATGCATGCATGAGGAAAACAACAAAATAACAACAATAGAACCAAGTTAAAATAGGGTTTACCAATTTAGAAATTTATTTATTAAGTTAAAGAATTTTTTTGGTTCCCTAAAGGTGACACACATGTAGTTGTTGTTTTCACCAAGGTAATTTGTGCAAAATAAATAACAAAACTCATATTTGAAAGGATCATGAAATTTTGGGTGGATTACATGTTTTAAATATTGAAAAAGGAATTAGGATTATTTAATTATGACTTAAACGAAATTAAACAAGTTTTAAATGAGTTTAAAACAAGTTTGAGTTTTATTTGAATTTTATTTGTTCAAAGCATAAATTCAAAGTAACAATTGAAAAGTTTATACTTTGGTGGGTTGAAAACATATTTGGCATGTTCAAAAATAATAAAATTGAGCAAGTTAAGAATTTAGCAATTTTAAATGAATTAAACAAGGTTCAAATTGTTTAAGCAATTTTCATTAGTCAAAACAGGAAACAAAAATTATATTTGAAAAGATGAGTTGAAATGGTATGGAAAACATATTTTATTTGCATTATTTGGATTAAGGATGAATTAGTTATTGAATTTAGAAATTTGCATTTGAATTATTGGAATTTGAAATTTAAATGCATTTGGAATTTTCAAAACAGTGCACAAAAGGATTATTTGGATAGACAATTAAATTTGGATCAGCAATCATATATAACTTTTATTAATTGGAGTTATATTTTAAAAGTTATTCAAGTTTTAAATTTTAGGACTAATCTGCAATTTTAAAAGGGTTAGTTTTGAAAAACAGAAACGTGTTGAACGAAAAGCACCGCACAGTGGCTAGCCATAGCCACTTCCAGTGGGCCACAGGCCACCGTGGCGCTGCGCGCGTGCTTGCGTGGCCACCAGGGTCACTGCCTGGTGGACCCTGCCTGTCAGCACTGTGCTGGAAAAAAGGTTGGATTAAACGCATCCGCGAGGGATCGAACCCGCGTCTGCGCTGCGCGAGCGTTAGCACTGAACCACTGCGGTGGCTTCGATTCGTTTGTCAGTATCAGCGTCACGGAGAGGATAAGTTTCAGATCTAGTTTAACTGAACCCAAACGCGCGCGTCTCTGAACTTTCGCTGACAAAAAACGTAGATCGCCGGCGGGGAACCAACGCGGCCGTGCTCGTGCTGCAAGGTGGCGGTGTTGTGCGTGTGATGGAAGAGTGCGTGGTGCAGATGCGTGCACGGAGGGTGACAGAGAGGAGGAGGAGATGAGACAGAACGGTGGCTCACCGTGTGGTCGTGGTTGCAGAGCTCGGGGCAGACGGCGGCGACCGCGGCGTGGACGAGGACGGCGGGGAGGGCACCGTGAGTCTCCCGGGCTGCTCTGGTGTCTAAACGGACGAGGAGAAGGTGGAGGTTCGATTCCCGGGGGCTAAGTGGGTAGAGGGAGTGCCGAGGCGGTGGATGTCATCGGAGTTCAGAGAGGTGGTCGCCGGAGGGAGTTCAGAGAGGGGAGCCCGAGCGGAGAGAGGGTGAGCGGCGGCGATAGCGAGGGGAGGAGGAAACCTAGGGGCTAGGGTGCGGTGTAGAGCCCTAGGGCTTGTTTTATAGGGTTCGAGGAGCTCGCATCGCCGTCGGAGAGCTCCGATGCCGCCGTGGCGCTCCGGATGCGACGCCGTACATGTTGATGACGATGGAATAGAAGCGAGGAAAAAAAACGAATCGTTTTTCTGCGGGGATAACGGGCTGGGCTGCGCTGCGGAAGAAAAACGAGGAGGAGGGAAGGAGAAGTGGGCTGGGCGCAGCCCACTCGCTGTTGGCGCGAAAAAAAATTTGTTTTTAAAATTTGTTCTACTGTTTTTTTTTGCTGAAAAAGAACTTGGAAGTAAAAGATGGTTTTTAGGGTAGTGAAAAATTTGGAAAAATTAGGGGAAGTTCCTTAGGCCATTTGCAAACAGATGCTAAGTTTTATTTTTCAAAAAGTTTGAAATTTGTTTGCTGTTTGAATTTAAATCAAATTTGGGTGAAATTTTAATATTAAATGATTATTAATAAGAACCAACTTTTAAATAGGGTAACCCCTATGTTAATTATAACCCATAAATTAAATTTATTTTATAATTTGCAGGAATTCCAATTGGTTGTTGTTTGATGCTTGATTTGAATTTTTTTTAAATGATTTGGAATTTAAATGATTGATTTAAAACCATCATTTTAACAAGTGATCACTATGGAATAAAATGAAACAAATTGGTTGTTTTTATTTGTGGTTTTTATTCCAAATGTTGTAACAGAGCAAGTATGAAACAATCATTTGAATGAAGTTTAAATTTGAATTGGGAAAACAGGGGAAAAACAGATGCATCAAATAAGAAACAAATGCAAACAGAATGAAAACAATATGACGCCATGATGCAATACTCTAATAAACATGCAACAAACATTCTAAGGGGATGGTTTTCATACTTGGGATGTTACAAAACGCCCCCTTGAAGGAATCGCGCCCCGAGATTCCTACTGAGAAATGAAAAGGTCCGGATACTTCTTGCGAAGATCCTCTTCGGTCTCCCACGTTGCCTCTTTATCGGAATGATGCGACCACTGCACTTTCAAGAACTTGGTGCTCTTGTTGCGAGTCTTACGCTCGGTCTCATCGAGAATACGAACAGGGTGCTCCTCATAATATAGATCATCTTGCTGTTCAATGGAATCATGATCAACTGCACGATCTGGATCCTTGAAGCACTTCTTGAGTTGTGAGACGTGAAACACATCGTGCACCTTGGATAGTTTTTCTGGAAGTTCAAGACGATAAGCATTTTCTGCCCGCCTTGAGAGAATGTTGAAAGGACCAATGTATCTTGGTGCAAGCTTTCCTTTCACACCAAAACGATGAGTGCCTCTGAGGGGAGTTACACGGAGATATGCTTTGTCGCCAGGAGCATAGATCATATCCATGTGCTTGCTGTCAAAGTAGCTTTTCTGACGAGACTGAGCAATCCTGAGATTGTCACGAATGATACGAACTTTCTCCTCGGCTTCCTTAACAATGTCAGGGCCTAAGAGTGAACGTTCACAAGCTCCAGACCAATTGATTGGACTCCTGCATCTGCGGCCATACAGTGCTTCAAATGGTGCCATGCCTAGGCTTGCCTGGTAGCTGTTGTTGTAGGAGAATTCAGCATATGGAAGGCAATCCTCCCATTTCATGCCAAAGGAGATACCACATGCTCTGAGCATATCCTCGAGAATCTGATTGACTCTTTCGACTTGCCCTTGAGACTGAGGGTGATAAGCTGTGCTGAACAGAAGTTTGGTGCCCAATGCTTCTTGAAAGCTTTTCCAGAAATGAGAAGTGAATATGCTTCCACGGTCTGAGCTTATTTCCAATGGAACACCATGAAGAGGAACAATCTTTGCTGTGTAGAGTTCTGCTAACTGGCTAGCTGAGATAGTTTCCTTGACAGCAAAGAAGTGAGCTACCTTAGTGAGACGATCAATAACAACGAAGATTGCATCGTTGCCCTTCTTGGACTTTGGAAAACCAGTGACGAAGTCCATTTCAATCATGTCCCACTTCCACTCAGGAATTTTCAAAGGTTGGAGTAGACCTGCTGTTTTCTGATGGACTGCCTTAACACGTTGACAAACGTCGCATTCAGAAACGTATTGAGCAATTTCACGTTTCATGCCAGGCCACCAATACAGAGTCTTAAGATCCTGGTACATCTTTGTACTTCCAGGGTGGATGGAAAGAGGAGTTTCATGAGCCTCCTTGAGAATGACATCCTTGAGAATTTGAACTTGAGGAACTGCAATGCGTCCTTCAAAGAACACAGTTCCTTTGTCATCAATTGAGAAGGACTTGAATTTCTCCTTGCCTTCCTTGATGTGCTCAACCATCTTCTTGATTTCAGTATCGCGAAGTTGTTCAGAACGAATCTTGTCCTCGAGAGTTGGACTGGTTGTCAAGCTAGCAAGGTAGCCTTGAGGAACAAGACCAAGGTTCAGCTTCTGGAATTCTTCATGAAGTGGAGGTTGGCTTTCCATGATCATGAGATTATTGCAGTATGACTTGCGACTGAGAGCATCGGCCATAACATTAGCCTTGCCTGGAGTGTAAGAAATGGTGAGATCAAAGTCTTTAATCTTTTCAATCCATCTCCTTTGCCTGAGGTTTAGATCTGGTTGAGTGAAGATGTATTTCAGACTCTTATGATCGGAAAAGATTTCTGTTTTGTTACCCAACAAGTATTGTCTCCATTTCTTGAGGGCAAACACAACTGCTGCAAGTTCAAGGTCATGTGTGGGATAGTTTTGCTCATGTGGGTTCAACTGACGTGAAGCATAAGCCACAACTTGACGTTCTTGCATAAGAACTGCACCTAGACTTGGAGAGATGCATCACAGAATATCTGGAAAGGTTTGGTGGTATCTGGGCCAACCAGAATTGGGGTAGAAGTGAGTTTAGTCTTCAAGAGATTGAAACTCTCATCACATTGTGGAGACCAAACGAACTTCTTGTCCTTCTTTGTGAGATCAGTGAGAGGTTTGGCAATCTTGGAAAAGTTTTGGACGAAACGACGGCAATGGCTAGCCAAGCCAAGAAAGCTTCTAACTTGTTTTACCGTCTTAGGAGGTTTCCAATCAACAATTGCTTTAACCTTTTCTGGATCAATGGCTATGCCCTTGGCAGAGATGACATGACCAAGGTAAGCAACTTCTGGAATCCAGAACTCACATTTGGAGAACTTGGCATATAGACGATGCTCGCGAAGTTTCATGAGAGTGAGACGAAGGTGTTCTCCATGCTCTTCCTCAGACTTTGAGTAGACTAGAATATCATCGAGATATACCACAACGAACTTGTCGAGGTATTCATGGAAGACAGAATTCATGAGTCTTGAGAATGTCGCCGGTGCATTGGTGAGACCAAAGGACATGATGGTGTATTCATATAGACCGTACCGAGTGGTGAAAGCTGTTTTTGGAATATCTTCCTTTCTGATCTTTATTTGATGGTAACCCATCCTCAAGTCCAACTTTGAGAATATTGAGGCTCCAGCAAGTTGATCAAAAAGATCATCGATACGAGGAATTGGATACTTGTTTTTGATTGTTTTCTCGTTGAGAGGACGATAGTCAACCACGAGTCTTTTTGTTTGATCCTTCTTGGCAACAAACAGAGTTGGGCAACCCCAAGCGGAGGAACTAGGTTGAATGTAACCTTTCTCCATGTACATATCGATTTGCTCCTTCAACAATTTCAGTTCAGGAGGAGCTATCTTGTATGGATGCTTAGAGATTGGAGCAGTACCTGGTTCAAGCTCGATCACGAACTCAACTGCTCTGTCCAGAGGCATCCCTGGCAACTCTTCTGGAAAGACGTCAGGGAATTCACAAACCACCGGAACATTTTCGAGCAGAGGTAGAGGTTTAGCATCCAGGGTGTACAGCTGAACAGAACTTGATTCACTTGGAGAATAGACTATCTGGCCGGAAGGGTGGAACAGAGTTATTGACTTCTTAGCACAACCAATCGTAGCTTTGTTGGCCTTCAACCAATACATGCCAAGGATGACATCAATGTCAGAATTGCCAAGCAGAATGAGGGAAGCAAGGAATATATGACCTCCAATTAAGATCTGATTCTCATGACTGATCTTGGAAGTTTGCATAGTTGCTCCACGGGAGTTTACTACTAGCGGGGAACCCAAACCAACAAAAGGTAGCTTAACTGCTGTCGCAAAGATCTTTGACACGAAAGAATGCGATGCTCCGGTATCAAACAACACTTTAGCTGGGTTAGAGTTTACGGGGAATGTACCGAGAACGACGTCAGCAGCTTCCTCAGCTTTGTCGGCCTTGATATGATTCACCCTCGCGGTCCTCCCGACAGGCCTGTTGTTGGAGTTGAAGGCTTTAGCCGGGGGAGCACGAACCATTGCCTGGTTGGTGTTGGGGCGAGGAGGTGGTGGAGGTAGCTGCCTCTGAGTGCACTTATCAGCATAGTGTCCAGTCTGCTTGCATTTGTAGCAAGTGACGACGCGAGGTGCATCTGGCCTTGGCTGCCCCATTGAGAACCTCTGAGCCTGCATCTGAGCTGGGTTGGGTGGGCGGGAAGCGAAGCCTGGAGAAGCTTGGGCATATGGAGCCCTAGTGACAGCACCATTTGGCACCCAGATGCGGCGCTTCTGCGGAGGGGTGGTCATGTTGGAGGAGGAACCACCCTCACGCGAGTGCTTGCGGGACTCTTCGAACGCCTTGCGCCCATTCTCCTCATTGAGCGCGGTGTTCACGAGCTCCTCGAAGTCCTTGCACTTGATGTTGGTGAGAGAGTACTTCAGTTCCGGGTTAAAACCTCGGCGGAACCTTGCCATCTTCTTGATCTCAGTGGACACCTCATCACCAGCATAACGAGCGAGGCGATTGAACTCATTCTGGTAGCCAATGACGTCCAACTTGCCCTGCTTAAGAGAGCAGAACTCTTCACGCATCCTTTCCATGAGACCATCTGGGATTTGGTGCTTCAGGAAGGCATCCTTGAAACAACCCCAGGTAATTGGGTATCCAGCTCTCATGGTCTGGTAGTTCTCCCACCAGGTAGCTGCCTGACCCTTCAGTAGGTAGGTGGCATACTTGACTTTATCCTCCTCAGCAACGTGAGCAATGTCTAGAGCCCTGGCCATCTCCCGGATCCAGTCATCAGCATCCAGAGGCTCACGTGTTGCCACGAAAGCTCTCGGCCCCATACTCAGAAACTCCTTGATGCTGACTCGCGGAGCATTCTGGTTGTTGTGCTGGTTAGCCTGGATCTGGGCCATCTGAGCCACGACCTGAGTCATCTGAGTCAACAGCTCCGTGAGCGGAGGTGGTTCAGGCGGGTTGCTCCTTGTTGGCGGCATCCTGAATAGACATGCATTTTAGCACAACAATAGAAAGGATAGACTTGGTAACCGAAAGAGAGATTATTCCGACGCATGAATAGATAACCAACATGTACATCGTCACATGTTCAAATACATCAGAATATCCAACAGACCAAATACATGGTTCGAAAGCCAAAGGATAACTAAACATAGCTATGAATGGATACATCGGTACTCCCATGCTCATCACGCAGGACGGCGGTGAGTAGTACGACGAGAGATACGGTGAGGAGGAATCCCACGGAAGTAGGTAGAACGACGATCCACGTAGATCGGGACTGCTCTGAGAGCGACTCTCAGTGTGGTGAAGTAGAAAGCGTCGTCTCCCTGCGCTCCAAAGCGTGGAATCCCAGTGTAACCAGCTCCGAGGTTGAGGAGTGGACCTCTGATCGGCTCGTAACCTCCAGCATCTGGCAAACTACGTCCAACTGTCTGATGGAAACGTGCAAAGCGCTCATCTCCAACAAAGTCTGTGGTGTACGTAGCCAGACGAGTCAAAGCAAGGTAGAGCTGCTCCCTGACTGAGGCCAACTCCTGAGAAAGTGTGGTGGCAACAGCGTCACTGTGCCTCACAAACTGAGCGGTGGTGTGCAGCCTGGTGTTATCATGCTCGTAGACATCCAGGTTGTCGTAGAGGGTGAAGTGAGCTCCCGCTGAAGTGATGTAACCACGGGGGATGTGGCGATAGATAGAATCGTCAAACCCCCAGTAGTCAGCACGGAGGACGGTGAGACTCACGTAAGCTGCCTGCTGCACGGCCATATCCACTGTGGAACCTACTGCCTCGTAGCGGTGGACAACGCTCATGCCATCATCTGACAGAATGTAGACGATAGCCTGGTAGTAGGTCTGGTCAAACTCTCGCTGCTGCTCGTAGACCTGGTACTCTGGTGTCCAATGGAATCCCAGATAAGTGACCATGTCTCTCAGCATCTCCGGATAACCGGCAGTGCTCTCACAGCGAGTCATCCTAACCACCTGCGGGTAGAACCTGAGATCCATCTGCAGATGATCGGGGAAGTTTTGATTAGACGCCGGTAGAGAACTGAAGTGGAAAGCAACAACAAGGTTTCACGGACGAAAAGGATGTTGAGAAGAACAGGATATCGAAGCAACAACGGGAAACACGAGACCAAAACTCCTGAGGTACTACGGAAAAACCCATCCGAGCTTCTAAAGGATCAATATCTACTGCTTAAGGGATAGAGGATTTGCTTCCAGGGCTTACACGCCTCCGTTCTCAATCATGAGTAGGCAACATGATAAATTATGTCACAACCACCTCCATTCCTATGGTCTAGTAGATATAACTATCCAAGAGAAACCAGGATTCGTGAAATCCTAACTTGAAAGTTTAGGTGAGAAGAGAAAACAACGTTGCACTTCCTTACCAGAAAAGGGTGGGTGGGTGGGGAAAGAAGAAAAATGGCAGAATTCCTACTCTCACGTTTCATTTTTCCCTATATAGCTACAAAATAGTTTCTAGACTCAACTGCGACCAGTAAAAAGGAATCCTAAAGGCAGACAGGCTCTGATACCATTTGTCGCACCCGGACTTCTAGAGGATACTCACCGTACGAACTGAACAGTATTTTGATTGGATTACGGGGCTTACCGGCACCCGCATCTCTTACGAGTAGGCCAACACTTATGTGTGACAACCAATCTTTACTATTCACCGTCGATGTAAACTATCCCGTAGAAATCAGGACACTACCATTGACGTACTTCATAACATACACACATGGTACGTCAACGGCTTTGAACAAGATGATAACATAACATATCTCTAAGACACAAAAGATTGAAATAAGTTGCAACTGGCCCTCACTAGGGCAGAGAATAGCAAATACAATCATCCAGAGGACACATGTCCCAACATAACATCATTACAACTCAGCGGAAGCGTTCAAAGGGGTCTGAGTACAGACAAATCCAAATAGGCTTAAGAAGCCGGGAATGAAAAGAAAACGGAGCCCATCCACGATGTCTCGGATCCTGCCCGGGTCCGCTAACTACTCGTCAGCAGCCTCGTCAAACTCCACGTAGTAGCCGTCACCTGGATCCTCGTAAGCGTAGTCTGCGGAAACCACAGCCCCAAAGGGGTCAGTACATAAACATACTGGCAAGCAAGACTCACAGTTCACCAAAGTGTAGCCCGTCAACACCAAGCACAGATGCCTTGGGTTCAACGGAAGAAAGGGGGTATAAAAGATGCTGCAACTGGCTGCACTAACCAACTACAGAACATACTACAACTTCCGGTCTAACAGGAAGAGATAAGATAGCGTATCGTAACCAACTATAGCTAACCACCAAACAAACCCATCCTGGATCTCGCCCCTTATCCAAAGAAGCAATCCGAGGATAACTCACACAGTTGGATTAATGATGGATCAGATTGTTGTGTCAATAAGCCTATTACTAGCCAAGTTATCATTAGTTAGGTGTAAGTTGTTCTGAGTACTTGTTAGCCAGTACTTTCACCAAGTTAACCATAACCGCGGAAAACACGGCTTCTCGAGAAGATTTATCCCTGCAGGGGTGCACCAATTTGGCCGTACACGTAAGAATAACCCGCCAGATGGGAAGGCCTTTCCCACCAAGCGGGGCACTCAACACAACTCAACTCTTCTTTGCATCAAGCCCAAAGCACCACGTGTTGTGCGTGCGCGGCTAATCGAGCCCCACGAAGAAAAGGGGACCCTCATAGCACTGGAAGACCACGCCGCCCTAAATGCCGACTACAAAAATTCCACCCTGGCCTCGGGTTCGTACCTGCATATGCGTGCATCAAATGGAAAGCCCGAACTAAGTGTGGTGATTTGGACAAGATGTGAATCGAATCAAATTGAGGGGGGCGCCCATACACGCTTCCCACATGCGGATAGTGCGCTCATCATGGATCAGTAGACAAGACCCTTTTCCTATTAGGGTCGACACTAGCAGGCCTCAAAACCACGCCGGGCCTCCTGCCGGTGCCTTATCAGCAAATTATTAATACCTCAAATTAACAGGTTGTTGTTTAACATCGAGCCCAAGAATATGAACAGATATGATAACAGAAAGTAACTGATAACAGACTCGAGCAAAACAACCCTAAGCATGCTAGTAAGACACGGGCCCAAGCAACGGGGTTTTAGGACTGGAGGTGAGGCAATATCAGGGTTCAGGGTATCAGGTGATAGGTTCGTAACAGAAGCAACCATACATATGGCTAGCAAAAAAAATAGACAACGGAAAGTATCGGTAACCAATGTTGAAAGGAACACAATGGTTCATGTGAGTGATCACTTGCCTGCAAACCCAGTAGCTGGGTAATGAGCTAGATCCTCAGAAGGGGTGTCGTAAAGACCGTCGGTCTCAACGTCGTCGTCTATCCGAGAAGAAGCAAACAAACAAGGCAGAAATATAACAATCAATATCATGGCATAGTGCACAATCATGGGATGATGCATGTCAATTTAATAGATGCATCAAAATAAACTAATTGACATGGTAACACAATTGAAATGGACTCATATGCAACTTTGAGTTGCATATGAAAAGCCCATGGATTTTGGTTAGATTATTTGTTTTCCAGTTAACCAACAGGTGAAAGTGGTTTAGTATGATGCATGCATGAGGAAAACAACAAAATAACAACAATAGAAACAAGTTAAAATAGGGTTTACCAATTTAGAAATTTATTTATTAAGTTAAATAATTTTTTTGGTTCCCTAAAGGTGACACACATGTAGTTGTTGTTTTCACCAAGGTAATTTGTGCAAAATAAATAACAAAACTCATATTTGAAAGGATCATGAAATTTTGGGTGGATTACATGTTTTAAATATTGAAAAAGGAATTAGGATCATTTAATTATGACTTAAACAAAATTAAACAAGTTTTAAATGAGTTTAAAACAAGTTTGAGTTTTATTTGAATTTTATTTGTTCAAAGCATAAATTCAAAGTAACAATTGAAAAGTTTATACTTTGGTGGGTTGAAAACATATTTGGCATGTTCAAAAATAATTAAAATTGAGCAAGTTAAGAATTTAGCAATTTTAAATGAATTAAACAAGGTTTAAATTGTTTAAGCAATTTTAACTAGTCAAAACAGGAAACAAAAATTATATTTGAAAAGATGAGTTGAAATGGTATGGAAAACATATTTTATTTGCATTATTTGGATTAAGGATGAATTAGTTATTGAATTTAGAAATTTGCATTTGAATTATTGGAATTTGAAATTTAAATGCATTTGGAATTTTCAAAACAGTGCACAAATGGATTATTTGGATAGACAATTAAATTTGGATCAGCAATCATATATAACTTTTATTAATTGGAGTTATATTTTAAAAGTTATTCAAGTTTTAAATTTTAGGACTAATCTGCAATTTTAAAAGGGTTAGTTTTGAAAAACAGAAACGTGTTGAACGAAAAGCACCGCACAGTGGCTAGCCATAGCAACTGCCAGTGGGCCACAGGCCACCGTGGCGCTGCGTGCGTGCTTGCGTGGCCACCAGGGTCACTGCCTGGTGGACCCTGCCTGTCAGCACTGTGCTGGAAAAAAGGTTGGATTAAACGCATCCGCGAGGGATCGAACCCGCGTCTGCGTTGCGCGAGCGTTAGCACTGAACCACTGCGGTGGCTTCGATTCGTTTGTCAGTATCAGCGTCGCAGAGAGGATAAGTTTCAGATCCAGTTTAACTGAACCCAAACGCGCGCGTCTCTGAACTTTCGCTGACAGAAAACGTAGATCGCCGGCGGGGAACCAACGCGGCCGTGCTCGTGCTGCAAGGTGGCGGTGCTGTGCGTGTGATGGAAGAGTGCGTGGTGCAGATGCGTGCACGGAGGGTGACAGAGAGGAGGAGGAGATGAGACAGCACGGTGGCTCACCGTGTGGTCGTGGTTGCAGAGCTCGGGGCAGACGGCGGCGACCGCGGCGTGGACGAGGACGGCGGGGAGGGCACCGTGAGTCTCCCGGGCTGCTCTGGTGTCTAAACGGACGAGGAGAAGGTGGAGGTTCGATTCCCGGGGGCTAAGTGGGTAGAGGGAGTGCCGAGGCGGTGGATGTCATCGGAGTTCAGAGAGGTGGTCGCCGGAGGGAGTTCAGAGAGGGGAGCCCGAGCGGAGAGAGGGTGAGCGGCGGCGATAGCGAGGGGAGGAGGAAACCTAGGGGCTAGGGTGCGGCGCAGAGCCCTAGGGCTTGTTTTATAGGGTTCGAGGAGCTCGCATCGCCGTCGGAGAGCTCTGATGCCGCCGTGGCGCTCCGGATGCGACGCGTACATGTTGATGACGATGGAATAGAAGCGAGGAAAAAAAACGAATCGTTTTTCTGCGGGGATAACGGGCTGGGCTGCGCTGCGGAAGAAAAACGAGGAGGAGGGAAGGAGAAGTGGGCTGGGCGCAGCCCACTCTCTGTTGGCGCCAAAAAAAATTTGTTTTTAAAATTTGTTCTACTGTTTTTTTTTTGCTGAAAAAGAATTTGGAAGTAAAAGATGGTTTTTAGGGTAGTGAAAAATTTGGAAAAATTAGGGGAAGTTCCTTAGGCCATTTGCAAACAGATGCTAAGTTTTATTTTTCAAAAAGTTTGAAATTTGTTTGCTGTTTGAATTTAAATCAAATTTGGGTGAAATTTTAATATTAAATGATTATTAATAAGAACCAACTTTTAAATAGGGTAACCCCTATGTTAATTATAACCCATAAATTAAATTTATTTTATAATTTGCAGGAATTCCAATTGGTTGTTGTTTGATGCTTGATTTGAATTTTTAAAAAAATGATTTGGAATTTAAATGATTGATTTAAAACCATCATTTTAACAAGTGATCACTATGGAATAAAATGAAACAAATTGGTTGTTTTTATTTGTGGTATTTATTCCAAATGTTGTAACAGAGCAAGTATGAAACAATCATTTGAATGAAGTTTAAATTTGAATTGGGAAAACAGGGAAAAACAGATGCATCAAATAAGAAACAAATGCAAACAAAATGAAAACAATATGATGACATGATGCAATACTTTAATAAACATGCAACAAACATTCTAAGGGGATGGTTTTCATACTTGGGATGTTACATCCGGCCTCACCTCGCTGCCCCCGCCGGCCCCAAGCCGGCTGCCAGGCCGGACAGCTCGGGTGGGTGGCCGGTCCCACCTCGCCCCCACGCTGGCCCCACGCCGGGCTGCCAGGCTGGGTGGCTGCCCCCACGCCGGCCTCCCTCTCTCCGTCCACACCGGCCCAGGGCGGGCACCAGGCCGGGTGGGGTGCTGTGAGGTGAAAAACTGCCCCCCCCAACGGACGTATTTCTTCTCCGTATAAAAGGACGCCTCCACCTACCTTTTGGATTTGTCAATGCCACTCACACTTTCTTCCAACACCATTGATTGACCAAGCTCAACCTCAAGAACAAGATCTCTTCAAATCCCCAACCAAAGCTCGTGATACTTTGTGATTTGAAGGAGACTCCCCCGATCTACAACTCCACCGAGTCGATTAGAAATCCACCCACTCATCCCTTAGGGATCTTGTCATTCTTAGTTCATTGGAGCTAGGAATCTTGTTGCTCTTAGTTCATCGGAGCTCGGAGCCTTGTTGATATCCCCGGTGCTTTTGTGCTCGTGGATCTTGCTTCTCGGAGTCTTGGAGGCTCTTGGAATTTGGTGAGGACCCTCCAATCTTGTTGAGTGTGCCTCATCCTTGTAAAGGTTCTAGTTGTCAACCTCAACGGCAACATAGTGATTCGAGCCTATCCACATCGGTGGAAGGACTCGAAGGAGATACGGTGTGGCATTTGAGGCCTACTCGGTGTTCCACTTTGGTGGCACCGCACCGCTCCAACGGAGATTAGCTTCCATTGGGAAGTGAACTTCGGGATAAATCTCCGCGTCATTATGTTCGGTTATTCCTCAACTTACCTTTACTAGTTACTACTAGCTTAGTCATATACTTACCTTGTGCTAGTTGTACTTGCTCAACATATAGGATTGTTCACCTAGTTGCATAATCTAGATAATCTATATTTGAGCATTACCTTGTTAACTTGATAAAGAAGTTAAAATTTGTAGTTAACCTATTCACCCCCCCCCCTCTAGTTAACCTCTCGATCCTTCAAACTATCCCCGGACAATCCCTGCTGCCAATGCAACAACAATAAATCCTTTTGGATATTCTCAACTACACACTCTTGCACAACATAAGGTGGTCCTGTATCCCCTTATTCCCAATGGAACACCAGATAACACGCAGAATTTGCAAAGGTATACTTCAAGATGAATGCTTCAAGCAATACAATCGAGAGGTTCAAGGTTTTTGGTTTAAACCTGGTCTAACCTAATAATTTCGTGGCACCTAGGTATATTTGAGGGAGGGGGATGGCTCCCACGAAATTAGCCTATTCCTACTTGATTGAATTCAACCAACTCGGATACAAACATACCCAACATGGGTGCATCCAATTGGACTCTATTTGGAAACTGGCAGAAAGCATCTCGTGCATTGTTTCGGTCACCACGCCTTGTATGAGTTGAATCGGTATATGGGGCTGGATCCATTGGAAAGATCTTCAAATTTCCTCTCTGGATTATGCTTATTTGTTTTATTTGGAGTCTGTATAAAGATTTCATGACTATTTCAAATTCTGGACTTCGTCCAGTCCAAACTGAAACATCATTTTCTTGATGTTGTTTTCCACGACAACAACTTTGTTTCCAGTGCCTCCCTCTTGTGCTCCTGCCTCCCTCAAGCAATTGAGGTGAAATATCTTCAATGTTTTCCACTTGTTTCCTCTTGTTATCCAGCATGTACTTGTTGTTTTCCAGCATGTCTTGAGGTCCTCCTCCACCAACGCCTGTGTTATCAATATCCATGCTAATACATAAATGCATAGGCTTAGGTAGTATTAAAATCTCATAAACACAAACATCACACTCAATTAAGAAGGAATTCACCTTATAAACACCATAAATTTAATTCAATATTTCCTTCCAGCTCAAACATGAACAAGCACCATGTTCCCCTATTATATCCTCATCATCCTCCCTTTCTTCAAGACAAGACGTCCGCGACTTCTGGTAAGCTGAGCGTGGAAGAAACAAAAAGAACAACGTGTATGCACAATATATTTATCCATGACAGGGTGCGTTATTTTTGTGGACATGATAAATATTTTCACATGACATAAAACAACAAAATATGCAAGTAATTAACACAAAATTGTCATATCAAAACAAGTAGTATCTCATCAAATAGCAATCACAATTGCAGGTATAAGTGAATTTCATATAATCATGATCACAAGGAGAAATAACTATGTAGAAATTCTTATTGTTTAGTATTAAATCAAGTGTTCTTACATAATATCTATGATCAAATTTCGTGGTAGTAGTACACTCATTTGTATTATCATGTTCATTATGTAAGTTGCAACTCAATTTACAAATATAAGTGAAGTATAAATCAGTAGCATAATTATTTATCAAATTCTTGGACCAGTAAAACATATGTGTAGAATCATGCTCAGATTTAGCATAATGTAAACAATCCAACTGAGGTAACACAATGTTCAAATCAGCAATATTATCACAAGTAATACATATGTTATCCACCACAAAAATTTCATTCATGTTATAATAACCAACCAAATTAAAAGTGAAACAAGGAGCATAGGTGCTAGAATTGACATATGAAATTTCAGAAATCCCATTCATAGCACATTGCACAGTAATTGGTTCATGTAACATGATTGAATACACAATATTAATAGGTGGTATTTTAGCAAGCACTTCTTTATGTGTAATCAATACCACACGCTCAAAGTTCGAAAATTTCAAATTATCACATGGTGGTGAACTATATGTGCTTGTCAACTCACAAGAATCAACCAACAAATTAGTAGACTCACAAAAATTTGTACTTGCAAGTGGCAACTCCAAATTAACACCAGTGGCAATGGCATCCTCCTTAGATATACTAGGCATCGATTCATCTATCTCAAGTGGTGATGTAGATTTTTCTTGAGATAGCTCCCTTTCTTCAAAAGCAACATGCATATCACATGAAACAATAATAGGAACAATGGCATGCTCCTCCAAAGTATGTGTTGTTGGTGCAGGTTGTACTATAGGATCCCTTTCTTCAAAAGCAACCTGCACATCACAAGAAACAACACTAGGAGTATAAATGATTACATTATTAGAAATGGTCTCCCATGTCTCCTTAACACCTCCAATTCCCAACACTAAGCGCTCAATTCTTTGCATCTCCTCCTGATTTTTTAAGCATTGGAATTGTAGGTGCACATAGATTTTGATTCAAAACCTGTTGCAATATTCTATGTGATGCATGTATTATCCAATTTTCTTATAGTCCCAAAATAATTGTATATCAGGATAATGGCTGTCAAAATTAACCTTAAATCTATTGCACCAGTTTGCACTCAACAAAAGATGACAACAGGTAAACGCTCTAGAAATCACTTCACACCAAAGTTTCTCCGTATGACCACTAATGGTTAAGGGAAAACCAAAACCAAGAATAATATGAAGTGCATCATCATTAGTAGTTAACATAAATGGTTGCTGAAGTTTTGTTGGAACCAATTGTAAATTTTCAACAACCTAAATACTAACAAAATCATACTGTGTACCCTTATCAAGGGTAATAGCAGCAGGTCTACCAGTGATGTCCACGGTAAAGTGGAACAAGCCTGACACTGGTATCCCACTAGAATCCTCTTCCTAGAATGTATCACTTCAAAATGAATACAATGGTAATGGCTTTTCCATGATAGAAGCAACCATTGTTAGTGCATAAAAATGGCAGTATGTATATATGTATGGTGGTACTCACAGAACTCACTCAAAACAGCAAATAATGGTGTATCTTACGGTTCCAAAGTGAATAGAATTACTTACCAACCAAGTAGAAATGACTAAATGTACCAAGTGTGAGACGAGAATAACCAGGAATATCAAGTATCACAAGACGAAACAGGGTATATGGTGGGGCTTGGTTGGGATACCTAACAACACCAAAATAGCAACTCCTATTTACTTTCTAATGTGATAAAAATTTCACTAAAAAACACACACGTGGAGAATAATGTGGCAAGCAACTATATGTATGGAATTTTTGCAATGCACTAGAAAGACACTAGCAATTAGCTCAATGAAAACAGCCACAAGATTGCTCAAACTAGTAGTGTCACACGTGGTATTGATAGTAACAAGCTCCAAAACAAAAATATATGTATGTATGATTCGGACTCTTTTGCTTTTTGTTCTCTCTATTTTTTATACTCTTTTTTTTCTCTTTTCTCTTGTCTGTAATGGCTAAAACTGAAAATAGGAGCAAACTGTCAAGAAAACAGAAGTTATGACACAAAGAAAAAAGACATATGAGCAGCCGCCAGCCGGTGAGCACAATGTTAGCAAGTATTTTCTAGGTAGGATCCTAAATATTAGTTGTAGAAAGGTTATGGCTAAGTCTCACAAAGATCATAATGGAAAACCTAAGAAAATTGCAAAAGAAACTAGACACAAAACTATTTTAGCCAAATCTGAAAACTAAAAGTGGAAAAATCTCGATGTTCCCAATGGAACTTGGCGATTTTGAGCATTTCAAACGGCCGTAAACATACGGAGTGAGTTTGGGTTGGATGCACTTTTTACTCCCGAGCGTTTTGAGTAGTCGTGCGTAAAAAATGGACTTGGTATGCAGAAGTTATGGCCGGGTCAAACTTGTTTGACCAAATCTGCCAAAAACTGCGAAAATTGCACTAGACACACTATGTTCTGCGGCAAGAAAACAAGCAGAAACGTTGCCGGCGCGGCAGAAAAAACGCGGCGCTCTGGTGCCATCATGGCAGCAGTTGGGTGCCGCAGGTGATGGCTGACGTTGGTAAACCCCAAGAGAAAGGTTACGAAGAGTGCAACGGCAAGTTTTCCCTCAGAAAAGAAACCAAGGTTGAATCGACCAGTAGGAGGACAAGCAACTTCTGAAGGTTGATGCAGTTGATGTGGTAGGGCGCACTACCGGTTCAGCAGCAATATGGAACCTACACAACACAATCGATTGACTTTGCCCCAATGAAGCAGTGAGGTTGTCAGTCTCACCAGTTTTGCTGATAACAAATAGGTGAAATGTATGGTGTGGGAACTGTCGAGACATTGTGGTAAGGATCATAGACGAGGGTGTTATGAGCCTACGGATAGAGACGTGGGGGACGTGGTAGTATGACAATCGAGACCACCAGGTTTACCCAGGTTCGGTACCGCGCAACTAGGCGACGTTCCTACTCCTGCAATCTCACTAAATCAGGGCTGAAGCCTGAAGTATACAAAGTACAATATGAGTAGGGTTTCGCTAACTCGGCGAGGATCAACTTCTCGGCGGATTGGCTTCTAGCTAATTGTCTGTATCTTTCGTCTCTCCCGTCCGGCTTTATATAGATAGCCGGGTTAGGGGTTACAGAAAGGAAACCTAGAAGACTACGGAAAGCATCTAACTTGGAAAGTAAGGAAGCTGTCTTCTCCTCCAAGCCGCACCACTTTGGGCTGTGGTCCGGGTTCTTCTAGAATCCGGCTTCCTGCGCATCAGCTTACTGGGCCGCCTAATGGATTGTGATCCATTACCAACAGGCCACCCTAGTAATCTGGCTCTTTAAGACAATGCCGGATATACCCCTAATTGGTATATATCCGACAGTAGCCCCCAAGAAGGATTGAGACTTCATTCTGCCACCTTTCATCAATATGCATTCTTTTCCAAGAAATGTTGGCTCTTTAAGTTTGGCTTTTCTCCCATGAGGCTTTGCGGAGAAGGAACTTCGTGACATCATCGATGAAATCATGCTGACATCACGGACATTTGGGTTCAGTCAAAACCGTGAAACGTATCTCTTGACAGATTCTTGTGGGAAACGAGGAGATAACACTTATCACTCTATCCCTTCATTTCCCGGAAATCTCGGCGTAACACGCGTCGATCATCCAACGGTCAAATAGCCGTTGTAACGAATCTCAGCGTGTTCCCGGCTATAAATAGCCGCCTCGGGGGACTCCGGTCTCTCTTCCGCATCATCTCCTTCCTCAAAGCCCCCAGCGCCATAGCCTCCAGAGCCAGAGCCAGAGCCCCGAGCGAGTGAACGCAGAGAAAATGAGCTTCTAACCCTTCCCCGGAGAAGAACCATCGGAGGCTCATCTTCACGGTTGCGCCGCCCGCAAATGGCTAATAGAGAATCTCCCCGTGCCGCGGACGCAACTAACGCTGCCATGGACATCGAGTCCATCATCAATGATTTGGACCCGCAACTCGACTCCCTCGTCCGCGCCACCTCAAGCATGCCGGAGGGACACGCCGACGATTCGGCTCGCGGGGATCTAACTCCCCGGCGGAGAATGTGCTGTCATCATCGACTGCTCCTTCTCCGCCTCTCGTCACCGAGCCGACAGAGGGGAATACCATTCTCGGCGGCGAGGAGGTGGCTTCCTCCGGCGCCGCCGGAGTTGAAGAAGATGCGCGGGAAAACTCCGGGAACTGGAGACACTACAATGTGGTTCCGTCCCTTCTTCCGGCAATGGAGAAGGAGGGATTCGTGCTGAAGGGTAAATGGCGGTATGACGAGGAAGACTCGGAGCCTTCACCGAAACCCGGCGAATGGGTTCTCCTTGCCTCGCATATAAACAGAGTTATGAGTTTTCCACCGTCCGCCTTTTTCCTCCAAATTCTCGAGCATTACCAGATCCATCCGCACAACCTTCCTCCCAATTCTATCATTTACATTGCCGGGTTTCAAGCCCTTTTTGAAGGGTACTTAGGAATAGAGCCTATGTAAGACTTTTAGCAGTATTGCTTTGGAGTAAAGTGCAACCCCTCTGAGGGCACTCCCTACACCTGTGGAACCATCTCCTTTACCTTACGTACGTTTAGGGAAGATTGGTTCGAAATCAAAACTTTGGAATCCGTCAAATTCTGGACGAGTTCCTTCTTCTATCATGAGGATGTCTTGTTCCCTGGAAAGGAAACGGGAATCCCACCTTTCGTCAATTCCGCGTCCACTCCCCAAGATAATTGGGCGGTGGACGCGGTCCAAACTCTGCCAGTGGATCTAATGAGGATCAAGCAGCGTATTGCCAAGCTTGTTTCCGCCATCCCTCCTCTCACCGGCACAGACACAGTTTTGTGCTGGCTCGGAAGGCGGATTCAGCCTTTAGCCCACCGCGGAAAGCGGCTAATGTGCGAATACTCGGGCCCGGAGGACGCAATGAGGGCAACGGACCCAGCGTTCTCGAAGAAGGACTTCAAGAAACGTCTAAACCAACTGGTTTCCACTCGAGACCAGTATGAAGAAAGCTGGGAAATGTACCACGCTGGTAATCCAGCTCCAAAGGTAGAACTTTTCCTTTATGGGTAATTTCTTGATTTTCCTCTTTCTCGGATGGTTTGTCTTACCCGAACTTTGCTTCTTTTTGTAGATTTTCAATCTTCCTAAGGAGGAGCTTGCCACTGATGCCGAGTTGGACGCGTTGCGTGCCAACTTTGCAGGCGGACGGAAGCGCAAGAAGCCTTCCACCACTCCAGACGTAATCGATCTTAACGGCGTTGCCGTCGCAACATCCAGGTAAAGAAATCCCGGGGTTTTTTTCCTATGCTTTTTATTGCCTGAATTTTGTTTCTCGGAATTTTTCTTTCCAGCCTGGCCCCTACATCTTTGAAGCCAAAAGGCCGGAAGAAACATAAGGTTGTTGCTAAGAGAGGAGCGCAGCCGTCTCCCACTGCTGCACCCGACACTCCGACTGCAGCAGGAGAGGAAAACTCGGCTGCAAGGGAAGGATAATATCCCTTGCAGTCCAGCCAACCCATTGCGCCCGAGTCGGACGGGAGAGAAAGGGAGGAGCCGGAAGTGGGAGGCCCTTCGCAAGTTCCATAGGAGGATCCTATCTCGACTTTTTACAAAGACTTCAAGGTAAAAGAAGAGCCGTTTCACGAACACGGGTATATCCATCCGTGGGCGACAAAGTAGTTTGCCCCCGCTCCTTTAATCCATCCCTGGCCGCAAGGCGGGCTTATAGTGAGGAATAATTACGTGTTCTCGCCTCGACAGGTCATACAAGACGGCCTTTGCCACATCGGAATTCTCTTTGCCGAATACGCAAATAAATTTAACGAAAATCTGGCAAGTCTTACAAGAATGAGCCAGGTAAATATCTCTAGCCCCCACGCATTTAGCCAAGTGTATTCTTATTTGACCGAATGCTTTATTCCCATTCTTGCTTGTTTTTTACTTAAGCGTTTTTTTCTCTTGTCCATGTTTCAGCAAACTACCGAGACAATTAACATGGAAGTTTTCAGTAAACTTACCATCAAGAACAAGGAGGTGAAAACTCTCCTTGGAATTCTTGAAGACAAAGACTCGGAATTGGCATCTGTTCAGCGTGAGCTGAAGGAATCAGCAAGTAAGTTTTTTATTCTTTCGCACTGCTGTTTTTGTGAGAAATTTTCTAAGTCATTTTCCGAGTATTTGAACTCTTCTTTTTCCTTGCTTTTCAGCTTCTTTGGCAAAATCCAAGAAAATTGCTGAAGATGTCGAGAATGCCGAGAACTCCAAAAGGAAAACTCGGAGCTTTACAAAATCAATATAAAGCTCCAGAAGGACCTGGAGGCCAGCCAGCTTAGTGTTGGAAAACTCGGAGCTTTGCAAGATTTTTCGGGTTTTAATTCGTTTTCCTTCTAAGTTCTCTGGTTTATATGTTTTGGCTGTCCTTAGTGTTGGAACGACTCAATGGCACTTAATCTTCATGCCAAGTGACTCGGTTTAACCTATCAATCAAAAATCGGAAACATGGATTGTACTAAGGCATTTTTACTTACTAATTTCAGTTACCAACACACAAACAATCAGATAAGACTTAGCAAAGAGTAAGGAATCTTGAAAATGTATGAAACTCAGGCACGCATGCATAATCTGGGTTTCCTTAAGCCTCCTTAGGCTGCAAAGCATTCAGTTTTATAACTCCGAGCGCGCATGCACAATTCGGGTTTACATTGAGTATTTTGAAAGATCATTGGGAAATAGATAAAGACAGAATTATGCTTTGTCGAAGTCCATGTACATCTTGGCGGTTGGCATGTAGTCGTGGTGGTCATTGTCATTGACATGCTTGTCGAACTCCAAGTGCATCTTGACGATTGGTATGTAGTTGTGGTAGTCGTTATCGTTGACGCGCTTGTCGAACTCCAAGTGCATCGTGACGTGTGCGATGTAGACAGAGAAGTCATTGTCATGGAAGCGCTTGTGGAACTCCGAGTACATCTCGACATGAGGTATGTAGGCGTAGAAGTCGTTGTCGTTGACGTGCTTGTCGTACTCCATGCACATCTTGACATGTGGTATGTAGGCGTAGAAGGCGTTGTCGTTGATGTGCTTGTCGTACTCCATGCACCTCTTGACATGTGGGATGTAGGCGTAGAAGGCGTTCCTGGAGAAGTGCTTGGGAAGCGCCGTGTAGATCTTGACTTGAGGAATGTGGTTGGAGAATGCATTGTTGTGGATGTTCTTGTCAAACCCCATGTGGATCATGACGAGCGGAATGTACTCCTTCCAAATCTTCAAGCCGGTGTTGATGTTCATGCAGTGTGGAGAGCCTTGTATGGTGTATAGTCCATGTGGTCGAGGATGCTTGATAGGATCACCAAATCTCTAAAAAATAGACAACAAAGATGGAGATAAAGTTGGTAAGCCGTTAGTGTCAATAAGCACAAATTTGGTTTTGCTCTCAACTCTCATCTCACTTTTGGTGGCTATCATGGCGATTCCTCTAAGAACACTCATGCTTTTTCCACTCATGATGGGCTTGTGGCTCTCACTCACGTGATGGTGGATCTCTCTCTCACGTCTAAGGATTGAGGGCTCACCTCATCGAAGCCTTCGCCTAGGCAGAGGAGACGGCAAGGAGCAGGGCTACAGAGACGACAAGGAGCAGGGCTACAGAGACATCAAATGTGAAACAAGAGAATACGATTAGGGATCACAATGTTGTCTCCCACACATGTATGATGTCAGATTCATCGCCTTCCTCACCTCCGCGGCACTCCACGGTCTTGATTATCCATGGAGAGTCTTAGTACTCGGACAACCACCCTCGTGTACTTCTTATACCCTCACTCTAGAAAAACTAATCTGCAAAGAACTCAAACAAGAACATGTTCATACCTGCTTGATGACCACACAGACATTCCGCCGAACAACCTGTGTGCATAGTTCATGAGCTCTCCCCAAGTTCATGGACTAGCGAGCTCAGAGTCAGAGCAAGGGTTGCGGCGAACCGTCGGCGAATGTGGCAGACGAGGCTAACTCCGTTAGGCTGCCACCTGTGTGGTCGTTGACGGAGAAGGGTAACTGAGATGTTGTGATTGTGGCCGTCGCCACCACCATCAGCTGCATAAGCCCCGCAACCATAGCTAGGGTTTCCCGTTGAGGCCGGTGTCGCTAGCGAGGTGAGCAGCAAGGATAGGGTGGAGCGCAAGGAAGAGCTGACATTCTGCTCCACCAGCTCACCATCTTGTCGACCGCTCATGTGCAGTTCTTGCTACCGCCGTCATGCTCGACGAGATCTGTCGCCTGCTGCGGGGAACTGGAGCCAGCACCTAGATTTGCCGTTGCCCTGCTCGAGGAGGAGATTGGCGGCAAGAGGACAAGGAAGCGAGAGGCGACGGCACGCGAGGGAATGGGGTAGGGTTTTTTACCTATCAGGTTGGTTCTTTCATTTTGCAATGTCCTTTTCCTCTCCCTCGGCAACAAAACGAGCAGGACAAGGAGACGACAAAACCAAAGCATCGCCCATCCCATGCCTGCCACGTGGATGCGCGCAAAGAGCTGGCAGGGGGGTCGCGATTCTTCTTCTCCGATCTTCCCTTTCACTTTCTCCCTTTTTCTCAAGAAGATCTTGAGCATCTCCATATTGACTCAAGAGAGCCTCAAAGTGACTTTTGGGTTCACCTTGAAAGTTAGCCATGAAGAGATCCATAGAGGCAATTTCATCTTCTACACTAAAACTAGCAAGATCATGCTTTTCATTTTGAGTCTTAGATGAGGAAGAAGATGATACCTTGGAGGCCTTGACCATGAAACATCTTGCGGATTGGGCGGGAAGGTTTTTTATACGTCATAAACGTATCCATAATTTCTGATGTTCCATGTTGTTTTCATACTATATGCTACATGTTTTCTTTACACTTTATGCCATTTTTATCGATTTCCTGGGACTAACATATTGACAAGATGCCACAGAGCCAGTTCCTGTTTTTTGCTGTTTTTGATTTCAGAAAAGTTGTTGCGGAAATATTCTCGGAATTGGACGATTCAAAAACCAAAAGTCTTAGAAATCTGTCGCGCACACGGAGTCCAGAGGGGACCGAAAGGGGGCCACATGGTCCCCACACTATAGGGCGGCGCCCCCCTCTTGCTGCGCACAGGGGTGGTGTGGCCCCCCTGGCCGCCCACCGATGTTGCCCTTCCGCCTATTTATACCTCTTCACGGGTAAACCCTAAATACCAAAGCCTTTTCCACCAAAAACATGTGCAGCCGCCGTCATCGTCAACTGTGACGCCCCGAGATCGGGCACTATGCAGATTTCAGCATTCCCGCCAAATCCGCATAATAACCGATTCCAGGTTGCCACTTATGATAACATTACAACAGTTCACGAATATTCCACAATTACAACAGAAACAGATAGATACAAGATGACTCAACGAGCCAGGGATACAACTGATACAATACAAAGATCCAAATAACAGCGGAAGAAACAACATATCGTCCGTCTACGGACAAGATCCAAATTGGACTAAGAGTCCTGAAGATAACCGAGAGCGTCCAATCCCTGCCCAGGCCAAGCCGGAGGGAAAACCAAGCTAACATCGTCAGACTTCAAACCTGTTGACTGCAATTTGGAATTTGCAGCCACGAAAGAGATTCGTGGGTCAGTACGGTTAAGTACTGGCAAGGGGGATAAAACCCATACTCACAAGTTACCGGCGTAGCCAGTCATCACAAGATACAAATACTTTGGGATCAACGGAAAGGAAGGGGTTATTGCAAATAAGCGACAGCAGGCTGCACTAACCAACTACAGAGATTCTATCACTTCCGACTAACAGAAAGGAGATAAGATCGAGTGTTGTAACCAGTACTTTCACCAAGTAATCCATAACCGCGGAAAACACGGCTTCTCGAGAAGATTATCCCTGCAGGGTTGCACCAATTTGGCCGTACACGCAAGAATAACCCGCCAGATGGGATGCCTCCCACCAAGCGGGGTACTCTACACAACTCAACTCTTCTTCGCATCAAGCCCAAAGCACCACGTGCTGTGCGTGCGCGGCTAATCGAGCCCCCGAAGAAAGGGGGACCCTCATAGCACTGGAAGACCACGCCGCCCTAAATGCCGACTACAAAAGTTCCACCCTGGAGCCAAGGGTTCGTACCTGCATATGCGTGCAGCAAATGGAAAGCCCGAACTAAATGTGGCGATTTGGACGAGATGCGAATCGAGTCAAGTTGAGGGGGGCGCCCATACTCGCTTCCCACATGCGGTTAGTGCGCTCATCATGGATCAGTAGACAAGACCCTTTTCCTATTAGGGTCGACACTAGCAGGCCTCAAAACCACAAAGGGCCTCCTGCCGGTGCCTTATCATCAAATTTATTATTAAACAATAACAGTAGCATGATTGATTGATTGATTAAACATTGAGCCCCCGGAACGTAATAGAGTAGTAACAGAAAGTAACGGGTAACAGACTCGAGCAAAACAACCCTAAGCATAATAGTAAGACACGGGCAACAAGCAATGGTTATAGGTATGGAGGTGAGGCAATATCAAGGTTAAGGGATTCATGTGATGGGTTCGTAACAGAAACAACTACTACTAAGGATAGCAGAAAAGAATCAACGGAAAGTATCGATAACAAGTGATGAAAGGCAGCCATATGGCAGCAAGTGAGTATACTTGCCTGAGATCCCGCAAGGTAGCAGAACTTGTCGTTGCTCACATCATCTCAACGTCCTATCCGGGAAGAAGCAATGAACCTCGAAAAAACACCGGATGCAACAATTACTACTACGGCTAAAGATCCAGCATGATCAAGATATGGATGCATGACAAGTTTAAAGATGCATCAAGGTAAACTAGTTGACAAGATAAACAGACTTAGATGGACCCATATGCAATGTGAGTTGCATATGGATGCACATGTTAGGGTTGAAGCAATGATCTACAATTAGTTAACATGTGTAAGTGGTTTATCATGATGCATGCATGGTGATAGCAAGAGGTAAATAATAATAGATGCAAAAGAAAAAGGGAATTACCAAGTGTGGGATTTTATTTATCATGTTAAGAATTGTTGGTTCCTTATTGATGTCACACAAATAGTTGTTGTTTTCATCAAGTTAAAGTGTTCAAAACAATTAACAAAGTTTATATTTGAAAAGAACATCAAATTTTAGTTGGATTACATGTTTCAAATATTGAAAGTTGAATTAGGATGAATTTATTATGAATTAAACAATATTAAACAAGTTTTAATTGAATTTAATTCAAGTGGGAAAGATTATTTGAATTTTATTTTTTCAAAGCATAAATCAAATTCACATTTGAAAAGTTCACACTTTGATGGTTTGAAAACATATTTTGCATGTTCGAAATTATTTTATTTTGAGCAAGTTATGATTTTATCAAATTTAAATGAATTAAACAAGTATTAAATTATTTAGGCAATTTAAATTATTCAAACCAGGAAACACAATTTATATTTGAAAAGGTTATTCAAAATGGTATGGAAAACATATTTTATTTGCCTTATTTGGAATTAGTATGAATTATTTATGAATTGTTGCAAATTACAATTAAATTATTTGAATTCAAATTTGAATGGCATTTTGAAAATTCAAAACAGGAAACAATTGGTACCAAAAGATAGATAATGTAATTTGGATCAGTGCACATATTTTACTTTTAATTTTTGGAGTTATAAAACAATTTTTATTGGCATTTTGGTTCTAGGGGCCAATCTGCAATTTTTAAAGGGCCTGGATTAAAATGAACGTGCAGGAAAATGTTTTTGTTACCGCGGGTTAACCTACCCGCAGCCCCTGCCCGTGGGCCACTGGCCAGCGTGGCGTCCACGCGGCGCGCGCGTGGGCTGGCGTGGCCACGGTTGCCACCGACGGGTGGGGCCAGCAGACGGCTAAAACCTGGAAAAGAATTGCGCCAAGGGGGGGTCGAACCCGCGCCCTCCAGGCCGCGCGCAGTGGGGTGTGCCACTGTGGTGTGCTCGTGTTTGGTGATAGAAGGTAACAGGCGGGGGGGGTTATTATTCAGTTACCAACTAACTGAACTTTTGGTGTGCAGGTTCAGGGGTCGGTGCAATTTCGTCAGTCGAGCGGGCGGCGACGGCGGACAGAGGCTCGCCGGGTTCGCCGTGCGTGTGCGGCGCCGTGGGTTGGTCGTGCGGTGTGCAGGAGGGACCGGGAGGGAGAGAGCACGGGCAGTGGGCGCTCACCTTGGAGGATGCAGAGGAGGGAACCTCTGTCGATGGCAGCCGCGGCGTGATCCTGCCGGCGACGACGCGGCCAATTCCGGGCCTCCCCGCGGTGGGCGATGGGACAGGGAGCCTCAGGGGAGCGCCCCGGTTCCATTCCCGGGAACCGTGACTCCTCGAGGTGCCCCTAGCTACCGGCGGTGAGGGGAGGAGGTGGTGCTCTGTGGTGGTGATCGGTGGTTCTGTGGGTTCAGAGGGACATACAGATGAGGAGGGAGAGAGGGTGGTAGCGACGGCGGCGCAGGAGGAGGGTGGTGCTAGGGTTGAGGGGCAGAGGGTCGCGTGGTGGTGCTTTAAGGGGGAAGAAAACCTTGTACAGCTGCACATCGGCGTGGGGGAGAGGAGATCGGGTGGTTCTGCACCTGCTCGTACAGATGCTGACGTCGACTGAAGGAAGAAGAAAGCGACAGCAGGGGGTATCGGGCCAGGAAGGGTTAGTGGGCTGGGGGAGAAGAGAGGAAAGGGGTTGGGCTGCCTTTTCTCCATTGCTTTTATTTTTTATTTTGTTTCTCTGTTTTTTTTTGTAGCCATTAGAAATTGGAAGGAAAGAGGGGTTTTGAGGTTATCAAAAAAAATCATAGAAAAATTTAGGGTGAGCACATTAGGTTGAATACAACCAAAACCATTTTTTGGATTTCAAAAACATGGAATTTGGTACTGTTTGAATTAGCTCAAATTTAGGGTGTTTTGTTAGTAAATAAAATAGTATTGAAAACAAAGGTTTTAATAGGGGGAACCCTATTGATTAAACAGAACAATGTGATTATAAATTCTTTGGTACTTTTATAACTTTCAAATGAGGTGCTGATTTGGAGATTTTATTTGAGTTTGATAAGATTTGGAATTCATTGATTGAAGTAATGGTTTGATTAAAACCAACAAATTAATGAGTGATTTGATTTGAATTTTGGAAGTAGCCATTAGGGTTTTAATAACAGGGACAAGTTTTACTTAGCAGGCAATTTGTTTAAAACAATTTCAACTATTGAAAACAAATGGTGATTTAGTTGGCAAGTTTGAAATTGGAAATTTTGAGCAAGGGTGAAAGTTTAAATTGTTTTGAAATTTTCAGTTGTGATGCAAACATGGTGCAATGCAATGTGATGCATATGATGCAAGCAAAAACAAACAGGTAACACCCCAGGTGTTACAGACGACACCACTAACAAGGGATTGCGCCCTCGCAATCCACCTGCTAACCCGGGAGGGGAAAGAAGTTCGACTATCGATTCTTCGTGCTTCCGTTTGATCTCCTCGACACCACTAACAAGGGTTTCTCGACACCACTAACAAGAGATTCTTGCTCGGAGGGACGACGATGTTCTTCCACCAGGAATCTTCCGATGATCGAACCTATTAGGTTAAAGGCTCAGAAACGTCCACCCACGTAGGATCCTAACACTTTGAAAGATAGACAAGGGGGGAAGACTCCGACACAAATAAGAGGGGAGGGGAAACAGAATAGAGATAAGGAGAAAACAAGAATCCTAATGAGATGTTTTCCAAAATAGTTTAGCAGAAATAGTTTTTGACACTCTAGAAACAACGACCGTTAGCTAGGTTATCCTACAGGCTTTGCGGACCCGTTGCTTCGATAACCATTCGTATCGAAACAATCTCGGGAATCGGAACCAAGGCTCTGATACCATTTGTGACGCCCCGAGATCGGGCACTATGCAGATTTCAGCATTCCCGCCAAATCCGCATAATAACCGATTCCAGGTTGCCACTTATGATAACATTACAACAGTTCACGAATATTCCACAATTACAACAGAAACAGATAGATACAAGATGACTCAACGAGCCAGGGATACAACTGATACAATACAAAGATCCAAATAACAGCGGAAGAAACAACATATCGTCCGTCTACGGACAAGATCCAAATTGGACTAAGAGTCCTGAATATAACCGAGAGCGTCCAATCCCTGCCCAGGCCAAGCCGGAGGGAAAACCAAGCTAACGTCATCAGACTTCAAACCTGTTGACTGCAATTTGGAATTTGCAGCCACGAAAGAGATTCGTGGGTCAGTACGGTTAAGTACTGGCAAGGGGGATAAAACCCATACTCACAAGTTACCGGCGTAGCCAGTCATCACAAGATACAAATACTTTGGGATCAACGGAAAGGAAGGGGTTATTGCAAATAAGCGACAGCAGGCTGCACTAACCAACTACAGAGATTCTATCACTTCCGACTAACAGAAAGGAGATAAGATCGAGTGTTGTAACCAACTGGAAGATAACTTCAAACAAACCCATCATGGATCTCGCCCCTTATCCGAAGAAGCAATCCGAGGATAACTCACACCGTTGTATTAGAGGTGATTCAAGTTATTGTATGAATAAACCTATTACTAGTCAAGTTGTTAATCATTGGGTGTAACATGGTTGATCATTATGTTTAAGTTGTCCTGAGTACTTGTTAGCCAGTACTTTCACCAAGTAATCCATAACCGCGGAAAACACGGCTTCTCGAGAAGATTATCCCTGCAGGGTTGCACCAATTTGGCCGTACACGCAAGAATAACCCGCCAGATGGGATGCCTCCCACCAAGCGGGGTACTCTACACAACTCAACTCTTCTTCGCATCAAGCCCAAAGCACCACGTGATGTGCGTGCGCGGCTAATCGAGCCCCCGAAGAAAGGGGGACCCTCATAGCACTGGAAGACCACGCCGCCCTAAATGCCGACTACAAAAGTTCCACCCTGGAGCCAAGGGTTCGTACCTGCATATGCGTGCAGCAAATGGAAAGCCCGAACTAAATGTGGCGATTTGGACGAGATGCGAATCGAGTCAAGTTGAGGGGGGCGCCCATACTCGCTTCCCACATGCGGTTAGTGCGCTCATCATGGATCAGTAGACAAGACCCTTTTCCTATTAGGGTCGACACTAGCAGGCCTCAAAACCACAAAGGGCCTCCTGCCGGTGCCTTATCATCAAATTTATTATTAAACAATAACAGTAGCATGATTGATTGATTGATTAAACATTGAGCCCCCAGAACGTAATAGAGTAGTAACAGAAAGTAACGGGTAACAGACTCGAGCAAAACAACCCTAAGCATAATAGTAAGACACGGGCAACAAGCAATGGTTATAGGTATGGAGGTGAGGCAATATCAAGGTTAAGGGATTCATGTGATGGGTTCGTAACAGAAACAACTACTACTAAGGATAGCAGAAAAGAATCAACGGAAAGTATCGATAACAAGTGATGAAAGGCAGCCATATGGCAGCAAGTGAGTATACTTGCCTGAGATCCCGCAAGGTAGCAGAACTTGTCGTTGCTCACATCATCTCAACGTCCTATCCGGGAAGAAGCAATGAACCTCGAACAAACACCGGATGCAACAATTACTACTACGACAAAAGATCCAGCATGATCAAGATATGGATGCATGACAAGTTTAAAGATGCATCAAGGTAAACTAGTTGACAAGATAAACAGATTTAGATGGACCCATATGCAATGTGAGTTGCATATGGATGCACATGTTAGGGTTGAAGCAATGATCTACAATTAGTTAACATGTGTAAGTGGTTTATCATGATGCATGCATGGTGATAGCAAGAGGTAAACAATAATAGATGCAAAAGAAAAAGGGAATTACCAAGTGTGGGATTTTATTTATCATGTTAAGAATTGTTGGTTCCTTATTGATGTCACACAAATAGTTGTTGTTTTCATCAAGTTAAAGTGTTCAAAACAATTAACAAAGTTTATATTTGAAAAGAACATCAAATTTTAGTTGGATTACATGTTTCAAATATTTAAAGTTGAATTAGGATGAATTTATTATGAATTAAACAATATTAAACAAGTTTTAATTGAATTTAATTCAAGTGGGAAAGATTATTTGAATTTTATTTGTTCAAAGCATAAATTCAAATTCACATTTGAAAAGTTCACACTTTGATGGTTTGAAAACATATTTTGCATGTTCAAAATTATTTTATTTTGAGCAAGTTATGATTTTATCAAATTTAAATGAATTAAACAAGTATTAAATTATTTAGGCAATTTAAATTATTCAAACCAGGAAACAAAATTTATATTTGAAAAGGTTATTCAAAATGGTATGGAAAACATATTTTATTTGCCTTATTTGGAATTAGTATGAATTATTTATGAATTGTTGCAAATTACAATTGAATTATTTGAATTCAAATTTGAATGGCATTTTGAAAATTCAAAACAGGAAACAATTGGTACCAAAAGATAGATAATGTAATTTGGATCAGTGCACATATTTTACTTTTAATTTTTGGAGTTATAAAACAATTTTTATTGGCATTTTGGTTCTAGGGGCCAATCTGCAATTTTTAAAGGGCCTGGATTAAAATGAACGTGCAGGAAAATGTTTTTGTTACCGCGGGTTAACCTACCCGCAGCCCCTGCCCGTGGGCCACTGGCCAGCGTGGCGTCCACGCGGCGCGCACGTGGGCTGGCGTGGCCACGGTTGCCACCGACGGGTGGGGCCAGCAGACGGCTAAAACCTGGAAAAGAATTGCGCCAAGGGGGGGTCGAACCCGCGCCCTCCAGGCCGCGCGCAGTGGGGTGTGCCACTGCGGTGTGCTCGTGTTTGGTGATAGAAGGTAACAGGCGGGGGGGTTATTATTCAGTTACCAACTAACTGAACTTTTGGTGTGCAGGTTCAGGGGTCGCTGCAATTTCGTCAGTCGAGCGGGCGGCGACGGCGGACAGAGGCTCGCCGGGTTCGCCGTGCGTGTGCGGCGCCGTGGGTTGGTCGTGCGGTGTGCAGGAGGGACCGGGAGGGAGAGAGCACGGGCAGTGGGCGCTCACCTTGGAGGATGCAGAGGAGGGAACCTCTGTCGATGGCAACCGCGGCGTGATCCTGCCGGCGACGGCGCGGCCAACTCCGGGCCTCCCCGCGGTGGGCGATGGGACAGGGAGCCTCAGGGGAGCGCCCCGGTTCCATTCCCGGGAACCGTGACTCCTCGAGGTGCCCATAGCTGCCGGCGGTGAGGGGAGGAGGTGGTGCTCTGTGGTGGTGATCGGTGGTTCAGTGGGTTCAGAGGGACAGACAGATGAGGAGGAAGAGAGGGTGGTAGCGACGGCGGCGCAGGAGGAGGGTGGTGCTAAGGTTGAGGGGCAGAGGGTCGCGTGGTGGTGCTTTAAGGGGGAAGAAAACCTTGTACGGCTGCACATCGGCGTGGGGGAGAGGAGATCGGGTGGTTCTGCACCTGCTCGTACAGATGCTGACGTCGACTGAAGGAAGAAGAAAGCGACAGCAGGGGGTATCGGGCCAGGAAGGGTTAGTGGGCTGGGGGAGAAGAGAGGAAAGGGGTTGGGCTGCCTTTTCTCCATTGCTTTTATTTTTTTATTTTGTTTCTCTGTTTTTTTTTGTAGCCATTAGAAATTGGAAGGAAAGAGGGGTTTTGAGGTTATCAAAAAAAAATCATAGAAAAATTTAGGGTGAGCACATTAGGTTGAATGCAACCAAAACCAATTTTTGGATTTCAAAAACATGGAATTTGGTACTGTTTGAATTAGCTCAAATTTAGGGTGTTTTGTTATTAAATAAAATAGTATTGAAAACAAAGGTTTTAATAGGGGGAACCCTATTGATTAAACAGAACAATGTGATTATAAATTCTTTGGTACTTTTATAACTTTCAAATGAGGTGCTGATTTGGAGATTTTATTTGAGTTTGAGAAGATTTGGAATTCATTGATTGAAGTAATGGTTTGATTAAAACCAACAAATTAATGAGTGATTTGATTTGAATTTTGGAAGTAGCCATTAGGGTTTTAATAACAGGGACAAGTTTTACTTAGCAGGCAATTTGTTTAAAACAATTTCAACTATTGAAAACAAATGGTGATTTAGTTGGCAAGTTTGAGATTGGAAATTTTGAGCAAGGGTGAAAGTTTAAATTTTTTTGAAATTTTCAGTTGTGATGCAAACATGGTGCAATGCAATGTGATGCATATGATGCAAGCAAAAACAAACAGGTAACACCCCAGGTGTTACATCAACCCTAGTTTGGGAGGGTTCCAGAGCTCTCCTCGGCACCCTGCCGGGAGAGGGGTCATCACCGGAGGGCTCTACACCACCATGCCCGCCTCCGGAATGATGCGTGAGTAGTTCATCATTGGACTATGGGTCCATAGCAGTAGATAGATGGTTGTTCTATCCTCTTCATGCCTCATGCTTAGATCTTGTGAGCTTCCTAACATGATCAAGATCATCTTATTGTAATGCTACATGTTGTGTTTGCTGGGATCCCGATGAATATTGAATGCTATGTCCAATGATTATCAATCTATCATGTTTGATTCATGTGTATGTTATTTACGATCTTGCATGCTCTCCGTTGCTAGTAGATGCTCTGGCCAAGTAGATACTTGTAACTCCAAGAGGGAGTATTTATGCTCGATAGTGGGTTCATGCCTCCCTTTTACTCACGCTCCAGTGACAAAAACGTAAGGGGTGGGGGATGCGATGTTGCCATTAGGGAGAAAACAACGATGTTTACATTGTTTACATTACACACTTTGCTTAATGCAATTATCTGTTGCTTGCAACTTAATACCCAAAGTTTGCTCGGATAACACTCTGAGGGTGGATTATTAGTCATAGATGAAGTTGGATAACGGTTTATGTATATTTTTGTAATGCCCGCATGAATCACATAGTAATCATCATGTCATGCATATGCACTAAGGTGCAGCCTTTATATCTGTCAATTTCCTAGCTGTAATTTGTTTACCCAACATGCTATCTATCTGTTTTGGAGAGACACCACTAGTGAACTATGGACCCCGGTCCATTTCCTTTATACTGATAATACAACCACTTCAATCACTGTTTTCATACTATTACTATTGTTTTCCCACTGCCATCACTATTCTCTTTTCATCTATTGCAAACAAGTACTTTTTTCCACACCATATGTTTAACCTCTTTGTTTTCAGCAAAACCGGTGAGATTGACAACCTCACTGCTTCGTTGGGGCAAAGTTATTTGATTGTGTTGTATAGGTTCCACGTTGCTTCTCAATCGGTAGTGCACCCTGATGCACGTGTAACACTCGTTCGTTGGGAGACCCCAAGAGGAAGGTATGAAGAGCACAGTAGAAAGTTTCCCTCAGAAAGAAATCAAGGTTGATTCGGCCAGTAGGAGGAAGGAGTAACTTCAGAAGGTTGATGCAGCTGAGATGGCAGGGCGCACTACCGGTTCAGCAGCAACGTGGAACCTACACAACACAAACAATTCACTTTGCCCCAACGAAGCAGTGAGGTTGTCAATCTCACCGGTTTTGCTGATAAGAAATAGGTTAAATGTATGGTGTGGAAAACAATATGAGAATAGTATGAAAATAGTAGCAGAAGTGTGAAAGCAGTGGAAGCAGTGTGTGTATTATCAGTATGAGAAAATGGACCGGGGTCCACAGTTCACTAGAGGTGTCTCTCCATAAAAGATATCTAACATGCGTGGTGAACAAATTACAGCTAGGCAATTGAAAGATAAAGAAACATGCGTGACATAAAGATTACTATGAGATTCATGCGGGCATTACATCAAGATACATAGATCGTCATCCAACTGCATCTATGACTAATAATCCACCCTTTGAATATCATCCGAACAAACATTGGGTATAAAGTTGCAAGCAATGGATAATCACAGCAAGCAAAGTGTGTAATGTAAGCAATGTAAACTAAGTAAACATCGTTGTTTTCTCCCTAATGGCAACATCACATCCTCCATCCGTCACGTTTCTGTCACTCGAGGATGGATGCAAAGGAGGCATGAACCCACTATCGAGCATAAATACTCCCTCTTAGAGTCACTAGCATCTACTTGGCCAGAGCATCTACTAATGACGGAGAGAATGCAAGATCATAAATAACATACACATGAAGCTAACATGATAGATTGATAATCCAAAGACACAGCATTCAATAATCATCAGATCCTGTAGCATTACAAATAGATAATCTCGATCATGTGAGACAGCTCACGAGATCTAAAAATGAGACATAAAGTGGATAGTACAACCATCTAGCTACTACTATGGACCCGTAGTCTAGGGATGAACTACTCACGCATCACTCTGGAGGCGGGCATGGTGGTGTAGATCCCTCCGGTGATTAATTCCCCTCCAGGCAGGGTGCCGGGGAGAGCTCCAGAACCCCCCCATATCGGGTTGACGATGACAGCGGCCTCGGGTGTTTCTCGGGAAAAAGTGGTATATTTTTAGAGTTGACATATCGGGGGGGGATAAATAGGCTAAAGGGTGATGGCGGTGGACGCCCGAGGGGCCCAGACCACCCCCAGGCGCTGCCATGGGGCTCGCCGCCCTATGGTGTGGGCCCCTCCGGACCTCTTCAGGACTCAGTGGAACCTTCGGGAATTCTAAGACTTTCGGGCTTCGAATTTTCCAATTCCGAGAATATTTCGAGAACAACTTTTCTGAAACTAAAAACAACAGAAAACATGGAACTAGCTGTGTGGCATCTTGCCAATAGGTTAGTCCCGGGAAATCGATAAAAATGACATAAAGTGTAAGGAAAGCATGCTGCATATGGCATGAAAACAACATGTAACATCAGAAATTAAGGATACGTTTATGACGTATCAACATCCCCAAACTTAGTTCCTACTCGTCCTCGAGTAGGTAAACAATAAAAAACACAAAATTTCCGAGGTGACATGCTACCAACATAAACTTGATCATCTAAATTGTAAAAGCATAAGCATAGCTGAGATCATAAAACTTTAACACAAGCATGATAAATATAATTCTAACAATAAAACATAGCAATAATCTTGCATCATGAGAAGTAACACAAATAAAAGATCATGAATAATAATGCACTCGAAAGCTATACGTTTGTTTCAAGCATAGAGATAACATATCAAAGTGATATTTCGCTTGTCCTTAAGAGTAGGGCAAAACTTAAATGACAGGACACCTTCAACGTTTAAGAGGAAGACTAGAACAAATAATTTGAGAACAAATAATAACACATCATGAATCAATTAATAATGTTTCTGGGACAAATGCACATAAAACTTAGAATGGCAACCATGCTCTCTCAACTGTGCATTTAGAAGATGGAGACTCAACATAAAAGTAAAAGAAAGGCCCTTCGAAGAGGGAAGCAGGGATCACTCATGTGCTAGAGCTTTTATTTTGTTAAACAGAGTTAAATGGTTGACACTTCTCCCAACCTTTCTTACACAAACCATGGCTAACCGAATCCTCGGGTGCCTCCCAACAATCACATACCATGGGGGAGTGTCTAATTTTTAGACAGGTGTATGCTTATGTCAACGAATAGTAAACAGAATATATAGTACGTCACAAGCCAACTAGACTTCACAAGAGCGGCTCCCATAGAAGGACGCATCTGGGTAGAAGGTCATCCCTCTTTCTCTGTTGTTTACACAATTATGCTTTGACTGATAAATCAGGGGGGAAATGGTGAAGAGAATTTGTTGTATTAATTTGGGGCTGGGCACCCCGTTGCCAGCTCTTCTACCAATTAGATAAGTGGATGAAGCCACTAGTCGAGGGTGTGAAAGGACAATCAACAAGTGAGATAAAGATTCCCTATTTGCGTCCTCATGAGCTAAAATAGGAGCACAAAACATGAGTAATTTTGAATGTTTTAAAGGTAACACATGAGCAATTTAATTTGGAGTGGCAGTTAAATACCACATGTAGGTAGGTATGGTGGACACAATTGGCAAAATTTGGTTTTTGGGAGTTGGATGCACGAG